>CM024615.1:33248179-34448179 GCA_014182575.1 Eucalyptus decipiens
TGGAGTGATAAAGAGCCTTATTTGGAAATTGAGGAATATGATGACAATGCACACCATAGGATACTAACTGGAATGGTTGATTAACTTTGAACAACGGGTGATGGGTAATTCACTTGTAGATCCCTAGTAATTTTTTATGAGTTGCTTTTAGGTGCCAGTAACATGTTTATGTTACTTATATATAGTTGTAGTTGCTTTTAAATGGAAACATTGAGTCACAGATTATTCTTGAGGCAAATGTTTAGAAACTGCAGGAAAATCATGGTACAAGCTAGAAGTACTCATCCATCGAGGGCTGAAGCCTCTGCTGTAAGGGCTGAACCCCGAATGGAAGACATCATGTTGGCATTGGCCAATATAGAAAATCTTATGGAAAGACAAGCGCAGCAACAACCCGGAGTGGAACATCGCCCTCAAGGACTGGTGGAACAATTTTTGAAGCTAAAGCCACCTAAGTTTAGTGGAATAGGAAGTCCTAAGGTGGCGGAACAATAGATTGATGGAATGGAACGAATTTTTTGGTTGTTGGCTTGCAATGACATTGAGAAAATAACTTTGGCAGAGTACCAGCTGGAGGGAAATGCAAAGTTTTGGTGGAAAGCTTCAAGAGATACGATCTTTCCACCATGTACTGACATAAATTGAGATGAATTTGTTAGAGCTTTCAATAGAAAGCATTTTTTTGATTGTGCAAGGGATAAGAAGATCACTAAATTTGTTCAGTTGGAACAAAGGGAGCTGACAGTAGATTAGTATGAGGCAAAATTTTCTGAATTGTCTAGGTATGCTCCCATATTGGTTGGGGATCGAGAGGAAAAAGCTAAGAGATTTCTAAAAGGGTTGAGGACTGATATCAGGAAACAACTGGTGATGTCGGAGCATCCAACGTAGCTCCATCAACCAACTCAGAACCATTGATGCTTATCCAAGCCAATAAAGAAATTCGTTATTATGTGCTTCGATGTATCATTTTGAATGAATAATGTTAATTACTTATCGGTACTTTGTGGTATATCGATAACTATCAATGGGAGGCCATTTTAGATGTCTTATATGACCAATTGATGAAGTTTCAAGAAGATTATTTTTTGGTCGAAGGAGGAGTACAAATTTCGGGAAGGCTAAAGGTTCATGAATGCGGTTCAAGAATATGAAAAGCCAAAGGTTTAAGAATACGGTTCAAGAATACGGAAAGCTAAAGGTTCAAGAATGCGGAAAGTTGAAGATTAAAGGCATTTAGTTCCCATGTTAATAAAGGCTTTTCTTAAGTTACTAGGTGTCTTTATTTTTATGTAGCTCAAGAGTCAAAGGTTTAAGTTCCTAGGTCTTTAAAGTCTATTTTTAATATTTCCTAAGGCTAAAATCCTCCTATAAATAGGGGAAAATTATCCAATGTATGGGACATACAAATTTGATCAATGAAAATGGGGAGATTTCCTCTGCTTGAGTGAATATCTTCGTGGAGTAGATAACTTGTTTCTGTTTCTTTATCCTTGGAGCGTAGATCACCCTTGATGGTGAGCCAAGAAGCCCTTTATCCTTGGCTGGTGGAATCTTTAGGCCTTGGTGGTAAGCTTCTCCTATCTCGAAGTCCTTTATCCTTGGCTGGTGGAAGCTTTAGGCCTTGGTGGTGAGCTTCGTAGATCTCGATCCTTTTCTTCAGTTGGTGGCATGGCCTTTCTACCTTGGGAGGAGATTGTTCTATCTTTTTTTATTCCTTTGTTTCTTTACCATATACACTACTCCATACACTTAACCACAAAATTCCCCTCTAAACAAATTTCGTTCTGGAATCACTCACCCCATCTCGCATCAAAAGATTGGTATTAGAGTTCAAGGTTCAACTCATTTGAGTGATTCATTTCTTTCTTTTGTTACAAATTCCTTATGGATGATCAAGTTCCAAGAGGCTTGACTTTGGAGCAAGCACACAGCGAAAGACAAGATCGTGCTATCCAAAATCTTCAACAACAAATGGAGCGAGTCCTCAATCTTCTAGAGAATTCAGAGAGACAAGGACAACCAGCAAGGCGTCCCAACGAACGGCATTGGCGTGACGATTCTGAATCTCAATAAAATTCTGATGGCAATTCCGAGTCCACTGGAGACAACCGAACGATTCTACACTCTAGTGATTCTAAATCTCCAATTCAAAGACGAAGACCAAGAGGGAGGCATAAGGAGGATGAAAGAGACATTAAAGTGGAGGTCCATGAGTTTGACGGTAATCTCAATCCCAACGACTTTGTGGATTGGCTACACACAACCGAACAAATTTTTGACTTCAAGACCTATTCGGATGAGAAGAAATGTAAGGTTGCTATCCTAAAGTTGACAAAATATGCTTCTATATGGTGGGAGAATCTAAAGCATCAACGAGTAAGGGAAGGAAAAGGCTGAATTAAGTCTTGGGAAAAACTCAAGAAGTTGATGAAGAAGCGGTTCTTGCCCGACAACTATAAGCAAGATCTCTTCCTCAAACTGAATTCCCTAAGACAACAAGAGATGAGTGTTGAAGAATACATTCGTGAGTTTGAACTACTCAAAATGAGAAGTGAAGTTCCAGAAGTTCCTGAGCAAACCATTGCTCGTTTCCTTGGCAGCATGAATCGAGAAATTGCTGATATGGTTGAACTTCAACCGTATTGGTCCTTTGAGGATGTATGCAAGTTAGCCATAAAAGTCGAAAAACAATTGACGAGCAAGAGGTTTTCCTCCAGAACCTCAACGAAGGCGACATCCTATTTTAAGGGTGCTTCCTTAAGCAAGGGCAAGAGTACGTCGGCAAAAGACAAAGGCAAGGGAAAGAATGTAGAGCCTTCCAAAGAAGTCCAAAAGAAGTTTGAAGGTGATGCAAGGAAATGCTTTAAGTGCCATGGTTTTGGGCATCTACAAGCAAATTATCCAAATCGGAGAGTTATGACTCATCAATAAATTGAGGAGATCAATTAAGCGCTTCAAGAGGCTGAGAGCAATCAAGACCAAAATATTATTGAATCAGATGGGGAAGAAGAAGTTGTGGAGAAAGCTGATGATGGTGAGCTGTTGATCATCCGAAGAGCATTCCATTTCGAAGTTTCTCCTAATAAAGAGCAAAGGGAGAATATATTTCACATGCGTTGCACTATTAACAGAAAGGTGTGTTCGGTAATCATTGATTGTGGGAGTTGCACCAATGTTGCTTCGGCAACTCTTGTTGACAAGCTGAAGCTTCCAACAACGAAACATCCTCAACCATACAAGCTCAATCAAGGGAATGAACTCAAGGTAACCAAACGCGTTCGTATATCATTTTCGATTGGGAAGAGCTATCGAGATGAGGTTGTATGTGATGTGATTCCTATGGAGGCATGCCACTTGTTATTGGGTAGACCATGGCAATTTGATATAAATGCTATGCATGATGGTTGGAAAAACACATACTCTTTTTATAAGGAACAAAAATGCATTACTCTTTTACCATTGAGTCCTTCTTCGATACATGATAATCAACCTGGGGAGGGAAACACTTGTAAGGAAAATCTATTCTTGAGTGAGACACGAGTTGAGAGAGCCATTAGCAAACAAAAGAATGTATTTGCTTTGCTTGTGGTCGAGAACAAGAGTGAGATAGAGCGTCCCATACATCCAAAAATGCATTGCTTATTGAAAGAATTTGCAGATGTGTTCCCGGAGGATTTGCCACTTGGATTACCTCCCATAAGAGGTATTGAGCATCAAATTGATTTGATCCCCGGTGCTCCACTACCAAACAAGCCATCTTATCGATGCAATCTAGAGGAAACAAAGGAGTTGCAAAGACAAGTCGATGAACTTATCGTCAAAGGATACGTGCGAGAAAGCATGAGTCCTTGTTCTGTTCCGACTCTACTTGTTCCTAAGAAGGATGGTTCTTATGTGTCTTCCATTCATCACCTTCTCGCATTTTGATTTGATGAGAACCACTCCGCAAATCTATCTTTGAAAACACAGATGAACCATATAATTCGTCAAGCATATCATCAAGTCTAGGTATAGGGTACCTATACTTAATGGTGATGTTGTTGATGGCCCGACTATCAACACACATTCGATATGTACCATCCTTCTTAGGTGCCAGTAGGGCCAGAACAAAACAGGGACTCATGCTTTCTCAAACGTATCCTTTGACGATAAGTTCATCGACTTGTCTGTGCAACTCCTTTGTTTCCTTTGGATTGCATCGATAAGCTGGCTTGTTTGTTAGTGGAGCACCAGGGATCAAATCAATTTGATGCTCAATACCTCTTATGGGAGGTAATTCAAGTGGCAAATCCTCTGGAAACACATCTACAAATTCTTTCAACAAGCAATGCATTTTTGGATGTATGGGTTGATCTATCTCACCCTTTTTCTCGACCACAAGCAAAGCAAAAACATTCTTTTATTTGCTAATGGCTCTCTCAACCCGTGTCGCACTCAAGAATAGATTTTCCTTACAAGGACTCAATGGTAAAAGAGTAATGCATTTTTGTTCCTTATGAAAAGAGTATGTGTTTTTCCGACCATCATGCAGAGCATTTATATCAAATTGCCACGGTCTACCCAATAAAGTGGCATGCCTCCATAGGAATCACATCACATACAACCTCATCTCAATAGTTCTTCCTAATCGAAATTGATATAAGAACGCGTTTGGTTACCTTGAGTTCATTCCCTTTATCGAGCCATTGGAGCTTGTATGGTTGAGGATGATTCGCTGTTGGAAGCTTCAGCTTGTTGACAAGAGTTGTCGAAGCAACATTGCTACAGCTCCCACCATTGATGATCACCAAACACACCTTTCCGTTAATGGTGCAACGCGTGTGAAATATATTCTCCCTTTGCTCTTTATTAGGAGAAACTTCAACATGCAATGCTCTTTGCATGATCAACAGCTCGCCATCTCGGCTTTCTCCACAACTTCTTCTTCCTGATCAGATTCAAAAATATTTTGATCATGATTGCCTCAGCCTCTTGAAGTGCCGAATTGATCTCCTCAATTTTTGGAAGAGTCATAACTCTTTGATTTGGACAATTTGCTTTTAACTTCCCAAAACCAAAGCATTTCCTTGCATCACCTTCAAACTTCTTTGGGACTTCTTTGGAAGGCTGATGCGTGATGGGGTGAGTGATTCAAGAACGGAGATTTTTCTGAGGGGATTTTTGTGGTTAAGTGTATGGAGTAGTGTATACGGTAAAGAAACAAAGAGGAATAAGAAAAGATAGAACGATCTCCTCCCAAGGTATAAAGGCCACGCCACCAACCGAGGATGAGGATCGAGATCTACGAAGTTCACCACCAAGGCCTAAAGCTTCCACCAGCCATGGATAAAGCTCTTCGAGATAGGAGAAGCTCACCACCAAGGCCTAAAGATTCCACCAGCCAAGGATAAAGGGCTCTTGGCTCACCACCAAGGAGTGATCTACGCTCCAAGGATAAAGAAACCAAAAGGAGTTATCCACTCTCCGAATCTAAAGCATCAACGAGCAAGGGAAGGAAAAGGCCGAATCAAGTCTTGGGAAAAACTCAAAAAGTTGATGAACAAGAGGTTCTTGTCCAACAACTATAAGCAAGATCTCTTCTTCAAACTGAACTCCCTAAGACAACATGGGATGAGCATTGAAGAATACATTCGTGAGTTTGAAGAACTCAAAATGAGGAGTGAAGTTCTAGAAGTTCCCGAGCAAACCATCGCTCGTTTCCTTGGCGGCATGAATCGAGAAATTGCTGATATGGTTGAACTTCAACCGTATTGGTCCTTTGAGGATGTATGCAAGTTAGCCATAAAAGTCGAAAAACAATTAAAAAGCAAGAGGTTTTTCTCCATAACCTCAACAAAGGCGACATCCTATTTTAAGGGTACTTCGTCAAGCAAGGAAGAGAGTACGTCGACAAAAGACAAAGGCAAGGGAAAGAATGCAGAGCCTTCCAAAGAAGTCCAAAAGAAGTTTGAAGGTGATCCAAGGAAATGCTTTAAGTGCCATGGTTTTGGGCATTTACAAGCAAATTGTCCAAATCGGAGAGTTATGACTCTTCAAGAAATTGAGGAGATCAATTCGGCACTTCAAGAGGCTGACAATGAAGACCAAAATATTTTTGAATCTGATCGGGAGAAAGCCGATGACGGTGAGCAATGATCATCCGAAGAGCATTGCATGTTGAAGTTTCTCCTAGTAAAGAGCAAAGGGAGAATATATTTCACACGCCTTGCACTATTAACGGAAAAGTGTGTTCGGTGATCATCGATGGTGGGAGCTGCACCAATGTTGCTTAGACAACTCTTGTCGACAAGCTGAAGCTTCCAACAACGAAACATCCTCAACCATACAAGCTCCAATGGCTCAATCAAGGGAATGAACTCAAGGTAACCAAATGCGTTCTTATATTATTTTCGATCGGGAAGAACTATCGAGATGAGGTTGTATGTGATGTGATTCCAATGGAGGCATGCCAGTTGTTATTTGGTAGACCGTGGCAATTTGATATAAATGCTATGCATGATGGTCGGAAAAACACATACTCTTTTTATAAGGAACAAAAATGCATTACTCTTTTACCATTTAGTCCTTATTCGATACATCATAATCAACCTGGGGAGGGAAACACTTGTAAGGAAAATTTGTTCTTGAGTGAGACACGGGTTGAGAGAGCCATTAGGAAACAAAAGAATGTATTTGCTTTGCTTGTGGTCGAGAAAAAGAGTGAGATAGACCAACCCATAAATCCAAAAATGCATTGCTTGTTGAAAGAATATGTAGATGTGTTTCCGGAGGATTTGCCACTTGGATTACCTCCCATAAGAAGTATTGAGCATCAAACTGATTTGATCCCTGGTGCTTCGCTACCAAACAAGCCAGCTTATTGATGCAATCCGGAGGATACAAAGGAGTTGCAAAGACAAGTCAATGAACTTATCCTCAAAGGATATGTTCGAGAAAGCATGCGTCCTTGTTCTATTCCGGCTCTACTTGTGCCTAAGAAGGATGGTACATATTGCATGTGTGTTGATAGTCGGGCCATCAACAACATCACCATTAAGTATAGGTATCCTATACCTAGACTTTATGATATGCTTGACGAATTATATGGTTCTTCTGTGTTTTCAAAGATAGATTTGCGGAGTGGTTATCATCACATCAGAATGCGAGAAGGAGATGAATTGAAGACGGCTTTCAAGACAAAGGGAGGCCTTTATGAGTGGTTGGTTATGCCATTCAGATTATCTAATGCTCCGAACGTATTCTTCAACACTCATCCCTTGTTGTCTTAGGGAATTCAGTTTGAGGAAGAGATCTTGCATATAGCTGTTGGGCAAGAACCTCTTCTTCATCAACTTCTTGAGTTTTTCCCAAGACTTGATTCGGCCTTTTCCTTCCCTTGCTCGTTGATGCTTTAGATTCTCCCACCATAGAGAAGCATATTTGATCAGCTTGAGGACAACCACCTTACATTTCTTGTCATCCGAATAGGATTTGAAGTCAAAAATTCGTTCGGTTGTGTGTAGCCAATCCACAAAGTCGTCGGGATTAAGATTACCGTCAAATTCAGGGACCTCCACTTTAATGTCTCTTTCATCCTCCTTATGCCTGCCCCTTTGTCTTCGTCTTTGAATTCGAGATTCAGAATCACTAGAGTGCAGAATCGTTCTGTTGTCTCCAATGGACTTGGAATCGACATCAGAATTTTGACGAGATTCGGAATCATCACGTCGATGCCATTCATTTGGACGCCTTGCTAGTTGTCCTTGTCTCACCGGATTCTCTAGAAGATTGAGGACTCGCTCCATTTATTGTTGAAGATTTTGGATTGCACGATCTCGCCTTTCATTGTGCACTTGGTCCAAAGTCAAGCCTCTTCGAACTTGATCATCCATAAGGAATTTGTAACAGAAGAAAGAAAGGAATCACTCAAATGAGTTGAACCTTGAGCTCTGATACCAATATTTTGATGCGTGATGGCGTGAGTGATTCTAGAACTGTTTTTTCAAAAGGGATTTTTGTGGTTAAGTGTATGGAGTTGTGTATACGAGGAAGAAATGAAAATGAATAAGAAAAGATAGAGTTATCTCCTCCCAAGGTATAAAGGTCACACCACCAAAGGAAGAAGAGGATCGAGATCTACGAAGCTCACCAGCAGCCATGGATAAAGGACTTCGGGATAGGAGAAACTCACCACCAAGGCCTAACGATTCCACCAGCTACGGATAAAGGGCTTCTTGGCTCACCACCAAGGAGTGATCTACACTCCAACGATAAAGAAACCAAAATGAGTTATCGACTCTCCAAAATAGTTCACTCAAGTTGAGGAAATCTCACCATTCTCATTCATGAAATTCGTATCTCCCTTACATTGGATAGTTTCCCCTCTTTATAGGAGAATTTTAGCCTTAGGAAATATTAAAAACAAACTTTAATGACCTAGGAACTTAAACGTTCGACTCTTGACCTACATAAAAATAAACTCGGTTACACTAATGTTGTAGCAGATGCTTTATCACGAAGATATTCTATGCTTGCGGTTCTGAAGATGAGCATCGAGATTTCAATGAATGAAAGAACTTTATTCTAAAGATGAGGATCGAGATCTACGAATTCACCACCAAGTCCTAAAGCTTCCACTAGCCAAGGATAAAAGGCTTCTTGGCTCACCACCAAGGAGTGATCTACGCTTCAAGGATAAAGAAACCGAAAGGATTTATCCACTCTCCAAAGGAGTTCACTCAATCAAAGGAAATCTCACCAATTTCTTTCATAAAATTCATATCTCCCATACATTGGATAGTTTTCCCCTATTTATAGGAGAATTTTAGCCTTAGGAGATAATTTAAACAGACTTTAAAGACCTAGGAACTTTAACCTTCGACTCTTCAGCTAATAACTTAAGAAAAGCCTTTATTAACACGGGAACCAAATGCCTTTAATCTTCAGCTTTCTGCATTCTTCAACCTTTAGCTTTTCGTATTCTTGAATCGTATTTTTGGCTTTGCATATTCTTGAACCGCATTCGTGAACCTTTAGCCTTCCCAAAATTCGTACTCCTCCCTTGACAAGAAAATAATCCTCATGAAATTTCATCAATTGGTCATACGAGACATCTAAAATAGCTTCCCATTCATAGTTATCGATATACCACAAAGTACCGATAAGTAATTAATATTATTCATTCAGAATAATCCATCGAAGTACATAATGCCCAATTTCTTTATTGGGTTGGATAAGTATCGATGGTTCTGAGTTTGTCGATGGAGCTACGTTGGATGCTCCCGCATCACTCTCAATGCTAGGTTGGGTGCGAGCGATATGAGGGATGCAAACACTAGTCCCTGTAGAAAAATGAGATCCTTTTGAGTATCAAAATGGGAAAATGAATCATGTGCATGTGTGTGCATATGGCATGGTACATGAGTTGCCTATAAAATTGGGTTTGTACTATTTCGCATTGAGAATGCAATCATGAAGGCATTGAATGGATCTCATGGAGACATATGTATCATTGCATGGATGATATGTGCATTTGACATGAAAATTTGGTTGTCTTGCTTGCTTCAGTGTGTAGTTTGATGGATCTTTTACTGCTGAGTGGTTTTACTCACCCCTTTGGGAACTAACATTTCAGATTGAGAGATGCCTTTGTTGCTGGTCACGCGTGGTACTTTTTATGGCTTATCGTCCGATGTTGAGGTCGAGTGATCAGAGCATCCCGGTGTTGGTGTTTGTGGACTGGTGTTTATTCGTGTTCGTGTTTTGGTTCTGTATGATGTGGGTCTACTTGATGGCCTTGCAGTCCAGGAGTTTCTGTCCGTCTTTGTTCGTTGCGAAAGCATGATGATGGGGATGCTGCTGTTGCCATCGGCCGATCCACCAGGCTGGGTAGAATAGAGACAAATTTCAAGAAGAAAAGTTATCGCAATGATAAGATTTGCACTTTGAAGATTTGCCTTCTTAAACTCAATGCAAAAGGACTAATAACGATTTTTGAGAAATTTCGTATTTTCCATGGCATTCTTCTCGAAAAGTTATGCATAATGGAAACAAATTTCACAAAAGAAAGATGTTCAAACTATAAGATAAGCACTTTAGAAGATTTGCCCTTTCAAACACAATGCAAAAGGATAAATAATTAGAAAAACGCCGTTAGAGCATGTTCCAAAGATTTTGAGAAACTTCATGTTTTCCATGGCATTTTTCTCGAAAAATGCCGTTAAATAGAAACAAATTTCGCAAAAAAAGTTCTCAGAACAATGAGATACGCACTTTGGAAAGAAAACACAATGTCAAAGGAAAATATAACTAGAAAAATAGCTTGGTTCCTATAATTTTCGAGAAATTTTGTGTTTTTCATGGTATTCCACTTGAAAAGTTATGCAAATTAGAAACAATAAGATATGCACTTAGAAGAATGTTGTGTGACATGGCATTCCACTCATCATGCCTTGACCCTCGGACGCGTTGTATCTATCCTTTGGTCATTTGATTGCGAGGTCCTAGGAGGCGTCACCGACTCATTCATTTTATCTTTGGATTATATGAGGGATATCTTAGAATACACATCAAACCAGCATTTCATTTAATAGATACATTTCACTTCACTTAGGCATCGAAAGTTCTCATTTACTCGTTCACCTTGCTAATCCTTTTTGATTCATGCAAAAATTAGTTGAGGGTTAGCCTAGTACCTTCATACTATGAGGACAACCTCAAAAGGAGGTATCTCCTATGCATCTAGTATGCGTCTACGCTATAGTGCCATGGCTTAAGCTCGGGGCTGACTTCGGATTTGAGGCCACTTATAGGTCAGTGCAATCACCATCGGGGGTATCTACAACCATGGGGTCCCAAACAACACCCCTAGATTCCTTGCCCAGTAGTCCATCAAATCTCCGGAGAGAGCTTTAATGTTCCCTCCAATCCAAATGAACTAAGCCATAAATCTATGGGGCACTAGGTTAGGCAGCCCCTCATCCATCCAGATGGTGGACATGTGTTTCTCGTGGATCACGTTGGTACCTTCGATTGGGTATGGGGTCACTTAGGAGTCTTAGCGAACAGTCACCCTAAAGCGAACATGTTGGAACAGGCTAGACATGATGAGGGCCTAAACATTTAAATAACAATGAATGAGTTATACTTAATAAGTAAACACCTTAATCCTTGCATAGGAAGAAACTTCGCCTTGGAGATGCCCTAAACATGGATAGGGTCGATCAAGCATGCATGTGCCACATAAGTCATTAGTACAATATGTTCATGCATATGTCTCATGTGACTCATATATATCTATACAATACATATGCAAGCCTTTACTCTCACAATATGCATTTAGTACTTTCCACACATATTGTCTCAAGAATCGCATGGCATCCCATACTACATGCTATTCTTGAGACCATAATTCCAGATTATTACAACCGCTCTTGGTGGCAAGAGTGTGACTTGGTGGGGTTAACATTGATGTCCCAAGCATGTCGAACGTCCCAAAAAAGATCTTTTATCTTTGGTTAAGCACATACAAAAGTGAATACAAGCCAAGCAAACGAATGAGATGTCATATTTTACTTGACCATCTCAGTTCCGAGCTATTTCTTTTCATTACTACACGTAAACGATCAAAAAGGCTAGGTGTCACACCCCGACCCACTTTGGGCGTGTAGCACCCCTTGCTTACTTATGGCCATTCAATTGCAACATTCCAAGAGGCGTCATCGAGCCACCTATATTATAGATTATGTACGCAAGTGGAACCGAATGCAGATAACCCTACTAACAAACATGAATAGTTTAAACCATACACACACCGATGCATGAGGGGGTGAGTGATTTCAGAATGGAAATTTTTCAGAGGGAATTTTTGACGTTAAGTATGAAGTAGTGTATACGGGGAAGAAAAGATAGAACAATCTCCTTCTAAGGTATAAAGGCCATGCCACCAACCGAGGTTGCGGATCGACATCTACGAAGCTCATCACCATGGCCTAAAGCTTCCACCAGCCAAGGATAAAGGACTTCGGGATAGGAGAAGCGCACCACCAAGGCCTAAAGATTCCACCGGCTAAGGATAAAGGGCTTCTTGGCAAACCATCAATGAGTGATCTACAGTCTAAGGATAAAGAAACCGAAATGAGTTATCCACTCTCCGAATGAGTTCACTCAAGCAGAGGAAATCTCACCATTTTCATTCATAAAATTCGTATCTCCCCTACATTGGATAGTTTTCCCCTATTTATAGGAGGATTTAAGCCTTAGGAAATTTTAAAAATATAGTTTAATAACCTAGGAACTCAAACCTTCAACTCTTGAGCAACATAAAAATAAAAGCCTTTATTAACACGGGAACTAAATGCCTTTAATCTTCGGCCTTCCGCATTCTTGAACTGTATTCTTGAACTTTTGGCTTTCCATATTCTTGAACCGCATTTGTTAACCTTTAGCCTTCCCAAAATTCGTGGTCCTCCCATGACCAGAAAATAATCCTCCTGAAACTTCATCAATTGGTCATACAAGACATCTAAAATGGCCTCCAATTGATAGTTATTGATATCCCACAAAGTACCGATAAGTAATTAACATTATTCATTTAAAACGATCCATCAAAGCACATAATGCCCAATTTCTTTATTGGCTTGGATGAGCAAAGATGATTCTGAGTTGGTCAATGGAGCTATGTTGGATGCTCCTGCATCACACACACACATATATATATGCGCACTTATACATCCATAACGTCATCGCACCATACAAACCAATTACACGTAACTTAATCACAAGCTTAAGCAACACTCGCTATGCAAATCATGTACAATCTAAAAAGCGTAGCTACAACAATCTCTAGTAGGGTCTCACCACCTCTAGAACTATGTAGGCAACTTCCAAAGGGTATTGTACCCCTACTACCACCTAGCTTGCAATGAGCTTCATGAAGTAGAGGTCTGGCTTGACGATCATGTCAGGGTCAATCTCAGGATTAGACCCAGCCTCGTTGGGCAGATCTAAATCCATGGCATTGCGGCTCATATTCTTGGGTATTGCACCCATACGTCCATTAAAACTGTGAATGGGGCCATAAAGATCATCGTAACCCAAAAATACCAAGTTGAAAAGCAATGAGCCACTAAGTTTGGAAGTCTCTCATTTACCCAAATAGTGGTAATGTAGTGCTCATAACATGTATTGGCCCCCTCAATCGAATACTCAGTAACTTCCTGGCTTTGCTCAATGTAGAGCCCGAACTTGATGATGTGATAAGGCTCAGACATTCTTAGTGCTTGTAAAATTTTTAAACAAACAATGAGATGAAACGCAATCAGTAAGCTTCCTAATTCTCACGCATGGAGGTAATTCATCTCAGAGTCGACCTTAACATGCAAGTTATCTATTGATGACAAATGAATAACAAAGCTGTACCCTTGCCTAAACTATTAATAAGACCAAGTATCTTACTTCCTTCAAGCCATCGATATAAGCACATAAGCAATTCTTATAATAATTCACATACTTTGGAGCCAGAAATAAGAACGCACAACATCTTATAGTCATGCACCAATGTCATGCAACAATGCAGACATAATCACATATAATTCTCATGCACGCTTCACACGTATATGACTAGATTATTATGACCGGTGAAAGCCATCGCCAACTCAAAGGTTGGTACTTTTCCTACATAACCAGGTATTGTCCCCACCAAATTGGGCACGGCATCATCCCGTGTATACATACGGCTCGGGACAGCATTTCAATTAAGGAGCTTTGTTCCAAAATCCATTCACGAACGACATTCCGTTGACGTGGGGACATTCGAACTTAATCAGGCATCATCTGATGCGTGATGGGTTGAGTGATTCAAGAACGGATCTTTCCTTCCCTTGCTCGTTGATGCTTTAGATTCTCCCACCATAGAGAAGCATATTTGGTCAGCTTCAGGATAGCAACCTTACATTTCTTCTGATCCGAATAGGATTTGAAGTCAAAAATTCATTCGGTTTTGTGTAGCCAATCCACAAAGTCGTCGGGATTGAGATTACCGTCAAACTCAGGGACCTCCACTTTAACGTCTCTTTCATCCTCCTTATGCCTCCCTCTCCGTCTTCGTCTTCGAATTGGAGATTCATAATCACCAGAGTGCAAAATTGTTCGGTTGTCTCCAGTGGACTCGGAATTGCCTCAGAATTTTGACGAGATTCAGAATCGTCACACTAATGCCGTTCATTGGAACGCCTTGCTGGTTGTCCTTGTCTCGCCGGATTCTCTAGAAGATTGAGGACTCGCTCCATTTGTTGATGAAGATTTTGGATCGCACGATCTCGCCTTTCGTTGTGCGCCTCCTCCAGAGTCAAGCCTCTAGGAACTTGTTCATCCATGAGGAATTTTTAACAAAAGAAAAAAAGGAATCACTCAAATGAGTTGAACCTTGAGCTCTGATACGAATATTTTGATGTGTGATGGGTTGAGTGATTCAAGAACGGAGTAGTGTATACGGTAAAGAAACAAAGAGAATAAGAAAAGATAGAACGATATAGAACGATCTCCTCCCATGATATAAAGGCCACGCCACCAACCGGAATAAGAGGATCGAGATCAACGAAGCTCACCACCAAGGCCTAAAGCTTCCACCAGCCAAGGATAAAGGACTTCGGGATAAGAGAAGCTCACCACCAAGGCCTAAAGATTCCACCAGCCAAGGATAAAGGGCTTCTTAGCTCACCACCAAGGAGTGATCTACGCTCCAAGGATAAAGAAACCGAAAGGAGTTAAATACTCTCCAACGGAGTTCACTCAAGTTGAGGAAATCTCACCATTTTCATTCATGAAATTCGTATATCCCATACATTGGATAGTTTCCCCTATTTATAAGAGGATTTTAGCCTTAGGAAATATGAAAAACAAACCTTAATGACCTAGGAACTGAAAAGTTCGACTCTTCAGCTACATAAAAATGAAAACAGCTAGGAACGTAATAAAAGGCCTTTATCACAGGAACTAAATGCCATAATAAAAAGCCTTTACTATCACGGGAACTCAATGCCATTTAATCTTCGGCCTTCCATTCTCGAACCGTTAGCTTTCCGTGTTCTTGAACCTTTGGCTTTCCATAATCTTGAACCGCTTTCGTGAACCTCTAGCCTTCCCAAAATTCGAGCTCCTCCCTTGACCAAAAATAATCCTTCTGAAGCTTCTTCAATTGGTCATACAAGACATCTAAAATGGCCTCCCATTGATACCTATTGATATACCACAAAGTAATTAACATTATTCATTCAAAATGATCCATCGAAGCACATAATGCCCAACTTCTTTATTGGCTTGGATAAGCATCAATGGTTCTGAGTTGGTCCATGGAGCTACGTTGGATGCTCCCGCATCACACTCGACTTCAAATACTTTATCAAAATCAGGAAGTGCAAGAATAGGGGACTCACAGAGTTTCTGCTTGATTATGTCAAAGGCATTTTGAGCAGCCTTCGTCCATTCAAAAGCACCATTCTTCATGCATTCAGTTATAGGAGCCATGATGGTACTAAAGTTTTTGACAAAACGTCGATAGAAAGAAACAAGGCCATGAAAACTTCTTACATCAGAAATGGACGTCGGGACTGGCCAAGTCTTAATAGCTTCCACCTTGGTTTGATCAACAGAGATTCCATCTTTGGAAACCACATAACCAAGAAACACAATGCTCGGAGAGAAGAACTCAATTTTCTCCATTTTAGCATAGAGTTTTTGATCTCTCAAGACATTGAAGACTTGTTTTAAATGAGAGATATGCTCTTTCTCGTTCCTGCTATAAACAAGAATATCGTCGAAATAAACAACGACAAATTGACCAATAAAGGAACGAAGAACCTCATTCATAAGTCTCATGAAGGTACTTGGAGCATTAGATAATCCGAATGGCATAACCAACCACTCATAAAGGCCTCCCCTGGTTTTGAAAGCTGTCTTCCATTCATCACTTTCTCGCATTTTGATTTGATGATAACCACTCCGCAAATCTATTTTTGAAAACACAGAAGAACCATATAATTCGTCAAGCATATCATCAAGTCTAGGTATAGGGTACCTATACTTAATGGTGATGTTGTTGATGGCTCGACTATCATGCTTTCTTGAACGTATCCTTCGAGGATAAGTTCATCGACTTGTCTTTGAACTCCTTTGTATCCTCCGGATTACATCGATAAGCTGGGTTGTTTGGTAGCGGAGCATCGGGGATCAAATCATTTTGATGCTCAATACCTCTTATGGGAGGTAATCCCAGCGGCAAATCCTCCGGAAACACATCTGCAAATTCTTTCAACAAGCAATGCATTTTTGGATGTATGGGTCGCTCTATCTCACTCTTTTTCTCGACCACAAGCAAAGCAAATACATTCTTTTGTTTGCTAATGGCTCTCTCAACCCGTGTCTCACTCAAGAACAGATTTTCCTTACAAGTGTTTCTCTCCCCAGGTTGATTTTTGTTCTTTCTGAAAAGAGTATGTGTTTTTCCGACCATCATGCGTAGCATTTATATCAAATTGCCATGGTCTACCCAATAACAAGTGGCATGCCTCCATAGGAATCACATCACATACAACCTCATCTCGATAGTTCTTCCCAATTGAAAATGATATAAGAACTCGTTTGGTTACCTTGAGTTCATTCCCTTGATTGAGTCATTGGAGCTTGTATGGTTGTGGACGTTTCGTTGTTGGAAGTTTCAGCTTGTCGACAAGAGTTGTCGAAGCAACATTGGCGCAACTCCCACCATGGATGATCACCGAACACATTGGCGTGTGAAATATATTCTCCCTTTGCTCTTTATTAGGAGAAACTTCAACGTGCAATGCTCTTCGGATGATCAACAGCTCATCATCATCGGCTTTCTCCGCAACTTCTTCCCGATCAGATTCGGAAATATTTTGGTCTTCATTGTCAGCGTCTTGAAGCGCCAAATTGATCTCCTCAATTTCTTGAAGAGTCATAACTCTCCGAGTTGGACAATTTGCTTGTAAATGCCCAAAACCATGGCACTTAAAGCATCTCCTTGCATCACCTTCAAACTTCTTTTGGACTTCTTTGGAAGGCTCTGCATTCTTTCCCTTGCCTTTGTCTTTTGTCGACGTACTCTCGCCCTTGCTTGAGGAAGCACCCTTAAAATAGGATCTCGCCTTTGTTGAGGTTCTGGAGAAAAACCTCTTGCTCTTCAATTGTTTTTCGACTTTTATGGCTAACTTGCATACGTCTTCAAAGGACCAATATGGTTGAAGTTCAACCATATCAGCAATTTCTCGATTCATGCCGCCAAGGAAACGAGCGATGGTTTGCTTGACAACTTTTGGAACTTCACTCCTCATTTTGAGTTGTTCAAACTCACGAATGTATTCTTCAACGCTCATCCGATGTTGTCTTAGGGAGTTCAGTTTGAGGAAGAGATCTTGCTTATAGTTGTCGGGCAAGAACCTCTTCTTCATCAACTTCTTGAGTTTTCCCAAGACTTGATTCGGCTTTTTCCTTCCCTTGCTCGTTGATGCTTTAGATTCTCCCACCATAGAGAAGCATATTTGGTCAGCTTTAGGATAGCAACCCTACATTTCTTCTCATCCGAATAGGATTTGAAGTCAAAAATTCGTTCGGTTTTGTGTAGCCAATCCACAAAGTCATCGGGATTGAGATTACCGTCAAACTCAGGGACCTCCACTTTAACAACGACTCTTTCATCCTCCTTATGCCTCCCTCTCCGTCTTCTTCTTCGAATTGGAGATTCATAATCACTAGAGTGCAAAATTGTTCGGTTGTCTCCAGTGGACTCGGAATTGCCATCAGAATTTTGACGAGATTCAGAATCGTCACGCTGATGCCGTTCATTGGGACGCCTTGCTGGTTGTCCTTGTCTCGCCGGATTCTCTAGAAGATTGAGGACTCGCTCCATTTGTTGATGAAGATTTTGGATCGCACGATCTCGCCTTTCGTTGTGCGCCTCCTCCAGAGTCAAGCCTCTAGGAACTTGTTCATCCATGAGGAATTTGTAACAAAAGAAAAAAAGGAATCACTCAAATGAGTTGAACCTTGAGCTCTGATACCAATATATTGATGCGTGATGAGTGATTCAAGAACGGATCTTTTTTTGAGGGGATTTTTGTGGTTAAGTGTATGGAGTAGTGTATACGTTAAAGAAACAAAGAGAATAAGAAAAGATAGAACGATATAGAACGATCTCCTCCCAAGATATAAAGGCCACGCCACCAACCGGAAGAAGAGGATCGAGATCAACGAAGCTCACCACCAAGGCCTAAAGCTTCCACCAGCCAAGGATAAAGGACTTCGGGATAGGAGAAGCTCACCACCAAGGCCTAAAGATTCCACCAGCCAAGGATAAAAGGCTTCTTGGCTCACCACCAAGGAGTGATCTACGCTCCAAGTATAAAGAAACCGAAAGAAGTTAAATACTCTCCAAAGGAGTTCACTCAAGTTGAGGAAATCTCACCATTCTCATTCATGAAATTCGTATATCCCATACATTGGATAGTTTCCCCTTTTTATAAGAGGATTTTAGCCTTAGGAAATATTAAAAATCAACTTTAATGACCTTGGAACTGAAGCCTTCGACTCTTCAGCTACATAAAAATGAAAACAACTAGGAACGTAATAAAAAGCCTTTATCACAGGAACTAAATGCCATAATAAAAAGCCTTTACTATCACGGGAACTCAATGCCATTTAATCTTCGGCCTTCCATATTCTCGAACCGTTAGCTTTCCGTGTTCTTGAACCTTTGGCTTTGCATAATCTTGAACCGCTTTCGTGAACCTCTAGCCTTCCCAAAATTCGAGCTCCTCCGTTGACCAAAAAATAATCCTTCTGAAGCTTCTTCAATTGCTCATACAAGACATCTAAAATGGCCTCCCATTGATACCTATTGATATACCACAAAGTAATTAACATTATTCATTCAAAATGATCCATCGAAGCACATAATGCCCAACTTCTTTATTGGCTTGGATAAGCATCGATGGTTCTGAGTTGGTCCATGGAGCTACGTTGGATGCTCCCGCATCATCATCCTACATAGTAATACACTTCGGAACGGTTCCATCATCCTGCATTAATATATGGATCAGGGTATTTAGGTGATCACACGAAAATACGATCACCCAAGCCCATTTCTTATCTTTCAAATTAATCAATGCAAGACTGTGTACATTCATATAATATCCAATAACGTGTGTCACATAAAACCATGTCATCCTTGTATCTTATATCATATCACACCAATACATTACTTACACATTCCAACTTGTTATCTTTTTTCTGACAAAGAAAAAACTTGTTATCCTTGAGTGCCATAAACATTTACAATTTTCCATTCTAAGTGTCACATAAGACTGCCCTATATTTAAATCTAGCAACAACAATGCATCCAACTATTAGAAACTCGTAGCATAGAGGACACTTAACATAACAGATCACTATAACATGCTATATATTAACATGTTAAAATATTATTAACACTTTACATATTAACATATCATACATTACATAACATAGTACCATAACATATCACGTATTAACAAAATATGTAACTGTCACACCCGAACTTGCTCTGCTCATGTGACACCTCTCACTTTCCATTCACTTAGGTCATTTGATTATGACATCCTAAGAGGTGTCGCTGACCCATTCATATTATCGTTATTTATATGCAAGTGGAAGCAAAACAAATCACCCAATCAACAAAGAGGGATAGTTGAAACCATATTTATATACACATGTACATTCTCAACATGATAATGCCTTACAAACTAGCCAGAAACAGGCCCAAACATACAAGTTATTTTAGCGCACACTATGCCACATCATACATAACAAAATGTGCGGCTACGACCATCACCAAAAAGGGGTCCCGAGATAAGTGTAGCACCTCTAGTACTATGAGGGCAACCCCAAAATGTGTTGTACCCCCTACTACCCCTAACTCGTTAAGGGCTCCATAATCTAGGGCTCGGCCTCAACGATCATACATGGCATCCCAACTAATACCTGCCCCTAATGCTCCTACATCTAGAGGCCTATCAAACCCACGAATGGGCCTGTCGATGTTGTCTCCTAACCAAAAGTACCAAGCCACAAAATGTTGAGCCACCAAATTAAAAAGTCCCTCGTCAACCCAAATGATTGTGACATAGCGCGTGTAATGCGCATTAGTCCCCTTAAGAGGATAATCAGTCACTTCTTGACTATGCTCAATGGGAAGTCTGAATCTGAATTAATGAAAGGGCTTAGCCATTTTTAGGGCACGTAAACATTTAACAAACAAGAATAAGATAAAACTCAGTGAGTGAACTTTTTAGCCCTTGTGCACAAAAGTGGTTCATGTAGAGATCGCCATCAATGGTAGAACAATAACAAAGCCTTTGCTTTGCCTTAACTAATAACATGGATGCTTATTTTACTCGTCAAAATCAACAATAAGCACATGACCAATTTTCATAACCATTCCCATACTCGCCCATCAAACACGAGAACGAGTACTGTATTATGGTCACGTGTCCATGCGATGCAATAATCCAAACATAAGCACATATAATCTTATGCATAACTTGAAGGAAGGCGGTCTTCTGGCATAACTAGGCATGGTCTTGCCCCATCGACTATCGTTAACGCATAAAGTTGGCATTCTTACAAAGATCTTTGTTTGGAAATTGATGCGTGATGGGTCGAGTGATTCAAGAACGGATATTTTTTTGAGGGGATTTTTGTGGTTAAGTGTATAGAGTAGTATATACGGTAAAGAAACAAAGAGAAGCTCACCACCAAGGCCTAAAAATTCCACCAGCCAAGGATAAAGGGCTTCTTGGCTCACCACCAAGGAGAGATCTACGCTCCAAGGATAAAGAAACCGAAAGGAGTTATCCACTCTCCAAAAGAGTTAACTCAAGCAGAGGAAATCTCACCATTTTCATTCATGAAATTCGCATCTCTCTACATTGGATAGTTTCCCCTATTTATAAGAGGATTTTAGCCTTAGGAAATATTAAAACCAAATTTTAATAACCTAACAACAGAAACGTTCGACTCTTGAGCTACATAAAAACAAAAACAGCTAGAAACATAATAAAAAGCCTTTACTACCACGGGAATTAAATGCCCTGACCTGAAACGTTCGACTCTTGAGCTATAAAAATAAAAACAGCTAGGAACTTAATAAAAAGCCTTTATCACGGGAACTAAATGCGCTTTAATCTTCGGCCTTCCATTTCTTGAACCGCTTTCGTGAACCTCAAGCCTTCCCAAAATTCGAGCTCCTCCCTTGACCAGAAAATAATCCTCCTGAAGCTTCTTCAATTGGTCATACAAGACATCTAAAAATGGCCTCCCATTGATACCTATCGATATACCACAATGTAATTAACATTATTCATTCAAAATGATCCATCGAAGCACATAATGCCCAACTTCTTTATTGGCTTGGATAAGCATCGATGGTTCTAAGTTGGTCCATGGAGCCACGTTGGATGCTCTCGCATCAAAAATCCAATTGACTTGGGGGCATTTGGACGTAATCAGGCATCGTCTCATGTAAATGCATCAAGACAGGTTCACTATCCCATGTAAATGCATTAGGGTTTTTAGGTGATCACACAAGCATAATATCACACAACTCATTTTATGTCTTTTCTCATTAATCAATGTGTGATGTCTATTCAGTTGAAATAACATATGTCACATACCCTCATGTCATACTCATATCTCATACCACATCATACTAATGCACTACTTAAACACTCCAACGTGTTATCCTTTCCACATATCATTACATGTATGATGATTGGCAAGAATCCTCGAATGCCGTGAATGTGCGTCATTTTCCATTCTAAGAGTCACATAAACAAACATCATAATTAAATTTAACAATTAACAATGCATCAATGCCATAACTCAAGCATATGGGACACTTCTTTAAGTCGGGATAAGTCATTAAGAAGAAGAGCCTAAATTAATGCCATAACTATTTGATAACTTATACCATTAACCTACCTTATCATAACAACATATCACGCATCACATATTACCACATAATAGTTTATCGCCTTATTATAATATATCAAAGCAACTTATCACACTTCATTGATCACATTTTAATAACTTATCTCCCAAAGTTTGATAACCTATTTGATAATCTATCGATAACACATGATAACTTATCGTCAAAACTTGATATCCTATTCTGAGAACCTATCGATAATACACGATAACATATTGACAAAACTTCATAATCTATCACGATAACCTATTGAAAACACATGATAACTTATCGCTTAAAACTGACGTATTAAACATCAATGCATCATTTAGCCTTAATCTAGTCCTAAACTAGTTTTTAAGTGTAACAACAACAATATTCAAGGGCTAGAGAGCCACTCACATCCGAATCCAAGCTTAACAAGCGCTGGGGAAAGAGTGGCAAGGCTGGATAGAAGTTGAGGTTGCTGGACAGAACCCGAACAGCTTGTGTTGAGGGCTGGTTGACAGCTTGGGTGGCGGTATGGCGGTTGGTAAGGTGGTGGATGGTCTCTGGGCTTCATGGGGAACCAAATTGAGAGAGATAGGGGAGGAAGAGAAAGAGAGAGAGAGCTGCAGCAAGGAGCTGGATAGCCACCTCCTTGGCTCCAAAAATCAAACAGGGCTATGGCAATGGAGGTGCAGAATGGCGATTCAATGGTGGATGGAAAAGGTGGGTGGTGGCCAGTTATACAATGGAAGGGAAACAGAGGAAATTCCTTGCAAGGAATGATGGTAATGGAGAGGGGGATGGTCGGCCAAGCTTAAGAGAAAGAGAGGAGGAGAGAATAATAGCTTAAGTGAGAAAATGAAGAAGAGAGAGGAGAGAAGAAAAGCCATGAGTGTTTTAGGGGAGAGGGAAAGAAAGAATGAGGGAGAAATCTTGCCATCAATGACATTGTACTAGAAATGCCCCCAAACCCTCTCAACCAAGCATTAGAAGGATGCTTGAAGAAGAAAAATCCAAGCCATTAATGCCAAGCTTTGGGGACATAAATTTACTAGGTTTAGGTCAGGCTAGGCTAGGCTTTAGCCTTTAGGGAATGACATCACTTCCCTTTTCTTCAGAACATGGGCGCCTTCTTGCTTTGCCTTACCAAGAAAGCCCTCTTGTCCATAGCTTGAAGGAAGGGAACATATGACATTTCAAGAAGATTTGCTACTATTCAAGTACATGGGGGTGTAATTAATGCCATATTTTGTAAGGGCTAAGGTGGGCTTGGAGGCCAAGGTCATCTTGGACTACCCAACCCCTTTGGTTGTGGGCGTGGGCCCTATTGGGCGGCCTTTCATGGGCTTGGGCCCACCGGGTCCTTGCTCATAGCTTGTTCTCAAATTCTTGAATTTTTATGTTCCATCGATGAGAAATCACTTTTCCGTCCCAAAGTGGCCGTTTCGGCATTCTGTGGCCTAACAATCTCCATTATAATTTTCGTTTAAAGCTTAGCCACCAATGTAATTCCATTCCAAAAACCAAAGTAATGATAGCTTATCGAGTATTATAGTAATATATCATAATGGCCTATCACATAGTATAATAACTTATTGTGACAACCTATCCGTATTGAAAAGAATTCGAAATCTAGGAATTCGAAGCGACCTGCTACTACCATTGTAGCGGCATGTATAAGAGCCTGATGTGGGAGCATCCAACATAGCTCCATCAACCAACTCAGAACCATCAATGCTTATTTATCCAAGCCAATAAAGAAGTTGGGCGTTATGTGCTTCGATGGATTATTTTGAATGAATAATGTTAATTACTTATCGGTACTTTATGGTATATCGATAGGTATCAATGTGTGACCAATTGATGATGTTTCAGGAGGATTATTTTCTGGTCAAGGGAGGAGCTCGAATTTTGGGAAGTCTAAAGGTTCACGAATGCGGTTCAAGAATATGGAAAGCCAAAGGTTCAAGAACACGAAAAGCTAACGGTTCAAGAATGCAGAAGGCTGAAGATTAAAGGCATTTAGTTCCCGTGTTAATAAAGGCTTTTTATTAAGTTCCTAGATGTTTTTATTTTTATGTAGCTCAAGAGTTGAATGCTTAAGTTCCTAGGTCATTAAAGTTTGTTTTTAATATTCCCTAAGGCTAAAATCCTCCTATAAATAGGGGAAACTATCCAATGTAGAGGATATACGAATTTCATGAATGGGAATGGCGAGATTTCCTCAACTTGAGTGAACTTTTTTGGAGAGTGGATAACTCCTTTCGGTTTCTTTATCCTTGGAGCGTAGATTACTCCCTGGTGGTGAGCCAAGAAGCCCTTTATCCTTGGCTGGTGGAATCTTTAGGCCTTGGTGGTGAGCTTCTCTTATCCCGAAGTCCTTTATCCTTGGCTCGTGGAAGATTTAGGCCTTGGTGGTGAGCTTCATAGATCTCGATCCTCATCCTCAGTTGGTGGCGAGTCCTTTATACCTTGGGAGGAGATCGTTTTATCATTTCTTATTCCTTTTCATTTCTTCCTCGTATACACTACTCCATACACTTAACCACAAAAATCCACTCTGAAAAATCCGTTCTAGAATCACTCACCCCATCACGCATCAAGCCGAAATGGGAGAAGTGAGAATGACGTCAAGTCATCATGCCCCTTAAGCCTTGGGTGACACACGTGCATTATTTTCGTATCCGTAATAGTGCGAAACGAAGACTAGGGAAGTCGAATCCCAACCGCCTCCTTGAAAGAGAGACGCTTGCCTTGAAATGACCTGGCCCAGTAGGGAAATCCTAATGTGCACATTAAAATAGCCTATCATGACAATCTATTAGAATTATGTCATGCCCTAACCCTTGAGTGCACGGCATCTCTCATTTAGTTCAGGCAATAGTGAGGCTGGGTGGCCTCCTCTTCAGCTCTCAAAAACTTAGCTCGACAATTAGAGCGACGGTACGGGAATAGTGGTGTCTTGACGATGGAAGTGGGCGATGGATGATGGCCGGTGAGATTTGGAGGGAAAAGAGGTAGGAAACAACTTGCAAAAGTGGTGGAAATGGAGAGGATGGGGTTAAGCTACAATGGGGAAGGAGAGAGAGAGAGAGAGAGAGAGAGAGAGAGAGAGAGAGAGAGAGCGAAATGAGAGAAAATGAGAGAGAAATGAGGGAGAGGGAGGGTGGCCAAATTTGGGGGGAACGAGAGAGGGTTCATGGCCAAGTTCCATGGATGGCCATGAGGAGGCCTTGCTCCCCAAGCCAAGAATGAGTGGCCAGGTTGGCTTCTTGAAAACTTGCCCTTCAAGCTCTATATAGGGTAGCCATCATTCCTACACTAGAAATAGGGTAGACTAAGCTAGGATGATGTCACTTTTTCTCTCGTCCATCCCCTTAAACGCAAAAAGGACACTTTTTGCAAAGGCAATTGTTTTATTAGGTTAGAAGGGTAAAATCGAAATTTCTTTGGTTTGGAAACTGTTCACGCACATGGGTAATGATGAAGGACATTGAAAAAGACCAAAAAGGGTTTGATGGTACATGGGCCATTGGGCCAGCCCTCCTTCATGGCTTGGCTCACCTGGGTTCTCATCCGTGGTACAGTTCTACTTTTTCGTATTTTTACCTCCTATTGATGAAAAATCTAGTGTTTGCACCAAAGTGGCATCTTCAACACTTTCGTGGTTTGTCGATCCCCTTTGTAATCTCGCTTTGAAGATTTCCCACCGTTAGAAGTCTGTTCTAAAAAGGGGTTGGGTTAAGGGTGTACAACTTTTCTGTCTTTAAAGAAATTTTGTCCTCGAGATTTACAAGACATTGGCATTTCATTATGTCCTCACTCTCCTAGTGATGCGTGATGGGTTGAGTGACTCAAGAACGGAGATTTCTCAAAGGGGATTCTTTTGTGGTTAAGTGTATGGAGTAGTGTAGATGGTGAAAGAACAAAAAGGAATTAGAAAAGATAAAACGATCTCCTCCCAAGGTATAAAGGCCACGCCACCAACCGGAAGAGGATCGAGATCTACGAAGCTCACCACCAAGGCATAAAGATTCCACCAGCCAAGGATAAAGGGCTTCTTGGCTCACCACCATGGAGTGATCTATGCTCCAAGGATAAAGAAACCGAAAGGAGTTCTCCACTCTCCAAAGGAGTTCACTCAAGTTGAGGAAATCTCACCATTCTCATTCATGAAATTCGTATATCTCCTACATTGGATAGTTTCCCCTATTTTTAAGAGGATTTTAGCCTTAGGAAATATTAAAAACAAACTTTAATGACCTAGGAAATGAAACGTTCGACTCTTGAGCTACATAAAAATAAAAACGGCTAGGAACTTAATAAAAAGCCTTTACTATCACGGGAACTAAATGCCATTTAATCTTCGGCCTTCCACATTCTCGAACTGTTAGCTTTCCGTGTTCTTGAACCTTTGCCTTTCCATAATCTTGAACCGCTTTCGTGAACCTCTAGCCTTCCCAAAATTCGAGCTCCTCCCTTGACCAGAAAATAATCCTTCTTAACCTTCTTCAATTGGTCATACAAGACATCTAAAATGGCCTCCCATTGATACCTATTGAAATACCACAAAGTAATTAACATTATTCATTCAAAATGATCCATCGAAGCACATAATGCCCAACTTCTTTATTGGCTTGGATAAGCATCGATGGTTCTGAGTTGGGCCATGGAGCTACGTTGGATGCTCCCGCATCACTTGGGAACTGGCCAAGTCTTCATAACTTCCACCTTGGTTGGATCAACAGAGATTCCATCTTTGGAAACCACATAACCAAGAAACACAATGCTTCGAGAGAACAACTCACATTTCTCCTTTGTAGCATAGTTTTTGATCTCTCAAGACAATAAAGACATGTTTTAAATGAGAGATATGCTCCTCCTCGTTGGTCTTCAAAGCCGTCTTGCATTCATTACCTTCTCGTATTTTGATTTAATGATAACCACTCCGCAAATCTACCTTTGAAAAGACAAAAGAACCATATAATTTGTCAAGCCTATCATCAAGTCTAGGTATACTTAATGGTGATGTCGTTGATGGCCCGGCTATCAACAAACATTCGGTATGTACCATCCTTCTTAGGTACAAGTAGAGCTGGAACGGAACAGGGAGTCATGCTTTCTCAGACGTATCCTTTGACGATCTCGCCTTTCATTGTGCGCTTGCTCTAGAGTCAAGCCTCTGGTAACTTCATCATCCATAAGGAATTTGTAATAGAAGAAACAAAGGAATCACTCAAATGAGTTGAACTTTGAGCTCTTATACCAATCTTCGATGCGTGGTGGGGTGAGTGATTCCAGAACGGAAATTTTTTTCTTTTGGGATTTTTCTAGTTGAGTGTATGGGGTAGTGTATATGTGGAAGAAACAAATGGGAATAAGAAAAGATAGGACAATCTCCTTCCAAGGTATAAAGGCCATGCCACCAACTAAGGATGAGGATCGAGATCTACGAAGTTCACCACCAAGGCCTAAAGCTTCCGCTGGCCAAGGATAAAAGACTTCGGGATAAGAGAAGCTCTGTCCAAGGCCTAAAGATTCCACTAGCCAAGGATAAAGGGTTTATTGGCTCAATACCAAGGAGTGAACTACGCTCCAAGGAAAAAGAAACTGAAAGGAGTTATCCACTCTTTGAAGGAGTTCACTCAAGTAGAGGAAATCTCACCATTTTCATTCATAAAATTTGTAACATTGGATAGTTTTCCCCTATTTAGAAGAGGATTTTAGACTTAGGAAATATAAAAAATAGACTTTAATGACCTAGGAACTTAAACCTTTGACTCTTGAGCAACATAAAAATAGAGACATCTAGGAACTTAAGAAAAGCTGTTAGTAACACGGGAACTAAATGCCTTTAATCTTCTGCCTTCCGCATTCTTGAACCTTTAGCTTTCCGTATTTTTGAACCGCATTTTTAAACCTTTGGCTTTACATATTCTTCAACCGCATTCGTGAACCTTTAGCCTTCCCAAAATTCGTGCTCCTCCCTTGACCATAAAATAATCCTCCTGAAACTTCAGCAATTGGTCATACAAGACATTTAAAATGGCCTCCCATTGATAGTTATCGATATCCCAAAAAGTACCGATAAGTAATTAACATTATTCATTCAAAATATTCGATCGAATCACATAATGCCCAATTTCTTTATTCGCTTGGATAAGCATCGATAATTCTGAGTTGGTCGATGGAGCTACTTTGGATGTGCTCGCATAAGGAAGAGACGCATGTCTTGAGGAAGGTTTCAAGTTCCACCCATCAAGAAGGGCAGAATTGGAAAGTTGGGGCCAAATTAGAATGGCTTGTGTCGCCTCTGTGGAAGACAACATGGTGTGAACCTATGCCCTCGAAGAACAGACGCTTCTTATGAATGTGGCCAGTAGGATCATTTAGCTAGAGATTATCGTAAAAGGTCAAGAGGACAACCGCAGTTAACGCCACCCCCGCCATCGATGGGTTAGATCAGAGGATACACGCCTCAGAACGCACCGCAGGGTGGATCGATGAGACCCCCCAGCTTAGGGAACAGTTTATGCCATTACCAAAGGTCAAGCAGATGATGCGCCTGATGTGATTACAGGTACGGTTTCACTGAACAGCGATGCTACTTATGCTTTATTCGACCCTGGAGCGACTCATTCTTGTATTGTCGAGCAGTATGTTAAGCTGATACGATTAAGGCTTGTATTATTGGAGCGAGTAGTTAGCATATCTACACCGTTGAAGGATACGGTGTTGTCTGCTTTGGGTTATTCTTTAAAGGATATTGGTGAGCAAGAGGGGAAAATAGATATATTAGTCCTAGCCATGTATGATTTTTATTTGATAATTGGTATGGACTGGCTCACCAAGTAACAGGCTAAGATGGACTGTTATCGTAGGGTGATTTAGTTTAAACCATTATGGGGTGGAAGTTTCGAGTGTGTTAGAAGTCGAGAAAGACCCTCAATTACACTAATCTCGTCACTTGAAGTAACTCGTTTGTTAAACGAGGGTTGTCAAAGCTACTTGGCAACTATCACGGATACGACAGTTTAGGAGCTGAAGATGGAAGTCATCGCAGTGGTACAAGAGTTTCCAAATGTATTTTTGAAGGAATTGCCAAGTCTGCCACTAGAGAGGTAGATAGAGTTCGTAATTGAGTTAGCCCTCGGGACAGAGCCAATCTCTAAGACTCCTTACCGGATGGCGTTATTGGAATTGAAGGAACTGAAGGTACAGATGTAGGAGTTGTTGTATAAGGGATTCTGATGCGTGATGGGTTTCTGTTTAAAGGAAATCAATTATGTGTGCCGAAGAGTTCTTTTCGCGAATTGCTGATTCGAGAAGCGCATGGTGGAGGATTGGCTTGTCATTTTGGTATTAAGAAAACTCTTGAGGTTCTTCAAGAGTATTTCTATTGGCCAAGGATGAGTGGAGATGTGCATGCTATCATCTCAAGGTTTGTATACTCCACTTCCTGTACCATTGCAGCCCTGGGAGGATGTTAGCATGGATTTCATTGTGGCTCTACTAAGAACTCAAAGAGGAAAAGATGCTATCATGGTGGTCGTCGATCAGTTCTCTAAAATGGCTCATTTCGTGCCATGTCACAAGACCAATGATGCATCTCATATTGCTGAATTATATTTCAAAGAGATTATCCGTGTGGCATCCCGGAAATTCAAAGCCAAGCCTTAAGGTGTGTCAAATGTCTTTAATTAGGTGATAGAATTTTATGGCCTATGCTTTAGCCAATTTATCTTTTAATTTGATGAATTGTGCTTGTGTTGTTGAAATTTAAATTTAATTCATTAATGCTTGGCCATATGATTTAAATTTCAATAATTAAAAAAAAAAAATATCCCAAGACTTTGGCCAAGATGGAAATTGGAATTTAGAAATATTTATAGAAGGAATCTCAAAAAAAAAAAAAAAGGGGGGGAAAAGGGCTAAAAATTCGAATGTGCCTTGAGTCCATTAGCCTCAAGCTTGGTGGGCCAAGCTAGTCGGCCCATTGGGCCCAAGAGGTGGCTGTCGACCAGCCCAAGGAGGAGTGGCCGGTTGGGCCTAAGCCCAAGCCCAACCAATTTAAAAACAAAAAGACAAGTGGCCAAAGGAAGAGCATGCATTGGCCATTGGAGAGGTGGATCAATGATTACTAATGATGAGCCTAGAGGAGTATAAGAGGGATGAGGAGAGAGAGAGTGGCCGGTTTTTGCTTCATTTGGCCGAGAAAGGAGAGAGTGAGGGAGAGAATTCGAGAGGGAGAGAGGAGAGGCCGAGAGAGAGGAGGCGGAACCGAGAGGGAGGTGCCGCCGTCGCCACCTTGTCCGACCGTCCTATGCCGCCGTACGCCGTTGCTTGTTGCTGTTCGTTCATCTTGAAGGCAAGTGGGGGTCTATGACTTCTCTTGCATGTTGTTTTTGGTGTTTGCATGTTAGGTTTTAGGGGTGTTTTGGGCGAAATACCAAGCAAGGGTTGCATGTGTTCATGTAATGTGGCTGTTTCCGTTCGGTTTGTGGTAGACAGTTTCTTATTCGAGCTTGCATGTGTATTTTGAGCGTTATTTTGGCTTCGGTGTCTTCATGAAAGTTGAATCTAACATCTTGAGGTATGACATACTCGAATTTCATGGAAAACGAAGGTGATATGAGGGGTCAAAAGTTCTATTTCACGGAGGTTCGAGATCTGCGAAATCTTCACTGACCTCTTGATGATTTCTTGGTTGCATGTTGTTTTATGTTGGAAATCTCACTTTGTTGTCTTCATGGAAGTTGTAGGTAACATCCTAAACTACAACATACTCAAATTTGAAGAGAAATGAACAAGTATAGCCTAGTTAATCGGCTAGATCTTTGAGACGGATGGTTCTGTTGAAGTGAACCGAGATACCCGAGACTTCAAGGACTTAAAAGAGGATCATACTTTCGTTATTTAACCTAGATCTCTTCATGAAACTTGTAAAGGAAACATTGATGCATAACATACTCGAATTTCATAAGAAAGGAAAGAGATTTAATGGGTCAAATCTAAGTTTTTCGGTGATATGTGTTCTGGACGGAACGGTAGAGGTTCCAGAAGCTTCATGGAGTTGTATAAATTAATCCCTAAAGAATTTGGCTTAGTGTTATGCATGAAAAGTGCACGAAAATGTGTTGGCTATCACTCTGTAAAATTTGGGAATTTTCGGAGGTCATATGGGTATTTTAATTGAATAAATCCGAAAACTGTACAATCTGGCCATTATCCGAATATTAAGTGTATTTGGTGGAAATTTGGGAAACTATGTGAAATGCAAATTTGGCCATGAAATTGTGTGAAATTGTGATTTTAATTGGTTTTTTAATGATTGTTTGATTTTCATGATTTTTGGAAAATCATAAATATTAAAGATAATATTTATTTATGGAAATAAATAAATATAATATTAAAATAATAATATAATAAAATAATAATAAAATCAAAGTGGATTATTTTATCGGCCATGAGTTCTACTGAATTATGATGCATTGTTATATGACATTGATGCATGTATGATCGTGAATTATGATGCATTGTTATATGACATTGATGTATGCATGATCGTGAACTATGATGCATTGCTATATGGCATTGATGCATGAATGATCCTGAATTGTGATGCATGTGTGTGAATCATATGCCATAAAATAATAAGTTGAAAAGGATGATGAAAAGTGAAAGTGGTATGTGAGTACGAGGTTATGGCGGAGGTTGATGTCTGGTGGCCGAGTGGCATAATTCCAGAGATTCCCTGGGAGTTTCAGGATGCCCGAAATGTGGGGGGCCGGAAGTCCCTGTCGGAGGTTTATGCCCGAAGGGAGTGACTCGCGATGCTAGGATTAGGGTGCGAGAACCCCGGTTAGAAGGGTAAAGACCGGAAGTCCCTGTCAGAGGTTTCTGCCCGAAGGGAGGTTTCTCGTGATGCTAGTTGAGGTGCGAGATGCCCGAAATGTGGGGGGCCGGAAGCCTAGTGGCCATGAGATGGCTAGGATACTAGGATCCCTGTCGGAGGTTTCTGCCCGAAGGGAGGATGATGATGGTGGAATTGATGAATTGAGGAAAGATAATGTGGGATCAATTGATAAATAAAAGTGAAAATGATAATATTATGTGATATGCATGGTGATGCATGGCTAATGATGATGTGATATGCATAGTGTTGCATGGCCAATGATAATATGATGTGATATGCATAGTGATGCATGGCCAATGATAATATGATGTGATATGCATGGTGATGCATGGCTAATGATGATGTGATATGCATAGTGTTGCATGGCCAATGATAATATGATGTGATATGCATAGTGATGCATGGCCAATGATAATATGATGTGATATGCATGGTGATGCATGGCTAATGTGATGTGATATGCATAGTGTTGCATGGCCAATGATAATATGATGTGATATGCATAGTGATGCATGGCCAATGATAATATGATGTGATATGCATGGTGATGCATGGGTAATGATGATGTGATATGCATAGTGATGCATGGCCAATGATAACATGATGTGATATGCATGGTGATGCATGGGTAATGATGATGTGATATGCATAGTGATGCATGGCTAATGATGATATGATGTGACATGCATGGTGATGCATGGTTAATGATGATATATATGCTATGATGATGCATGAATACGCTTGACATCAAAAAGGTAATAAATGCCTGCATTGTATGATGATATGCATGGTGCACTGAGTTGTTATTGGATTTCCCTATCTGCTGAGTGGTTGTACTCACCCCTTTTGGGGATAACATTTCAGATTAGCACTATGCCGCTACTGCTGTATCGCGTGGCGTGTTTTACGGTATTCCATCTGACGTCGAGGTGGAGATGACTGAGATAGATTGTCCCTTGGTACCCGGGTTGACTTTCATCCGAGTACGATGCCTAGTTATGTATGATATCGGCCTGGCTGGGGGCCCTGTCATACAAGAGTTTTTGTCCGTGCACATACGACGGGATGGAGTGATGCGAGGGGTGCTGCCGCCGCCACCACCTGACGCACCAGGATGGGTGTGAGATCGCGCGCGAGGAGTAGGAGCTAAATCACTTTTTGGTATAGATAGTTGACGCTTGTGATGGGAGGGTTTTCGTGCTTATGTGATGTTAGAGGTCGGAGTTCCTTTTTGAGATTTTAGGAAGGACATGGCGAGTCCTTACCTTTTCATTTCTTTTGTACCGACCCAAAACCCCATCTCGCTCTATGTATGTAAGCAAAGCGTCAATGCTGTTTATAAAAATCGTCTTTGTTAGTTGGTGTGTATTTGTATCATGGGTTAGAAGAGAGATAGATGACGATGTGAATTTTGCTTCCGCTATGAGTCGCGCATGGGACCGCTTTAAAAAAAAAAATGCCTGTAATCTGGCAAGGCTTAATTTAGCCAAGAGTTAGAGATGGTAAAAGATGTAACATCGGCAGTGTTAACGACCTGCGAAGGGTTCGGGGTGTTACAATCCGCATTCATGGGGTACCAAAGACCATTGTGTCAGATCGTGTTTCCAAGTTCTTAAGCCACTTCGGGATAGGGGAAGCTCACCACCAAGGCCTAAAGATTCCACCAGCCGACGATAAAGGGCTTCTTGGCTAGCCACCAAGGAGTGATCTACGCTCCAAGGATAAAGAAACCGAAAGGAGTTATCCACTCTCCAAAGGAGTTCACTCAAGTTGAGGAAATCTCACCATTCTCATTCATGAAAATTCGTATATCTCCTACATTGGATAGTTTCCCCTATTTATAAGAGGATTTTAGCCTTAGGAAATATTAAAAACAAACTTTAATGACCTAGGAAATGAAACGTTTGACTCTTGAGCTACATAAAAATAAAAACAGCTAGGAACTTAATAAAAAGCCTTTACTATCACGGGAACTAAATGCCATAATAAAAAGCCTTTACTATCACGGGAACTAAATGCCATTTAATCTTCGGCCTTCCTTATTCTCGAACCGTTAGCTTTCCGTGTTTTTGAACCTTTGGCTTTCCATAATCTTGAACCGCTTTCGTGAACCTCTAGCCTTCCCAAAATTCGAGCTCCTCCCTTGACCAGAAAATAATCCTTCTGAAGCTTCTTCAATTGGTCATACAAGACATCTAAAATGGCCTCCCATTGATACCTATTGATATACCACAAAGTAATTAACATTATTCATTCAAAATGATCCATCGAAGCACATAATACCCAACTTCTTTATTGGCTTGGATAAGCATCGATGGTTCTGAGTTGGTCCATGGAGCTACGTTGGATGTTCCCGCATCAGATTCATACGTCCCAATGCATCATCTTGGGGAGCACCAGTTTTGTTTGTAAAGAAGATGGATGGTTCGTTGCGGTTGTGCATCCACTATCGCCAACTCAATCAGCTAATGATCATGCACAAGTATCCTCTCCCAAGCATCGACGACTTGTTTGATCAGTTACAAGCAGCGGAGATATTTTCGAAGATTGACTTGAGGACAAGATATCAACAGCTAAGGATCAGGAAGAAGGACATCTCGAAGTCTGCATTTCATACTCAATATGATCATTATGAGTTCACTGTGATGCCGTTCGAGTTGACAAATGCTCCAGCTGCATTTATGGATTTCATGAACCAGTGTTCAAGGAATATCTAGATCAGTTTGTGATTGTGTACGTTCATGATATTCTTGTGTATACGAGGAATGATGAAGATCGTGAGAGTCATCTAAGATTATTACTGCAGATGCTAAGAGTTCATCAATTGTACGCCAAGTTCAGTAATGCGACTTTTGGTTAACTCGTGTTGCTTTCTTAGGTCACATGTTTCAGGTGAAGGAATCTCCATGGACCCGTCCAAGATTGAAGTAGCGATCAATTGGTTGAGACCGACTACAGTGACAGAGATTAGAAGTTTTTTTGGGTTTGGCAGGTTACTATAGACGGTTCGTGGCAGGGTTTTCAACATTAGCATCGCTGTTAACTAGAAGACTATTGAAGAAAGAAGAGAAGTTTGTGTGGATAGAATAATACAAGCATAGTTTTCTAGAGCTTAAGCAGAAATTGACTACCACACCTATACTAACCCTTGCATCTTTTCCTGGAGGATACGAGATCTATAGTGATGCATCGTTCAGAGGATCGGTTGTGTGTTGATGCAACATCATAGAGTTGTTGCATACGCCTCTCGTCAGTTGAGACCTCATGAACGGAACTATCCGACGCATGACTTGGAACTCGCAGCCATCATTTTTACACTGAAGATTTTGAGGCATTATCTATGTGGAGAAAGATTCTAGATCTTCACCGATCACTAAAGTCTCAAGTATCTATTCTCTTAGAAGGAGTTGAGTTTGAGACAACGCCGATAGATGGAACTTCTTAAGGACTATAACCGTGATATCCTAGCCACTCTCAAAATTGAACCGGATGTGCAGATCCAGATGCTTAGAAGATTTTGCAAAAGAATATTGATAAGAAAAAGGCTGACTTTCAGGTTTCTTCTAATGGAATGTTGAGGTTCCGAGGGCGATTAGTTGTACTTGATGATGTGGAGCTTAGAGATGATATTTTAACAGAAGCCCATCATAGCAGTTACAACATTCATCCTGGTAGTACCAAATAGTGTCAGAATCTGCGTCAACACTATTGGTGGTCTGGAATGAAGGTGGACATCGTCACCAAGCATTTGACGTGTTAACAGATCAAAGATTAGCATTACAAGCCGGGAGGACTTCTGCAACCTCTCGAGATCCCAGAGTGGAAGTGGGAGCATATCACAATGGATTTCGTGATCGGTTTACCGAGGAGTTAGAGAGGAAACAATTCTATTTGGGTAGTAGTCCAAGGGAAGTTGGGAAGAATAGCTTCATCTAGTCGAATTTGCCTAAAACAGTTATCAACAGAGCATTTAGATAGCTCCTTTTGAAGTATGGTAGAGTATGCAGAACGACAGCGTGTTAGGATAAAGTTGGGGAACAAGATTGCATGGTTAGAGTTGGTTCATTAGTCGATGGATGCAAAGTTATCGGAGGCAAACTAAAGACTGCTCAGAGTTGACAAAAGAGTTACGCAGATAACTATTGAAGGCTTTTGGAATTCCGAGTTGGTGATCACGGTTTTCTAAATGGGTTACCAACGAGGGGAACTTCGTGTTTTGGTAAAAAAAGAAAACTAAGTTTGAGGTACGAGGTTTGTTTGAAATTCTTGAGAGAATTGGGACCTTAGCATATTGTCTTGCGTTGCCCCTGAGATTGGCGTCAGTGCATGATGTGTTTCACTTGTCGATGTTAAGGAAGTGTGAGCTTGACTCGACCCACGTGCTAAATTTTGAGGAATTGGACGTGTACAACCGTATGTCATACGTTGAAAGCCCAGCTTAGACTATTGATCAAAAAGAGAAAGTTCTGTGTTGAAAGACCATCCCATTGGTCAAAGTGGTCTAGTAACACCACAGCACTGAAGGAGCAAGATGGGAGAGCGATGAGTCGATGAGACAGTTGTACCACCACCAACTTGGAAGAGTTGTGACATCCTAGATTTTCAATGCTTTGTCCTATTAAATTAAATTGGGTCTTTCATTGACACGCCTATAGTGTTATTCTCAGAACCGATCACTTGTGAGATAACTAGATTATCTAGGGAAGTTATTAAGAGATTTTAATGAATTAGACCTAAGGATTCGACCAAGAATCGACTACCCGACTGTGCTCATCAGCAGAGATCATTTCGGCATACTAAGATCGATTAAAAATCAGAGATAGGTCAGTTCGACAGAGATGTGTGACTAAATATGGGTGATTCCAATAAATTGCAAAATTCTTGTCGGTTGGCTCTAGATTGATTTTTTTTTTTTTGTCATTTTGGTACATTATGTCAGTATTTGAATACTCAAGATTTTACGACAACCAAGAATTGCCATTTGTCTCAAATAGGTTCATTGTGGCTCGAAGAAAATTGACCATGGGCCATTTGCATTAAAAATTTCTAAAAACTACCCGAAAGCCTAGGTGACGTTAAAAATGTGCCTGAGTAAAATTAGTCGTCAATTTGAATCTGATTTTAGAAATTGAAAGTTCCGACAAGTCAAACGTCATTTTAGGAACGTGAACTCAATTTCCAAAGATTTTTCTGCAAACCGACACTTTTTGGGAAGAAGTAGTCATAGGGCCGTTTTTGAAAGGGAAAATCAGAGTACCGTTTTTTATTGCAGAATTGGGATGCAAGATGGTTCAATTGGTGGGAAAAAAAATACCAATTTGATAATTGGATGGATTCAAAGAGGAATTAAGGTCCTATTGAGGGGAAAACTTTGCAAAATTCGTATGCCCCATGACTCATGACAATTGGACCATTTCCTTAGCTTGTTATAGAAGATTGGTGGCTGAAAATTGTTGTGGAAGCCAGCCACACTTGGTGGGACACACCAAAGGGAGACAAAGAGATGTGATGATGTCATTAATGGCCCCCCATGCCAAAATCGGTTTCGTCCTTCCTCTCTCTCCTCTCACCTGTTGATGACCACTCCATCCACTCCCTCCATTGCCATCCAAATGAAGCTCCAACAAGCTCATAAGCAAAAGCCAGCAACCATCGCCAGCCCCGCCCTAGCCACCACAAGTAGCAATGTCGCCGTCACTTGCCATTCCCGTTTGCCATGCTGCTTGGTTGGCGTTCCTTAGGCCTGATCGAGCCCAGCTAGAGCCCGTGCACTACCGTTCCACCGCTGAGCAACCTTGCCTGGACTCGGTTCGATCCCCTCAACCCATCTTAGCCCGTTGTCGCATCAACTAGCTCCCATTCAGCCCTTTCTCGACTCAGATCAAAACTGAAGTCAGCAGTATACGTGGCAAGTTCTGGCGAGCATATTTAGTATAATATATCGATATATCCGGCACCTTCTGGTAAGCTATGGTATCTACTATTGGCTTAGAATAAGCAGTCCTTATTATGATTGGACTTTATAAATAGCATTGATTGAGATGACCGGGGAAGGGTCTCGATGATATGTGTAATCAATTGAGTCAATTGATCTATGATTCGATCTATCTTGATGTGTCGAATTGATTGATTGAAAATGTCAATTATATTGACATGTAGGAAGGAACGGAGGCAAAGGTAAGACATCTGACTCATATTGTGCTTAGACAGCCTTAGAGCGTATTTTCTTCCTAGTCAGGTCTTAGGGGGTAGAATTCGCTGAGACGTCGTCTCACCCCGTTGTGGGATAATATTTTAGGTCCTTAAATGGTAGTAAGGGCTTAGGGCTGGGAGTCCTAAGGGCTGGACCTATGAGCTAGTAAGGTCCATAGTTTGGGTCAATGCAGGTTTCACCCAGAAGGTGCCCCATCAATATAGGTCATGGTATTGCCAGGCTCAGGTTGGCCAAAGAGAGGGTCCCATACCGGAGTCTGAGATTCCTCTATACGTTCTAGAGGTCGCTTTTGGGAAGGGTACTACAATTTCCCGATGGGGTTCGGTCATAGACGCTGTAGACCCGAATGTTGAAGTACCAGCGTCCTCGTTATAGTCTGTTGAAGGCTTCAACTAGAGTGTGGAAAATGGTGAAATCGTGGATGATGGAGAGGACGACGAGGATCCGTAGAGTTGTGAAACCCCCACCCTTGTTTTTAGACTTGTTTTTCTTAGACTAGCTTGTATTATAAGTGTTGTGTTCGTTTTTTAAAATATGGCCCTACTTTCCTATCCCATTAAATTATTGTCCGGGGATTATTTATCTGCTTCCGCATGTGCATTAAAAATGAATGGGTCAGTGATACATCCTGGGATGTTGCTGTTTAATCGACTAGTGAGGAATGGGCACGCGCTCGAGGATCGGGGCGTGATAGTGATGAATGCGTATTTTGAGAAGTGATGCTATAGTCGACACACATGTGATCTGAGATTGATATATAAGTAGTTATGGATTATTGCACGGCATGAGTGCATGAATGCTTATTTTAAGAAACGATAAGCGATGCTATAGTCTACACACTATGGCATGATATTAATATATGAGAAGGTCTAGATTATCGTATGCATGGGCACATGACTATGTTATATTGCATGTTTTTATGTTTGGCTCCTTAGTGTAAGAGGTGTTTCCATAATTGTTTATATGCTCATATTTTTGGTTTTGAGGAAGTGGAATAACCACTCATGTTATATAGTTAAGGCAAAGTAGAGGTTGCTTTGCTATTGATCTGCTCTCATTAGATAACTTGCACAATTAGGGCATTTCTGAGGTGAATGACTTCCCTACGCGAGGTCTAGGGAGTTCACTCATTGAGTTTATCTCACTCCTCATTGTTTTAACCTTTTTCAGGCCCTAATCGTTACTAGCCAAGCTTGAGCTATTGTATTTTGAGTTTGGATGTGTACTAGGCGCATGAGGGATTCCACCCTTTTCAAGTCACTTCGTAACATGAAGGGACGTTCTGGAAGTGTGAATGACCACGCATTTTAATTAAACATAAAATGGGGTAACAAGTGATGTTCGAGTTTGAATATAATTAGCTGGTATGTTGTAATGACATTATGGATGCATATATGTAAATATAAGTGTGTTTGAAACTATCCTTGTTTGTCGATTGGCTAAATTGTTTATGCTTCCGCTTGTGTATTTAATCGAATAATCAATTAGGTCGGCAACACCTCCTGGGATGTTGCAATCGAATGAGCAAAAGGAAATGAATGAAGATCAGTGCAAGTTATCGCGCGTCTTGAGCGGGTCAGGGTGTGAAAATAGCTGCCTCGACTATGTGATACTGAGATGCCCCTATTGTGTTATATTGAGATGTCTCGGAGTGAGATGCCCATGGTAGGGACTTCATGGAAGTCCGGATGAGGGATTCCAAAAGTGATTTGATTGGACCGGCTTTTTATCTGGCAAAAATCTGATTCAAGGGTGAATATTAAGACACTCGATGAATTAAATAGACTTGGCATTTGTGGTTATGTGTGGTTTGCGTTATATCTTGGCTTGGTCAGTTGCATAAGAATTGTGCATTGATATTGTTATGCTTTTGTTGGTGGTGATGATGGAGTGGTCTATGTGATATTTGTCCTAGTTTGTGTGGTTCTTATTGTTAGCGACTAATGGATCACCTAGTTTAGGGTCCTATTTTTTCATTACTGGGCATTGCTCATTTCGCCATTTTTCTCGGATCTTTAAAACGGACATTCCACCAATGCCACGGTATGGAGTCATTGCTTATATCGATGTGTCTTTCCATGATATTTATGACTTTGACATTAAAATGACCTACACCTACTATGAAGGCGGACTATGGGATGGGCATGTTAACTACATCCCTATGTGGTTCATTAGCCATGAACGAGAGCTGCTCAAACCTCTTTGGTTATTGTGATTGTGGGCTTGCAGCTAGATTGAGCGGTGCTTAGAGCACCTAGTTCACATGGAAGCTAAGGAAATGTTATCCGTTGTATGTGCTGTCACGCCCCAATCCTTAAGTGCACGCACATCCTTTTGGGCGTCGTATAAATGTGACGTTTTCGGGTCGTGTCACTGACCCATTCATTATTAATACACATGCAGAAGGGAAATAATAAACCCCTGAGAACAAATAGCATGGGATAGCAAAATAGGGCAACATTTTAGAAAAGCCAACTTTATAAATAACAGGGTTTAGTTACAAAACGAGTCTGGTCAAAGGTCTAAAAAAGCTTTGCTCTCAAAAAAAAACTGTCCTACGACATACTAGTCAAAATCCTTTAGACTCCACCTCGACAAACTTTGGGGCTTTGGGTCCACCACCTAATGACCTGAAAAGATAAGCCCACAACGGGGTGAGACATTGTCTCAACAAGTTCGCTCCCTAGCCACATACCACACAAAGTACTTACCTTGCCTCAGTCATTCCTGCACGTTAGTACAATTCATATCTCATATACATGCAATCATCACTTAACAATTGGAACGCATCTACTAAATCTCAATTGATCAATCATTCCAATTATTCATCACAGCCACACATGCGGGCACAGCTTGCTCCGGGTTAGGCGGTTTTCTAGTGTAACCGAGTTAATCACAACCCAATGGGCACGGCCCATTCAATGTTAGACGATAAGCACGGTCCAATAGGCACAGCCTACTTTGAAGTTCCGCAATAAATCACGGGCCGATGGGCACAACCATACTTCGGCAGTTAATCTCGACCCAATGGGCACAGCCATACTTCGGCGGTTAATCTCCAGCCAAATGGGCACGGCCATACTTCAGCTGTTAATCACGGCCCAATGGGCACAGCCAATTCCAAGTTAGGCGGTTCTCTAGCTTAGCTAGATGTCGAAACCAAAGGCATATAGTTCACAATTACTACACAATTTCACATATCATCATTCAATTGACTAAACGAGCTCTCAATTGCACATTCTAACCATATCTCAGTTACCACACAATTGCAAAAATTATCACTCAATTAACCAATCCAGTAATCGATTGCATAAACTATCCACACTATTGCGATCAGCTCGGAATTCTATCGAGCAATTCTCCTGGCATAATTTCCAGAAAATATTAATTAATTAATAATGAAACTAATTAATCCATCCACTAAACTAATCAAGTACTTAATTTAATCAACATTTAAATAAACTAATATAACCACCTAAACGTACTTAGCATAATCTAAACACCCCTTAAGCATCACTAACTCCCTAAGCAAAGATTAGTGAGTAAACTTACTGGTTTAGTGTTCCGGTGAATCCACGACAACGGCGATGCCAAGGCGGGCGATAAACCTCCGAGCGACAACACCAAGTGAGGTCGGGAAGGGCTCGGAAACGGGGCACAATGTCCCAAAGCCTTGCTGGGTTTCTGCTTTTGCTCTTGGCTGAACCGAAGGGTTGAACTAGTGGTTGGTTTGGGGTCGAAACAACAAGGAACGGGCTGATCAAAGCTCCGGTAAGCGGGTAGCTAGCAACTGGTGACACCTGGGGGTCAAGGGGGACTTGCTGATGGTTAGTATGGGTAGAGGTAGGGTCAAAATGTGGTGAAAACAGCTGAAAATTGCGAAACAAGTGAAACAGTGCACTTGGGTGGCTTCTAGGTGGTCCAACAAGCCGTTTCTTCTCGACAGCATGGAGGGCCAGCGACTCCTTCCGGCGAATGGCGAGGCGCTCCCATACGGTTTGGATGTGCTAAAGACGATGGTGGGTGGCATGAGAGCTAATTCTCACAAGAAGACAACTTTTTAACTCAAGTTTTCACAAGAAGGTAAGTTGGAGCAGAAACGGGCAGATGAGGAAAATAGGCGAGAAAAAGGCTACAAATTTGCTTGGGCTGAAGAGGGGAGAGAGAGGGAGATGTGAGGGCTAGTCTCTCTGGTTCTCACAATGGATAAAGTAAGGCTGGAGAGAAAGAAGATGTGGCTGATAGCTTGGAGGTGGCGACCAAACCATCTAGGTGGCTTTCTTGTCTCATTTGAGTTCAAGCAACATGCCCACTTGCTCAGCCATCATCCTCAGCCCTTATCCAGTCCCAAGCTTGCTCAAGAAGTCTTCTTAATGGTAAAAAGGGTTGCTCCCCCTTGGCCTACGAATTTTATACATTTGGCCTCCAAATTCAAATCAATTCTCCGTCAATTCGCCTCCAAATGAGTTCAATTCAAAGCCTATGAAATCAGCCAAGGTGCCATCGTCCCTCTCATGACTTTTCCTCATCAATTGAACCAACTTAACGGTCATGGGTGCATTTAAAAACGGCCCCTTGAACTTTCCCGATTCAATTCCGTGAATTCTTGATTTTTTGCGAAAATCTCGGTTTGTAGAAAAATCTTCGGAGGATGAGTCGACATTCTTAAAATGATTTGTGACATGACAAAATTTTCAATTTCTGAAATCAGGTTCAATTTCTCAATTAATTTTGAATATGCAGCAATTTTAGCGTGTCCTAACCTACTGGGTAGCTTTTCGTGCAATTGACTTGTGATCGATTATTTTCAAGCCACAAAGTGCATCTTTGACACATTGGCGACTTTCAGTTGTCTTGGAAATCTCAAGGTTTCGAATATGAACACGGGGTACCAAAATGACAGAGAAATCGGTCAAGTGCCACTCGATATGAATTTTGGAATTAGGTGGAATCACCCACAGTTAATCACCTGGCTCTGTCGAATCAACTTGTCTCCGGTCTTTAGTTCATTTGTACCGTAATGACCCTTGCAAATTAGTGTGGTCGAGTAGTCGATTCCTAGTCGAATTCTTAAGTCTATTACATTTAGACTCATTAACGGCTTCACCTGAAAGGCTAGTTATCTCCTGAGTGGCCTACACAGAGAAAAGTAGGGGTACAATTGGAAAATCACGATGTCACAACTCTTCCCTTCTTATAAAAATTTCTTCATCGACTATTCACTTTCTCAAGTTGCTCCTTTAGTGTTGTGGTGTTGCCGGACCCTTTTCGACCAATGAGATGGTCTTTGTGTACAAAACCTATTCTTTCCGATCCACAATCTGAACTGAGCTTTCCACGTACGACACTTTGTCATCCACATCTAAATCCTCAAAATTCAGCACGTGGGTCGGGTCAGTCTCATACTTCCTCAACATCAACACATGAAAGACGTCATGCATTTGCACTAGTCTTAGCGGTAATGCAAGACGATACGCTAGGATCCCGATTATTTCAAGAATCTCGAATGGACCTACTTACCTCGGACTCAGCCTTCATTTCTTGCCAAAGTGCGAATTGGCCCTCATTGGTGACACCTTCAAAAAGACGTGATCACTAACTTCGAACTCCAATGGCCTTCGACGTTTATCGGCATAGCTTTTTTTGACGGCTCTAAGCGATCTTCAATCTGTCTCTAATGACGGCAACTGCTTCCCTTGATTGTTGAACCAACTCTGGGCCTGTGATCTTTCGTTCTCCAACCTCATCTCAACACGCTGGCGTTTTACACGCCCTTAAACTCGACAAGGTGAAGCTGTTCTTCCCAGCTTTCCTTGAAATCCAACATGCAAGCTCGTAGAATGTCTTTAAGGGTTTCAATTATCCTCTCGGAGTGGCCATCCGTCTGCGAACGAGAGGCCGTATTGTACTGCAACTTCGTCCCTAAGGTAGCCTGCAAACTCTTCCAAAATGCAGTTGTGAATCTCAACTCTCGATCAGAAGTAATCGCCACTAGCACTTCATGCGGACGAACTATCTGACGCACGTACAACTTTGCATGCCTATCTAAATCGAGGTCTTTTTGTACTGTAATGAAATGAGCCGATTTTGTCAGTCTATCGACCGCAACCCAAATCAAATCATTACCTCTATACTCCTTGCTAAGCCCGTTGCAAAATCCATTGTGATATATTCCCATTTCCACCCGGCTTACAATGTTGTGCCTTCACTTGCTGACACGTCAAACATTTAATGACATGCTTGACAATGTCCGCCTCCATACCAGACCACCAATAATGTTGACGTAGGTTCTAATACATTTTTGTACTACTAGGATTAATGTCGTAATAGCTACAATGAGCTTCTGATAAGATCTTTTCCTTAAGCGCTGCCTCGTTAGATACACACAATCGTCCTCGAAATCTTAGTGTTCCGTCCTTAGAAACCTGAAAGTTAGCATTCTACTTTTTGGTGTTCTCTTGCAAAATCTTCTGAATCTCTAGGTCTGTCCGTTGAAGCTTTTTGATCCTTATCTCTTGAGTAAGCTCCACTCCATGATCATCATCTACGCTTCTGAAGACTTCCAAGTCAGCGCATCAGCGACCTTATTCGCTTTTCCAAGATAATACAAGATATCACAATGATAATCCTTGAGAAGTTCTATCAAGCGACGTTATCATATATTTAAGTCCTTATGAGAGAATAGACATTTGAGACTTTGATGGTTAGTGAAGATCTGTAATCTTTCTCTGCATAGATAATGTCTCCAAATCTTCATGGTGAAAATAATTGCAGTGAGTTCTAAGTCATGCGTCGGGTCGTTCAGCTCATGAGGTCTCAACTGATGGGATGCGTATGCAACATCCCTACAATGTTGCATCAACACGCAGCCTAGTCCTCTAAACGATACATCACTGTAGATCTCGTATGCTCCAAGACCAGATGGAATGGTCAACACAGGTGTGGTAGTCAGCTTCCGCTTAAGCTCTTGAAAACTACACTCGCACTTGTTTGTCTAGAAAAACTTTTTTTTCTTCTTCAGTAGTCGAGTTAATGGCGATGCTAAACCTAAAAACCCCTTTAAGAACCTTCTATAATACCTTGCTAAACCCAGAAAACTTTTGATCATTGTCACTATCGTCGGTCTTGGCTAAGAACGTCACACAAGCAAATCAAAACATGCACTTACTAAACTTGGCGTATAGCTCATGGTTTCATAGAGTCTGATGTAGTATCCTTAATTGTTTTTCGTGATCCTCCGGACATCTCGAGTACACCGGGATATAAACGATGAACACGATTACGAACTGATCCAGGTACTCCTAGAAGACTTGGTTCGTCAAATCCATGAAAGCAGCTGGAGCGTTCGTTAACCCGAACGGCATTACAGTAAACTCATAATGGCCGTATCGAGTACAAAATGTTGACTTTGGTATGTCCTCCTTCTTGATCCTTAACTAGTGATATTCCGTCCTCAAGTCGATCTTTAAGAATATTGATGCTCCTTTCAGCTAGTCAAACAAGTCCTCGATCCTCGGTAGTGGATACTTGTACTTGATCGTCACCTGATTGCGTTGACAATAGTCGATGTACAAACGCAACGAATCATCATTTTTCTTCACAAACAGAACTAGTGCTCCCTAATGTGATGCACTAGGGCGTATGAACCCTTTATGCAACAATTCCCGCATCTACACCTTCAGTTCCTTCAACTCAGACAACTCCATCCGGTAAGAAGCCTTAGAGATTGGCTCCGTCCCGGGTGCTAACTCAATTAGAAACTTGATTTCTCTCTCTGGCGGCAGACCTAGTTAGTCTTCGACCTTCCGCTCCTCAACTGTCGTATCGACGACAGTTGCCAAGTAACCTTGACAACCCCCGTCTAACAAACGGGTTGCCTCAAGTGATGAGATCAAGGTAATCGAGGGTCCTCCTTGATTCCTTGCAAACTCGAAACTTACAACCTTTCATGGGTTAAACTGAATTGCTTTACGATAGCAATCCATCTTATCTCATTGCTTGATGAGCAGTCCATGCCAACTATCACATCGAAATGATATATAGCTAGGACTATTACATCTATCATCCCCTCTTTCTCACCAATTGCTAACTTGCAACCAAAACAACCCAATGCAGCTAACACTTTATCCTTTAATGGTGTAGATATGGTAACCATGACTCCAACAATTCAGGACTCAATCCTACAAGCTTAACAAAATACTCAGCTATATAGGAATAAGTGGCGCCAGGGTCAAATAATGAATATGCAGAATGGTCGTTCAACGAGATCGTACCTGTAATCATGTGAGGCGTATCCTCAGCTTGTCCTCTCATAATAGCATATGTCCTTCCCTGAGGTGGAGGTCTGTTAAGTACACCCTGCCGTGCAATCTAAGGCGGGTCCCTTGTGCCTTTTAGGGCAATTCCAAGCTATGTGACCTTGCTGGCCACACTCGGAACAAGCACCCATCCTAGAAGGGCACGGGGCTGAACCTTGTCGTCTTCCGCAAAAATGACAAACATCATCCTGTCTTGGTGCTAACTTTGCTATACCACCCTTCCTATTGGGTGGGATGGGGTACTTTCCTCTTGACATTAGTCTCGTCCCAAACCGATTCCCATGTCTGTTCGAACCAAACCTTGAACCAGACACATCAGTCTGTTCAATCAAGTCTCTCTACCATTTGGGCCCAACCACAAACCTCGCTATAATCCTTCAGCTCTAATGGCGCCAGTAGACTCCTCAGCTCTGGTCGGAGGCCGTTCATGAATCTCCGAGCCTTCTCTTATGGATCTTCCACCAATCTTGGTGCATACTGAGACAACTCAGCAAACTTAGTTTCATATTCGTCCACGGTCTTCATCACTTGACGGGGGCATTGGAATTCCTCCATCTTCTACTCTTGGGTGCTACTAGAATAATACTTGTCATTGAAGGCTCTGAGAAAGAAATTCCATACCGGAACCATGCCTCTGGGAAAAATGTGCCTCAGGTGAAACTCCACCACATATTTGCGTTACCGTACGGTTGGTAGATTGCAAGGACCACCTTCTCCTCCTCAGTGCACAGGATTTCTCCAGATCTTGGATCCACAGTGACGCAGCCCCATCAGATCTCTCATGACCTCAAGCGCCTACATGATCCCTCGGGATCACTAGGGGCTGCTTGCCCAGCACCTATAGGAGGCGGTGCTACTCCATTAGTGTTGGCCTCAGCTTGTGCTCTACCGCGGCCACCTCAGGTACAAACCTAGCCGGCGGGCTACCTTGATTAACTAGACCCATGGTCCTCTTTCTGGGAGTCCTCTCTTGATCACTCATCTGCAGGATCCTGATAGATACCTATTTTCCAATTCCACTTAAACGGGGATGTCAGGCACCGATCCTCGAGCGTGCTCACATCCGTCTACGGTTGATATAAATGCGATGTTCCTAGGTCATGTCGCCAACTCATTCATTATTAATACGCATGCTCAAGTGAAACAATAAACCCCTGAAAACAAATAGCATGGGATAGGAAAGCAGGACAACATTTCACAAAAGCCAACTTTTATAAACGACGGGGTTTAGTTACAAAACTAGTCTAGTCAAAAGTCTACAAAAGGTCGGCTCTCAATATGAAGCTGTCCTATGACATACTAGTTAGATACACACACCGATCCTTTAGACTCCACCTCCACAAACTTCGAGGATGCGAGTCTTGCACAACCACCACCTAAGGACTTGAAAAGATAAACCCACCACAGGGTGAGAAATTGTCTCATCGAGTTCACCCTGTAAACCCCTATTAGAAAGAAAATACACCCAAAGGTGGCTTACTCACACACCACACAGCACGTTAACACAATTCATATCTCATGTACGTGCAATCATCACTCAATAATTGGAATGCATCATACTAAATCTCAAGTAATCACTCATTCCAATTATTAATCACAGCCACACATAATATTATTGAGATGCTTATTTTACTCTAGTTTTGATTTTTTAATTCATTAAATTTTTCTCTATAGAATTCTCATATCCTGAATTCGTTAATTTTCGCACTTTGAGAAGTGAATAGTAATTTCTTCTAGCTCCTTGGTTTGGCATTTTTTTTTCCGTTGTTTAATTGATCTAGATGTTGCGCATGATGTTTTCCATGGCGTTTCTCGGTAGCATCTTTTCCCACGTTCTGTTTGGCTATAAAGAAATCTTTAACAAGTTCAAGGACAACCAATTGAAGTCTATTTGAAGCTTGCCATATGGGGTTTCATGATGATGATATTTTGAACAATGCACTTTCTTTTACTATGACTCAGCTTGATTCGATTGACAAAGGAAACGAAAGCTGTAATCTCGAAAGAGGAGTGAGTTGTGCCCTAGAACAGTCAATCCACAAGGGACTACCAAAGCTAGAGGCAGGGCATTACATTCAACTCCACATAGAAGAAACTTCACATAACGAAGTCTTGCTCTCCTTGACTAAACTCGATTTCAACTTATTGCAAGAGCAATGTTAGAAGGAACTTGGCAACATTACACGGTTAATTTCATGATATCATGTCTAACGTAGCTAGAGAACATGAAATTGCTATAGATTGATTAGCCTAATTTCAATGTGTCGTGAACTAAAACTCATACTAGGAATTTAAAGTGCCAAAAAGATAATTTTTCTGGAAATTAAAGATAAATATAAATATGCAAAAGCATGAGTTTTGTGATTAATTGGATGAACCATTACAAAGTAGATATTAATCTGTATCTGCAATTATGGGTAAAATGTTAAAATCTCTAGACCCAATCTCCTATTATCTAACAATGATTATGCGTAAGATGTTACAAATCTTGAGCCTATTGTTGTAACAACCCAGCAATTGTGCATTCGTGTCGATCCACTATCTGTCTTCAGTTAACATGTTGGCAGACCTTTATTATGTTCGTTAATGGCAGTTCCTTACTAGTAAACTTCCATGTCAGATCGCTTGCCATAAATGACTTGCTTGCATAATTTATCTCAAGCTTTGATGCCTTTGTATAACTTCGACCTTGTGTGTTCTGATTTCCTTCATTATCAACAAGCTAGTAGTTAGTCGAGTTTCATGCCAATCTTGACCAAGAAGGCCATGAACAACATTTTTAAAGGTGGTGACATCACGATATGGAGGAAGCCACATGGGAGAGTGAAGATCAGATGAAGGAAAAGTACCACTATTTGTTTCAAGAGGCATGAGTGAGGTCTAATTTCGAGGATGAAATTCTCTAAGGAGGGGAGAATTGTGGCATCCTAGAATTTCTTGTCAATGCTTAGAGGTGCTTTTCATGTTTTGCATTGAGATTTTGGCCAAGCTCTTGATGGGTAATTATTTGATAGGAAAATTCTATTTTTGGCCATGTGAATTATGGGTTGTCAATCCTTAGGTCACAAAGTTTCCTGAATTATAAATTTCAATTAGGTATTTATATAATTATGGTTTAAGGTGGATTATTAGGATGAGGGTGGGCTGGACATTTAAAGACCAAACCAGCCCATAGCCCCACCCCTTTTTTTTTCGACCGGCCCTTGAAGCCCAAGGAGGAGGAGCTGCCGTTGACCAAGGCTGGCCCAAGCCTAGCCAGATGAAGCCCATCATGTGCATGGGAGAATTGACAAGTGTTATTCCCCTAAGTACAAGTGTCTTGCATACAATCAAATGATTGCTCATCATTGAGGGGAAGAAAATAGGATGAGGGGGGGTGTCGATCGAGAGGGAGAGAGAGAGAGAGAAATCGAGAGAGAGGGAGAAGAAGGAATGAAGCCGATCACTGCCATTCGCAGCCATCGAGTCCGCCTCGCCCTCCGTTCGTGCTTGCTGTGTTCGCTCGATTTGGAGGCAAATGGGATTCCTTGATCTACTCTTGCATGCTGTCCTTAGTGTGTGTGATTGAATGGTAACAATTTCGGATGTATAAAATGTGAAAAATTGAAGTTATAAGAGAGGTGCTCTAGCTTAGTGTACTGTTCTTGAGAAAAACAACTTGACCTTGGATGTTCTAGTGACTTGCACGTCATGTTCTAATTGAATTTTGGCTTTGATCTCTAAATGAAAGTTGTAAAGGACTTCTTAGAGTATAACATACTCAAATTTGGGACAAAACAAACAAGTATAAGTGGGCGAAATCGTTATTCTTTGGAAAGACTGGATTTGGAAATTTCGGTACTAGGAACAGGGGTTTTAACCGTCCATATTTAAATACCAGGACGAATCTAACTTGGATGTCTTCATGAAGTATCTACCTTATGGTCTTGGCTATCACATAGTCGAATTTCATAATTTTTTAAGGTCATTTGGGTATTTAATCGGAAATGTTTCTAAAATTGTGCAATCTGATGTGTTCGGACCTTGTAAGTTACAATGCGTGGACTATATCATTTTGTATGAGGATCTTTTGGAAACGTATTCTGCATGAAATATCTCTATTTTATGTCTTGCCTGCAACATATTCAAATTTCATAATTTTTCAAGTTCATTTGCCTATTTAACCAAAAATATTTAAAAAACTGTGCAAATAGAATGGAAAGAATTAGAAGTGCTGTGATGCGTGGTCTGTATTGAATTATATGAGGATCTTTTGGTGTAGTGTTCTGCGTGAAATATCTGTCTTTATGTCTTGAATATCACATGTTCGAATTTCATAATTTTTTAAGGTCATTTGGGTATTTAATTAAAATGTTTTCTAAAACTGTGCAAACTGGATTGTGCGAATTTCAAAAGCTGTAATGCATGGACTATTTTGTTTTTATGAAATTCTAGTGGCGTTGTGTTTTTAAAGGAACGCATTCTGTTTCTAAAATAATAGCAATAATCCATGAGTTTGCCCCATGAATTATATTGTTTTCAAGTGATTGAATCTCGATTTCCAAAAAAAAAAAAAAAAAGTGATTGAATCTTTCTGCACATGTGATGATATTTGGCATTACATATAAAAATCAAAAGTTGAAATTGACCTTGTTGCCATCACATCATGTGCCATGTTGATAATGAGGATACCGTCGGAGGTGTGAGCCGACGATGCACCGGGAGTGTCGGGATGCCCGAAGGTGAGTGCCGGATGCCCGGAGTGTGTGTGCTGGATGTCCTCGGGAGTTTCGAGTTGCTCGGAATGTGGGGGTGCCGGAATCCTTGAAGGTGTGTGCCAGGGGGATACCTCGTGATGCTAGTTGGGGTACCAGATGCTCAGAGGTGTGTGCCGAAGGTTCCTCGCAATGCCAGGTTGGGTGCAAGCGATAAAATGTCTGATGCAATTACTAGTCCTGGAATAGAAAAATGTGGTGACCCAATTGAAAGATAAAAAGTTGAAATTGAATTATGCATGGTATGGTGACATGTATGCATGGCTGTATGATATAATAATATGTGTAAGTGCATGGTGGTACGTGCATATAAGGCATGGATATGCATGAATGCTTGAAGATGTGTGCATGGTTGTCTGTGCACCTATGGCATGATGCTATATGCATGAATACGTGATGATGAGTGCATGATGGTGTATGCATATATGGTATGATGATATATCTATGGGCTGTAAGGTAAGTTATGCTTGGATGCATGAATGATATGTACTATGATGTTATGATTGTTCTGTTTGATGGATTAAGTAATTTAATGGATCTTTTACCTACTGAGTGGTTGTACTCACCCCTTTGGAGACCAATATTTGATATTAGAAAGATGCATCTATCTCCGGTCACGTGGGGTACCTTTTACGGCCTTCCATCTGACGTGGAGGTTGAGTGTGATGCGGGAGCATGCAACGTAGCTCCACGGACCAACTCAAAACCATCGATGCTTATCCAAGCCAATAAAGAAGTTGGGCATTATGTGCTTCAATGGATCATTTTGAATGAATAATGTTAATTACTTTGTGGTATATCAATAGGTATCAATGGGAGGCCATTTTAGATGTCTTGTATGACCAATTGAAGAAGCTTCAGAAGGATTATTTTCTGGTCAAGGGAGGAGCTCGAATTTTGGGAAGGCTTGAGGTTCACGAAAGCGGTTCAAGAATATGGAAAGCCAAAGGTTCAAGAACACGAAAAGCTAACGGTTTCTGTTCCAAGGTCATTAAAGTTTGTTTTTAATATTTCCTAAGGCTAAAATCCTCTTATAAATAGGGGAAACTATCCAATGTAGGAGAGATACGAATTTCATAAATGAAAATGGTGAGATTTCCTCTGCTTGAGTGAACTCTTTTGGAGAGTGGATAACTCCTTTCGGTGTCTTTATCCCTTGAGCGTAGATCTCTCCTTGGTGGTGAGCCAAGAAGCCCTTGCTGGTGGAATCTTTAGGCCTTGGTGGTGAGCTTCTCCAATCCCGAAGTCCTTTATCCTTGGCTGGTGGAAGCTTTAGGCCTTGGTGGTGAGCTTCGTAGATCTCGATCCTCATCCTCGGTTGGTGGCGTGGACTTTATACCTTGGGAGGAGATCATTCTATCTTTTCTTATTCCTCTTTGTTTCTTTACCGTATACACTACTCCATACACTTAACCACAAAAATCCCCTCAAAAAAATATCCGTTCTTGAATTACTCAACCCATCACGCATCAAAATATTGGTATCAGAGCTCAAGGTTCAATTCATTTGAGTGATTCCTTTCTTTCTTTTGTTACAAATTCCTTATGGAGGTACAAGTTCCTAGAGGCTTGACTCTGGAGGAGGCGCAATAATGAAAGGCGAGATCGTGTAATCCAAAATCTTCAACAGCAAATGGAGCGAGTCCTCAATCTTCTAGAGAATCCGGCGACACAAGGACAACCACCAAGGCGTCCTAATGAACGGCATCAGCGTGATGATTCTGAATCTCGTCAAAATTCTGATGGTAATTCCGAGTCCACGGGAGACAATCGAACAATTTTGCACTCTAGTGATTCTGAATCTCCAATTCGAAGACGAAGACGGAGAGGGAGGCATAAGGAGGATGAAAGAGACGTGAAGGTGGAGGTCCCAGAGTTTGACGGTAATCATAACCCCAACGACTTTGTGGATTGGCTACACAAAACCGAACGAATTTTTGACTTCAAATCCTATTTGGATGAGAAGAAATGTAAGGTTGCTATCCTAAAAGCTGACCAAATATGCTTCTCTATGGTGGGAGAATCTAAAGCATCAACGAGAAAGGGAAGGAAATGGCCTAATCAAGTCTTGGGAAAAACTCAAGAAGTTGATGAAGAAGAGGTTCTTGCCCGACAACTATAAGCAAGATCTCTTCCTCAAACTGAACTCCCTAAGACAACATGGGATGAGCGTTGAAGAATACATTTGTGAGTTTGAACAACTCAAAATGAGGAGTGAAGTTCCAGAAGTTCCCGAGCAAACCATCGCTCGTTTCCTTGGCGGCATGAATCGAGAAATTGCTGATATGGTTGAACTTCAACCGTATTGGTCCTTTGAAGACGTATGCAAGTTAGCCATAAAAGTCGAAAAACAATTGAAGAGCAAGAGGTTTTCCTCCAGAACCTCAACAAAGGCGACATCCTATTTTAAGGGTGCTTCCTCAAGCAAGGGCGAGAGTACGTCGACAAAAGACAAAGGCAAGGGAAAAATTGCAGAGCCTCCCAAAGAAGTCCAAAAGAAGTTTGAAGGTGATGCAAGGAAATGCTTTAAGTGCCATGGTTTTGGGCATTTACAAGCAAATTGTCCAAATCGGAGAGTGATGACTCTTCAAGAAATTGAGGAAATCAATTCGGCGCTTCAAGAGGCTAACAATGAAGACCAAAATATTTCCGAATCTGATCGGGAAGAAGAAGTTGTGGAGAAAGTCGATGATGGTGAGCTGTTGATCATCCGAAGAGCATTGCATGTTGAAGTTTCTCCTAATAAAGAGCAAAGGGAGAATATATTTCACAAGCATTGCACTATTAACGAAAGGGTGTGTTCGGTGATCATCAATGGTGGGAGCTGCACCAATGTTGCTTCAACAACTCTTGTCAACAAGTTGAAGCTTCCAACAACGAAACATCCTCAACCATACAAGCTCCAATGGCTCAATCAAGGGAATAAACTCAAGGTAACCAAACGCGTTCTTATATCATTTTCGATTGGGAAGAACTATCGAGATGAGGTTGTATGTGATGTGATTCCTATGGAGGCATGCCACTTGCTATTGGGTAGACCATGGCAATTTGATATAAATGCTACGCATGATGGTCGGAAAAACACATACTCTTTTCAGAAGGAACAAAAATGCATTACTCTTTTACCATTGAGTCCTTATTCGATACATAATAATCAACCTGGGGAGGGAAACACTTGTAAGGAAAATCTGTTCTTGAGTGAGACACGGGTTGAGAGAGCCATTAGCAAACAAAAGAATGTATTTGCTTTGCTTGTGGTCGAGAAAAAGACTGAGATAGAGCGACCCATACATCCAAAAATGCATTGCTTGTTGAAAGAATTTGCAGATGTGTTTCCGGAGGATTTGCCGCTGGGATTACCTCCCATAAGAGGTATTGAGCATCAAAATGATTTGATCCCCGGTGCTTCGCTACCAAACAACCTAGCTTATCGATGTAATCCGGAGGATACAAAGGAGTTGCAAAGACAAGTCGATGAACTTATCCTCAAAGGTACATATCGCACGTTTTAATTAAATGGTTCGTCTGTGTTTTCAAAGATAGATTTGCGGAGTGGTTATCATCAAATCAGAATGCGAGAAGGAGATGAATGGAAGACGGCTTTCAAGACCAAGGGAGGCCTTTATGAGTGGTTGGTTATGCCATTCGGATTATCTAATGCTCCAAGTACCTTCATGAGACTTATGAATGAGGTTCTTCGTTCCTTTATTGGTCGATTTGTCGTTGTTTATTTTGAGGATATTCTTGTTTATAGCAGGAACGAAAAGGAGCATATCTCTCATTTAAAACAAGTCTTCAATGTCTTGAGAGATCAAAAACTGTATGCTAAAATGGAGAAATGTGAGTTCTTCTCTCTGAGCATTGTGTTTCTTGGTTATGTGGTGTCCAAAGATGGAATCTCTATTGATCAAACCAAGGTGGAAGATATGAAGACTTGGCCAGTTCCGACGTCCATTTCTGATGTAAGAAGTTTTCATGGACTTGTTTCTTTCTATCGACGTTTTCCTAAAAGCTTTAGTACCATCATGGCTCCTATAACTAAATGCATGAAGAATGGTGCTTTTGAATGGACGAAGGCTGCTCAAAATGCCTTTGACATAATCAAGCAGAAACTGTGAGTCCCCCATTCTTGCACTTCCTGATTTTGATAAAGTATTTGAAGTCAAGTGTGATGCAAGCGGAGTTGGTATTAGTGTTGTTCTGGTGCAAGCACAAAAACCATTGGCATATTTCAGTGAGAAGTTATTTGATTCCAAGATGAATTATTCAACTTATGAGAAAGAATTCTATGCCATTGTTCGAGCTCTTGATCATTGGAGTCATTATTTGAGGCCAAAGCAATTTGTCCTTCATTCTGATCATGAGGCGCTTAAATGTTTTAGTGGCCAACGCAAGCTTAATTCGAGACATGCAAAATGGGTAGAATTTCTTCAATCCTTTTCTTTCGTCTCAAAATATAAACCGGGGCACACTAATGTTGTAGCAGATGCTTTATCGAGAAGATATTCTATGCTTGTGGTTTTGGACTCTAGGATTCTCGGATTTCAATCAATGAAAGAACTTTATTCTGAAGATGCGGAATTCTCCTCTATCTTCAATCCTTGAAGTTCTTCAAGAGCATTTCTATTGGCCAAAGATGAGTGGAGATGTGCATGCTATCATCAGGGTTTGTATACTCCACTTCCAGTACCATTGCAACCCTGGGAGGATGTTAGCATGGATTTCATTGTGGCTCTACCAAGAACTCAAAGAGGAAAAGATGCTATCATGGTGGTCGTCGAATGGTTCGTCGAACTAAAATGGCTCATTTCGTGCCATGTCACAAGAGCAATGATGCATCTCATATTGCTGAAATATATTTCAAAGAGATTATCCGCATGCATGGAGTACCAAAGACCATTGTGTCGGATCGTGATTCCAAGTTCTTAAGCCACTTTTGGTGGACTCAATGGAGAATGCTTGGTACAAGGCTCTTATTCACCATAGCTTGTCATCCCCAAATGGATGGCAAAACGGAGGTAACAAATCGTACTCTAACCACTCTTCTTCGTGGTATGGTGCGCATGCTGAATTTGCTTACAATCGGTCACCAAGTTATACTACTGGTCGATCGCCATTTGAAGTTGTGTATGGAATTAATCCTCTCACACCCATTGATTTGATTCCAATTTCGTCTAACTCTCAAGTGAGCTTTGATGGCAAGAAAAGAGCTGAATCAATGAAGAAGCTCCATGAGCAGATTCGATCCAACATTGAAAAGGCCAACGAATCTTACAAGAAGAAAGCTAATCAACACCGCAAGAAGACTCAATTTCAACCGGGTGATCTTGTGTGGCTTCACTTGAGGAAGGAGAGATTTCCATTTCGACGAAAGAACAAGCTCATGCGGTCTTGGTGACAATGCTTACAAAATTGACCTTCCGGGAGAGTTTGCAATTTCGGCAACATTCAACGTGGGAGACCTTTCTCCTTACTTGGAGGATGAAAACCTCCTAGATTTGAATACAAATCTCAAACAACTGGGGAGGATGATGCGGGAGCATCCAACGTAGCTCCATGGACCAACTTAGAACCATCGATGCTTATCCAAGCCAATAAAGAAGTTGGGCATTATGTGCTTCCATGGATCATTTTGAATGAATAATGTTAATTACTTTGTGGTATATCAATAGGTATCAATGGGAGGCCATTTTAGATGTCTTGTATGACCAATTGAAGAAGCTTCAGAAGGATTATTTTCTGGTCAAGGGAGGAGCTCGAATTTTGGGAAGGCTTGAGGTTCACGAAAGCGGTTCAAGAAATGGAAGGCTGAAGATTAAAGGGCATTTAGTTCCCGTGATAAAGGCTTTTTATTAAGTTCCTAGTTGTTTTTATTTTTATGTAGCTCAAGAGTCGAACGTTTCTGTTCCTAGGTCATTAAAGTTTGTTTTTAATATTTCCTAAGGCTAAAATCCTCTTATAAATAGGGGAAACTATCCAATGTAGGAGAGATACGAATTTCATGAATGAAAATGGTGAGATTTCCTCTGCTTGAGTAAACTCTTTTGGAGAGTGGATAACTCCTTTCGGTTTCTTTATCCTTGGAGCGTAGATCTCTCCTTGGTGGTGAGCCAAGAAGCCCTTTATCCTTGGCTGGTGGAATCTTTAGGCCTTGGTGGTGAGTTTCTCCCATCCCGAAGTCCTTTATCCTTGGCTGGTGGCAGCTTTAGGCCTTGGTGGTGAGCTTCATAGATCTCGATCCTCATCCTCGGTTGGTGGCGTGGCCTTTATACCTTGGGAGGAGATCGTTCTATCTTTTCTTATTCCTCTTTGTTTCTTTACCGTATACACTACTCCATACACTTAACAACAAAAATCCCCTCAAAAAAATATCCGTTCTTGAATCACTCAACCCATCACGCATCAGAGTGTAAGGAGCTTGATAGTGTCACCATCCCTGGTTTGGTGTTCATACGGGTTCGTGTGCTAGTGATGTATGATGTGGGCCTAGCTGGGGGCCCGGTCATCAAAGAGCTCTTGCCGTGACAGAGTGATGCGGGGTATGTTGCCGCCGCCACCGCCTAATGTACTAGGGTGGGTGTGATGGCTCGTGTGAGGGGTGGGAGCTGACGTTTTTTTTTTTTTTTTTTTTTGGGATAGCCAACACTTGTAGATTGAGGGTTATACATAATCGATGTAAGGGGTCGAGATCTCTCTTTTGAGCTGTAGCCAAGTTTAGCCAAAAGTCTTGGCTTTTTGGTTGTACCGAACCAAGATGTCCATCTTAAAAATGTAAATAAAAGTGGCTCGGCTTATGTTTTCCTTCGATGTGTAGTTGGTGTGCATTGTACCATCATTAAGAGAATAGAGGGATGGTGAGTCTCATCTTTAATTTCGCTATGCGCTGCGCCAAACTCTTTTTTTTTTTAAATGCCTACGGACATCGGTCCTTCTTTAAACCCCTTTATATCAAAGATAAGTAACGAGTATTCATTAGGTGGAGCGATAGGTATCTGTGGCGACCTTGCCGGATCGAGGGTGCCACATATAGTCAGTCCTACCAATTGTTGTCACAAATTGCAATGTGGAAATCAATCAATTGTCCATGTCATAGCAATTGGGAAAAATTAGTTATTGACAAGAAAATCAGAACAATTGTGATTGCATTTTAAGGCAATCCACTCAAATGATTGGCAAATACATATTTTTGTTTCTCAATTCTAAATACACCAGAATTTCTAAATAAAGAGAAGAAAAACATGTAAGAAATTGAATTTAGGACCGGCAAGAGATATTATGGTCAATTTAGGGAAATATGGGGAATCGGAAGTCTAAAAATGGATGGAAAAAGCACAAGCCTTTTTGTATTAATCCTTTTTCACGTAATTACTCATTTAAATGTTAAACCTAACCTACTTCTTTATATTTGAGTTGATGCGAGTAAAATAATGAGTGTATTAGTACATAATAATTGTTTTGATGATATTCGAATTTCGATCTTTGTTGAAAATTTTATATAGAAGATTTTGAATTTTATATGCGATGGGCCTAAGTCAGGAAAAGTACCTAGTTTTATATTTATGATATCCACTTCTATTAAAATGTCTAATAAACAATTAATTAATTAAAGGCAAAAGACCATTGTCAAGGCTGTGGCCAGCTTGCCAGTCGTAGCCGCCTATGAAGCACAGACACGTTGCCCGTGCTTCCGTGTCGAGTACGACACGTGTCGGAGCGTGTTAGACACATCAACACGGTTGGACACGATTGGTCACATGGTCCACTTTTCTCAACTAGCATGTCGACGCATGTCGAAAAGAATGATGGAGGGTGGAGGTGAGGGAGGCCAAGGGAGTAGATGCCGCTAGTGCCGGCGAGACAAAGCCACGAATGGACCACTGCGACGGCAAGAGACAACTAGAGAAAGAGCCGAACGAGAGAGAAAGAAGAGAGAGAAGGCAAACTCCCGCTGGCGAGACGAAGCCACGAACGGACCACCGCGACGACGAGAGACGGCTAGAGAGAGTGGTGAGGGGTGCCACAGTTGCAATGGATCGACGATGAGACAAAGAGGAGAGTAGGAAGGGGGTCGTGTGGCGAGCGGTAAGGACAAATAGGAAAAGGACGGCTCGGTGGCTCGCTAGGGTTTTTCATAAAGAAACCGAAAAAGAAAAAGAAAGGAGATCGATGGCGTGAGGGGCGAGGAAGTGATAACTTACCTGTAACTGTCAAGTGGTGGGGGAGGGAAAAAGTAAAATAAACTTGGCGTGGAGGGAAAAGGACAAACGAAAGAAGTGGTGGATTTTGGGGATTGTTTTTTTAACCGGAAAATTAAATAAATGGAATTAAAAAGTAATTTCGAAAAATAAAAGTATTGAATTTTGAATAATGATAAATTTTTGGTAATTGTAGAAAATCATGGATTCATTTAAATAAATTGATTCTAAATTTTAAATGAATTGATTTATTAATATTATTAGTGTAAATTTATTATAGGCTATTTTTAATTAATTATTATTTATGAATTTGAATCAAATTAATTAAAAATAAAAATATTTATTTAATATACAACATGTCACGGCGTGTCGGAATTCACCATTTTTTAGAAGTGACGTGTCGATGTGTCGTGTCGTGTTGCGTGTCTGTGTTGCGTGTCGGTGCTACTTAACTAGCCACAATGTTTTTCTTTAGGGTCCAAAGGTAGCGCCAATATCTTGGCTCACCGGAGGCCAGAGTTTTGGCACCAATGCCAATGTCCCATGTTTATATTTTCGAAGCTCGAAAATTTCACAAGACCATGCTAAATGTAGATGGATCAATATGTAAGGCCTGTGGTGAAAGGACAGTTGTTGTCACGACCCCAGCTCCATTCTCAAGCTCTCGAGCTACAAGGGTTATTTTCACCATGTCCTAAGTGCGTTGCCATCTCATTTATATCATCTCTTCATTAAGAACATGCAAAAGTGTACATACAACACCCAGAGAACAAAAAATTGTTAGGAAAACAATCACTTGCAGATGTCCATTATCACATACTTCAATGCATGTTTACCTTCAACTTGAACATATCAACATATTATACTTTATCCTAGCTTGTGGCTCGACCGACTCTTCCAGCTTCACGCTAGGCTTTCTAACTTAACTAAGACATCCTGCCTCAATCAAGGCTACCCAAGGCTAGCTTACCTGAGACATCTATTCTCAAACCTAGGCATCCGGCGTCAACCAAGGAATTCTGTTCAATGAACAAGGTATTGCTGCCAATACTATGTGGCAACTGGCACTTTTCCCTCTTTTAGGGGATAATAAATGTGCATTACACTAGATAATTATTACTTTTCTTCTTAGTTGACACATACATGACCTAAAGGTGTGCTCATTCTTACTATATAACATGCGAGCCTGATGCTTGGTTTGTGACTTGAACTGCAAGCCTAGGTCAATTCTAAGCTGAGCAAACCTCGAGCTGGTCTCGAGATGTGAATGCATTCAAGCCTACAAATATGAGCAAACCATACAAAATAGCATTACAACATATACACAGCTTACACAGGTGTATACACCACTAAACTTGATGATGTAGCCAATCGCGTTAGTTGAGAGCTACAAAATTCTACCTACCTTCAATGAACTAGAAGTGGTTTTACGAAGAAATAGAGCCGTTTTGTGAGGAGGTGGGTGAACAAGGCTGAGAGAGGAAGTGCAAGAAAGGAGCAGGAGAAGAAGTGAGCTAAAGGTTGAGAATGAATGGGGTAATTCTCCTTTTTCTTCAAAGAGGATCCTGTTGTCATGATTACCGAATCTCTACCTTGCCACCTAAGTTAATGAGTCGTACCTTCATTTAATGACTCACCTTCGAGGAACACATGCTACCTATTCTCCAAGCCACTCGTAACTAGTCCACCTAAGCTTGTAGGTCACCATTTTATCATTACTTGGCCTAACTTGTTCTCCAAAAAAAATCTTATTGCAACGATCATCAAATCCTCAAATGGCCACCTAAGCTAGTGATTCTCCCTTCATTTTATTACATAACTTTAAGATGGACACATAAGATGATGACAAGGCTTCTTGCATTTAATACTCGGTATCATTAGATTTTGAAATTTCTTTCATGGCCTATTTAGTAATCATTACAAATTCTTCTCAAGCCACCTAATATGATGAATCACCCCCTTTATCACTAAGGAGTTCTAGAATATTCTATTTTTGTTCATTTCCAAAGAAGATGGCAAATATCAGAACCGAGTAAGGGCTTTTTGTAAACATCCTCAAATGACCATTTCGAGTTATTGAAGGTTCATGGCAAAGCCAACCTTGAAATGCTTGTCATAGGTCAAAATCACCTTCTTGGGTAAGTTGGTGGCCTAGGGCCACAACTCATAGGTCGGGCCATGGGCTAATCGGGTGGTTCGCTAGTCATGTTGACCGTCTCGACACTATAAGTTCTTGAGTGAACATCTTTGAATTAATAAATAAATGGATATCTTTAATAATAAATATATGTGGAACAACCACTAGGTTCTATTGCTAAAGGTGAAGTAGAAAAGGTCCTAAGCTCTAAAATGGGCGGAGGACACTAGAGTGTTGACACTCACTTTAGTGCCAAAAGTTTTTCTAGATCATTTAAGTGCCACTCTTTAAAAAAAAAAACAATCATTTGGACGCTAACTCCAACCTAGGTTGCCGAAAATGTAACATAACTATATTTTAGTAATTTCTCTATCTTATATGGCTAGCCAACATACCCAATTAGCATATAACCCCTAAATGCTGTCACATAATAGGTTAAAAAGTAATCACTTCAGTGTCCATTGTTGTTAAAAAACGATCACTTAAGTGCTACTCGTTATTAAAAAGGTGTTCAGTTTTGTGCAAAAAGAATACCACCTCAGACAAAATTTTTACGTGGAAAAGAGACTTAAGCTTTTTGGTCAAAATTTCTCACTGGAGGCACTTAAGTAATTATTGTTTGTTCGATTTTGGCACCTAAATATGCTGTAGAAAACTTTTGGTACTAAAATGAGTTATACACAACTTTTGGTAATACTATTTTCTTCCTTCCACTCTATAACACTCTATATGGGTAAAACAAGCACCGCTAGTGTGGTATATTAGATCAATGAATATTTCATAAAGACAAATTTATTTTGGAGCAACCAAAAGAATTTTAAAATACTTACTAGAAATATGAGAATATCGCATTTTTTATCGCCTAAGTGCACAAGCTAAGCTCAATATTCTCAATGGGTTATGCAATATTCTCATGGGCGTCCAAGAAGTAAGACTCAATAGCATAGTTTACTACAGAAGCCGAGTAGGTCTTAGCCTCCACCACTGCTAGCTCAGCATTGTAGCTTTGAAAAATACTTGAAAACATTTTACAAGCACGAGCACGACCTACTATAATATTTTGTACAACAAGTTTGTGGTTGCTATATCTAAAAGTCATGTTTTTCACAAAAGAACGTAATTTATTGCCATCAAATATCACTTCGATTGAGAAATGCAAAGTAATGGGGGAGATTAAGCTCAAATATTACCAAATTGATGATCGAGTTGTTGACATTTTTTAATAAAAAGTTAAGGCAAGTTCAAGATATTGTGAAGCATGCTCAGAGTATCACAAAAATGGATTAAGGAGGAGTGTTGAAATCATGATTTAGAAAAGCCTGGACTCCACTATTATCTAATCTAATTGTAGTTGTTGAAGATATTTATGACTCCAAGTACTAGTGGTAATCGAATTGTGTGGACATTGTTGAAAATAATCTTTCCCAAATGTAGAGATATTCTGCATGTGTTAAGTCGCTTACTAAGCTATTTGTAAGGGGTGATGTTCGGATGACTAGGCAGTAGACCAACCAAGAAAAGCTCAACCACTCAATACACATACAAGGGCCAACAACGATAGGACATCGTGAAGAACCAAACAATAATTGCTGTCCAGCTAATCTTATGTTACAAAACTTTTGGATTCTAGATAAGGATAATCTTGTTTTCTTGAAACTACTTAATTTCATAAGTTGTTATAGGAAATCACATGAACATAGATTGAGATAAAAAAATTGTTCGAGGCAGAGAATATTGAGATGAAAGAATGAAATGATAATAGATGTAATAAAAATGAAGTTGCTCTCAATATAGCGACAAAAATGTGCCCGAAGGTCACTTCGGAGTAATCCTTGAATTTTGTCTAGCCATAGGATTAGCAATTATGAATGTTCAGGTCACCGCTTGGGTATCAAAACTTTGGCCTAACTTTAACAAATAGGTTTCTAGTCCTAATCAAAAGACTTGGAAACTTTCCTGACCTACCGCTTACAAATTTTCGGGTGGCTTTTGATGTGGGAGCATCCAACGTAGCTCCATCGACCAACTCAGAACAACCAATGCTTATCCAAGCCAATAAAAAATTGGGCATCATGTGCTTCGATGGATCATTTTGAATGAATAATGTCAATTATTGTTAATTACTTATTGGTACTTTGTGGTATATTGATAACTATCAATGGGAGGCCATTTTAGATGTCTTGTATGACCAATTGATGAAGTTTCAGGAGGATTATTTTATGGTCAAGGGAGGAGGACGAATTTCGAGAAGGCTAAAGGTTCACGAATGCGATTCAAGAATATGGAAAGCTAAAGGTTTGAGAATGCGGAAAGCTCAAGATTAAAGGCAATTAGTTCCCGTTTTAATAAAGGCTTTTCTTAAGTTAGTCTTTACTTTTATGTAGCTCAAGAGTCGAGCATTTAAGTTCCTAGGTCTTTAAAGTCTGCTTTTAATATTTCCTAAGGGGAAAACTATCTAATGTATGGGACATACGAATTTTATGAATGCAAATGGTGAGATGTCCTCTGCTCGAGTGAATTCCTTAGGAGAGTGGATATCTCAATTCGGTTTCGTTATCCTTGGAGCGTATATCACTCCTTGGTGGTGAGTCATGATATCCTTGGTTGCTGGAATCTTTAGGCCTTGGTGGTGAGCTTCTCCTATCCTGAAGTCCTTTATCCTTGGCTGCTTGATGCGTGATGGGGTGACTGATTCAAGAACGGATATTTTTTTGAGGGGATTTTTGTGGTTAAGTGTATGGAGTAGTGTATACGAGGAAGAAACGAAAAGGAATATGAAAAGATAGAACGATCTCCATCACGCATAAAAATATTTTTGGGGTGGGTTGATGAAAAACCCAAGCGAAATACTGGGAGAAATATTTCACTCCTCCACAATCAGAGAAACTATGATAAGAGACTTGACTACCCTAGATAATAACTAATGCCCTTCCGATACCTAATCTTGTTTAAATCTAAGGCTTTTGGGATTTTTAATGATTCTTTCATGCATTTTGTGGCGAAAAACAAATATTTTTTGTTGGCCTTTTTCTACTTTTGAACATAGAAAGTATTTTTGGATTTTTTTCTTTAAAAATAATTTATTTATTTTGATTTTTAATAATAATAATAATAATAATAATAATAATAATAATAATAATAATAATAATAATAATAATAATATAATAGTATTATAAGAAACGACTTAGGTCGGATTCCCAGGTTGGGACAGACCCAATTCGTTAAAATTAGGGGCCCGGATGGGCATGAAGCATGGGCTTGGCTTGTAATCCTAGCCCATAAACAAAATAGCCCTACTCGCGCGAGATCAGCGCAAACGCAATTAGGCCTTAAAGAGTTGAATCAATGAAATCCTAGCCCACGCCCAACCCAATTCGAGGACCAAACCCTACATGTTGGACGCTTTCACTTGGCCCAGCTCTGACCCGACTAGCGCCTCTTTTCTTGCTCGTGTCTTTGTAGCGTTGATGAAGGCGGGTGAGGTGAATGGCGCCAGTGGTCGCCGGGTGAGACGTCGTAGGTCAGCGACCAGCCAAGAACACTAACATTGGGCTATAGGTCGACTAGGACACATCTGGAGGTATCGCATAGTGGCAGCAAGTAGCAAGCTAGTCGGCTAGTCGGAAATGAGATGTAGGAGACGACGGGGACTAAGGTTTTCAAGGCGACGTTGATGGAGACGAGCGACACCAATGGGCATCTACAGGGGCAACGTCGGGGGATGGCAGCATGGCCTAAGGGACTAACTGCTCGGCGGGGATGGCGTTGGGATGGGCAGCAGCTGGTTGTCGACGGATCAAAAGGCGATAGCTACTGGCGTCGACTAAAACCTCATCAACAAGCGAGGTCGTTAGTGGCGGGAGAGCGATAACACGAGGCCAAACAGTTGCGCTGCTCACAGTGGCAAAGCTTGGTTCCATGGCCCTCTCCTTTTTAGATATGGGTTTCTCTCTCGAGCTCGCCGATAGTCTTTGGTGCGCCGATCGGCCTCCCTTGTCTGCCAAGGAAGCTTGCTCGGCATTGATGGTGCGTCTTGTTTTGCCATAGTAGCGCACGCGTGAGTAGCAGAGGATAGAAGGAAGAAGCAAGAAGAAGAATGAAGTTGGCCGGACTTGGGAGGAGAGGCTGGGCCTTGGGCCCTTTATTGGGGGGGTGGGCGAATTGTTCCCTAATTTTCTTATGCAATTTAATTGAAAATACCTTGCCAAAATTTAGGTTTCAATAGCTGCCTATATTTTGTCTATGTACATGCAATAGATTATCTCGTATTTGGGACCATGTGTCATATTGAGAAAAAAGAGTAATATAGCACTATACACATTAAGACAGATACGAAGATACCTTTTGTTACCCAGAATGAGTGATATGGGGTGCAAATCTCGAACTTAGCAAGTATCAGGGTATCAACTTACCTGATAACGTGAGGAAATTGCTTTTCTTCAATTGCCTTGGTGGGAACCGAACCTTTTTTCAGTTGCTTTGATGGGAAATTGCTTTTCCAACACCTAAACCTTTCTTCGATCGCCTTAATGGGAAATTGCTTTTCTAGGACCCATACCAGTCTTCGATGGCGTGTTAGAGCAATAAAATGTTGGTCTAGGATCTGAACCTTTCTTTGGTTGCCTTGACAGGAAATTGCTTTTCCAACACCCGAACCATTCTTCGGTTGTTTGTTATAGTAATAAGTTGTTTAATGGGTGCCTGATCTTTGTCAAAGACACCAGTTGATTTCTCGGGAGATGCACCGACCTTTCTCAGGACATTTGTTTGTTGAGCACCTGACCTTTCTAAGGGTACCTTGGAGGATACCTGGACATTTGCAGGAATGGAAAGAGTACTTGGATGATAACAACCACGAAGTCTGGAGGATTACTTGAACATTCACAGGCATCGGAAGAGTACTTGGATGATCACAAGTACTAAACCTTGTAGGATACCTAGTCATTTGTGAAATTGCTAGTATTACCACCTAAAGGAGGGGTGAATAGGTGTAAAAACAAATTTAACTAATGGAAACAATAAAAGTTACTTTCTCAAACAAGGTCAGATTAACATTAGACTTCTAAGTTCCATTCAGACTCAAATGAGATATTCTTGAATTTTGTAGGACACAAAAAAATATTGGAAGAAACAAACTAAAGAAGTTAAGGAAAAAGAAAATTGAAGAAAGAATTTATAGCGGTTTGGCTTAGACCAAGCCTACGTCCATTCTCCCACGCTAACAGTCTTCTGACTCGATTCGATTATGAAATCAAAAGAGAATTACAGTGATTTGAGTACAACCACTTAGTGAAGAGTTTCTTTCTCTCTCACTACGTCACTCCTTTACGTTTTTCTCTCTTTGAGTACATTTGTAAGCGCAATCAAAGAAAAAACAATTGATTTGGTAACTTCACACTTTGGATTTTTAATCCCCACGCACACACTCAAATGAACAATATGACCTTAATCAATCTGATGATCTTGGTCACTTATATAATCAGAATCTAGGTTTCGATAAGTATAGATGCTTCTCAAAAAGGAACTTGTCTTCGAAATTGATTTCATCATATATTTAGAAAAGATATGTGAGAATCTTTGCCAAAAAGCCAAATATGTTTTTGATTGTACTAAATCTTAGTCGAAAGATCAATAAACCCGAGTCTGACTATGTCTCCATTCTAGACTTGGTTCAATCTGGATCTTCGCCAAAGTGGGAAAGACTTCTGATGTGAAATAGACTTTGACCGCATTCCATGATATAACACGGAAATCCAATATTCTTCAGAATAAGAATAAGATAAGGAAAGTTTTGTCAATTTCAAAACCAAATAGGAGTTTTCTCAACAAACTTCCTCCTTTTGATGGTGACAATTTCCTGCAAAACAACACATTAGCAGCACATGATAAAGAACAGATAAATAATATAGTAGTCTGCATCCACAAAACACATACCAATACCAATTAAAATTCATACACAAGTGCAAACACCACAACTTTAAGTTCAAAACACAACCACAAAAGATTCAATCTGCCAAAAAGCCAAAAGTTAAAGTTTTAAATCTGCATAAGCCTCCCCCTTTTTGTCAGTAGCAAAAAGATAAATGATCAGGGATGTTTGGGAACATGAACAAGTTGAAAATCTTCCCATGATCGCACAATCTCCTGAAGCTAATCTTGGCACAGATGATAAACAGCCTCCACTTTTGCCACAGTATGGAAAATCTGCTGATTCAAAGTTTGAGCTTGAGTGTCAAGAGATTATACCTTGCCTGTAAGGAATTTTGAGGTACATTCGAGAGCAGCATGTAACTTCTGAATTTCAAACTCCATAGCATATTGATGTGGCTTAATCTCCAAGAACAGTTTTACTGTTCGAGGATAGTTGGCTTCCGATTTTTTTTGGGCACTGAATGTCAACCTGAATGTGTGTAGTTTGTTGTTCCCCCTGAATAGTAGTTCTTTTCACTAGACCTTTTGGTGAGACTTTAGGAAAATGAGATGAGAATACAACTTCAGCGTTTGGCGAGGATCGACTGATGCCATCACTAGTAATAGATTCAACAATAGGAGTTTTCTCACTTACTCCTTCTACTTTGATGCCTTCCGTTTGCACATTTGACAATAGGCAGGAATCAACTCCTTTCTACACCCAACAAGTCAGCCAAGAGATTCACATCCACATCAAAAACTGTCACACATAGTAAACTGCATAAGAGTGGGATCCAAAACAGACAGATTAAAGTAAAAGTATGTTGTTAAATTGAGGGTAAGCCTCCGATGTTTCTAGACAGAACTTCTCCAACTAAAGTTTAGCAAACTTTCTCCTCAAGTTAACCTCGATAGAATGTAGGAAGTCAAAATCCATTGTGCGAGGGTTGATAACTCTTCTATTCAGCATTTGAGCAAAAATTTTCGTATGCTCTTTTGAACAATTTCATTCTTTCTCTAGGGAGCAGCAATTCCAATATGGGGTTGGAAATTTTTAAAGATCCTTTCATCATTGTCTTTGTTTTCATTCCCATAGCCATTTTCTTTCAAAAAGTTATTTATGAAGTCCATAAGTCAAAAGGTTATAGTGTTTAAAAGTACCTTAGGCCTTCTCATAAAAATGGGGGTAGCATCCTGAGTAACTTCTTCTTTAGCAGAACGGCGAGAACTCCGAGGTGAATCTTCTCTAATCAGATCAAAATGTGCTGCTCCTTCAGGAACATTCCAGGGCCTGCTTCTAGCAATGCAAGAGGATTTCCTTTGGAACTACATTGAAGTAGACCTGGAAGACTTCTACGACATGTATGATGAGGTTTGAGTAGGAAATTTGTAGAGAGTTTGAGATAGAATTCAAGAATGATGAGGGTTTGAGAGTTAGGGTTTGAAAAACAACTGCAAGCGTAAGGAAGATTTTGAAAGATTTAAAGAAATTGACATAAGGCAACTGAGCCGTTAGAAAGGAAAATGCCTGAGTTTGGAGGTTTTTAGATAACTGCCAATTATAAATTCTAAAAATTAGTATGGAAATTACAATTTCCAAAAATAAAAAAGGCAAGTGGTAAATTAACAATAAACATACCAGTTCATTTTAGAAAGAAACTTATACACCAAAAATTTAAAATATAAGTACCTGAGTCTGGAGGATTTTTTTTAATATATTCAAATACCTCATGTTGATATGTTGAATCCGCATGATCATAAACTCTAGTAAGATGGAAGAATGACGTTTAGCTTTCCACGAATGGACTCAAATAAGCCTTTCTCCAAAGGTTTAGTAAAAATATATGCTAGTTGAGTCATCAAATCAATGAACTTAACATTGATCCGGCCATTTTGAACATGATCTCTAATGACGAATTTCGATGTGCTTTGCTCTTGAGTGAGGAATTGGATTAATGGCACTCGTGTTGTCTCATCTAATTTTAGTGCATGATTCTTAGTTGTTGTCTGATCCACAAAATTTGTGAACAGTAACTTTCAAGAGCAACATACTCTGATCCATAGAATTTGTGAAAACCCCATGAGCTTTACTAAACAGTATTTCTTTCCGCAAATACTCAGAGTTTTTGTTGGTCCAAAATGATCCATATGAAAAACCTGCAATACACAATTAGTAGAACCTTGATTTATAAGTTTGAAAGAACTTCTGACCTGTTTTCCCAAAATAAACGGAGTACACAATTCAGACCTCAAACCAACTTCTTAAAGGAAAGTTTGACAATCCTTTTAATATTCACATGTCCAAGTCTACGAAATCAGAGATTTCGTTCATGTTGAATAGAAAAGAGGCACCAAGACGTCTCTGGATTTATGTCTAGAAGATAAATGTTGCCATGCCTTCTCCTTGTGAAGGATTGTGACAGATCTCTCCTAACTCCAGAGCAAGTATCTTCTTAAAAATTGATTCTAAAACCTGTATCGCATAGCTAACTTATGCTCAAATCATTGCAATTTAAGCCTTTCACCAATGAAATGTTGTTGATGATTAGACTTCCAATCTTCACCATTCCAAATTTTATAATCTTTCCTCTTTGTTTCCACCGAAAGAGACAATTCCTCCTTTTTGTCTTTCAAGTTTTATGAAACTGCCCGAGTCTCTAGTCATATATCTAGAACAGCCACTATCCAGGTACCATTTGCCTTTTATTATTATAATGACCTGTGGTCAGCTTGGTACCCAAATTTTCTTGGGTCTTGAGGAGTTAGTGTTAAAAACAGCCTTTGCCCAATTCTTCTTCACAAGTCTAAAAACTTTAGGACATTCATTCTCAAAATGATTAGAGCTATTAAACCTAGAACATCTAAGAGCACTCCAGCCAATAGATTTTACAAAAACTTTATAAAAATGATTTTTGTAAAAGGATTTCGTAGGTCTTTATCTGAGTCATTTTTCGAAAATCGATTAGAGAAGTCATTTTGTTGTTTGAGCTAAAAGAATTTTCTCTTACTTTTCAGATCCATTGGAAGACCTTTTTGAAATATCTTAACTTTCCTTTTTCGAACAGACATTTCCCCTTGAGAGAGCATTTTCTTTCAACCTATCAAAATCACTTTTCGTACTTTCAAACTTTTCTTTCCAAAAATAATCCCGTTCTCGGAGCTTAGAATTTTCCATTTTTAGTTTGAATATCCTTTTAAGAGAAGATTTGAATGAGAATTAGACACAAATTCAAATTCTGACAAGGAAGTCGAGGTAAGTCACTTAGAAATCCCTATTAAGGTTTATGCTTTGTGAGCCTTCTTGTACTTCTCATACATCTGTTTCTTCTTTTTGAGTACGGAACAATTAGGCTTGATGTGTCCCCTTTTCTTGCAGTCGAAGCATATTACATATTTGCTAGTTTCAACATCTTACATTATTCTTCGCTAGAACCTTTGCTTGCACTGCTTCTTCCAATTCAACCTTCTTCCTTTTTTCTTCATCGATGTCTTAGAGCCATTTGCATCTCATTTTCACACCATCTTCTTCATTGTTCCTCAAATTTTCCTCACCGGCAACTGAACACCCCCCCTTAGCTGTGTAGCCGCCCAAGAAGCTGTCCAGCTGACTCAAGGGAGCTTTGGAGGCGTGACCAACAACCCCAGCCGTTGTCTAGTCTTGCTGCTGCTCCCCGGACGCATTTTAAAGCTAGGACTGGGGTGTGAGTGGCTTTCTTGCCGTTGAATAGAGTTCTTGTTGCATTTTGGGGTTAGTTTAGGGATAGATTCTGGCTAAATGATGTTTTGTTGATGTGATAAGTGGGTCTGTGATGCGTGATGGGGTGAGTGATTCAAGAACGGAGATTTTTTCGAGGGGATTTTTGTGGTTAAGTGTATGGAGTAGTGTATACGGTAAAGAAACAAAGAGGAATAAGAAAAGATAGAACGATCTCCACACAAGGTATAAAGGCCACGCCACCAACCGAGGATGAGGATCGAGATCTACGAAGCTCACCACCAAGGCCTAAAGCTTCCACCAGCCATGGATAAAGCACTTCGGGATAGGAGAAGCTTACCGCCAGGGCCTAAAGATTCCACCAGCCAAGGATAAAGGGCTTCTTGTCTCACCACCAAAGAGTGTTCTACGCTCCAAGGATAAATAAACCAAAAGGAGTTATCCACTCTCCAAAGGAGTTCACTAAAGCAGAGGAAATCTCATCATTTTCATTCATGGAATTCGTATCTCCCATACATTGGATAGTTTCCCCTATTTATAGGAGGATTTTAGCCTTAGGAAATATTAAAAAAGAACTTTAATGACCTGGGAACTTAAACATTCAACTCTTGAGCTACATAAAAATAAAAACAGCTGGGAACTTAATATAAAGCCTTTATTAACACGGCAACTAAATGACTTTAATCTTCGGCCTTCCGCATTCTTGAACCGTTAGCTTTCCGTGTTCTTGAACCTTTGGCTTTCCTTATTCTTGAACCGCATTCGTGAACCTTTAGCCTTCCCAAAATTCGAGATCCTCCCTTGACCAGAAAATAATCCTCCTGAAACCTCATCAATTGGTCATACAAGACATCTAAAATGGCCTCTCATCAACCTATGGATATACCATAATGTACCGATAAGGAACTAACATTATTCATTCAAAATAATCCATCGAAGCACATAATGCCCAACTTCTTTATTGGCTTTGATAAGCATCGATGGTTCTGAGTTGGTTGATGGAGCTATGTTGGATGCTCCCGCATCAATTATTAACACGGGAACTAAATGCCTTTAATCGTCAGCCTTCCACATTCTCGAACCGTTAGCTTTCCGTGTTCTTGAACCTTTGGCTTTCCATATTCTTGAACCGCATTCGTGAACCTTTAGCCTTCCCAGAATTCGAGCTCCTCCCTTTACCAGAAAATAATACTCTTGAAACTTCATCAATTAGTCATACAAGACATCAAAAATGGCCTCCCTATACCATAAAGTACCAATAAGTAATTAACATTATTCATTCAAAATGATCCATCGAAGAACATATTGCCCAACTTCTTTATTGGCTTGGATAAGCATCGATGGTTCTAAGTTGGTTGATGGAGTTACGTTGGATGCACGGTATCAGTCTTGTATGATAGGTTATCATAGGGTCCTGATAGGTTATCTCAATAGCTGATAGCTTATCATGTTTTCTTCGATAGCTTATCACGTTTTCATTGATAGCTTACCATGTTTGCTTTAATAGCTTATCACGTTTTCATTGATAGTTTACCATGTTTGCTTTGATAGCTTATAATGTTTTCATGGATAGGTTCTCATGCTTTAAGTGGATAGGTTATCACGGCTTATCGATAAGTAGCTATGTGATAGGCTATTAAAGTGTGATATGTGAAGGGTGACGTGCTATATTAACAAGAGATAAATTAGTGGATAGTTTATGATGACATGTGAATTTAATGAATTGTGTTGAATTTCAATGACTTATCCTACTTTGATGAGTGACATATTTGCCAAAAGACTTGTAAACTTGAGTGGTACTTTGATATAACATAATATGAGGCACGTGGGTGATATGATGGTATCACATAGGTTGTTGCATATTGCATGGGCATCACATTGGTTAATGAGAAAGATAATAAATAAATCGTGTGATGGTATGCCGATGTGATCACCTAAAGACCTTGACGCATTTACGCGGGGTAGTGAATCCGTCCTGATGCGTTTATGCGGGACAATGCCTATTTTAGTTCAAATGCCTTCAAGTCAACGGCATGCTGTTCGCAGATGGATTTCGAACGAAGCACCCCATAGGAGTACCATCTTAATGCGTTTGCGTAGGACGATGCCTTACTCGATGGGGCGAGACGATGCTCGGTTATGTTGGATGACTGCGAACCTTTGGGTTGGCCTTGGGTCATGAGTGTATGAGATGTATTTGTGATCATGTCTGGGTTATTGCATAACATGGGCCCATGACTCTACTATATGGCGTATTTCTATGATTGGATAAAGAGCATGGAAAGTGTTATGGGAATTGCTTATGTATTGTTGATGATGGCCTTGAATAAGTGGATATGCTTTCATGTAAATAGTCAGGGCAAAACAAGCGAAACTTTACTATTGATCTACTATCAATAGAGGAATCGTATGTTTAGGGCATCTCTGAGATGAACAACTGCCCTGTGCAAGCTTTAGGAAGTTCACTCATTGAGTTTAATCTCACTGTCGTTTGTTGAATGTTTACAGGGCCTAAGAATGACTGAGCCTCTTCACTTAGTCCAATTCGGTCTCCCCGTAGAGCATAGGTAGAAGGTTAATGAGAAGCTAATAGGGGAGATCGATGTGCTTTACACGTGCCACTTCACGATCGTTTGAGTCGATGAGGGACTTCCTCATCTAGTGGCTCATCGTTTTTTTGCGTGGTATTTTTGGGTAGGAGATGAGAGACACAATCCCATCAACAATTTGGATGGACCTCTTGGTGTGGAAGGATTGCAAGGAGGAATCAATTGGGATGCCATGGATGTGGATGTTCCCGATAGGGAGCTGTTTCATCCTGAGCTTGATCTTGATATGACCGTCGGGTTAGAGCCCTCGATTTTGAGCCCATAGAGGGTTAGTTGCTATTGGGGTTACTATTACTTTATGGACCGCGCACATAGTACTAGAGGTGCTAGGTTCACCCCGAAATCCTTTCTGGTGGAGGTCGTGGCCACGCTTGTACACTTATTGGATGTGGCAAGTAACTAGGTATTGTTCGATGTGTTTTAGTTGTTGTGATTATAGCTTGTATAATATGACAATATTTTGATGCATATGTATATATATGGGTGTGGTTAAAGCTATCCCTGTTTGTGTTGATTGGGTGAATTGTTTGTACTTTCGCTAGTGTGTTTAATCAAATAAAGTGGTTGGATCGGCAACACCTTCCGAGACGTTGCAATCGAATGACCTGAAGGAAATGAATGACGATGAGCGCGGGTTGTCGTGCATCCCAAGTGGGTCAGGGTGTGACAATTAACACCTATATGTGGGGTGAACCAATGTAAAAAAAAAAAAATTCATCAATAAAAACAATAAATCTACTTTCTCAAACAGGATCTGATTAACATTAGAGTTCTAACTTCCGTTCAAACTCAAATAGGATATTCTAGAATTTAGTAGGACTCAGAAAATATTCTAACAACCAAATTAAAGACGCTAATGAAAGAGAAAATTGAACACAGAATTTATAGTGGTTCGACTTAAATCAAGACGCCCACTCTCCCACGTTGACAGCCTTCTCACTAGATGGACTATGAAATCAAAAGAGAATTACAGTGATTTGAGTACGATCACTCAATGAAGAGTTTCTTTCTCTCTCATGAAGTCACTCCTTTCTACTTTTCTCGCTTTGAGTACAGTTGTAAGCGCAGTCGATGAACAACAAGTAATTTGGTAACTTCAGACTTCGGAATTTTAATCCCCACCCACACACTCAAATGAACCATATTACCTGCTTAAATACTCCTCCATGCCTTTCTATCAGTTGCCAATTGCCAAAGGAATTTCTTCCAAGCATTTAATTGGACAAAATCAATATAGGAAATCTTGGAGTCTTTTGGAGATTGATCTAATGATTTTGGTTGCCCATACAATCAGAATTTAGGTTTCCATAAGCAGATGTTCCCAAAAAGCCAAATACGTCTTGATCGTATTGAATCCTAGTTGGAAGATCAATAAACCCGAGTCTAATTATGTCTTTTTTTCTAGACTTGGTTTAGTCTGGATCTTTGTTGGAGTGGGAAAAACCTCTGATGTAAAATAGACTTTGACAACATTCATAATATAACACAAAAATCCAATATTCCTCATAACAAGAATAAGATAAGGAGTTTTCTCAACAAATCTGGAGTATCAAAAGAGTGCCTAGACAATTGCAAGTACTAACCCTTGGAGGATATCTAGTCATTCGCAGGCATCGAAGAAGTACAAACCCCAGAGGATACCTGGACATTCATGGGCATTAAAAGAGTAATTGGATGCTCGCAAGCCTTGAATACTTGGGAAGGTCTCTCACCTCCTAATAAAGACAATTTGGACAATATCTAGGACGAACCCCATATATTCATGAAAATCTCTCACTTCCAGGCAATTAGTTGAGGTCTCCTACGTCTTGGTATTTGGTATATGTGGCACCGAGAATTTCACAAACCGTGATTATGTGATGGCAGTGATTGATCAACGAAAGTATCGCCGAATGGTATCATTAGTATTTTGCACGGATATTGCTTCGGACTGATAGATCGCATTTAGAAGTATTTCGATCGTCGCATAAGTCATAGTCCCATCCCTACCCACTATCTCTAATGAAGCCGAGAGTGTGCTATAAGATATGTCGACAATTATATATTTTTTTTCTATATTGATTTTGGTCATCCAATTGTGTACCCTACTAACCAAACCCTAGTACATTGTTGCAACCCCGTGTAGTCGCGAAAGTAATTATTTTTCAGCACTTGTATGTGCAGAAATTATGAGTCGAATATTGGGGGAATTGAACTGTGAGCGAGGACCCAACGCGACCATGCACAGCCATGTGAGTACATTACAATTAACCCATGCATGTGTAGAGACTAAGGCAAATGAATAGAGAGGATGTTTGGCTGTACCGTTAGGATAATGAGCCGCAACTCACCGGCCCAAAACCCCTCCACATTAACCTCTAGTTTTTAACATAATTGGTCAACCATGAAGAGGAGACGTTGACTGAAGCTTGGCTGGGTGATGCCACGTTGCTGGCGTACGGATAGCCAGCGAAATGCATGGGGAGGCATGCTGAAGACACATCCATTCCAGCTGTCCGTTCCCCTTGCAGCCACTGAAACATGTCTCTCTTTTGTTGACTGGTTTTAGCAAAACCGGTGATGTGGAGCTCGTGAAAGTGGGTAATCGAGGGAAAGTGATTGAAACCAGGAGTAATCAAGAGAGAGTGAGCAAGAAAGGCTGTGAGTGAGCAGCGACAGGGTGAGTCGGCAAGGGAAGGAAGGAGATTAGTCCTTGCCGTGCTTGCGCGTTGCCGCTGTCGTTGAGCCGTGCACTCCTCACCGTCTCACCACACGCCGTTGAACCGTAGGACATCAAGGCAAGTAGAGTCCATTGATCTACCCTTTGTTTATTGTGGTTGTGATGTTGAAAGCTGGAAAGTCGAATGAATGGTGGGAGTGTTCCAAGTGAGTTGTTGCATGTAGAAACAGTCCGACCTTTGGTGATTTCGTGAGCTGCATGCGATGTTCTAGTTGAAATCCGATACGGGAGCATCCAACATAGCTCCATCAACCAACTCATAACCATCATTGCTTATGCAAGCCAATAAAGAAGTTGGGCATTATGTGCTTCAATGGATTATTTTGAATGAACAATTTTAATTACTTATCGGTACTTTACGGTATATCGATAGGTATCAATGGGAGGCCATTTTAGATGTCTTGTGTGACCAATTGATGAAGCTTCAGGAGGATTATTTTCTGGTCAAGGGAGGAGCTCGAATTTTGGGAAGGCTAAAGGTTCGCGAATGCGGTTTAAGAATATGGAAAGCCAAACGTTCAAGAACACGGAAAGCCAACGGTTTGAGAATGTGGAAGGCTGAAGATTAAAGGACTGTAGTTCATGTGTTAATAAAGGCTTTTTATTAAGTTCCTAGCTGTTTTTATTTTTATGCAGTTCAATAGTCAAATGTTTAAGTGCCTAGGACATTAAGGTTTGTTTTTAATATTTCCTAAGGCTAAAATACTCCTATAAATAGGGGAAACTATCCAATGTAGGGGAGATACGAATTTCATGAATGAGAATGGTGAGATTTCCTCAACTTGAGTGAACTCCTTTGGGGAGTGGATAACTCATTTCGGTTTCCTTATCCTTGGAGCGTAGATCACTCCTTGGTGGTGAGCCAAGAAGCCTTTTATCCTTGGCTGGTGGAATCTTTAGGCCTAGGTGGTGAGCTTCTCTTATCCCGAAGTCCTTTATCCTTGGCTGGTGGAAGCTTTAGCCCTTGGTGGTGAGCTTCCTAGATCTCGATCCTCATCCTCGGTTGGTGGTGAGGCCTTGATACCTTGGGAGGAGATCCTTTTATCTTTTCTTATTCCTTTTCATTTCTTCCTCGTATACACTACTCCATACACTTAACCACAAAAATCCCCTCTGAAAAATCCGCTCTAGAATCACTCACCCCATCACGAATCAAAAGATTGGTATAAGAGCTCAAGGTTCAACTCATTTAAGTGATTCCTTTCTTTCTTTTGTTACAAATTCCTTATGGATGAACAAGTTCCTAGAGACTTGACTCTAGAGCAAGCGCACCACGAAAGGCGAGATGATGCAATCCAAAATCTGCAACAACAAATGGAGCGAGTCATCAATCTTCTAGAAAATTCGACAAGACAAGGACAACCAGCAAGGTGTCCCAATGAACGGCATGGGCGTGACGATTCTGAATCTGGTCAAAATTCTGATGGCAATTCCGAGTCCACTGGAGACAACCGAACGATTCTGCACTCTAGTGATTCTGAATCTCCAATTCGAAGACGAAGATGGAGAGGGAGGCATAAGAAGGATGAAAGAGACGTTAAAGTGTGGAGGTCCCTGAGTTTGACTGCAACCTTAATCCCGATGACTTTGTGGATAGGCCACACAAAACCGAATGAATTTTTGACTTCAAATCCTATTCGAATGAGAAGAAATGCAAGGTTGCTGTCCTAAAGCTGACCAAATATGCTTCTCTATGGTGAGAGAATCTAAAGCATCAACGAGCAAGGGAAGGAAAATGCCGAATGAAGTCTTGGGGAAAACTCAAGAAGTTGATGAAGAAGAGGTTCTTGCCCGACAACTATAAGCAAGATCTCTTCCTCAAACTGAACTCCCAAAGACAACTCAAAATGAGGAGTGAAGTTCCAGAAGTTCTCGAGCAAACCCAATGCTCGTTTCCTTGGCGGCATGAATCAAGAAATTGCTAATATGGTTGAACTTCAACCGTATTGGTCCTTTGAAGATGTATGCAAGTTAGCCATAAAGGTCGAAAAACAATTGAAGAGCAAGAGGTTTTTCTCAAGAACCTCAACAAAGGCGACATCCTATTTTATGGGTGCTTCCTCGAGCAAGGGCGAGAGTACGTCGACAAAAGACAAAGGCAAGGGAAAGAATGCAGAGCCTTCAAAAGAAGTCCAAAAGAAGTTTGAAGGTGATGCAAGGAAATGCTTTAAGTGCCATGGTTTTGGGCATTTACAAGCAAATTGTCCAAATCGAAGAGTTATGACTCTTCAAGAAATTGAGGAGATCAATCCGGCACTTCAAGAGGCTGACAATGAAGACCAAAATATTTCCGAATCTGATCGGGAAGAAGAAGTTGTGGAGAAAGCCGATGATGGTGAGCTGTTGATCATCCGAAGAGCATTGCATGTTGAAGTTTCTCCTAATAAAGATCAAAGGGATATTTCACACGCGTTCGATGGTGGGAGCTGCACCAATGTTGCTTCGACAACTCTTGTTGACAAGTTGAAGCTTCCAACACCGAAACAGCCTCAACCATACAAGCTCCAATGGCTCAATCAAGGTAACCAAACGCATTCTTATATCATTTTCAATTGGGAAGAACTATTGAGATGAGGTTGTATGTGATATGATTCCCATGGAGGCATGCCACTTGTTATTGGGTAGACGATGGCAATTTGATATAAATGTTATGCATGATGGTCGGAAAAACATATACTCTTTTCACAAGGAACAAAAATGCATTACTCTTTTACCATTGAGTCATTCTTTGATACATAATAATCAACCTGGGGAAGGAAACACTTGTAAGGAAAATCTATTCTTGAGTGAGACACGGGTTGAGAGAGCCTTTAGCAAACAAAATCTATTTGCTTTGCCACTTGGATTACCTCCCATAAGAGGTATTGAGCATCAAATGGATTTGATCCTCGGTGCTCCGCTACCAAACAAGCCAGCTTATCAATGCAATCCGGAGGATACAAAGGAGTTGCAAAGACAAGTTGATGAACTTATCCTCAAAGGATATGTCTGAGAAAGCATGAGTCCCTGTTCTGTTCCAGCTCTACTTGTACCTAAGAAGGATGGTACATACCGAATGTGTCTCGATAGTCGGGCCATCAACAACGTCACCATTAAGTATAGGTACCCTATACCTAGACTTGATGATATGCTTGACGAATTATATGGTTCTTTTGTGTTTTCAAAGATAGATTTGCGAAGTGGTTATAATCAAATCAAAATGCGAGCAGGTGATGAATGGAAGACGGCTTTCAAGACCAAGGGAGGGCTTTATAAGTGGTTGGTTATGCCATTCGGATTATCTAATGCTTCGAGCACCTTCATGAGACTTATGAATGAGGTTCCTCGTTCCTTTATTCGTCGATTTGTCGTTGTTTATTTCGACGACATTCTTGTTTATAGCAGGAACGAGGAGGAGGATATCTCACAGTTAAAACTGGTCTTCAATGTCTTCAGAGATCAAAAACTGTAATGGTGCTGTTCTTGCACTTCTTGATTTTGATAAAGTACTTGAAGTGGAGTGTGATGCAAGCAGAGTTGGTATTGGTGCTGTTCTAGTGCAAGCACAAAAACCATTCGCATATTTCAATAAGAAGTTATCTAATTCAAAGAGGAATTATTCGACTCATGACAAAGAGTTCTATGCCATTGTCCGAGCTCTTGATCATTGGAGTCATTATTTGAGGCCAAAGCAATTTGTCCTTCATTCTGATCATGAGGCGCTTAAGTTTATTAGCGGCCAACGCAAGGTTAATATGAGACATGCAAAATGGGTACAATTTCTTCAATTCTTTTCTTTCGTCTCAAAATATAAACTAGGCCACACTAATGTTGTAGCAGATGCTTTATCGAGAAGATATTCTATGCTTGCGATTCTGGACTCTAGGATTCTCGGATTTCAATCAATGAAAGAACTTTATGCTTGCGATTCTGGACTCTGGAGATGTGCATGCTATCATCTCAAAAAGCCATTTCCATCAAGGTTTGTATACTCCACTTCTGGTACCATTGCAGCCCTGGAAGGATGTTAGCATGGATTTCATTGTGGCTCTATCAAGAACTCAAAGAGAAAAAGATGCTATCCTGGGGGTTGTCGATCGGTTCTCTAAAATGGCTCATTTCGTGCCATGTCACAAGACTAGTGATGCATCCTATATTGCCGAATTATATTTCAAAGAGATTCTTCGCACTCATGGAGTACCAAAAACCTTTGTGTCGGATTGTGACTCCAAGTTTTTAAGCCACTTCTGGAGGACTCTCTGGAGAATGCTTGGTACAAGACTTTTATTCAGCACATCTTGTCATCCACAAACCGATGGCCAAACAGAGGTGACAAATCGTACTCTAACTGCTATTCTTCGTGGTATGGTGAGTAAATCTTTGAAAGATTGGGATTTAAAGCTTGCGCATGCTGAATTTGCTTACAATCGTCACCAAGTTATACTACGTTCGATCGCCATTTGAAGTTGTGTATGGAATTAATCCTCTCACACCCATTGATTTGATTACAATTCCGTCTAACTCTCAAGTGACGTTTGATGGCAATAAAAGAGCTGAATCAATGAAGAAGCTCCATGAGTACATTCAATCCAACATTGAAAAGGCCAACGAATCTTACAAGAAGAAAGCTAATCAACACCGCAAGAAGACTCAATTTCAACCAGGTGATCTTGACTTGAGGAAGGAGAGATTTCCATTTCGTCGAAAGAACAAGCTCATGCCTAGAGCTGATGGCCCCTTTAGAGTTATTGAGCGAATTGGTGACAATGCTTACAAGATTGACCTTCCGGGAGAGTTTGGAGTTTCGGCAACATTCAACGTGGGAGACCTTTCCCCTTACTTGGAGGATGAAAACCTTCTAGATTTGAGGACAAATCTCAAACAACCTGGGGAGGATGATGCGGGAGCATCCAACGTAGCACCATCAACCAACCCATAACCATCGATGCTTATCCAAGCAAATAAAGAAGTTGGGCATTATGTGCTTCGAATCATTTTGAATGAATAATGTTAATTACATATCGATACTTTGTGGTATATCGATAACTATCAAAAGGAGGCCATTTTGGATGTTTTATATGATCAATTGATAAAGTTTCAAGAGGATTATTTTCTGGTCAAGGGAGGAGCTCGAATTTTGGGAAGGCTAAAAGTTCACGAATGCGGTTCAAGAATATGGAAAGCCAAAAGGTTTAAGAACACGGAAAGCTAACGGTTCAAGAATGCGAAAGGCCAAGGATTAAAGGCATTTAGTTCCCGTGTTAATAAAGGCTTTTTATTAAGTTCCTAGGTGTTTTTATTTTTATGTAGCTGAAGAGTCGACCGTTTATGTTCCTAGGTCATTAAAGTTCATTTTTAATATTTCCTAAGGCTAAAATCCACCCATATATAGGGGAAAACTATCCAATGTAAGAGATACGAATTTCATGAATGAGAATGGCGAGATTTCCTCAACTTGAGTGAACTCCTTTGGAGAGTGGATAACTCCTTTAGGTTTCTTTATCCTTGGAGCGTAGATCACTCCTTGGTGGTGAGCCAAGAAGCCCTTTATCCTTAGCTGGTGGAATCTTTAGGCCTTGGTGGTGAGCTTCTCTTATCCCGAAGTCCTTTATCCTTGGCTTGTGGAAGCTTTAGGCCTTGGTGGTGAGCTTCGTAGATCTCGATCCTCATCCTCGGTTGGTGGCGAGGCCTTTATACCTTGGGAGGAGATCGTTTTATCTTTTCTTATTCATTTTCGTTTCTTCCGCATATACACTACACCATACACTTAACCACAAAAATGCCTAGTCAAAAATTCATTCTAGAATCACTCACCCCATCACACATCAAAATGCCATTTTCAAATGCCCCCCTGTCATGCTAAATAAGGGGGATGATACTCAGAGAAACGAAATGAGTAAGTCATAAACATAAATAAGATTAAATTTGACATCTTAACTGGTGGAATCTTTAGGCCTTGGTGGTGAGCTTCTCTTATCCCGAAGTCCTTTATCCTTGGCTTGTGGAAGCTTTAGGCCTTGGTGGTGAGCTTCGTAGATCTCGATCCTCATCCTCGGTTGGTGGCGAGGCCTTTATACCTTGGGAGGAGATCGTTTTATCTTTTCTTATTCATTTTCGTTTCTTCCTCATATACACTACTCCATACACTTAACCACAAAAATGCCTAGTCAAAAATTCATTCTAGAATCACTCACCCCATCTCACATCAAAATGCCATTTTCAAATGCCCCCCTGTCATGCTAAATAAGGGGGATGATACTCAGGGAAACGAAATGAGTAAGTCATAAACATAAATAAGATTAAATTTGACATCTTGCTTTGAAAAGAACTTTTGAAAATGATATATTTTTGTTTTCAAAAAGATATATATTTGGGGGAGGGAGGGGGAGGAGGGGCAGAATGAGGAAGCCTAGTCCTCAGTATTCTCTATGGATGATATTTTCTTTCCATGATTGGATGGCATCATCGAGTCGGTTTTCAATACCACGTGATGTTCTTAAAACGAAATATTACAATTGAACATTTTGAGTGAAATTAAATTACTAGAATGGAAAATGAACAATAACACTAGATAGAATAGAAAACATGAGATTTATAAAAACAATCAAAACACATCAAAACTCCTATGAAAAGGAGCGCTCTAATAGTGTTGGTCCTGAAATCAAGTGCCTTTGAGTTTTTCGCCCCCAATATACTTTAAGTATTCGCATGAGAGGACCACTTGATTGAAGTTACAGAAGTGCAATCCATGCAACCAACAACGATGCTTGTGGGGGTAAGGCTTTTATGAATGGCTTTGTCATTTCTTCCTCGGCTAGTTCAGAGTTGGTTCCCGCCTACACCCACCTTTATGCATATCCCAAAAATCCTCCATTGTTCTTCTTCTTATGCAAACCAAATCCTCGCAAGGCAATTCAGTTCCAATCTTGCTTAAGAATGCAGAAAACAACTCATTCTAATCTATCATGAGATAGATCCTTGCCTTGAAAAACCATAGTAATGTGGGTCCTATAAGACTATCTTAGAAGGCTTAGGTTATGAATGAAGTCTGGTTATACTGCCGTTATATTTACAGAGATTAGGTACCCTCATTTCTCTAGGGCTTGCTAAGTCTAGGTTAGGCATTTGGTTTTCCCGTTGCATATTCATTGTGATGGTGAGTTCTACTACTTCAAGAAAGATGGACACTACCGAGATCATTTCATTGCTTTCTTCTGTGTCAAAATTTCCAACCAAGGGTGAGGAGTTTGCGTCATCCTCGCGGTTGGGTGACAAGTTTAGCAGCTCATTGGGAGATGAGTCATGAAGGACGAATGTTCCCTCTTCTAACAAGCTCTGGATGCTGCTCGAGGGTGGGAGGTACTCAGTTGATGAATGGCTGACTTTATTTGTATAATAATGGTTGTTGTTTGGATGATACCTTAGGGGCTTCTTGAAGTCTTGGTGTGGCGACTCATTGGCTATTAGATTTTGCTTAAGGACGCTGGCTCGAATTGCTTAGGCTTTCTTTTCTTGATTTCTAGTCCGAACCTTTTGAGTAAAGCTCTTTGTTTTGCCAAATTAAGTTTGTCAAGGGGATTGGGAGATGGTGGAGTATTGTTTCCTAGATTGATGGGGGTCGGTATTCTCTGCACCCTAACACTTGTGGTAAGCTTGGGAAGCTTCTCGGTAATATGACACTGATTGGTCGTTCCTTTATCATGCAAGGCTACATTGATATCTTCTTCTATCGGCTGCAGGTCAAACTGGGTGGTCGGGCTCCTCCTTGACACGACATAGGTTCTTATAAACATACTATCCTTCGTCTCAATGAGGCAGGGCGATGTCCGTATTGAAGTCAACATTATATTCTTGCTGGAAAGCATCAATTGGTTCCCCCGAAGTCTTAAGGAGATTAATACTCCTTACAATGTACCATCCCAAGGTGGGGCCAATAAATAGGCCTCTAGGCAAGAGGTATTGCCATATCCCTTACATTCAGGCACTTTGAACTCTTCTAGGATTTTACATTGGTATGATCAGACAAATCAATGGGATCTTGACCCTACAACTAGCTCAGCTTCTTCATCACCCTTGTAAACTGTCTATTGTGTTGGTTAGCCTTTAAGAAATTTGCAAGCGTCACAAGTGTGTAGCTATAGGGTTAAAAGCTTGGCTTGAGTGGAAACCATTTGCCTCGAGAGTTGTCGAAGGACAATGGACATTTGTCTTACATCGTCTTCAATATTAGCAAGGTGATTTTGTACATTACTCTAATCACCAACTATTGCTTGAGGCCATTCGCAGCGAATGGTGGTGGGCAATTGATACTCACCTAACGTCGCAAAAACAATGAATGAGGTCAAGAGTAAATAAAGATTGATCCATGGCAATGTGACCCATGGCAATGGTCCAACTGTTTTTTATTTATCAAAAGAGGACTTCATAGACAACATATTTATGACATCTTTAGGGAATCTATCCAGTTAAAACAGCTTTAGTTGGGAATGTATAGTCCTAGAACCACAAATTTCTATAATAGATTTTGGAAATAATTTTATTCAGACAATTGCATGAGGTATCTGAAAAGGCTAGTAAGAACACCTAGAGGTGGGGTGAATAGGTAGTATGATTTGAGGTATTTAAGCACACCTAGAGGTGGGGTGAATAGGCAATTCAGACAATTGCATGAGGTAGTACGATTAACTACAGACTTTATAGAATGATTCAAACTTTAACAACTATTTCAAAACATAGAAGCATATCTAAGGAGTTCAGGGAAGAGAAAAATAAACACAAGATTTATAGTGGTTCGGCCTAGATCAAAGTCTAGATCAAGCCTAAGTCCACTCTCCCACGCTCACAGCCTTCTAGCTAGTTTCCACTAAGAATCGAAAGAGAATATTACAACCCTGTGATCTTGACTTTTCGGCAAGGACTCTACTATTCTCATAAAATCACTCTCTAGAGTTTCTCACTTTCGAATACAAATTTAAGCACTAAGTGATGTGGGACAAGTGATTTGGAAGCTTCAGACTTTGCAATTCCTACCAAGATAACCAAGACGGTACATGATATTTCAAACCAGAAAGCTTGATATATCTTGTACGTACAAAAACCTTGAAGAAAATAATCTTGAGTCTGATTAAATCTCCATTCTTGCGTTCAGTCTGGAACTTGTCAGAGTGCGCAGACTTCTAATGTAAGATAGACCTTGACACATAAGCCTAGCATTTTTCTAAATAGAAATTAGATAAGTTTTGTCAGCTTCAAAACATCATAGGAGCTTTCTCCAAGAATCTGCCCATTTTTTATGATGACAAAACTTTCCTGGGGATTTAAAAATTATATCTAGCAAAACAATATTTTAGTAGTATTCTTGACAATTTAGACAAAGATTCAAATCCATAATGAGTTAATCACAACCATAAAAGGTTACTGCAAAATTTAAACATTCAACTGAGCAAAGTTCACAATTGAGCAAAGATAAGTGCTGCGATCGCGAAAGTCCCCCGAGTTGAATTTCTTGCAATCCCGAGCAATTAAGCATCAAATCGGCCAGAACTTTCGAGTTAAATAGTGGCGATCCCGTGGAGCTGAAATTGTGAAGATTTAAAGAAAGTAAGGAAGGCGATAGCTGCTTGAGGGGTTGTGGGTCTAGTCCTCTCGAACGAAGATGTTCTGGAAGAGAAAGGAGACTTGACTCTGGAACTGGTGCAGTGAACTTGAGAAAATACAAGCTCAACTCTTTTAGTTTGGATAGCCTTCCAATCCACCCCAGCTCACATTTGTGCTTTACACTTGACGAATTTTGATTTGCAGAGAAATCGGATAGGGCCAAATCTACCAGATTGGTAAACTTTGAGAGATTTGGGACTACAGCTGCATTTGGTTTAGCATTTGCAGTGGGCTTTGAGCCCAATGCAAATGCGGAAAGCCAAAAAGCTACTCGGGGAAATGCAATTATGATCGGTAATGTTTTCTTGCAAATGGACTTCGAGTTGAATGTGCGTCTGGTAAAAAGAAAAACGTCTGCAACGGGCTTCGATGGGTATAAATATAAGTATATATATCTCCTCCTTTTTTTCTTTTTTTTCTTTTTTTTTTGAAAGTTGAACAAAACCATTCGCCGGACCGGCGAAGGGCTACAGCTGTCGGCGAGCCAGATTTGGCGCCACAAGACTACCGCCCACAGCTCCTCGGCCACCGCCCCCAACCGCGGCTGATGGGCTATGGGCGGCAATCCTGCGGCGATGATCTACGATCATGCGGCGGTCGTGCAACAGTCGTGCGGCGACGGGCGGCGGTCCGTGAGTAAGAAGAAAAAACAAATAAATAAAAAGATTCATAAATTTTTACCAAACGCAGTTCTGTTCTTTTTCTTTTCCTAGAATATAAATTTTGCGTAATTACCAAACACCTTATTTTACTCATAAATTGATCCTGAAGTAGAAATAGAAAAAACATAATAATTTTTTAGAAGAAATAGTTCCTTGAAATAGAAACCCTTCGCATTGGGCTTTGATGGGTATAATATATGTGTATATATATATTTGTGTGTGTGTGTCTATATATATGTGTGTGTGTGTGTGTGTGTGTGTGTGTGTGTGTGTGTGTGTGTATCTTCTTCTTCTTTTGAAAATTGAACAAATGCAGCGCGCCAGATTGAACATGTTAACAGACTAAACTCAATGGCAGCTCAGGTGACTCTGTAATCTCATCGCACCTCGTTAAGTCAAGTCTTAAGAGGCGCGAGAAAGCATGTTAATTGTTCTCGGAACTCGACAGATTTTGGTAGAACATAAATCTAGGACTCTTGGAGAGGAATGATGTCCTATCTCATCAGGAATATCGCCTTCCAACTCCTCATGACAACCAAGATAAAGCTCCTCTAGTTTCTCCAACTTTCCAATGGCTTCGGGTAACTTCCATTGACTTGAATTTGAGCTAAGCCAACCGTTAGTTGACAAATTCGGAGTGCACAATGATTTTAATTCTCCAATGAAGTCTGGAACTCGTTTAATCTCATCGCTTGCCAGATGAAGATGTCGCGGCTTTACTAACCCTTCAATTGCACCGGGAATTTCAGTGACTCCTGAGAATTGTAGGAAGAGATCTAACAAACACTGTAGCTTTCTAATGGACTCCGGTAGGCTTCCAATTTGAGTAATTGAAAGGTCCAGCTTCTTTAATGATGCCAAGTCGCCGATAGAGGTGGGGAGTATGCTCACACTGTAGCAGCCACGCAAAGAGAAGCGCTCAAGCTTCACTAGCCCTCCAATTTCATCAGGCACATGCTCGATGAGCTTACAATCGGTGATATTCAGTTCACGCAAGCGCGTTAACTTTCCAATGGAGCTGTGTATTTCCTTCAACCTCTCACAATTATCAAAAGTCAACCCCTCTAAAGTTGAGTATCTAGACGAGTCTAGCATTCCTGTAATGCAATGACATTTTATGAGAGAGAGACTTTTAAGTCTGGTTTTCATCTACAAGAAGGAAGTTTGACCAAAGTGATGCCGACATCCCAACAGACTGAATCTCAATCATATTAGGGCAACAGCGTACATACAGTGTCCATAAGCTATACGGTATGGATAAGCACCGAAGTTCACAATTGAGCAAAGATAAGTGCTACAGTCGCGAAAGTCCCCTGAGTTGAATTTCTTGCAATCCCGAGCAATTAAGTATCAAATCGGCCAGAACTTTCGAGTTAAATAGTGGCGATCCTGTGGAGCTGAAATTGTGAAGATTTAAAGAAAGTAAGGAAGGTAGTAGCTGCTTGAGGGGTTGCGGGTCTAGTCCTCTCGAATGAAGATGTTCTGGAAGAGAAAGGATACCCAACTCTGGAACCGGTGCAGTGAACTTGAGAAAATACAAGCTCAACTCTTTTAGTTTGGATAGCCTTCCAATCCACCCCAGGTCACATTTGTGCTTTACACTTGACGAATTTTGATTTGCAGAGAAATCGGATAGGGCCAAATCTACCAGATTGGTAAACTTTGAGAGATTTGGGACTACGGTTGCGTTTGGTTCAGCATTTGCAGTGGGCTTTGAGCCCAATGCAAATTCTGAAAGCCAAAAAGCTACTCAGGGAAATGCGATTATGTTCGGTAATTTTTTCTTGCAAATGGACTTCGAGTTGAATGTGCGTCTGGTGAAAAGAAAAACGTCTGCAACGGGCTTCGATGCGTATAAATATAAGTATATATATCTCCTCCTTTTTTTTTTTTTTTTTCTTTTTTTTTTGAAAGTTGAACAAAACCGTTCGCCGAACCGGCGAAGGGCTACGGCCACCGGCGAGCCAGATCTGGCCCCACAGGACTACCGCCCACAGCTCCTCGGCCACCGCCCCCACCCGCGGCCGGTGGGCTGTGGGCGGCAATCCTGCGGTGACGATCTACGATCGTGCGGCGGTCGTGCGACGGTCGTGCGGCAGTCGTGCGATGGTCGTGCAACGGTCGTGCGGCGACGGCGGCGATCCGTGAGTAAGAAGAAAAAACAAATAAATAAAAAGATTCATAAATTTTTACCAAACGCATTTCTGTTCTTTTTCTATTCCTAGAATATAAATTTTGTATAATTACCAAACACCTTATTTTACTCATAAATTGATCCCGAAGTAGAAATAGTTCCTCGAAATAGAAACCCTTCGCATTTGGCTTTGATGGGTATAATATATGTGTATATATATATATATATATATATCTTCCTCTTCTTCTTCTTCTTTGGAAAATTGAACAAATGCAGCGCGCCAGATCGAACATGTTAACAGACTAAACTCGTTGGAAGTTCAGGCGCGAGAAAGCATGTTAATTGTTCTTGGAACTCGACAGATTTTGGTAGAACATAAATCTAGGACTCTTAGAGAGGAAAGATGTCCTATCTCATTAGAAATATCGCCTTCCAATTCGAGTAATTGAAAGGTCTAGCTTCTTTAATGATGCCACGTCGCCGATAGAGGTGGGGAGTATGCTCACACCGTAGCAGCCACGCAAAGAGAAGTGCTCAAGCTTCACTAGCCCTCCAATTTCATCAGGCACATGCTCAATGAGCTTACAATCGGTGATATTCAGTTAACGCAAGCGCGTTAACTTTCCAATGGAGCTGTGTATTTCCTTCAACCTCTCACAATTATCAAAAGTCAACCCCTCTAAAGTTGAGTATCTAGACGAGTCTAGCATTCCTGTAATGCAATGACATTTTACGAGAGAGAGACTTTTAAGTTTGGTTTTCATCTACAAGAAGGAAGTTTGACCAAAGTGATGCCGACATCCCAACAGACTGAATCTCAATCATATTAGGGCAACGGCGTACATACAGTGTCCATAAGCTATACGGTATGGATAAGCACCGAAGTTCACAACTAAGCAAAGATAAGTGCTGCGGTCGCGAAAAACCCCCGAGTTGAATTTCTTGCAATCTCGAGCAATTAAGCATCAAATCGGCCAGAACTTTCGAGTTAAATAGTGGCGATCCTGTGGAGCTAAAATTGTGAAGATTTAAAGAAAGTAAGGAAGGCGGTAGCTGCTTGAGGGGTTGCGGGTCTAGTCCTCTCTCGAACGAAGATGTTTAGGAAGAGAAAGGAGACCCGACTCTGGAAACGGTGCAATGAACTTGAGAAAATACAAGCTCAACACTTTTAGTTTGGATAGCCCTCCAATCCACCCCAGGTCACATTTGTGCTTTACACTTGACAAATTTTGATTTGCAGAGAAATCGGATAGGGCCAAATCTACCAGATTGGTAAACTTTGAGAGATTTGGGACTACGGCTGCATTTGGTTCAGCATTTGCCATTACCTCAGAAGAGATAAAGTCCACCTTATTCTCTAAAGTGCGGTAGAGAATGTTGCGAGGTGACCGTCTGATGCAAAGAGTAGCACAAGCAGTGACTATTCGGGGTAGAGAACAACATCGAGGATCTAGTAGCAGCAAAGGTAAAAGCAGATCGAAATCACACTATAAAAAGTCCAAGGGACGCGTGAAGTACTTTGAGTGTCATAAGAAGGGGCACATCTGAAAAGCTTTTCCAAAGTGGAGGAATAAAGCTGATAAGTAGAATGCCACAAGCATTGTGGCAAACGTTGCTGAGGTGAACAATAGTGATACAAAAGCTGTTATATGTGTGACTACTACCTCATCAGGACTGGTTCGAGGTGTTCTTATCACATAACGCTTCATAAGAACTGGTTTACTACTTACCAGACTACATATGGTGGTAAAGTTCTTTTGGAAATAATGTAGTCTATAAGGCTGTGGGTATAGTAACAATTCGAATTCGGATGGATGGTGGGGCGATGTGCATATTGACATATGTGAGGCATGTACTGGAGCTGAAAAAGAATCTTATTTCTCTACACCACTGAAGATGGAGTACTGAAAATCTCTCGAGGTGCCATGACAGTGATGAAATGGAAGAAAGTGAATACTCTCTATCATATACCGGGAGAGACTGTGATCGGAACCGCTGCAGTTTCATCAGGTGAGTCAAACTCTAACTTGACTCAATTATGGCATATGCATTTAGGGCACATGAGTGAGGTAGGTATGGGGATGCTAAGTGAAAGGTGATTGTTGAAGGGTCAGAAAATGGGGAAGCTAGACTTATGTGAACACTACATCTATAGGAAATAGCACCGAGTTAAGTTTACTACAATTATTCATTCGACCAAACAACCAACTGAATATATTCATTCAGATGTCTGGGGCCCGTGTTCGATTCCTTTGGAAGGAGGTGCTCGATATATGCTGACATTTATCGATGATTATTCGAGGAAAGTATGGGAATACTTTCTGAAGCATAAATATGATGTGTTTGATCAGTTCAAGAAATTTAAGGCATTGATTAAAAAGTAGTCAGATAAACAAATCAAGTGCTTGAGAACCAATAATGGCATGGAGTTCTGTATTAAAGATTTTACCGAGTTCTGCGAGAAAGAAGGTATTGTGATACATCGCATAGTACCTGGGACACCGCAATAAAATGGCATGGCAGAACAGAAGAACAGAACTTTGCTTGAGTGAGCTCGATGCATGCTTTCGTATGCAAGACTTGACAAAGAATTTTAGGCCGAAGTAGTGAACATGGCATGTTACCTGGTTAATCGATCTCCATCATCTATTATCAAGTAAAAGACTCTTGAGGAAGTATGGTTGAGGAAACCTATTGATTACTCCAGATTACGTATATTTGGATATCTTGCATATGCTCATGCAAGTGATGGTAAGCTTGAGCCGAGGGCGAGGAAATGCATATTTCTAGGTTATGCACATGGAGTGAAAGGCTACCGGCTATGGTGCACCAATCCCAAATCACCCGATTTTCTAATCAGCAGAAATGTGATATTCGATGAGATTGCAATTCTTCAACAGAGGAGTTCTGAGACACAACCAGCAGAGAAGACAAATCATGGTGTCATTAGCGAGGTGGAGCTTCAAGTAGAGACTCTAGAGACTTCGAAGGTAACAGAAGTTGAGACTGTAGATGAAGCCGCAGTTCCTGAAGTCGATGATAGTGAACAATCAACAAAGCCGCAACACACTATAGCCGCAGATAAATAGAGAAGACAAATTAAATCACCGACACATTATGGTTGTACAGATATTGCTTATGCGTTGATTGTAGGTGATGAGGTGGCGACAGATGAGCATTCGTCTTACTCTGAGGCGATGGCTAGTTCGAAATCGTTGTAGTGGCCGGGGGTTATGAGTGAAAAAATGGAATCACTCCATCAAAATCAGACATGGAAGCTAGTCAAAGTACCCAAGAGTCAAAAGATTGTCGAAAGTAAATAGGTCTTTAAACGGAAAGAGGGCATTCCCGATATTGAGGCAGCGAGGTATAAGGCAAGACTTATGGCGAAGGGATATACACAACATGAGGGCATTTACTACAATGAGGTGTTCTCTCCTGTGGTAAGACATACTTCTATTCGTGTTTTACTTGCTTTAATTGCCTTGCAGGATCTTGAGCTAGAGCAGCTAGATGTGAAAACTGCATTTCTTCACGATGAGTTGGAAAAGTAGATTTACATGAAACAACCAAAGGGATTTTCTATTTTGGGTAAGGAAGATTATGTTTGCTTGTTAAAGAAATCTTTGTATAGGCTGAAACAGTCTCCTAGACAGTGGTATAAACGTTTTCATGCTTCCATGACTAGTCAAGATTACACAAAAAGTCAGATGGATAGTTATGTTTACTATAGGAGATTGGAGAATGGTAATTTGATTTATTTATTATTATATGTTGATGATATGCTGATAGCAACTAAGAATATGTCTAATATTAATGTGCTGAAGATGCAGTTAAATACTGAATTTGAGATGAAAGATTTAGGTGCTACAAAAAAAATTTGGGGATAGAGATTTTGCGTGACAAGATTACAGGAGTTTTACGTCTATCTCAAAAGAAATACATTGAGAAGATTGTGACACGTTTTAATATGCAATTGACAAAATTTGTAAGTACACCTTTAGAGAAGTACTTTAAACTTTCAGATAAATTATTACTGTAGACTAAGAAGGAGGAGGAACATATGTCCTGTGTTCCTTATTCTAGTGCTGTGGGTAGTATTATATATTCTATGGTGTGCACTAGACCTAATATTTCATAAGCTATAAGCGTGGTTAGTCGCTATATGAAGCATTCTAGTAAAGCTCATTGGGAAGCTGTGAAGTGGATCCTCAAATATGTGAAGGGGACAACAGACATGGATATAATGTACTGGAGGGACAGCAATGGCAGAGAGATCACTGGTTTTGTGGATTCAGATCACGTCGATGATTTGGATGATTGCATGTCTTTAGTAGGGTACGTGTTTACGCTAGCGGGTGGTGCAATTAGTTGGAAAACGTCCTTACAAGATCACATTACTTTATTTTCGACTGAGGCAGCGTACATGGCACTAACCTTTGTAACGAAGGAGGCGATATGATTACAAAGTTTGCTCTTGGACTTTGGGTTAGAATAGAAAAGTGTGGACATACACTATGATAACCAAGATGCAATATATTTGGCGTATAATCCAGTTTATCACAAGCGAACAAAACATATTAACATCATGTACCACTTCATTCGAAATGTTTTAGCTAAGGATAATGTTATTGTTAAAAAGATTGCTACAGTAGATAACCCGGCAGATATGATGACTAAGTCTATTCCTTTGGTGAAGCTTAAGCTCTACTTGAGCTCTATTGACGTCTATGGAGAGTGAGCACCCGTCGGGGCATTAGAAGAGCAGCATGGATGATAAGCACTATAAATCGACTTCAAACATCGAGTCAATGTGGATAATTGTTAAATTAATGTCTCGAGTTTGAATTCGTATAACGATTTGTTAAACCGAATTTGTTAATAAAGATTTTCCAAATAGATTTTAAATTGGATGAAAATGCCCCTATTTTCTTGGACTCCTAATAGCTGTACAAAGAAGGAAAATTAAATAAAAGGAGCAAGTTTCCTCTTTTATACATAGGACTTGAATTCGTGCAAGTTTCTTCTTTTCACGTCGAGGAGAGAGAGACGCACGCACGTAGGAAAGCCTGCACGAAAAGCCTACGAAGAAGTGGTGGGGCCCAAGGTCAAAAGTTTGACCTTAGGCGTGACCTAGGGCCCAGACACACACGATATTTGTGTTTCTTTTGGCTGATGATAAGAAAGGAAAGAACCCTAAAGGTAGAGCCAAAACGGAGGTGGGCCCAGGTCAACACGCATATATATATATATATATATATAAAGAAAACGTCCAAGGAGGCGTGTGTCTGCTGCACCCGTACGAGAGAAAGAGAAGCTGCTAAAAGCCTTTGAAGAGAAGTGAAGCCATACATTCGTAAAGAAAAGAACGGCGTACGTAGAGTGTTATTGTTTTGAGCTTGAACGCGCGATAATTTTGTACCGTGAGTTTATGTCCAAGTGAGTTGTTTATTTACAAACACTTTGTTGCATTTGGGGTTAAATCTATGTATAGAAAACAGTCGAGCATGTGAGCGATTGTAAACTCTGATTTTCCGATTATAGTGGATTATTTGCTGCTAGCTCTTCTCGTGGACGTAGGTACCGATACTCCGACCGAATCAAGTAAATTTCCGATGGCTCTTTTATATTTCGTTTATTTCTCTGATGATTTCGCGTTAACGTAAATTATAAGATCCTGTCGTTTCCGCATATTATATTTCAACATTATGGCATTCCATACTACCATGCTATCCTCAAGACCATGCTACACAATATAATATAATCAAGCGCCCATGCCATGCAATATTCTAAACCTAATTACATACAAATCTCATGCACTTTCTACACAGTTATATCCAATTATTATGGTTGCTCAGAGCCCAAGACCAACCCGAAGGTTCGTAGTCATTTGGCATAACTAGGCATTGTCTCACCTTATCGAGCATGGCAACATCCTGTGTAAACGCATCAAAACGGCATTCCTGTAAGGAGTATCGTTTTGAAATCCATCCGCAAACGGCATCCCGTTAACATGGGGGCATTCGAATTGAATTGGATATCGTTCCACGTAAATGCATCAAGATGGGTTCGCTACCCCACGTAAACACATCGAGGTCTTTAGATGATCACACGGGCATACCATCACACAACTCACGTCTATTGTTATCTTCCTCATTAGCCACGTATGAATTCCTCAATGGTGTGTCAAGCGAAGTGTATCTCATGATCTATTGAAATTACATCAATAAAATATGTCGAGCACGAAATGAGAGTCCGTAGTTTGACACGATACGTTAAGCATTGGCCTAAGTCCAATTCGAATTGGAAACAATACGCCTCGAAATCACACCGAGACCAAGAAAGAACCAATCCGTCATGACGTGATCACTGGCTTAATACCAAACTTAGTTCAGCAACAATACATCTCAATATCACATTGAAGCCAAGAAGGACTGATCCATCGTGACATGATCACCGATTTAGTACTGAACTTGGTTCGAGAATGATACACCTCAGTATTACTGATCCAAGAGAGAGACTTGACCCGCATCTGTAGTTGCTAGAAGTGGTGTGCTAGCGGTAGTTAACCCACCAGCTTGGGCAACACTCTAACTTTTGAGTGGCCTTTAGCGATTCTTCTTGTCAGATGACCTCTTCTTTAGAGATTTTAAATTTATGGCTAGTGGTATGTGAGGCTTTCCTCACGACCTTTAAAGAGGGACGAGCTTTGGGTGCTATGGGTTTTGAGTGCAAAGGTATTTATGCACAGAAAGAACATGAATTTTGAATAACTAAAGTAGAAGAGATACAAAAGAGTAGGTATAAGCAGTGTCAATGAAAGAGTGAACGCTAGCTCTCTATAAATAGGAGCGGTGTATTTCACGAAGAGAGAGAAATTTAGCCGTTGTTTCTTCAGCGGTAATTTTCTTATCCGTAGTTATTCAAATTTTACCAATTAAACAGGCAGTTAAATTGTGTTTACAAATTTTTTTACAACAATTGTATCAACTATAGATAGGGCATAGATAGTCAAAATAGTAACAAGCACAGTATTTATAAAGGTAACTTTTATGAACTATACTTATTGTTTTTGTCATATCCGAAGATTTTGACATAACACATTACCTAAATGTTGTCATTTTATAGTATTAACATATGATTTTTAGTCTATGCATCAGAAAAAAAGATAAAAATTGAGATTCGAGATTCTAATAAGACCCCATTTCTCAACAAAAAATTTTCGATTAAGAACCTTGTTTCTCGAATTTTTTAGTTTTAGGTTCTAAATCGACCAAAAACAAAATTACTTTTGTTTTGGCCATGTTTAGGTATAGTTACTTCCGCATTTGGTCTAAAGAGTATTCTAAATCCGTTTGTGCATTCGATTTCTCGAATTGCTGAGTCAAAAGATAATCATTGTTTTACATCCTAAATAGAGGGTCAAAATTGATTCTTGATGATCTACGAATAGATGATTGTTTTTTGCTTGTTTTCTCAAGATGATTCCAAATCTGAGGTCAATTTTAAGAAATTCGAATTAGAGCTTCTCGATTTGAGGGATTTTACTCTCTTGAAGGCAAGAAAACCAAGCCACTATGATTCAATAGAAGAAATTCAAATTGACCCATTCGAGACTAAGGTCCATCTAGACCAATTTTAATATTTGACCTTGATAGCATTGGCTTGAGTCTCAGTATCTAAATTCAAAGTCAATTTGAATGCTCTAGGTAATCTTACACATGGGTATTTAGTTGGATAGGGCAGTTACAATATTAATTGAGCCCAATTTCAATTAATTTGCAATTTTTGCCATTGAATTGCAAGTTTGTGCATTTTAACCCTTTTAGGCTCAAGTTTAAGTAGCCATGGTTTTAGTGCGTTGTGTTTCATAGTAATTGCTCAATTAGGTCAATAGAGGACCCATAAATGACATATATAAAGCTTAATTGGCTTAATTGGATCGAAGTCATGCAAATTCCCCTCTAATTGGTTGAATTTTCTCTTCAATTTGGTCATAGGGCCAAATTGCATAAATTGTGAACCCATACGGACTATAGGCAAGTGAACTAGCCAGAATCGGACTGGACTAGTCAAAAACTAGTCAAACCTATGCAAACCAATTTGATTGGTTCGATCGGTCACCAGCGAGGCAGGTTGGTGTAGCCCCTTATTGGCTGATTCTGGGATCCTCATTATGCCAATTTTACTTATGCACTCTCAATTACCCAAGATTTTAGGGGTAGGTCCTCCGATTTAGTAAATTTGCATTTTCACTCTTAATTAGACATTTTAATGCAATTCTCGATTTTCGCAAATCGAACTTTTGAAATCAAGTTTTGTCCGTTGGATTGACATTTAGATCGTCGGATCAAACTGATGGTCGAGATCGATCAATTAGGGAGTGTTGTAAGTACCAATTCTACATAAATCTCTCTCTCTCTCTCTCTCTCTCTCTCTCTCTCTTTTCATGCTCTAACCGTTTCTCTCTCCTCGTCGGTTTAGTCATTGCCGCCCAAACTAGCCTCATGTCGGTAATCAACGATCGCCAATAACACCCCCCCCTCTCGATAGCCGCCTCCCCTTGTCCGGTCTTCCTTAAGTGAGTGTGAGTAGGCTCAGCCTTGATAGAAGTTCTTTCGATCAAGCAAAACCCAACCACTACCAACCGATCCACTTTTGGATCGTTTGCGTTTTCTTAAGGATCTGATCACTGGGGATGATCAAGCTATCGCCAAGCTAGGTCCAGCTCCATCCCAGCTCTATCCCCAACCTCTTGGTGGTCAAGGATCTCCAAATCAAGCCACCAGCAAATCAGCCCACAAAACAATTCTGGTGGCTTGATTTGTTCCTGTGGCTCAAAGATCGGTCCAACCAATGGCTGACAAAGACTCCACAACCACCGAATCTGATCCGATCTGATCCTAAGTCCATCCCCGATCAAGGTGTGGTCGAGATCAATAGGTACGGTTGCCAAATCATCTCTAGTGACAAATCCTCTCCGGAGAGTGCAAAGCCTGGTCTGATTAGTATTGATTCTATGTTTGCAAACCAAACCAGCAGTCCAACCAATCTAGGTGATCCATAGTGGTCTGATTTAATCTTTGGAGGTCCGTTTGTGTTTCGATGTGGTTTGATTTATCCAATTGCGGATCAAAATCAACAAAAATCATGAAAAGGTAATTGAGGCTAGAATTCACCATTAGATCAATAAAAAGCTTTAAATTTGAGGATTATGTGTTTGTCAATGTTTTATTGTGGTTCAAGGTAGATTGAATGCAAGTTCACTGTTGACTGAATGATTTTGGAACTTTCTTGGTCATGTACCTTTAAATTCGACCTTTCCTCCCTCCTCTAGCGGGTGGTGATGAGATCGGATTATGATAGACTTGGCAACTCTACTAGGGACTAGTTACTAGTTTAAGAGGATTTGAAGCCATTAAAAATGGTTATCGTGTTAACTAACGTATCTCATGTAGGATCGACCGCATGTCAAAGTCACATGGAAAATGCGGTTAGTCGTTGACTAGGTGTTAAATGGTTTTGCATGTGGGAGATCTAAGGGGATTGATTCAATTGGCTCAATTTGTTTTGACCCATTCTAGTCTAAAGTCTAATTTGATTAAATTGAGGTCTAATTTGATCAATTGAACCTCAATTGTATATGGCTTTAGCTCATAATGCAATTTGAGGGAAAGTGGAGAAATTGAGATGTGATAAATCAATCCTATCACACCAAACTAATCCAGTTCAAACCAAGATGACCCGATTGGATCTAATTTGGCTCGAACCACTAAATCAATTCTTAATTGAACAAATTTGGCAAATTGAATCAATTAGGATGGAATTGGCCCTACCCATGGTGAATTTCAAGAAAAGTAATGCAATTGGGATATTTGACCAATTTGAGCCCATTTTAGTTTATTCAAATTGAAGGAACACCAAGTCAAACCATAGAGTAGTTGAACATCAACAAGCACAAGTAGTTGACAAGTCTCTCCCTCTCCTCTCTTCATTGTCTTCTTCAACCTTCATCCATGAGGAGGGTTTGAGCTAGTCTCACCCTCCCCTCCATCTATAGTTGATTTTATTTAAATTTTCTTGTTCTTTTATTCTTTTTTCTTCTCTCCCAATTTGGGAGCTCTTCTCTCCCAATCTAATTTTAAATCTGAAAAATCGAACTTTGTTAATGAGAGTCTTTCCATCCCAATTTATATCTAAGAGTTTAATAATATTTTCGAGAATTCAATACCTCCATGATCTATCCATGTAGAGCTTCCCTGTCTCTAGTTTCAATAATGATGACAAGAGTTGTGGCGTCTCCCTGAACTATAAAGATTTGCTCTTCCAAAAGTTAAATCAATGTTTATTCAACAAATTTTGATTGTCTCCATATGACGATAATGTAAAGAAAGTCGAATCTAGGCCTACATCGCCAACTAGCAATGCCATAGCTATTAGAGAAGAAATTTTTGGCGAGTGCTCATCATTGACAATGATACGAGACCTAGTGATTGGCCACCAATTATTTTTCTTGACATATCCTTTTTTTTTTTTTTTTGTGACCCAGGGAAACCTTGTACGCCGGTAGCGCGGGGGGACAAACCCTGGGGCCGCATGAGGGAACCACCACCCCATGACAGCGGTTAAGGCGCCAAGCGCCTCCATTGGGTTTCGAACCCTTCACCTTTGAAAAAAGGATTAGCAGGGTCTTATCCAGCGGAGCCACCGCGGTGGGTGGTTGACATATCCATTCTTATGAAACAAGTATGCACTTAATTTTGCTGATGCTCTATTGATCCTTCTTATTTACTAGATTCGGCTTATTTTGTAATATTTTGACCTTTGCTTTACTTCGATATACTTTGCCAAAAAATTTATATGCTTCTCCTTAATCCTCTTAAGTAATAAATACAATTTTTTTTTAAAAAAAAAAGAAAAAAAAAAGAAAAAGAAGAAGCTAGATCATGAAATTTGAGGCAAAATTGAACAATTGAATTATCCCAACTGAACTCGACCAAAAAGAATTGGTCCAATTTATGTCTAATCACTCTCAATTTGGTCGACTCTCTCCCTCCCTCCCTCCGTGCCTCCCTTCCTACATGGTGAATTTCAACAAAAGTAATGCAACTGGGATATTTGACCAATTTGAACCCAATCTGGTTTACTCAAATTGAAGGAATACCAAGTCAAATCATGGAGTAGTTGAACATCATCAATCACAAGCAACCAAAATCTCTCCCTCTCTCTCTTCATTGTCTTCTTCAACTTTCAGCCATGAAGAGGGTTTGAGCTAGTCTTAGCCTCCCCTCCATCTATTGTTGAATTATTTAAATTTTCTTGTTCTTTCCTTCTTTTTTTCTTCTCTCCCAACTAGGAGCTCTTTTCTCCCAATCTTATTTTAAATCCGAAAGATTGATTTTTCTTAATCTAATTCTAGACCCTAGGAGTCCTTCTATTTTGATTGATATCTAAGAGTTTAATCATATTTTCGAGGATTCGATACCTCTGTGATTTATCTGTTTATAGCTCCTTTACCTCCATACAAAAGTTATGGTGTTTAGCTAAGGGCGCGTTTGGTAACGTCTCTGTTCTTTTTTTGTTCCAGGGAACAGAAATAAAAAAAGTGTTTCTGTTCCTGGGAACGATTTTTGAACAAAAGAACGTGTTTAGTAACGTTTGTTCTAATAAAAAATGAGTAGAAACACGTTTGGTAAATTTTTATTCTTTTTTGTTTCTTTTAATTTTTTAATATTTTAATTTTATTTTCCATTTTTCCTTTCTTTTTATTTTTTTCTTCTTTCGGCCGGTCGCCGGCCATGGCGAGGCTCGGCCTCGCCGAATCTGGGCAAGCCCGAGCTCGCCCAGCCAAGGCGAGGCTCAGCCTCGCCGCCCTGTCGTCGGAGCCGAGCACCCGCGCCCGAAGCCCATAGCTCGACGCCGCCCCAAAGCCCGCACTCGACGCCATCTCGATCCCGAAGCCTCTAGTGCCGTGCCGCCGTCGCACCGTCCTCCGGAGCCCTCGCCGGAACCCTAGCCGAACCCTAACCGCTAGGCTAGGCGAGCTCGGCCTCGCCGGGGCCGGCGACGCTCCAGCGAGGTCGCCGACCCTCGACGGCGTCGCCGGCCCTCGATGGCCGGTCGCCGACCATGACCGAGGCTGGCAACTGGCCAAAGGAAAAAGAATAAAAAAAAGAAGAAAATAAGAAGAAAAGAGAAGAGAGAGAAGTTCTTTTCATTTTTGTTCTTTTTTGGTTTTAGAAGAAGTGTTTCTTTTCTCCTAAACAACTTTTTTTTCTTTTTTTGTTCCTATTTTGTTCCGGAACAAAAAAAAAAAAGAAAACGAACGCAACCAAATGCGTTTACATTTTTTTGTTCCCGAAACAAAAAAGTACGAAGTGTTAAGAAACGTTTTTTTTGGAAACGTTTTTTTGGAACGTTTCCATGCACGCCCTAAATTATAAAGATTTGTTCTTCCAAACGTTATATTAATGTTTATTCCACATATTTTGGTTTTCTTCATACGACGATAATGTAAAGAAAATCGAATCTAGGCGCGCATCATCAACTAGCAATATCGTAGCTATTAGAAAAGGAATTTTCAGCGTATACTTATCAATGATACAAGATTGAGTAATTGACCACCAATTATTTTTCTTGACGTATCCACTATTATGAAACAATTGCACACTTAATCTTGCCGATGCTCCCTTGATCCTTCTTATTTTCTGAATTTGGCTTTATATTCTAAGATTTCAACCTTTGCTTTGCTTCGATTTACTTTGTCATTAAAATTTATATACTTCTTCTAAAACCTTTTCAATAATGAATACAATTTTTTTTCGACAAAAAAGAGTCAAATCATGAAATTTGAGGCAAAATTGAACAATTGAATTATCGTAAATCAACCCATTAAAAAAGAATTGGTCCAACTTACATCCAATTGCTCTCAATTTGGTCCGAATTAAACCGGTCGAATCTCTCTCCCTCCCTCCCCACCTTCCCCACTTTGCGCTGAACGACCCCCCTTTCCCTCCCTCCTAATTGAGCCGAACGACCAAGCGAACCAACCAGTCAGGTCTCTCTCTCCTTGCATCGAGAAAATTTACCAAAATGCCCTCAGTGAAATTACAAAAATACCCCTAAGTCACGTCATCATAACTTGTAAGCTTAAATCTAGCCATTCTTTCACTAATTGATCTTAGCCACCCAATTTGACATGTCATCGATCCATGTGACGTTTTCAGCTAAAAGGGAACTTGCTTAACCACCAAGGAAACAATGTGAGCCCCAAGTAATCTTTATTTTTTGTCAAAAAATCATTTCATTCATTTCCACAAATATACAATAAAGAAACCCAGTCCAACTGCAAACCAAGACAAATAATAGACAAATCCAAAACAAAACAAACTCCAGATAAGAAGATAATCAGAGAACAAAGTTAGGACACACTTAGAGCAGATTTGTGACTTTGTCAAACCAAAATCGTACATTAAACAATATCAATAATAGTGCATGATCAAGGTGCACACATTGCAAATTGACTTATCCATCAGCCAAGAACGAAAAAATAAGTCCCACATAGATGCCTATTTACACTACATCTATGATACACAAGTGGATACTGTCAAGCAGACAATTAAGAGCAGCGTGAATCATGGACAGAGTAACCCGTTGGAAGTTATTGTTCATACCCAAACTTCGGTCATCAGATTAGATAATAAAAATCAGCGAATGAGGCAAGTAGTCGAAATGATTGGGTTTGGATTGGACTCATACAAATCCACACTATCAAAGAACCATTTTTTTCCCCAAATTAATGTGCAAGATTTAAACAAACTAGCACAATGTTCACCCCATCGACACAAAATATTGATATCCATATACTTATAGCCTTCACACCGTCCCGATAATTACCATATCCTTTTCCCTTGAGATGTCGAGCCAAATGCATTCTCTTGAAAGCAAGAACTAACAAATGAATCATTCACTATGAGCTTCCCAATAAAATCTTTCAAGCCATCTTATTTCTAGGCAGGAAAACTGTTGGGTCTGTATTTATGCCACTGCCACCTCATAATGATTGCTTTGAATGAAACCTATGATTCTCCTCGTGTAAAACACAAACCTTAATCACCTACATAAGACAACCGACATACACAGCCTGGGGATATTTCCTATGCAACTGTGGCCATTGCACAAAGAACTGATCAGCTACTCTCAATTTGTACAGAAGCAAGCCACTTAAAGACAGTCTCCTCACCCTAGCTATGCTCTCCACGTAAAATATAGAAGACCATCTAATTCCCAGAACCTGCCACAGTTTGAACACTGTTTTTCAGTCTTATGGCATACTGGTCAAATATTAATTTGACAAATACAACGAAAATGAAAGAACCTGTAGGTGGGTGGGTGGGTTGGTGTGTCACAGAGAGAGAGAGAGAGAGAGAGAGAGAGAGAGAGAGAGAGAGAGAGATAGTTCTAAACCTTGAATAAGAAGGCAATTATGCAAAGTGGAATGCACGTCCCTGGGCCATTACAGAGGATCTGCATTTCCAATGTGACAGGTATCAGTCAAGTGAGTAAAGCAGTTTTTATAACAAATAAAGACGAGAGGTATTAAACTTTATAGAAAGAAATTACCACTTCTGGTCTGAGTTGAATCATAATATATAGTGCATGAGCAGTGGCAACTAAAGTCGTCCAAACAGAAGTTATATATGATTGACCAACCTCTCTGCTTCGGTATATCTGCATGTACTTTGCAGTTTTCCCTGAACTGACCCCAGCCTAAACACACAATAGATTTCTCACTAAGTTGGGGTATATTACGAATTTCAGCTACAATTAATAAATGACAAAGAACGAACAACATGAATCAGGCTGAGCCAGCGACAGACAACTGCACTACTGGAAGCCACAGTTTTCCTGCATTTTAGCATCACATGCTTGTTTTGTGTGCGCATGCACATGCACGCGCATGTGTTGTCCAACTAGTGATATCTGAATTATTGGCATCCCAAATCTACCAAATGATTCTGCATGTTTGTTAAAAGCATAATGAGTCATGATACAAAGATGATGACACTGAACCAGGCATGCTATAGACCCTGTGCATGTGATAGAACAGAATGGAAGATGAAATCTCAATTGCACTGTAGTTTCCAAAGGTTATTTAAGCAAAACTGGATTTCACACTATCTAACTAGCAAGTTGATCACCACGCTTTCTTTTGTCTATTTCATTAATAAATCTTTGCCCTATTGTTTCCCATTAAAGATGATTGGACTCTCACAAAGCCAGGCCGATGACCACTTCAGTGTGAGATTGCGTAACCCTATGAAATCAGGTTATACAGGAGCACGTTATTGCAGAAGCCAAAAAGTCGTAACAGGCTATATATATGGCAGGGGCCATAAAACAGTTTACAGAGCAATCTTTTGCTACAGGATTGTCTAACACTTCGGCTACAATGTACTATTTTATGTGCTATTGTGAGGACACTATTGACTGATTTGATATCTGAAGTTTTGTTCCTTATTTGCATGAACATGAATCAAATGCGGTCGATGGACTACTCAGCCACTTGCTTCCCATAAGACCCTCTTCTGGTACTTTTTCCGCAGACAACTGAAGTAAGATATCTGATATGCAATATATCTAGTAGAAAAACACTATCTATAGAAATGTAGCTCACAGTTTTAAGCTGAGCTTATCCGCCCACTAATTGCTTTTCCAACTCTAAGCTCCCCCAATGGTCTGGTGATTCTTGTATACAGTTGTTCCTCCATGCAGGAAAGTGAATAAATCTGCTCCATTATCCCAAGGGCCTCATATAGTTATAACTACGTCTATTTGAAGAAAAAACAACCAGTAGTTTGACTCAAATTTAAGTGAAGGCAGAGTACACGTGACTAATATTTTTCACATCACCAGTTCAAATTGGTTTCTACTCTCCTCAACAATCTGATCCTTTCCAGTACATGCCTTCACAACCATTACCAAAGGCCAATGCTCTATTATTACCCACAAATGATCTCATCCAACATTCCTATTCCATATGGAAGGAGGTCCGCCACAATCAAAATTTCATTTTTAATGTGAATCCATTCACGAAAACCATATCTTTGGGCATCTTTTGAAAGAATAATGAGGTGATTACAGTTCTACAAGAACAAAAATGACAATAATAGAGAAGCACCACAAGCATAAAGTCAGAAATGACATTACTAGATCATTGAAGCATATAAGCATAAGTGCTTTACCACATCAACCAAGGAGTCCTCCAACACACGAGCTTTTTGTAGACTCATTATGTCAGTGGCAGCTGCGACATAGAATCTAGGTGCAAACCTATCTTTCTGCAACACAGACAAGAGATTCAACATCTCAGCCGTATGACCCCCTGCAAAAGCCAATGCTCACACATGATTAGACCAGGATGCCTTCATCACGAATGCAATTCAGAAAGAAGCTAGCAAGTAAATCGTTTACGAGCTTACCTGAGCCTAAAATAACAAGAGTACTATAGGTCTTTTGGGATTTCCCATGAAGTAATTTTCCACTCCAAAGTACAACGTATAGAAACCGGATCAGTATCAGAAGAGCAAGAGCAGTAACAGCAGCTACAACAGAGCCGAGAGCCATGATCTACAGGAAGTGTCCCGTGCTTCCTTTTGCTAATTCGAGATTCAAACTTGTTTCCTTTACGTCCTCCCAAGCTAACCTGCAGGATCATATGTCGATTTCGTTGATTTATGGCATCATGAAGGAGAAATGAGAACTCAAAATTACATTTTGGATTTTCTACTTCCACGATTACTGCACAGTTTTAAGCCCAGAAGCGGACTCCGCACTTGGGTTTTCATTTTAGAAACCAGTGCCTCAAGGCATCGAAAGAATTCCGATAAATTACGACAGAACAGATGCCACCCAAACCCAGTGAATTACGCTGCGTAGAAACGCAACCCCCGAATTTCTACACGCAAACGGCAAAAATTAAAGTCGACCCACCAAAATAGGAAGATTGCTTATCCGCGACCCCTTTCTAGTTGTTCCACCCGAGGAGGAACCAGATGAGGATCGGCCAAATTCACGAAGATCAAGGGCACGGAGACGGAGCTGAATCGACGAATCCGATGAGAGACAAGACAAGTCCAGAATGGGGTCCGGCGAGCTAGAAATCGCTTGTGAGAAAAAAAGGCAAAGTGCGAGTGAAAACCTGTTAGGAGAAGATTAGGCATCGGGTCGCCGCCGATCTGCGACGCCGGCGCTCCCGTCCAACGGACGCGCTCATACATGCACTCACAAAACAGATAGAGAGAGAGAGAGAGAGAATATTGTCCAAAATATACTGGGAATGCTTTTTCGAACGGCCGTGACCGTGGAATATATTATCGTTTAGTTTTTTTTTAGCAAGATATTATCGTTTAGTTTGTCTTTGCACGAAGATCATTTGCCGGAAATTCTCCAAAACAAAATTCCAAGTAGTCAAATTCAATCATCGACTTTTTAATTATATTAATTTAATTTTAAATCTTTTGACGATTTATTAATTTAGATTATTATTCTTTCAATTATGCTAATTTAATAATATATTTATCAATTTAATTATAAATTTTTTGACAATTTGTCATTATAGTCATTCCGAACAAATATGCAAATGATAGGTTTAGGTTATAAATTGGCAAATCTTCATAAGCTTTAGGGCTAAATTGATTTAATTGAAAAATTATAACTAAATTAACAAATCATGAAAAAGTTTAAGACTAAATTAATACAATTGAGATATTTATAAATAAATTGGCTATCGTACAATAAATTTAGGATTTTTAAGCAATTACCTCTTGATTTGTCAAACCTCGATTACATGTATGAGCAAGTATTTGGGAAAGAGGCTAATTAAGGAAAAGAGAGGAGCAAAAACAGGCATAGGAATGCGCATTGTGGTAGACCCAGCGAGGGATTAAGGCACCAAGAGGGATCGTGTCCCCTTTTCTCACCCCGTAAGTGGTTGAATTCTAACTCGATGAAAACCCTCTCTCGAATATGAGAGCTCTCCCCTACCTCCCTTTGGTAGCTATTCCCCAAACCCTAGCCTTTTGTGATCGTCCGAATCCCAAAAATCCAAAACCTTTTATAGTTCTCAGTATGATTTACCCTACCCTCTTCTTGGTTCCTTCACTACTATTGTAGGACAGGGTTTTCCTCTTTTGACGACTACAAGAAGCGCGAGATCCGAAGGTTCGGCTATTGTCTTTATCTGCGGACTTTCTTCTGGGTTGTTGTCGCTTGAATGGGGCTTTCTTCTTTTATCCAAGTCGGGATGGATTTCTTCGGTTGGCAACAGTACATGGGTGTTGAGTTCTAATTCTGATCGAATGGGGTTTTCTTCTTTAATCCAAGTCAGGATGAAGTCCTTTGGTTGGCAGCAATTCGTGGATGTCAAGTTTTGAATCTCATCCTTAGCCTCCTTGTGCTTTAGAAATAGCAGTTTCTTGGGGAGGAAAATGAATGAACCCGAGGCAATGGATTGTCATATGGCCTTATTGTGTAAGAGGCTAGGGAATCTGCGAACAGAGGTGGATGCCCCGCCTCGGGAAAGAGTAATTTCAGAGGCGATGCTAGATGAGTGTCAACGTACTGTGTTCGGTAAGCTGTATTCGGGAGGAAATATCAATTATCAGGCATTTCTTACCACTATGAAGTGAGCTTGGAAGGTAGATTCTGTGAGTTTTGCGCAGCGCGAAGCATATATTTTGTCCTTTACTGTTGATTATGAAATGGATAAAAAATGAGTGTTAGCAAATAGCTCATGGTCGTTTACGAGTAATCTATTGATCCTTAAACCATGGGAGCCTAATAAACTTGCACGATGTTACAAATTTACAAGCTATGAATTCTGGGTTCAAGTTCATGGGTTACCTATCGAATGGTGCAGTGAGGAGGTTGGGTCACATATTGCTCAAATATTAGGTTGCGTAAAGGAAGCAAAAGTGGAGAAAAAAGGTGTGGCATTTCAAAAGGTGGGAAGAGCAAGAGTAGCACTGGACTTGGATATACCTTTAAGGCCTAGTACCTTATATAATTTGGGAGAGGAGAAAGTTTGGTTGGATTTTAAGTATGAGAGACTACCTAGATTCTGCTATTCCTGTGGAAGAGTTGGGCACTTTACAACAGGCTGTGAAGAAATCCCTTATGATGAGACTAAATTTGAAGATAGGAAGATAAATAGGTTTGGGCATTGCCTAAAAGCATAGGCCAAGGAGAACAGTCTGTTTTGGTAGATCTTTTATGATGACAAGGTGGCTGAAGAGGAGGAAGTACAAGAAGACAGCAACCCTTCATTTCACGATATTCAAATAGTTATCTTCTCGAGAGAGCAAATAGGGAGCATGTGGATATACTTTTACCTGAACAACAAGCGGAACAGCAGAAGGAGAAAGGAAAATGCATCATGGATATAGAAGAACCAGAGCAACAGCTTCTGTCGGCCGTTAAACCATCATCTTGGAAAAAAAAAAAAACAAGATTAATGAAGGAAAGCAGAATTTTGAAAAGCTCACTAGCAAATAAACTAAATAGGTATACCCTTTATCATCCTACAACTGTAGAGGTGGCGAGTTTGGATGAAGATAATTTGCAGGACACTCCCATTAGTCTTTCAGAAGAAATGAGGACTATTTGTTGGACCATGGGAAGGGCTTTGGTGGCTAGCCCAAATAAGCCACCGGGTTACAAATGAGGACTATTTGTTGGAACTGTCAGGGGTTGGGCACACCACTGACAGTCCATAATTTGAGAGCCATTGTGGCTTAGGAAATGCCCAATTTAATTATGTTAATGGAAACAAAAAAACAAAGAAAATGTGATTACTCGAATTAGGTGGCAGCTGAAGTTTAAAAACAGTTTTGTGGAGAATCCGAGAGGAATTGCGAGGGGGATGGTGGTGATGTGGAATGAGGAAGTGAATGTATAAGTGGAATTTAGCTCTCAGGAAATGGTTAATTTGAGATGTGTTGATCATGAGAGTCGGATTAAAATGCGGATAGTTTGTGTGCATGCCCCAAATATATATGGGGAGAGATTATAATTATGGGAGAGATTGAGACAGATTGGTTTTTCTAATACACTTCGATGGGTTTGCTAGGGGGATTTCAATGAAATACTATATTATTGGGACAAGGTGGGAGTAAGGATGGTAGAGAATTATCGTATGTAGGCATTTCAGAATTGTATACACGATTGCTCTTTAATGGAAATAGATTGTAAAGGGTGTACTTTTACTTGGTCTAACAACAGAGAATGGGTTGATTTGGTAAAGGAAAAATTGGATAGAGTGTTTTGCTCGTTGGATTGGCGGCTTATGTTCCCGGAAGCATAAGCCTTTGCTCTACCAGCTGTTGGGTCCGATCATAGCCCGCTCCTCTTGGTGAGTAGTGCTAAAACTGTTAAAAAAAGAAGAACATATTTTCACTTTGAGGCTTTTTGGACAGAAGATGGTGTATGCAAAGATATAGTTAAACATGCATGGAAATCTCAAACTTGTTATGAAGTAGGATTGAGAGATAAATTACATGCCACATGCCAAGCATTGAAAGAATGGAGTAAAAGGAAATTTCCCAATAGCAATATTCGTATAACAGCCCTAAAGAATGAGCTTCAATCCTTAACTAACAGGCCAAGCTTACACCAAGGATCAAACAGGATAAAGCTTATAAAAGAAGAGATTGAAACATTATGGAGAAGAGAGGAAATGTTTTGGGGGTTAAGATATTGAATTAATTGGCTTCGTTGGGGAGATAAAAACACGAAATATTTCCATGCAGCAACGATCCAAAGAAGACAAAAAAATAGGATCACTATGCTGAAAAATGCATCGGAGCAGTGGATTTGGGGAAAACAGCAACTTCAGAACCTCACAATATCTTTCTTCAAGGAGCTATATACTTTGGTAAGGCCTCGAAACTACCAACTAGTACCGAATCAATGTCCTACATTAGTCGGAAATGATATTAATGACTGGTTAGTGGCTGAAGTAACAATGGAAGAAGTTCATGCTGCTGTGTTTCAACCTGGAGCTCAGAAAGCTCCTAGTCCAGACGGGTTAAATGGTATTTTTTATTAGCATCATTGGGATATAATTAATACCGATGTGTTTGAGGAAGTTCGGGGATTTTTTCTTTCGGGAGTATTGGAACCAACCCTCAACAAAACACATATTACATTGATACCAAAGATCCATTATCCGAAATGACTTGATCAATATCGCCCTATTAGCCTTTGCAATTTTGCATACAAAATAATATCCAAAATTTTTGGCAAATAGACTGAAAAGATGGTTGCCTATGCTGATTTCAGGAGAGCAAAGCACCTTCGTTAGTGGAAGACATATTCAAGATAATATTTACATTGTTCAATAGGTGTTGTATCAATTGAGAATGAAGAAAAGGAAAAAATATTTCCAAGCGGTGCTGAAACTTAATATGCAGAAAGCATATGATAGAATAGAATGGGATTTCTTAGAATGCTGCTTGCTAAAAATGGGGTTTTGTGCTAAATGGGTTCACTGGATTATGCCATGTGTCACTACAGTCAATTTCAGCATCAAGTTTAATGGGGAATCACTTCCTTATTTCGCTCTCACTAGAGGTATTAAACAAGGAGACCCTTTATCACCATATCTATTTATTTTGGTGGTAAACACTTTGTCATCATTGATGGGTAAAGCTCTACAGGATAGGAATATTAAAGGCATTAAGCTGAACATGTTCTACCCAACTTTGACTCACTTACTATTTGCGGATGATTCTATATTTTTCTTGGATGGATCATTACAGGAATGCCAAAATGTTGCGGATGTTCTTAATCAGTATTGTTACGCCTCAGGCCAAGCTGTAAACCTAAACAAGTCTGGCATCTTTTTCAGCAAAGACAATCCATCTCTATTAAGGGATAACATGAAAAGAGAACTGAGGGTACTAGAGCTAGAGAGATCAGGGAAGTATTTGGGCATTCCATCTGATTGGAGAGCATCGAAGAGACAAATGTTTGGGTGGATTTTAAATAAAGTAAATATGAAATTAGAGGGCTAGAAGGAACAACTCATATTAAAAGCAGGAAAGGAAATACTCCTGAAATCAATGGTGCAAGCGATACCACAATATGCCATGTCAGTATTTAAAATTCTAGTGTCAATTTGCAAGGCTATAGAGAAAAAAATAGCTAATTTCTGGTGGAAGAATAGTGAATCAAAGGCTGGTCTGTATTGGAAGAGATGGGAAATCATGAAAATGAGGAAAGACAAGGGAGGAATGGGATTTAGAGACTTGCTTACTGTTAATAAAGCCCTATTAGGTAACAAGCTTGGAGAATGGTAAAAAACCCGGACGCGTTGTGGAGTAAACTATCAAAATGGCTCTAATTCTTCGCAAAGACTTTTGGCATGCGGATAAAGGGTTTAAACCTTCATGGGGGTGGAAAAGTTTGTTGTTAGGAAAGGAGGCTATTGTGGAGTCAGTGAGATGGTCGATAGGAAATGGAGAAAATGTTAATATTAGAACAGATAGATGGCTGAAGAAATGATTAATTGGAGGGCCTGCAAATAGAAATGATCCACAGAAAGTTTCTGAGTTGATAATCTTTAAGACACAACAATGGAATGAATCGTTGATAAATAGCCTATTTGATGAGCAGACTACTTAGGAAATCCTCGCAATTCCAATCAATCGTCATATCACCAGTGATGAATTAATGTGGACAAGCATGAAGAATGACGCCTATACAGTCAAAAATGGCTATAACTTGCTAAGAGACAGATTAACAGCAAGCAAAGTAATAGAACATCCTTCCTTCTCATATCAAACACCATTAGAGCTATGGAATGCAATATGACATATGCGAACTAACCCAAAAGTGAAGATCTTTATCTGGAATGCTTGTCAAAATGCCATATCAACCAAGGAGAATTTATGGAAACGAAAGATATTACCTGATCCGGTATGTGATCTGTGCTGAGATAAGATGGAAACGGTCGAACACACCCTCCTCCTCTGTCCATGGGCTGCAAAGGTATGGAACTACTCGGAAATCAACCTACGAGTAGACGCACACGAGGTTAAACGCATAGATGAATGGTTGGTACAATTTATCAGAAGAAATTCGCACCTTCCATCACTGGACAGGATCACCAATCTTCTTTGGCAAATATGGAAGGAATGCAACAATTTTGTTTTCCAAGGTACAAAACCAGAAGTCTGCAAAGTGATAGATCTAGCAAAATTTCAGCAAGCTAGCTACCAAAAATGGGGATTTCGCCATACTCCGGAAGAAAAAATCGAAGAGAAATAGATCTCACTTACCTGGCAAGCTCCGAAAGCCGGTTCCTTCAATATTAATGTAGATGGGTCGTTGTACGAGGGATCGACGGAAGGAGCCGTGGCTTGCGTCGTCCGGAACTCCTCCGGTAGCCTCATCAACGGATTCACAAAACTTGTTCAGGCGGAATCGGTGCTGCAACTTGAAACCCTAGGGGTTCTCGAAGCCTTGAAGTACTTGTAGTGAACTGTTTGACAAAGTTTGGGAGGCTTTGGTTGAGACTGACAACCAATTTGTAGTGAACTGTTTGACAAAGGCAGAAGAAATGAACTGGCAAGCACATGTAGATTTGTTCGAATGTAAAATTCTTATGCAGCAGCTGCCATTAGTGGGCTTGACTTGCTGCCCACGATCAGCAAACGCAGTAGCGGACTAGGTCGCGAGACAACAACGTTTGAAGACTCTTCCTCCATACTGGTGGGCCTCTCCTCCTCTAAGCCTTTGGATGTTGTTATGTTTGGATGCCCCAACAACGGGGTTTGTTGTCTCTGCCGTATAATATAAATAAAATAACTCATTTTGTCCACAAAAAAAAAAAAAAAAAGTGGTTGAATGGGACCGGATGGTGTGCTCCCTCTCCTCGTTGCGGGATGGAGCAGTGTCTCGTTGTGGTCTCGCCCAAATATTGATGTGATTTTGATTCTAACAAATTGCACAGTGACTCCACGGGAAAAAAAGACCTCGAGATAGAGGTGTCAAAATGGGTCTTAGACCCATATATGACCCATTTAAATCATAAATGGGTCATATATTGGTCACTTGTTTTCTTTGACAAAAGGTAATTCAATAGGTTTAACAATTAAAGATTTTGATAGGTGAGTCTTAAGTGGATCTTAAATGGGTTGGATTTAGAATCCATTTTCACCCAAAACCTCACAATCTCTCTCTTCTCTCTTTAACTTTACTTATATATATTATAAAAATTGAAATTATAATTATTTTTTATTTTAATTTTCTTTCCTTTTTTTTTTTTTTTTTTTCCTCCGATCGCCAACACGGCAATGGCCAAGAACCGGTCGAGGCAAGCCTCGAGCTCGCCAATGTCGGGCGAGGGCGAGCTCGAGCTCGCCCGATGCCTAGATCCGGCGAGGTGGAGGCCTCGTTGATGTCCGATGAGGGGCGAGCTCAAGCTCGCCCGACGCCGGCGAGGCTCAAGCCTTGCCGATCCGGCGAGACTCAAGCTTGCGGCGTCGGGTGAGGCTCGAGCCTCACCGATCCGACGAGCCTTGAGCTCGAGGCTCGCCCGTGGCCGGTTGTCGGCCGTCATCATGGCCGGCGGTCGGCCAAAAAAAAGAAGAAGAACAAAAAAAAAAATATTTTTAAAAAATAAAAATAAAAATAATTAAAATTTCATTTTAAAAAAATAAAAAATAAATAAAATTCGATTTTTTAAAATAATTATTTTTAAAACTATAAAAATCGCCCATTAAATTTGTGTTATATAAAAATATTTTAGCAATATATATATAAACTTGGAAGTATTTTAATAATATAATCTTAAAAAAAAAAAAACATAGGAATAAGTTTTTTTAAATTTGGTTAAATATAAAAATATTTTATTAATATGGGTTGAGTCGAGTATGGGTTGGGTATGGGTCGGAAAATTTATATTAGGCATAAATATGTCATAAATGGGTTAATTGATCAATTTGAGTCGGACCTAAATCCAATCCTACCCACCCGTTTAGCAGCTCTACCTAGAGAAGAAAATATCCGGTGATATCAAAGCGACATGTCATCAGCAAACATCACACGCATTTCCTTATTTAGATCCATTCATGGCTTGACATGTGGCAACAAAACATAATTAGATTAAGCAAAATGAAAATCTGACCATCTACCGAAAAACCAAAAATGGAACATTGCAGCTTTTAAGGGAAAAAAAGAAGAAGATTGTATGCCCGCCCAATCAATCTCTCTTCAGCCCATCTTAGCCCATCATAGCTTTTCGTTCTAGAGAAAGCTTTATCATTTCATATGGACCCCATCGGAGAAAAAGCAAGCTTATCTTCCATTTTTGCTTAGAAGATCTCCATTGAGCACGGCCGAAAGGTGCTTTCACAACTTTTCCCAACTAGCGAAGAGCCCAGTCGATCATCCATCGTGTAAAATAGAGTTGATAGAATAAGGGCGCGTTTGATAACGTTTTTGTTCAAAAATTATTTGTAATTGCACAAAATTTATGTTCCTGAAATAAAAAAAGAATAGAAACATGTTTGTTAAATTTGTATAATTTTTTTGTTTCTTTTAATTTTTAAATACTTTTATTATATATTTTTTTCTTTTTCTCTTTGGCCGGTTGCCGGCCACAGTGGTGGCCGATGACCGGCTAGGTGACACCCGGCAAGCTCGTTGGGGCCAGGCTGGCCTTCAACGAGGCTTGGCCTTGCCAAATCTGGGCTAGGTTGAGCCTCGTCAGTGGCATGGCGAGATCGCCGCTGGCCAGGCGAGCCTCGCTAGGCCACCAGCGAGACTCGACCTTGCTAGGCCACCGCTAGGCGACGCCGTCCTAGAGGTGGCCTGGCGAGGCCGACCTAGAAGTGGCCTGGTAAGGCCGAGCCTCGCGTGACCACAGCGAGGCTTGGCCTCTTTGGGGGCTGGCGACGCTCCGTCAAGGTCGCCGACCCTTATCTAGCCGATCGCTGACGCCGGCCATGGCCAAGGCCGGTGACTGGCAAAAGGAAGAAGAAGAAAAAAAAAATGAGAAAAAAAAAAAATTATTTCTTGGAAGTGTTCCCGGGAATAAGAAACATGTTTTTTCTACTTCTTATTTCTGTTTCAAATATGTTCCTAGGAACAAAAAAATAATTTTTTTTTTTATCCCGGGAACAAATGTGTAAACAAACGCGTTTCTGTTCTTTTTTTGTTCCCCGAAACAAAAGAACAAAAATTTGTGTTCCAAGGAACAGAAACACATTTAAACAAACGCGCCCTAAGTATATACTCTGAACTGTAAAATAAGAATTCACCGTCCAATTTATTAGATTTCAGTATCAAAGTCACGTTCAATACAGGCTGATAAGTCAATTGTAAAATAAGGATTCCTCGAAAGAACCGTAATGTATTGCTCTCATCATATAAGGACCGTTACGAAATGCTAGCAAAGTGTAAATAACCCCCACCCCCCGCGGGAAAAAAAAAGGACTTCGAGAGGGGCAAATCTGTATAAGTTCCAAATAGAATCCAAATTAACTTATCAGCGTTTGGTGAGGGTAAATTAATCCCACTCGAATCTGATAAGAAAAGCTTCCAAATAAAATCAGAAAAAGAACGATTATTCCATCTTAGAGGTGCGGCTATTGTAAACCTCCGGCCGCACCTGCAACTCTCGGGAGACAACTGTCAAGGGGAGGCGGTGCACTCCTCAAACGACGGAGACCACCTTGTGGTGCTCATGTCAGTCGCCTAATTCTCTCTTTTCTCTCTCGCCTTTAACTCTTCCTGTGATGTTTCTATCGAGGTGGAATGACCCCAGCGCAGCAAAAGAGGCAACCATGGCGAAGGTGGCCGCCTTAAAAAGTCGCACCAATCATCGTGAAGATAATCTTCGTTCGACTATAGTTCCTAGATCTAGGGTTTAAATTTTCTTTTCTTTTCAAAGCAAGACCACCGAACACCTCGATAGATATGATCACATCCATCATTACATCTCTATTTGTCAACATTACTATAGAAGCGATTCAAGGAGCTCCTTGTCTCCTGCCGTATCATATTGGACCTTCTACCCTGACAGTAAACGCGGCCAGACGGGAGTAAAATATGGTTTTGACAAATATGAGATGGACCAACATAACAAATTTTGGTATTCAGGACAGCACAGTTGTGTGATTTAACAATATCCAGAATCCCATAAAGAAGCATCATTGGCTGCCTAGAAGTACAATCTCAGTACGTAAAATTTATCTCATGGAACCAAAAAGATCGATGCCAATCAAAATCATAAGTCAGCATTTGGCTTATATATTTTTTTGGACTGCACTCCGCCCCAGTTTCTAAATCACTCATATGAAGCTGAAAACAACCGTAAATTCCATTTTTATGCGGTTGGCCAAGCCAAAAATAAGACGATCTGCAAAAATGTTTCACAGAATGGAAATGATATGTATAACAGATTCACAGAAAAGGAAAACTTAGAAATGGTACAGATATATAAGATTCACAGTACTGTTCCACAGCCAATCAGTATCAAAATGAAACCCCTGACCCATCATCAATAGGACTTGCGCAAATGTGCAAACTGCAATGCAGTCACTGACATGCTACTTGCTAGTTCCCATCCAGCCTCAAGGCCGTAATCAAAAACAAAAAAGGGCTAGACATTTCTTGACTATAAACATCTAATAGCCCATCACAAAATTCAAAAGTATGGTTTATCAAAATGAAAATCTTAACATCTACTTAAAAGGAAAACTAAATGATGACATGGGAGACAATAATCAATTCACCATAAGATTTGAAATGTAATTTCTCAACTCTTAACTGCTGCACATGTCAATGAGACAACACGTGCAACTACAGTGTCTCACTGCGAAACAAAAAGGGTTGGAAGTGTGTTCATTGGTTACATCGACAGATCATCGTACCTGAGATGGGGAACAGAGTAAGCCTGAGGCATCTGCCCCTACCACAGCAAGATCACACACACCACAAAGCTTTCCTTCCTGGCTAGGCACAAACTGGGAGCTGCAGAATGGGCAGGAGACATGCTTCTGTCCTCGGTATATTGGCACATAGGTAGCCCCACATACGACAAATGGGTTTCTAAAATCATAATTTAGCTCAGCAACGTCTGTCATATTTCTCTCAGCCGCCTGCAGAACTTGCCTTGCCGTCTTTGCTTGATTTTCAATGGTGGGATTGGTCTCTAGAAGCCGCTGGGCAAAGTTTGCTGCTGTAGCAAGGTTTCTCGCCCTGTAGCATACATTAATTGCATTCAGCAATGCCAGCCTCAAGTGAGGCACTTGAAGATTGCAGTGAGTGAAGTAGGCTGCAAGCTCCTGCTGGCACACAGGATTGTCCTTAATTTCTCTCCTCCTGACCTCCATTTGCAGACCCAAGACATACTCTTTGACTATAATGATCAGCTCCTTAACTTCGTCAACTTCCCTTCTTGATTCCACAACTATAAGCGGAATTGTGTGAAGAACACTGAGGAAAAGCCGCAGAGCCTCAGTAAATTTCCCTCCTGTTGTGGCACGATAACCAGCCCTGAGCTTCTCTTCCAGTTGAGAAAAACTGAAAATAACTGCTGGTGGACCCCGAACATTAGGGGTTGTAGACTCACTCCAACCACGCTCAACAGCCAAAGATATCACTGGAGCAGAAGAGAAGGCACGTAGATAGGTGTGGCTGCCACTATGAAGATCAAGGAACATGGATCGTAGGGGAGCAAAATTATGGATTCCAAGTTGCCTGTTCAGCAACCTCATTGCTGTTTCGAAATTACCAGCGGCTGCATGTTCAGCAGCAAGAGATGATTTCTGGATCCATATTTGATTTACTGGCATGCCCGGAGTTGGTGCAACAAAAAAAGTCTGGCGAGAATTGACAGAAGACCCAGGGGTTTCTGCCTCAGGAGGAAGCTCCAAATCTTCAAGGTCCCAGCCTCCCTCTTCCTCGTTTTCTTCACCAGCTTCTCCATCCTCCACAAAAGCTGTCACATCTCCATTGGGCAAACTATTCACATCAACCACATCTAGTTCCTCTCCCCAATCACCTTCGACGTCCTCTTCATCTTCATCTGCAGTACCCTTGCCAACATTATCCAACCCACCTTCGAATATGCCTTTCATGACTCTCAAAAGAGGCCAATCACCACCACACATTACAGGCATTGGGGGCATCACAAGGGAAGGTCGCTTCTTATCTGGCAAAGAAGGAACAGAATCTCCCAATTCAGCTGCTAGCCTTTCAGCTACATCCTGTAATCCATGCACTGAAGCCGCTGTATAAGCAAGATGCAAGTGCCCCGCATTTTCTAATATCTTAACACGCTCTCGAACATCTCCCAAGTACAAAGCATTATGAAATTGCCCCATAACATCATTCTTCACTTCAGCAATTTTCAGCATTTTGGTCAATTTGTCTATGTTTCCAGTTATAAGATAAAGGAAAGAAAGCCTCTCAAAGTTCTTAGTTCTCTGGTAAGCATACTCAACAATGCCGGCATTGCCTTGGCGAAGAGCTTCAACCCCCAATCTGTACCAATGATCCTTCTCATCAATTTCCTTGGCTGAGGCAACTGCAATTTGGATATTGCCACTCTCTAGAGCTAAATTGAACCGTGTCCTCTCATCCTTTACAAAATGAAGAGCCACTTCAGGAAATCCCTTTTGCTGCAGATAAGCAATCATAGCCTGCCCACAGAGTTGAGAGTTCCTTATCATGCTCATGACATGATCATATCTCTTCTTCAGGAGAGATAACTTGAACATATACTCTGTGGAATCAATAACTATAGCTCTACTCTTTCCATCACGATCCAAACAAAAGATGGTATTCCCTGCAACCTTCGTGATGTAGATAGGGACATCAAGAGTTCTAATTATTCCAGTATCACCATTAGGGAGGCAGTACTTAATGTGGTTCAATGTAGTATAGATAAATACCCCGTTGTCATCCCATGCTCCACTCTTTACACGAATGGTCTCATGGATAGTGCATTTGTGGACAAGGTTCTTGCTAGCAATAAGAATTGCGTGTTTGCTTAGCAAGGCAACACTTTCCATGTCATTTGACCATACAACATATTTGATAAAGGGGGCTTGCAGCTCACCAAGAACCAACCTCTGCTGGAGATCAAATATGTAGACTCTGTCTTCTGCCCTGCACAGCAAGTTACCTGTTCCAGCATAAAAAATTGCATCTGCAGCAAAATGAAGCCCACTCTTTTTAACAATCTCATTCTTTAGATTCTTGACCAATACTTGATTGCTACTTTTGTCAAGCACTGCAAACCTATTTCGAGCTACGAAAACAGCAGATCCCCCAGCACCTCTCTTTGCCTCTTGACCACTGTCACCCCTTCCAGCGCTATCTTTTGGTATGACATACAGTTCATAAGATCCTCCATCCACATCGGAACAAATAAGAACAGCATTTTCTGTAGGACTGTAAGAGAGCGTCTTTGGACTTTGGTTGAGGCTGGTAGATCCAGGGCGTCGAATAGGAATAACCTGGGTGTCCCTTTGACTAGAAAACTCATAAAAGCGCAAGAAACGTTCTTTGGTGTAAAACAGAATATCATTGCTCACAGCAAAGGCAGGTCGCTCTCTCTCCAACTTAAACACTATCATGCCACTGTCATGACCTGCTGCCAAAAGATTCATTTCAGGATGAGAAGCAAGTACCCAAAAACGGTCATGCTCCCGTCGAAAAGTTTGAATTCCAGTTCTCTTCGTCGCATCCCAAACGCGAATACTTTTGTCTTCCGAATTGGATACAATTATTTCTTGTTTTGTATGGAACATTACACAAGACACGTTGTTCATATGCCCTCTGAGAGTGTCCACTTCCCAAGCCTTTGTATCTGGAGAAAAACATGTGTATCACTTCAGACTTAACTCAAATAAATCTTCTGATTCATAAATTACAAAATTTCATAGTTCTAGCAAATTGTAAGCAAAAATGATTGCATGATCACAAGTAGGAGTTTTGGGATTAGCTTTAGGCTTTTATTCTCTTAAAGTATGAAGTCAAACTTAATTTTTTATAATTGCAAGGAATGACTTTAGAAAGAAACCAATGTCTTTGGAACAAATACCATTCATGCGCCATAACTTTACTTGGCGATCATCTGCCCCAGAGACAATTAGGGGAAGGGTGGGATGAAATGCAGCCCAGTTGACACCTCGATCATGGCCTTCCAACACATACTTTACAACAGCATCCACACCACCAAATAAGTCTGTATTCATCTGACTCAGCCGCAACAAGTCATCACCAGGGGAAGCTGTCTTCTTTTTAAGGCACTGATATCCCACACACGCACGGTCTGATCAAGGGAAGCCGACACAACAAGGTCCTCTTTTGGGTGGAATGAAGCACACATGACATAATGATTGTGACCGGTCAAGACAGATATGCAAGTACGAGACTGCCAATTCCATATGCGAATAGTCTGATCATCGCTGGCACTCACTATCCAAGGATGCTCATGATGGAACTGCACAGTACGAATGTAATCAAGATGTCCTAGAAGGGTGAAAAGACACCTGCATGTCTTGTAGTTCCAAACTTTAATTTTGTAATCATCTCCTGCAAAATGGCAAGAAATGTATGTTAGACTCATTATCGTAGAAAGCATGACATTACTCTAATACACCATGGTAAGTATCCAAGAAAACTTTCTTACACAGCAGAGCTCATCTTCAAATGACTCCAGTCCAGGTTAGTCAAAGATGAAAGAAGCACCTAAGGCCCTAGCATACTAAAATGCACCAGGCCAGAAGCGAAAAAAAAGAGGCGGAGGGAGGGGAGGAGCAGCATGCCCAAGCGAATCAACATGCAATGACAAAAACAAAAGGAAGAAGTGATACAAAATCTCAACCATTAAAACTATGTCAAATCAAAGAGTAAATTGAAGGGGAGTAAGAGCACTAATGCTGCAGACTAGAGTAGTGAGAAACTCCAGTAGCCTTCATCAAATCTTTAAAAAAATGCTTTAGCCCCAAATTTGCTTTGTCAAACCTTGACCATGGCTGAAAAAAAAACGTAAATGGAAGAGGGCATCTTTATCAGAGATAAATCAAGTGTTGGGTTTCTAAAAGCAGTTGAAGTTGCCAAGTGAGGGAATTAGCATTTTGCCCCGATTGCTCCCGTGCAAAAAGTGTGTGCCTTGCTGAATGCTGTTCGTCTTGTTTGGCAAATAACAAGAAGCAGTCCAATTTTTACTGTAAACACCAGGGCCAAAACAATCTGGATCTTCAGACTACTGATCAAGTGTTCAGTAAAAGAAGAATCTACTTGGCAACTTGCTAATAGAGCACAAAGGTTGCGTTCAATAGCAAATCTAACCTATCGAAGATCAGCCCAACTATACTACAGATGCTACAGGGCTTGCTACAAGGATATACACTCTGATTAAAGGGCTTGCTACCCAAACAATCTTCAGGGTTATACAGATTCCAATATAAATAAAATTGCTTTCTACACAACGAATTGTTTTCTAAGACATTGTTAAATAACTGCATATATTGTGCATTGTATGAAAAATGTCGGAACATAGACTGTCATTTTAAATTGCTAGACATCTATGAAGGCAATATCAGATCCAAATGGCAAATTGCTAGATTAACACCTTCTAAAGTCAATTTGATGAGAAAGTGAGAACCAACAATTTTAATCTGGAATCTGTGATTATTGATTTTGAAAACCAGAGAGAAAGAGAGAGAGAGAGAGAGAGAGAGAGAGAGAGAGAGAGAGAGAATCCATGATCCTCCATATACCATAATGTGAAAAATTCCCTCTCCTGTCTTTCCATGCATATAAGTCATATCCCAGCTGAATTAGATTCTTTTTATAATTAATATTCTTGTGGAATGAACAATAACAAGGAACAGGGGATCGGACCTAATAGATACAGGAGAAACTAATCGACTTTTAACTTAATTTGAGTGGCACTAGTGGTGATGTCGGTATTGCAGTTCACCCGGGACTGGCAAATGGCTAGTCAAGCCAGCTCGATGGGGGGATGGGGACTGCAGAGCACGGTGGATTGTTGTGATCCTAATTGCAAGGCATGGAACTTGGATCCTAAGTAGATGTTATGGGACTTTGATCAGTGGTTTATATGGCCTTAGGCTGTCCCACCTCAACAGTTAGCTTTTGGGGTGTGGTTCTCCTAAGGCCCATGTCAATGTACTTCCATGTTGATATGAAAGATCTTGTCCCCATGCCCACATTGAGCTGGCTCGACTAGCCATTTGCCAGCCCCGGGCGAATTGCAATACGGACATCGCCACTAGTGCCACTCAATTACAACTAGAACTATGAAATAAGTTGGTTCTGTTGGTTTGGCATGAAAATGCTTCATTAAATTGCAAGGAAAATGAACTAAATATATTGAGTAGACAATTACAGGATCGACATAATAAATAAGGACATAGATACCATATCCACTCTGTTGCAATATAATGTAAAATACATGTTTCACTATATTCTAAATTGTGATTGGAATTACGTGCATTTTATATGGACCACTCTCCCTCTGATTTCTACTTTTAGCTCAATCAGTTGTTTGACACAGAAAAAAATGCAAAAGGAAAAAAATAAACTTGAAAATTTCCCTTTCAAGGTGTAAAATAAGGGAATAAATTTCAATGTTTATTACTTTTAATAATTCAGCACAAATATTAAAAAACACGTGTGCTAATCGGAAGACTATAGATCGCTTTAGCACTAAGATTCTAAGAAATCCTTCCAATGCATTTTTTTTTATGCTTGGTGGTACAGTTTAGACTGCTTCAATGTTGCTAACAAATAAGATGGGTTTGAGTCTAACCCATTCAGAACCATTTTTAGTTGGTTTTTGTTTCTTAGAGCTCATTTAAAGCCATTCATAAAATTGTTGTGACCCATTTTAAATCCAAACATAGTAGTACGAGTGGAAAAATGGGTTAATATGGACCTTACAAGAACCACAACTCAAAAGCTAATACAGGAGCTTTTCAAAGTCTCATTCCATTAATGTGGGATCCAACTCACATAAATTAGGATCACAACAGCCAAACAGCAGCTAACATGGAAGATGCATTTGAATTTAGGTTAGTAGATTCATGTCATATTACAGAATAAAACAATACCTCCGGACACAAAAAGAGGTTGTGACTTGTGGAAATGCACCCCACGGACAGGGCCATCATGCTCGTCGAATCGATCAATCAGAGTCCCCATGCGGTAATCCCATAGCTGGATCACGCCGCTGTGGAGAGACGCGAGGATCCACGGTCTCTTACTGTGGAGACTGAGCCCCTTCACCCTATTACTCTTCGTCTCGAACTTCGTCAACATTCTCCCCCGATCACCGAAAGCTCCACCACTCCGCCGCCGCAGTCACGCCAAGAAAAACCCACTGCGCAGCCGCAAACAGACCAGATCAAACCAAACGCAACATAAATCAAACGCGAGCGCCCCTCATTCAAAACCCGCCCCGTCTCTTCAGCAACCGCGAGAAATCAAGCGAACGCACAATCAAGCAAGGCCTGATGCACGGTATTCAAAGAGATCTAACGCCTGCAGCGGCATTAGAGTAGCAACGAAATTCGCGCGGTGGCAATGAAAATTTACCTCGGGGATCGGCACACGGATGCGCGAAGATCCAGCGAAATCGAAAACGCCGCAATCCCTAGATGAGCTTGTATCACATACTGATATAGAAGCAGAAGAAGGAGGAGGGGAAAGAGAGGATTAAGAACAAGCGGTTCTCCCTCCGTAGATCTGGTCTGTCTGTAGTTTCCTGTGTTAAAAAACAGAGCGCAATGTCAAGGCGGAGGAGGAGGAGGATGGGGGTGGGAATTGAGCAGCTTACGGAGGGCAAAATGGAGAATCCGGCGCGCGGTTCGCGTCTCCGGTCTTGAACGCGGTCCTAGCCGTTGGATCGGGTCTCGAGGGCTGGGATCTTTGTACTGTGTATCATCGTTAGGCCAATCTCCATTTGTTTAGCATTTTTTGTATTCATCCGCGGATTGACGATAAGCCGTTTCAACTCGAGTCTCCTAAGTAGGGGTAGGTTCTTAAACTGGACTGAACCGATCCATTCTAGGTAGTTCAGGTAAGAAACTAACCGGCTTCCAATTCATAATATTTGAAACTAGTAATTAGTCGATTTCTAGATCCAGGTATATATCAAACCACCCAAATTGAACCGACAATTTTTTTTTTACTTATTATTACTATAAACTTAAAATTGACCAACTCTAGCTATCAATTCGTAGTAGGACTTAAGAACTTCTAAGGACACTAAAATCTCTTCACTACTCATACACAAAGAAAATATGAAAGTCGATGCACGATTTGAGTAAATACGTTTGAATTTTTCTTACTTTAGACTGTCAAGTAAAGTAATAAATTATGCATTTATCAGGCAACTAGAGAAACCAGCAAACAAATTTTGGATACAAGAACTTGTCATAGTATTTGCCCATTTCCTTCCTCTAAAAGTTCGAGATATTTTCATAGTTGCAACAATGAACTTTCTTTGTTGCAACGGAATAAGAAGTTTGATCAAATAAAATAAAAAGGAGAGAAAAAAAAAAAGAGTGTGGAGCTCATAGAGTATGCAAATTTTTCTTGTTTCAAAGGATAGGTTTTCCCATATTGATTAATAACCAAAAAAAAAAAAATTCTAAGTAACAAATTGAATTGGCAATATTCAAACTTTGAAATGATCTTCCTAGTTAATGGATCTAACTTGCTAAGGGAAGTCATCTATTTTATACCCATATTCAAACCAATTGATCCAACATTGATATGTTGAGTGCTCGATCCTATTAGCATACAATTCCACCAACATTCTAATTCTCTATTGAGATTAGATATACTTTAGCAACTACATATGTCTCTATAATTCACCCAAAGCACTATTTAAGATCGAAAGCATTGAAATTTCACAAACACAATTAGGAGTAACCTCTACAAGTTTACCAAGATTAGATATACATTAGCAACTACATGTGTCTCTAGAATTCACCTGAAGCATTATTTAAGATTGAAAGCTTTGAAATTTCACAAACACAATTAGAAGTAACCTCTACAAGTTTACCAAAATTCTTCCAATCAACCACATTGTCAATTCCGAACGCGATTGAAAGATATTGTCCATGGTTTTGACGTAGATTTGTCGTGAGAAATCAATAACTCTCTCGGTTTGTACAACTTGCTCTCTCTTAGTTTGTAGAGCCTAATCTATTTTTTTTTTTTTTGCCCTAAATCTTCATTTCTTCAGAAGCCCTAAATCAAATGGACAAATCTTGTTTTCCCCTCTTCCTTCACAAGCTCCCACCAAATGACTGAAACATTCTGTCATTCTATTCCTTGCTTTTATACAAGCCCTAGATTCTCCCTCTCATAAAAATTGATTCCTATTAATTCATCTCACAATATGTGCTCTTCTTGCTTGCTACTACAAAAGGGAGTTGGCTGAATTGACTCATGAATCACCTACATTTGGAGCATCGGCGGGTTGTGTTGACAACGTTGTTTGCCCACTGATTCACATCATTTTTTTGGCCTGGTGTTTCTCTATTTCTTCAACTTGGTGGCCTCGAGTGGACTTGTACTTCTAGCAAGTGTTCTCATGTTTTCCCTAATCACTCCACATAGACAACCATCATTGCATTGTTAACAATGGAAGGAGATAAAGATGGATCTTGGATACATGAACTTATCACAATATTTGCCCATTTCCTTCCTAAAAAGTTCAAGATATTTTCATAGTTACAGTTGCAACAATGAACATTCGTTGTTGCAACGAAATTAGAAGTTTGATTTTTTTTTTTTTTTTAAGTGTGGAGCACATAGATATGCAAATTTTTCCTATGCTCAAAGGATAGGTTTTCCCATATTGATTGATAAATAAATAAATAAATAAACCAAGTAACAAATTGAATTAGCAATGTTCAAACTTTGAAATAATCTTCTAGTCAATGGATTTAACTCGCTAAGGGAGGTAATCCATTTTATACCCATATTCAAACCAATTAGTCCAACATTGATATGGTGAATGCTCTATTATGTCAACATACAATCCCACCAACATTCTAATTCTCTATCGAGATTAGATATACTTTAGCAAATGCATGTGTCTTTAGAATTCACCCTAAGCATTATTTAAGATCGTAAGCTTTGAAATTGCACAAACACAATTAGAAGTAACCTCTACAAGTTTACTAGAATTCTTCCAATCAACCGCCACTTTGTTAATTTTGAGCACAATCCAAAGATATTATCCATGGTTTTGACGTAGATTTGGCATGGGAAATCAATAACTGTCTCGGTTTGTACAACTTGCTCTCTTTCGATTTGTAGAGCTTGAGCTATCTGTTTTTGCCCTAAATATCATCTCTTCAAAAACCCTAAATCAGATGGACAAAGCTTGGTTTCCCATCTTCCTTCATGGCCTCCCACCGAATGACTGAAACATTCTACCATTCTATGCCTTGCTTTTATACAAGCCCTAGAATCTCCCTCCCACAAAAACTGATTCTCACTATATTCACCTCACAATTTGTGCTCTCGTCCCTTGCTACTACAGAAGGGAGTTGGCTGAAGTGAAACAACAACCAACGAAAAAAGAGCCTTTGTCACCGGTTACTATTCACCCATCTATCTCAAGCTGGGCACGTGGTCTCCTGTTCACCCGATCTGATCTTTTGCTAATCCCCGAAGCTTCGATCGTTCGTTGGAGCTTATTTTTGGAGGATTGTGTCGCCCTGCCTCCATCGAAGCTTTTCCTTGGGACACATTACTTGGGTAATTATGTCCATTTTAAGTTAGGGATTTCTAGGTTTCTGTTGTTCTTTGGTTTGGTTGGGTTAGTTACTCTCCTGGACGATGGATTCTACTGTGTTTGAGAATGCGAATTCGGTGGGGGCCCAGCACAATTCAGGTGCTTTGGTAACTCTGAACATACCTCTTGTCCCAAGTGATGCCCCCCTGCTCATGTAGCTAGGCGTAGGGGTCGAAGTAGGGGAAGGAATTTCCGCGCTCCTCAGAAAAGGGGTAAGTTGTGTGCCCCAAATGTTGGGCAACCTAGTGTCCTTGCTCAATCAAATCTAGCTCCTCCTGATTCCAGGCCTTCTTCTCGGCTTCCAAGTGGTCCTAGACAAAGTTTAGCTTGTGGTGCGGCAGACCCATCACAATATCTAAATAAGTCCGACCTTGATGCAAGCCAACTAGTAAGCCGTTCTTGGGCTAATGTGGCAAAATCAGCCACTAAGGGGTATAACCTCACCTACATGCCACCTGATTTCATAAACAATAAGCAGGTTGTACATATATCGGATGAGATCCTTGAAGCCAATAACTCTAAGTGGAGGGAATGCTTAGTGGGTTATTATGTTGGGAAGAAAATGCCTTTTAAGCTAACAGAGGCAGCCTTAAAATATATTTGGGGACCTCACTTGCTAGAAGTCATTGCCAACAATGATAGCTTTTACTTCTTCCATATACTAGACATTGAGTTCCGGAAAAAGATACTGGATAGAGGGCTTATCATGGTGGCCAAAGTCCCTCTTATCCTCCAATAGTGGCACTCGTTGATGGAACTCAAGAGAGGCCTCCATGAGACTGTCCCTATTTGGGTGCGATTGAGAAATATCTCATACTCCCTTTGGTTGGTAATGGGCATTAGCGCAGTGGCTAGCACTATCGGTAAACCGTTGTATGTTGATCAATAAATGGAGCTCATGAAGATGATCTCATACGCCCGTGTTTTCATGGAAATCAATGCAAAGCATGTCACTTGTGAATCTATTCCGGTTGAGCTAAATGGCAAAACTAGGCCGATCTCGATCGAATACGAATGGAAGCCAAATGTATGTCCCTCTTGCGGTACTTTTGAACATAGTGTGCTCCTTCCAATGCCGACCCTCCCTCTAGAATTGCCCCCTCTACTAATTTAAAGTCTTCTTCTACTGTTGGGAAGGCTCCTATGGCTATCAATCAACCTTCAGAAGCTTAGCCAAAGGATGGATGGCAAGAAGTCTGGGGAAAGCAGAGCAAGCATCAAGCTTCCTCTTCTTCTACTCATGCCTCTCCTTCTCTAGATAAAGGTAAGGCCCAATCCTACCTTGCTATGTAGAGCACTACACCAATTACACACGAGACTCTTGAGAGATCCTTGTTGGGTGCTCCCCCAGAGCAATCCCTCCCAACACCTAATTCGACAGCCCTTAGACCGTGTTCGGTGACTTCCTCAAACTCGGAGGATGAATATGACAAAGAGGCTAGTGATCATGGCTCTGAATCTGAGTAGGATGGAGCTCACGTTCCCTCTGCTTCCCTGGAGAAGATGTCCCCTCCTCAAGAACAATTACAACTGTTGGAACCCCCCGACAGCTGAGTGTTATGCAGGTTGCTGGAACTGATAGCAGCCCTTCCGAAAGTCCTAAGCCCAAAGCCACCTCAAAGAAGAAGAAAAGAGGTAAAAAGTGGTAGCTATTACCCTTCTTGTAAATGTATATAGCTATGTAGAATGTTAGGGGTATTGGTGCCCCCATTAAGCAAGCTGAGATTGGAAATCTCATTAGAGCCAATAACCTTTGTTGCATTGGCATATTGGAAACAAAGTCCTTAACTGTGATGTTTCTTGTTATTTCGGCTGGGCTAGCTCCTGGCTGGAGCTGGAATGCTAACTATGATTTTTCTCCTAGAGGAAGAATATGGATTGGGTGGAACCCTAGGCTGGTGGAGTTTGATACATACTCATCATCATCTTAGGTCATCCATGGAAGTTTTAAGTGCCTTGGTACGAGTACAACTTTTAATCTTTTGGAAGTATATGATGAACACACTTTTGTTCTCAAACGTCCCCTATGGCTAGATATCATCCACAATAGCTCCTTGCTTGTTGATCTCCCTTGGTTGATTGCAGGCGATTTCAATGCCATCAGGCATCCGTCTGATCGTATTTGCGACTCTTCTTCTTGGCTGCCATCCTATGATGAGTTTGGAAACTACCTACATCAGGCAGAACTGGATGACCTAAGGTATGTTGGCTGTAGATTTACTTGGGCCACATCCTCGGGAGACAACTAGAAACAAAGGAAAATTGACAGACTCCTCGTCAACACACAATGGAGTAGGGTTTTCTTCTTTTTTAACATGAGTGTTTCACCCATGAAAATTCAAAATATGACGTGATTTTTGTGGTGGAGGACATGTTAACACAGAATATCAAGTAGGTAACCATTTTTCACAACCTAGTGCAAATGCTAGCTTTGTTAGGAATTTTAACAGGTCACAAAATAATTCCTACTTCAACACGTACAATATATGACGGCCCAATCATCCAAATTTTTCATGAAATAATTAGAATGTGACCAAACCACCACTAGGATTCAAACAATCAGAAGAGACAGTCAAATTTGAAAGTTATAGTTACCAAACTTGCTAACACCACTCATGACTTCATCAAGAGCATGGATGCGAGATTTTAGAACCAAGAGGCTTCAATCAAAAATCTGGAGATACAAGTGAGCCAATTAGTAAACATGATGTCAATGATACGGCAAGGTTCTTTGCATAGTGACATAGAGAAAAATCTAACTGAAAACATAAAGGCTATAACCCTGAAAAGTGATAAACAAGTGGGAGAAGAAAATGCCAAATAAGAGATTTTCAAAAATAAGGAAAAGGCAATTAATAAATAAGCAAAAGAGGCAGGCAAGAGCAAACTTTCTCAAGATTATCCTAAGCCATATGTGCCACCAATTCCATTCCCTTAGCGACTCTAGCAGCATAAAATAGACAAACAATTTTGTAAATTTCTTGATGTATATAAAAAAATTGCGCATTAACATTCCATTTGCAGATGCCTTAGCCTAGATGTCTAGTTATGCAAAAAATTTGAGGGAGATTTGACAAACAAAAGGAAGCTAGAGGATTATGAAACTACGAAATTGAATGAGGAGTGTTCAACCATCCGACAAAACAAATTACTTCCAAAATTAAAAGATCTAGGGAGTTTTTCCATTCCTTGCACTATTGAGGATGATTTCTTTGAAAAAGCATTGTATAATTTAGGTGCAAGCATTAATTTGATGCCTTTTTCATTTTTCAATAAATTAGGATTGGGCAAGTAAAAGCAACCACAAGTGATTCAACTAACTGATTGATCAATTAAGTATCCAAGAGATATCCTGCATATTTCATAATTCTTGACATGGAAGAACATTTTAATGTACCAATTATCTTAGGTCGATATTTTCTAGTAACAAGAAGAACCTTTATTGATGTACAAGGAAAGTTAATTCTTAGAGTTCAAAATGATCTTGTTTTCTTTAATGTTTTTAAAACAATGAAATATCCATATGATGATCATTCTTGTTTTAGAGTTGAGATAGTTGGTAAGTTGGTGAAAAAAATTATTAAAGAAAATATGTTTTAAAAACCCACTTGAAGCATGTCTAGTTCGACAAAGGGACAAAAAAATTGAGAATGATGAGATAAAGGAGTATGCAAATTTTATGGAGGCAATTCCACCATATTCAATGAAAAATGTAATTAAATTTAGGAGTTGGACAACACACAACAAAGCCTCAACCATTAATTGAAGAGCCTCCAAGTCTTGAACTCATACAATTACCTTCTCATTTGAAATATGCTTTTTTAGATGAAGTTTTTTCTTTGCCAATAATTATATTTTCTTATGATGGAGGAGAGAAACTGCTCAAAGTATTGAAAGAGCATGATGGTGTAATTGGATAGAAAATAATTGATATCAAGGGAATTAGCCCTTCACTTTTTATGCACAAAATTTTGATGAAAGAACAATACAAGCCCACTATCTAACCTCAAAGGTGTTTGAAGCCCTACTTTGAAAGTGGTTACAACAAGTAAAAGACCACCATTGAAATTCATCCTCCAGAATAACAGCATTTGAGACAATTTGGCTAAAAACTATAAAGCAAGCACCTTTTAGGAGGCAACCCAAGCATTTTCATTATCTTTCTTCATTTATTTTTAAGTTTGCTTTTCGCCAAAAAAAAAAAAAGATTAATTTTTCTCTGTTTTATCCAAGTTAATTTTCTTTCTCAATGAATCACGTTCTAGGAGTTTAGTCATCAAGGCTGTCTATAGACACATCCTAAAACAAGGAGAGTTTTCTTGTTCCTATTTTTCTTACATTGAGGACAATGCTCCATTCAACTTTGGGGGGAGACAAAAAATTTTCTAAATCTGAATTTTTTTCGGGTCATAGTTGCAATCCTTGTTGAGAATTTTTCTGAAAATTTAAATTTTGTTCAAACTTGCAACTAATGTGTAAGTTAATTTTGATTATGATTATGTTGATCCATAACTGAGCACTAAAAGTCATTAACTTTTGAGTTGCGTGTGAATCTAGAGAACATTCATGTGAAGTATGTAATTTTCTTAGATCTCACACATATCTTAGAATTTATTTGATTTTCTTTTGAGATGAAATCCTAGGCTACATCTAACTAAGAAAATGATTTAAACAATTTTGGGATTGACTGAGCCTTTCAAGCCAACCGTGTTTATTTATTATCCCTATTCACTATTATCTATTTTTTCATTGACACCTATATGTGTCCAGGCTAGCCTTTATCAAATTTATATCATTGTCCCACACGCAAGAACACGTTGATCTAGATAAAAATTTATTTGAGCCTAATAGCAATTTGTGAGGAAGGGCAGAGCAAGAAAAAAAAAATTGATTGTTATGGTTATTAGAGGTGTATCATCAAAAAAAAAAAAATTGCTTTTATGGTTCTCTATCCAACTTTCAATTGAGTGAGTTTTTCAGCTATTCAATAGGTTCGAAATTTTTATGTTATATCAGGAGGGACTTTGGGAGGAACTCTACCATAAAGTAATTCGAAAAAAAAAAGAGCAATTAAAAAAAAATGAATGATGATATGCGGTGGCTGAAAGATTTTCTTGAATGAGTGAAATTAGGGATAGTGACATTGACTCTAATTAGATCGTAGAAATCAACTTGTTTATGGGTGATTTGAGTTTAAAATTATTGTTATCTTACATTTAGCCTGGCCCTACATTAAACCAAGGAAAGTCCTATTAATTTTTGGTTGAATGATTAGCTTATATTAGTGGAAAGATGAATGAAAAGCAAACCTATAAGATTTGGTCATTATTATAGAGAATTTTTGAGAGGTTGCATACCAATGTAAATTTATCTAAATTGCATATAATTCGAAAAGATGAGAACTGACACACACACTTGAATCACATAGTTAGAATTAGTCTTAACTTATAAATCAATTTTCAATGTCTAAATGAAATTTGTCTTTTCCTTTGAATTGTGAATTCAAGCAATTATGGAATATGTCGAGGAGGAGGTTTTTGGATTGAGTATATATTATCTTGCCTTTACTCAAGGACTAGCAAAATGTTAAGTTTGAGGATTTGATAACTCTATAAAAATAGAGTTATTTTACCTATTTTAGGTAATAAATAATGCAATATTTATGAGAAAACATTTGGATTTCCTTCTAACCATTCGAATTTTCGTTATTTATGTATCATAATGAAATATGGAGAAGAGAAGAAAAAGAATGGCAAAAATCATAAATTCAAGTTAGAAAGCGTTGAAAGTGGATATCAAATCAAGGATTGCTTCAATTTGTTCCCTAATTTTATCTACAAGCATTGAAAAATGAATATCAAATCAAAGATTCTCTGATTTACTCTCTAATTTTATACGAAAAATATGTAATTGCTTAGGGATAAGGGTCTTAGATGTATCCTATAAATAGGATATTATTGAGAGCCCAGGGGACAACAAGGTTTTTATTTTCAGATCGTTTTCATTGTTTTAGGAGTTTTTCAAGTATTTTTTAAGAAAAGACAAAGTGGTGATAGAATTATTGTTTTTTCTATTGAAGATGCTTGGGTTAATTTATATTTATGATGTGGCTTGACCATGATGATATAAATTTCATGATTTTTATGCATGCAGATGATTTCATTCATGTGAGTTATATATTATTGTACTTAATACTTTTAACTAATTGGCCACCACTTGAATGATTTGATGTGCATCTTTAAGACTGAGAAGTAATAATATGCAATTACTCCTTAAAATATATAACTATGAATTAAATGTGGATATAAATATACTACGTTATTTGTGTAACTTTCGGTGATAAGATGATCCAAAAGACTCTTTATAAGCTAGGAATATTCATAGATTCTAATGCACTTATGTTTATTTAAATTCACATAAAAATATAGTGGATTAATAAACTAAGTAAGTTTGTTATATCTAGAGATATGATGAAATTCCACTATCACATATTTGATATCATTCTTATATGTGTAACAATCTAAAATTCATATCTAATTATTATAATGAAATCGGATGCTCTAGCATATCTATCTAATTGATTTATTGCATTTAATTTCCAAATTTTGTTTTTAAGATTTTTAGTTTTAATTTATTCTCAACTCTATATTGATATATTAGATAAATTTTAGAATTACTCTATTTTTAATATTTAATTGGTTTGTTATTCATCAATCTCTATGGAATGATATTTTTTTCTTATCATTATATTACTTGTTCAACACATTCACTAGCATTTAGAATTGTATGAACAATGATATCATTCTCCATGCTATTCAGCAATGTTATACGAGCAATAGAGTTATGCTTCTTCCCCATAGCAAATGCATCCTTATCCCTCTTGTGTTAAGTAGTGGTGCCTTCTATAAGTTCTTCCATAATCTAAGAGCTTCAAGTGCTTCTTGCTCATCCAAAACACATTGGAATTTGATGCGGGAGCATCCAACGTAGCTCCATGGACCAACTCAGAACCATCGATGCTTATCCAAGCCAATAAAGAAGTTGGGCATTATGTGCTTCGATGGATCATTTTGAATGAATAATGTTAATTACTTTGTGGTATATCAATAGGTATCAATGGGAGGCCATTTTAGATGTCTTGTATGACCAATTGAAGAAGCTTAAGAAGGATTATTTTCTGGTCAAGGGAGGAGCTCGAATTTTGGGAAGGCTAGAGGTTCACGAAAGCGGTTCAAGATTATGGAAAGCCAAAGGTTCAAGAACACGGAAAGCTAACGGTTCGAGAATGTGGAAGGCCGAAGATTAAATGGCATTTGGTTCCCGTGATAGTAAATGCTTTTTATTATGGCATTTAATTCCCGTGATAGTAAAGGCTTTTTATTATGGCATTTAGTTCATGTGATAAAGGCTTTTTATTACGTTCCTAGTTGTTTTCATTTTTATGTAGCTGAAGAGTCGAACGTTTCAGTTCCTAGGTCATTAAAGTTTGTTTTTAATATTTCCTAAGGCTAAAATCCTCTTATAAATAGGGAAACTATCCAATGTATGGGATATACGAATTTCATGAATGAGAATGGTGAGATTTCCTCAACTTGAGTGAACTCCTTTGGAGAGTGGATAACTCCTTTCGGTTTCTTTATCCTTGGAGTGTAGATCACTCCTTGGTGGTGAGCCAAGAAGCCCTTTATCCTTGGCTGGTGGAATCTTTAGGCCTTGGTGGTGAGCTTCGTAGATCTCGACCCTCTTCCGGTTGGTGGCGTGGCCTTTATACCTTGGGAGGAGATCGTTCTATATCGTTCTATCTTTTCTTATTCTCTTTGTTTCTTTACTGTATACACTACTCCATACACTTAACCACAAAAATCCCCTCAAAAAAATATCCGTTCTTGAATCACTCAACCCATCACGCATCAGAATTTCATATTCCATATCTCATAATTATCACCATTGAATTTCTTTCCTTTGTTTAGCTCAACCACTATGTTCTTAGATGTTGAAGCCATTACATATGAATATTTCAGACATATATGCAAAATTATTAATGCCTATCATTTATATATCCATTTTGCATAAACTAATCATATTAATGAATAAATTTAAATAAAGTTCAAAGTCGAAAGGTCACTTTGTTTCCAATTATCATATAAAATCCTAATATGAAACCATCATTAATATAATTATCTATGCAAAATTAAGTTCTTTAAAATTACTGAAACTTTCTTGAATATCTCACTAGATATACAAATAAAGTAATAACAATAACAAATAACATTGAATATTCACAACTAAATTTTCCATTTACAAAGTTCAAATCTAACAGAAAATATCAACAAGGGGAAATATATATATACAAGGGACAACAAAACTAAAGTTATAATGTTAGCGCCGCTCTTTCTTCTTATAAATCGGGAAAGACACATAAAATTTCTTTTATGGTCCTATTTGGTAGCCAAGGAAAGGCCCTCGGAAATCCCTTAGGTTTTTGCCATGGCACATTCATTCTTCGCCAGGATGCATTCATCCCAAGGGTCGACATCTTCGTTGCCTTAACCCTTATATATTGTCTCAAAAAATCCACTGCAAGTTTTTGATAATCTAGAACTACATTGATTTCTCATAGACCATCTAATAATTCCCACCATTTAAATGGAAGAGCGTTTATTAGGGTTTCGATTTACTCAAAGTTTGGCATATGGTAACTATTCCAAATGATATCTTATATTACCTCATTCATCTTGATAACGTGTTTAATCATGTTAGCACAGCCATCCTACCGATAAATAGCTAACTCATTTCTTGGCCTCAAAAGCCTCGACTTTTTTTCATCCAGCCTTGGGAATATAAGCATGCGTATAATATGTACCACCATTCCCATAACAAATGCAAAACTAAAGGGATGCTCATTCATATACACATGAGCCAGCAATCATATTTCCAAAATCACAAGGAAATACAAGAGAAAATGCCATATATACCCAAAAATACAAAATATTATAGGGTTCATTATGCATTTTTCCATACTTTTAAGCACCAAACATGTAATATGAATAAACCAGAATGTTGAGCATTCCATGCAACTACTCCGGTACTAAAAATGCTCCAATTGGAGTTCCCATGCAACTACATGTGCTGACAAAATTTTCATTTTTTTTGTCAGTCAATGGTTGGTCAATGGTCAATGGGTAGGGTCAATCAACGTGTCAGGTTGGTCAAGGGGCAAATCATAATATTAGCAAAGACTAAAGGGCCAATTTAGCAAATCACGGAAAGGGGGTAGAATCCTAATACTATGGAAAGCAGGCACATATGGTGCATGTGTGTGTAGTTACCGCACGTGTGCCGCGCACGCACTAATGAAAGCCACCCCTTGCAACCGCGTGTTGAGGCGCATCCGATAACCCCTGGCAGCGTCCATCCCTTGATTTTCTTATTTCAACGAGAACTATCGGCCCATATATTCAAAAACAATTTTTTATTGATGGAATTTCGAGAGGCGGCCTTGAACAGTACGATCGAGTGTCGATTTCCATACCTAAGCGACCGTCAGTACCGATTCACAATTTCTAGCTGACCCTTGTTTGAAAACAAGCTAATGATTTGTTGTTTACATACAATGTATTATGATCACGAAACAAAAACAAAACATAGCTCTAATACCAATGAAGGAACCTTATTCCTAACTTATCAAATATCAAACTTGAATCGCTGATCAAACGAGTATATCGTGCTTCAGAATATACCTTAATTTTCACAAATTAAATGCTCTGATTGTAGACTTGAGAATTCCACAGCGAATCGTGTGTCAAAGGCAAAACATTCAGGGAAGACAGAGCGTAATCTTTCTAAGAATGGACCAAATATCCAATAAAGAGAAACACCTTTTTTTTCTCTATTATCCTTTCTTAAAGATAACACGATTAACTATATAGGTCATGAGCTGCTTTATCCCCACATAGGCGGCCTAACTCATAAGAACATAACCCATTAATAACCAAAATGATACATGATAGGAAATCTCAAATATCACAACAAGGCAAGTCAAAGCTCCAAAATAAACTAGAAACCAAGGCATATCATTATAGCATGATTAGCAGAGATAATTATGGGCTCGTCCTTCAAGAACAAATCTAGGATTGCATCCAAGCAAAAAGATCAATGGCCAATCACCAAATCACATAGTACCATCAATGATAAGCACACGCCAAGATTTCCATTTGCGATTATGGCTTTACTTTTTGGCAATGTATGCCTAGGTTCAGCATTTCCAACACCATCACCATATGGAGACAACATAAACATGTTTAAAAAACTCAAATCTAACACCTGTGAGAGCAAGCCATATAGCCAATGTAAAACACCAAAACTTTGAACTAAAACACGTTGAATGAGCACAAATTTGACAATGAAGCTGCTTTGAACACCATTGAAACTAGGCAAAATACTTATTCATTAAGACTCCAAAATCTATACTTAGATAGGAGAGAAAAGCACCCGAATATAAGATTGGGAGAGCAAAAGTCCCGGATCTAAAACTAGATTGGAAGAGTAAGGAAAGAAATAAAAAGGAATAAACGCAAACACAACTAGGTGGGAAGGAGAGATCTAGGTCAAATCCCTCCCCTCCAGAAGTGGAATAGGCAAAAAAAGGTTCAAAGAGGTAGAGAGGGGATTGGGTTGACAAGTAGGTGGATTGGAAGATTATTCGAATCAATCTCATTGTTCCTGTAATTGAATGCATTTCTTAGCTAGTCAATTACTCACGTCTTTCAACTGAATGCCTTTGTTTCATTTCTCTGAAATTGCAAATTGCTTGTACTTTTGCGACCTTTGCAATTCATGAGGGAATAGTAATTGCCGAGAGGGTAGTGAATTAGGCAGGCGATTTGCGACGACGACCAACATCATAGACTCCCTGAGTAATGCGTACCAAGAATTCCTCGCAACCGCGACAAGTGTTCTTGAGGCTAAGGAAGTGTCCGGGGCCCATAAAATAGATGCCGCCACTACTACCCTAGAGAACTTCAAGTAGCACCAGGAATTGTTCTGGGTGGCATGTGATCAAGTGGAGGAGTTGGTGGAGTCAGCTGAGCAGATGATCGAATCAAAGTGCCTAATGGACAAGGTTACCCAATCCATGATGGCGAAGCCTAGGCAAGCTGGCGCGCCCTCAATAAGCGTGATTCTGTCAGAGAAGATGAGTAAGGTTATTTGGTGGCTTGTTAATGAGCCCTAAAACGACACTGGCATCATTGGAGGTGTCAACTTTTCAATTCAATCCGGATTTAAACCTAAACCTAACCAAACTGATAGGGTGTGCAACCGAACCAAGGCCCCCGATTCGATATGGTTCCATTTTTGGTTTTCTATCCCTTTTTTTCTCGGGCTTTCTAAAATGACGAACTAGTCATCCTCCATTGCCCAAACAACCTTTTTTGCTCTCTCCATAATGGGCTTGCAATAACCCTTAACTATAGAAGTGTATGTAATCATGTTTCTTGATACTCCCTAGTCGGCCATCATCTTCAACACCCTCTCAACTCCTCCCATATCCCACAACTAAACAGACCCATCAATCAAGCTATTGCAAGGGATTATATTCATTCAACCAATATTTCCATCTCCTCCACAAACTCCACTATGTTATCAATATGTCTGTTCTTGCAATTTGCATTCACCATTTTGCACAAGTGAACATATCAGGCACAATCCCCATCCTCACCATCTGATCAAACATGAGAACTACAGCATAGCTCTCACTCTTTCTAACCGACCTGCTCGGCAAAGAATTACCAGACCTCAAACTTGGCATTTGATTGCACTTGCCCAATTTATCAAATACGTAGAGCGCATTCTTTACCATGCCCTTCTCCACATACGCCTTTAGTATGATGTCAAAATAATAAGCGAGAACCCGTAATCCCGCCCTCGCAAGCTCATCTCACACAAAAAACGAACATAATTGTTCTTGTGCAGAGAGACTAGTTCATCCACATAAGCTCTGGTTTCTTCATCATTCTAGCTCTGGTCAATATATGAACGAGCTTGCAGTAACCTTTCACATCCGGATCGATAATCCTATGCTTGGAGGCAAACTCAAACCTCAAACGAGCATTGGGGTTCAAGCGGAGATGGTGAAGAATAGAGTCGGTCGTCAAAGAACGCGAAGGGTCATTTCACGGCGTTGAAGCAACGGAGGACTAAAAGTCTAGTGATTCGGCTAAGGAGCTCAAGTTAGCTCAGCTTGGACTCTTCACGGATACTCCAACAAAGGGATGACGAAGTGTGGAAGGATTGTACTCGATGGTAGCTGGAGGAAGGATCAATTTTGATGAGTGCCTAAGCATTTAAGTTAATAGGCAAGAGATTATAGGGTGCCTGAGCAAGAGAGACTTTGCGGTGAATGTTTATGGTAGTGGCTGAAGAGAGGGAACAGCTTTCTCTTCTACTTTTGGATTTTTGAAACGCAAGAGTTATGAAGATTAGGGTTCAGGGCAATTTTGAGCGAAACTGTCATGCCATCTTATCCATTAAGAGTATGAACCATAGCCCAACACTTGGATGCTTCTCGAACCGATGAATGATTCACAAATCTTGAGTGCTTACTGGTGGTTTTGTTTATGTAGCCTAAAAGCTTTAAACCGATGCACTCAAAGTCTCTCTTACGACAAGCCAAAGAAAAACTACTGTGTGATTTTGAATGATGCGTATGCTTGTTTTAGGAGAAAAAGGATCTAAGGCTCCTGTTAAGCTGAACGAGTTATTAAGTTCTTGCTTTCAAGTGATAACTAGAAAGAAGCCCAAATGGAAAGTTCATCTTTTAGAAAGTTACATTAGGCTTTCTCATAACGTTATGGGTATGGGAATTTATTGCTTTTAATTTTGATCTAAAATTAACTCTTAGGGCGCGTTTGACAACTGGCCAAATAATGTTTGATTATGTTTTTTTGTTCCTAAAAATAGATTGGGAATAGAAATTAGTATGGCAAATTTTTTGTACTCGGGAAAAAAAAATTCCCGGGAATAGATTTAGAGTAGAATCAAGAAGTAAAAAAAAAGTTGATTTTTTTTTTTTTGTTTTTGGGAACTATTCTAGAATCAAACCAACCGAAATTTTTTCTCTTATTTTCTCTTATTTTTTCCTTTGTGTTTTTCTTCCTTTTCTCTTCTTCTTCCACCACTACCACTATTGGCCACCATCGCCCCCCACCACCAGTCGCCGGTGATCCGTTGAGCAAGCTCCAGAGAGCTCGCCAAGCCAAGGCGAGGTTCGGCGAGGAGCAAGCGAGCCTCACCCAAGCCTCCCTCAACCACCGGCGAGCCTCACTTGGCCAAGCGAGACTCACCCAGCCATTAGCAAGCCTCACCTGGCCGGTGAAGCTTGACCTAGCCCAAATTTGATAAGGTCAAAGCCTGCCGACAACTAAGCAAGCTCGGCCAAGCCTCACCCAACTACGATGAGGCTCAATCGACGAGGTGTGGCCTTGACAAGGGTCCGCAACCCTCCGGTGAGGTCGCCGACAATCATCTGGCCGATCGCCGGTCATCCCAAGGCTGGCAACCAGCTGAGGAAGAAGATAAAAGAAAAGAAAAAGTAATAAAACTATTAAAAATTTAGAAGAAAATGGTTTGGATTAAAAAATTTGAGAGTGCCAAACGCAATTCTATCCCAAGAGTAAAAATTTTGGGCAATTACCAAATGCCTTCAAATACTTAGAATTTGTTCTCCAAAATAGAATCGAAAGGAATTATTTTTTATCAGAAATTGTTCCTGTGAACAAAATGGTTACCAAACGCGCCATTTGCGTGTGCCTTATGAGGTGATTAGGGATCATTAGTATAGATTGTTTGTCTAAGAGGTGATGAGGGATCATTAGCATAGATTGTTTGTCTAGCGCAACCTCCCCAAAGCAAGTGCACCACCTAGGGTTGGCTAATGGATTACTAAGTTCAACTTAGCTCGAGCTCCCAAGCCCATACAATTCCCAACTTATATTCAAGTTATTTAAGATGCAAATGATTTTTATATAAGAGTCGTTGCTGATCATTTTTTAGTAGGTCAATTAGATACCCAAGTAAAGCGTGGGAGAATTGCTTTACTTTGACGAGCTAGATTATGGATTTGCGGAATTGGTTATGCTGAATTACTCTAACTCTCTTTCAGTACATTTTCTCTTTTATTTCAATAAAAACATTTGTCAAGCAGCTCAAATCAATTTGAATCTAATTACCTAACATATAGTATTAAAACACTTAATAAAACACCTGATAGCGTTCATGCAGATGTGCAAATAGTATTAAAACACCTGATAAATAATGCATTAAATTGCATAAATAGGGAAGGCATTCACATACCTTATTGCAAGCATATTAACTCCCTAATTGCAAAGTATTCAATAAAATGCATTCAATGCCTATTCAAACATGATTCTTTTTTCTTTTTTTTCTTTTTTTTTGTCTAGAATTCAAACCTTGCCTGGTTTTCTCTCTCGCAGAAATGCATTCAATGCCTATTCAAACATGATTCTTTTTTCTTTTTTTTTTCTTTTTTTTTTTTTGTCTAGAATTCAAACCTTGCCTGGTTTTCTCTCTCGCAGTGTAGAGCTTTTCTCTACCTCCATGATAGTTTAACAAATCAAACCCTAATTCCACCATCACTCCTCCACCTTCGTATCTTTCCCCGTCTCTATTCCCTGCTTTTCATTCCCTGAATCTTCGACAATTGCATCATTCATCTGCTCGGAATTATGCTTTTGCAATGATTCAATCTATTTCCCTCACCTTTTCCACCCCTTCACAATCCATACCCAAACCTTCGTCTTTCTTCGCTATTTGATGGGATTTCGTCTTCCTCTGTCTTCTCTCAACTCTCATTGATGGTTTATCTTCAATTGTTCACCTTGACCTTCACAATCGCTAGCCAATAATTCCAATTGAAATTCCACGAAACCATTTGTCATGTACTTATCCCCCCGGGATAGCCCCTTTGGTGCACCGCTCTGTACCCTCATGGATGATCACGATCAGGAAGAAGCATCTCGTCTGGCTGCCCTCTGTTCTTGACTGGGTCGCCTATGGTCGGAGCAATGGATTGAGGTTTGGGATGAGGCGCCATCTGTGGTGAAAGTCGAAGAATGCAAATTAATGCTGGTAGGTAAAATTCTCTCCAATACTTCCATCAATTTTTAGGCTTTTCAAAATACATTGAGGCGTGCATGGAAAATAGACCAGGTTGAATTATCTGCAAGGGAAGCTAGTTTATATATAGCAAAATTTAAATCTGATTTGGACAAACAGCGGGTTTTGGAGGGTAGCCCTTGGCTTTTCTCTAGCCACTTAGTGATCTTTAAACCCTGGCTCCCCAACACGCCGATGCACTGTTATCATTTCTCCACTTGCGCCTTTTAGGGCAAGTCTTTGGTCTGCCGTTGGAATGGTGTTCTAAGCATATGCTAGAAAGGGTTGTTAGAAATATAGGTAAAGTACTGGAGGTTAAGATAGAAAATAAGGAGGGAACATCTCTACGCACTGGGAAAGGTAGAGTCAAACTTAATGTGCAGGAACCTCTAAAGATAGGCCAGCTCATCAAAATCAATGGTAAAACCTTATGGCTTAACTTTCGTTATGAGCGACTTTCGCACTTTTGTTATTCCTATGGTAAACTCGAACACTATGCTATGTACTATAAGGACTTTCCATTTAATGAAGCGAAGATGACAGGAAAAGAAAAGATGGCGTATGGTCAATGGTTACGAGCGGAAGTGAGGGAACATAACCCATATTGGTGAACATTCTATGAACCACAAGACAAGCCCGATTTGCCGGAAGAAGTAATCCCATAAACTCCCACACCAGCACCCCTCTTGGTTCCTGTACGGCCTCCCAACAATGATATAAACAAGGGAATGCATCAGCCGATGACTATGCCACTCATCCTGGGTACAACCAATATTCCCCAACGTTAGGCTCTTGCAGATCAGCCAGTACATAATCCAAATTCAACAATGACAGATCTAGTACCAGCACAAATGAAGCCTAATTATGACCCGAAAGTGGCCTCCTCTAACTCCAAGAAAACAAAGCACAACAGACTTAATACCAAAGCAAGCACAACTAAAAAGTTGAAGCGTTATACTCCTTATGAATCACGACTACATTAGCACGAAGATATTAACGAAACGCAACTTATGGACACTCCCATTTTGGAAACTGATGAAGCTCGAAAATGGGCTATGGTGGCTTGCCCAAAAAAGCCACCACATGACAAATGAAACTTTTGAGTTGGAATTGTCAAGGGCTGGGCAATCCCCTGACAGTTCAATCCCTCAAGGCCTTCGGGGCTAAGGAGAAGGCCGATGTTATCTTTTTGATGGAAACCAAAACCAAGAGGTCCTACTTCCACTTTTGCAAAAACGCCTCAATTATCCTAGCTCCTTTATATTCAACCCTATAGGTTTAGTTGGAGGGCTGGCTCTTTTTTGGAATGATCAGCTTGATATTAATTTGGATCGCTCTTCTTCTGAGTTTTATGATGTAATATGGACTAATCTCATGAGTGGTATTAGGATGAGACTCACCTGTCTTCATGCTCCGGCCAATCATAGAGATGGTGATGACTTTGTAAAGGAAAGATTGGATAGGGCTCTGTGCACTCCGGACTGGCGTCTTACTTTTCCTAAGGCTGAAGTGTTTGTTTTACCTACTGTGGGGTCGGATCACAGCCCCTTACTCTTAACCACTAAAGCCTTATCTCATCGAAGGCCTCGACCCTTCGTATTCGAAGCTTTTTGGACCCAAGACTCGGAGTGTTGTGACATTGTTGCTCGATCGTGGAGATCTACACATCTAACAGCCTCTACACTTGCATCTAAACTAAAGGCAATTTCCTCTGCTCTAGCTTGATGGAGTAGATAAAAATTCTCCAAAGGTCATCAGCAACTTGAAGCTTTACACCAGTAACTTCAGAGTCATGTGAATCAAACTCATGACCATTCTGATGTGCCGTTGATCACTCACCTGTAAGAGCAAATTTATCAATTATGGCAACAAGAAGAACAATACTGGGTCATGCAGTTTAGGAAAAATTGGCTGAGGTGGGGGGATAAAAATACCAGATTCTTCCATGCAAATACTATTCAGAGGAGACAACGCAATAAGATCGGTATGCTGCAAGATGACAACCAAGTTTGGGTGCGTGACCCTCAGCTTTTAAAACAAATGACAACAGATTACTTTTTCTACTCTATATCAAACAGTGGGACATGGCGATTATGGGCTTATTCTAAATCAATGTCCTCGTATAATCACTAAGGAAATGAACTGTCCTTGACAACTCCGGTCACAAAGAAGGAAGTCCAACATGCTACTTTCTAGTTGGGAAAAACTAAAGCTCCAGGCCCAGACGATTTAAATGGACTATTCTATCAAAATCATTGGGATATACTTCAGGATGAGCTTGTCTTATTAGTGCAACAATTTTTCCTATCTGAAGTTTTGCCACCTGATCTAAATCAAACTATGATCTCCCTAATCCCTAAGGTACCTCACCTTGAAAGGCTCAATCAATACCGTCCAATCAGCCTTTGCAATTATGCCTACAAAATCATTTCTAAGGTGGTTGCTAATCGCCTTAAGCCCTACCCGTCTGACCTAATATCCAGGGAACAGAGTGCCTTTGTGAGTGGACGACAATTACAAGATAACATTTTAATAGTCCAAGAGGTGCTTCATCAGATTAAGATCAGAAAATGCAAGCGCCAATTTCAAGCTGTTCTAAAAATGGATATGCATAAGGCATATGACCGGGTTGAGTGGGATTTCCTCCAAGATTATCTCATAAAGATAGGCTTTCATGCTACATGGGTACAGTGGGTCATGCAATGTATAACAACGGTGTCTTTTAGTGTTAAATTTAATGGTGAACACCTTCAATATTTCCAACCATCCCGAGGTCTTAGACAGGGAGATCCTCTCTCCCCCTATCCATCCTTCTGGTGAATGTCCTCTCCTATCTTATGAATCAAGCAGTTACCATGGGGCTTCTCTCAGGCATCAAACTGAACACGTGGTGTCCTACTCTATTTCACCTGTTTTCTGCAGATGATGCAATTTTCTTTTTAGATGGTAAACTACTTGAATGTCATAATTTAGCCAATATCATCAACCAATATTGCTTTGCTACTGGCCAGGCTGTTAATAGAAATAAATTTGGAATCTTTTTTAGCAAAGATTGTCCTCTTACCCTACAGGAAAATCTAGCTCGGGAACTTCAAATACCTGTGCTTGATAAGGCTAGTAAATATCTCAGTATACCATCTGACTGGGGAAGATAAAAAAAGGGAGATGTTTGCTTGGATATTGGGAAGAGTTAATGCCAAACTAGAAGGGTGGAAAAAAAAAACTTGATTTCTAAGGGTGGTAAGGAAATTTTACTCAAGATTGTTGTACAGGCAATATCACAGCATGTCATGTCCATTTTTAAAATACCCCTGTCAATTTGTAAGTCCATAGAACGGAAAATTGCTCGATTTTGGTGGCAGAGTGATGGAAAGAAATTAGGCATACACTAGAAAAATTAGGAAGTTCTTAAAAGTAGAAAAGACAGTGGGGGTCTCAAATTTCATGATCTTATTGACTTCAATAAAGCCATGCTTGGTAAGCAAGCATGGAGACTGATGCAACACCCAACATCCTTATGGAGCACCCTTTTTAAAGGGCTTTATTTCCACTCATAGGACTTTCTCCTTGGGAGGGATGTCATTTTACCTCACTTGCAATGGTTTGTTGGTAATGGACAAACTATTAATATATGGGAAGATCGTTGGCTCCCTAGAGGAGTTATAGGAGGCCCTGCTGCTCGAGATGATCCGCAATTGGTAGTTGATCTCTTCGACTCAACTAACAACAACTGGACCATCCCCCTTCTCAATCAGCACTTTGATGCCCCAACAACCGTAGAAACTCTTGCCATACAGGTAAGCCCTCACCACACTATTGATCAAATTATTTGGTTAAGGACTCAAAATGGTAACTATACTGTCAAAAGTGCCTACAATACCATCAGACAATCCACTTCTAGCAACCAACAGAACCAAGCATCATCATCATACAAACCCCCCACGCTACTATGGAAATCCATATGGACTGTCAACTTACCCCCCAAAATTCAACCGTTCCTATGGTCAGTTTGTCACAACGCCTTAGCAACAAAAGATAATCTTTTCCAACGTCACATCACAACTGAACCAACATGCCCTATCCATAATCAACACACACCGGAAACCACAGAACATCTCTTTCTTTTATGTCCATGGACGCATCGTATTTGGTCACATCCATGATCAGCATTCAAATCACACCACAATCAGTCAAACGAATAAATGAGTGGTTAGCAGCACAGCTAGAACACTAGAATACCTTACCTAGTCTAGAGATCATTGCTGCACTCTTATGGCAGATCTAGAAATCGCGAAATGGCTTCATCTTTCACCGACAACGCCCCAACTCGTCACGGGTAGTGGAGGAGGCCCTCGCCCAGGTACGAATCGCAACGCTTTCTTCCCAGCCATCGACGCGTACAGCCGATCTGCTTCACAAGCTAATCTGCAGTGGTGGCCACTAAATCCTGGCGAGGTGAAAATCAATATTGATGGAGCACATCAACCAACGAGTTCTAAAGGAGCTATGGCATGTATATTCAGAGATCACACAGGAACTCTCATCCATGGCTTTACCTACGATTTCTCAACAACTTCGACTTTGCACAGGGAGATGCAGGCATTCCTCATCACTCTTGATTATCTACTGCAACACGGTAAGGATCAGGACTGGTTTGTGCTTGAAATTGACTGTCTTGTTTTGGTAGATGCCGTCCACAAACCACCATCAACGCCATGGGAGATGCAACCTCTTCTTGTAGAAGCAGTGGCCAAACTTCCCTTTTTCCCTAACCTAAAAATTCGTCACTATAGATGCGAAGCCAATTTTGTGGCTGATTGGGCCGCTAAGGCCCATTTTAATGGCAACTTATCATCGAACTGGGCTACGTCCCCCCCCCCCTTTGCTTTCAGATCTTCTGTATTCTGAAGCCCAAGCTTCAGGTTGCTGTCATCCTGATATAATAGTTCCTATTTCATCCACACACAAAAAAAAGATTCTTTTTAGGTTTTTTCAATGATAAAATAATTAAATTAAATGCAATGTATGACATGCAAATTTAATTTGCAATTACTTCTACATGACCTAATTCCAATGCAACATGCAACTTTAATTGAATGACCTAAGCATTGCAAGCTATATGACACGCAATTCTAATTAAACAACCTGATTCTAATGACAGGCAACAATTGATGTGCGATTGCTCTAACATGGCAAGCAATTATCTAAATGATTCTAATATGTAACCTATATGATGTGAATTGATTAAACTAACACAAACTAATGTTAATTTAATCAAATGGCAAAACATATTGTCACTAGATGACGAGCAAATATGACATGCATTACACTATACGAATGATGTGCGTACACGAGAGCATTAGTGACATTACACTATATGATGTGGCATAATAATAATGCAATTGAACTATATGACATAGCATATATGACATGGCTTAATGATGCAACTAAACTATATGATATGGCATATGATTTGATATGTATGACATGAAAATGACATTTTTTTGGGATTTTTACTAAAATTTGTAACCCTTAATCAATTAAAATTAAAATACATCTAAAGTGAGATATCATCTATTTTAGGTTAGGAAGTGGAAAATCCCAAATCTTATCTTAACTTAGAATTTTATCTTAACATGCAATTTATTTCAAAAATTCTATCTAGCCTAGATATTATCTAAACATGCGTTCAAATTAAATTAGAGAAACCTAGTCTAATCCAATCATGCATCTATATCCATAGATTTGGATCCAAATGATTTGATATGCAATGCAATTTTTTTTAGATTTTTGATATTTGAAAACATGGCATGTTATCCAATTTTTTTAAAGATAGACTTACCTAACCCACAAGGCAATCTGCAGTCAAATTTCGAAATTAAAGATCGAGATAATTTAAAAATAAAAAATAAAAATCCCTAGTATCACAATTTAAATTAAAGATTAAAACAATCTTTTAGGCACAATCAATTATCCAAATTTAAGTTGAAATCATTAAAAAAAATGATCCTATATTTTTTACGGATCAAATTAATAATTAATCAACTAATATTATCCCCAATTTGGATAATGCATAAAGCTTAATCAAATCAAACTAGATAATGAAATAATCCGTAAATATAAATCAAATAATTAAAATTTACTCAAATAGAAGATTGCTTAATATGAATTCACGCGTAATCTTGATTCAAAAATCGGATCACAATTGCGGATTACGCTCAACTCACGAGTGGTTCGTGGTGGTGCACAGTGGACTCGGCTGGCCAGCTCAGTACGTCACAAGGTCCGCGGCGGTATGCACGACCGGCGGGGCAGGGACATGCGGATGGCAACGACTGGAACTATTCACAGTGGCTAGCGAGGAGGGCTCAACGGCAAACTCGAAACAGCAACAGAGAGCATGCAAAAGAGAAGATCAAGCACCACAAGAACGTCGGAAATGGCTGGGGTTGCTTCGTGAGTTGTTGGCTGTAAGCTCGCTGGTTTGGTGCCAAAGACAGCTGGAAACTCAGTGAGCACACTGAAAAACTTGATGGTCTCTCTCCAAACGTCGGACAGCGAGGAGAAGTGAGCAGCAGCCGAGGGGTCTGGGTGTCAAAGGGCTGATCCGAATAGCCAGGATGGCTGCGTGCAATGGACTGAGCACAGTGAAGCTGCTTTACGGGGAACACCAAAAACCTGCAAGTAAAATCGTCGTCGGTGCCAGGAAGAGCACCACCAGATCTGGGCAGCGGCGTCGGAAAGAGGCTGCAAGCGCGAGGGCGCAAAGAAGGTTTTTGGCCCCAGCACTAGTCTGTGCACAGGAAACAGTCGCCCGAGGAAGATGATGTTTCTTTTCCTCCCCTTTCACCTTTTCGGACCATTCTTTTTCTTTTTCTTTTTTCTTTTTCTCTTTCTATGGTAAAATTGTGTGGCCCCCATCTCGACCGGTTCGTGGGTTCTCCTAGACACAAATTTGGGGCGCATTTTGGAGAAACACTTTTTTTTTATCATAAATGATTTTTTATTTTATTTTCGAGAATAATTTCTAAGTAAAAAACGAGTTTGGTAACTCTATAAAATTTTTATTCCTTGGATAGAATTGTGTTTGGTAGAATTTTTAATTTTTTTATATTTTTAATACTTTTATTATATTTTCTTTTTTTCTCTTTTTTCTCTTTTCTCTTTTTTCTTTTCTTTTTCTCTTTGGCTAGTCGCGGGCCACAATGGTGGCAGGCGATCAGCTAGGCAAGGCCTAGTGAGCTCGCCGAAGCCTCTCCAAGCCTGGGCGAGGTCAAGCGAGCTTGTCGAAGGCTCGCTTGGCCACGGTGAGCCTTGACCACGCTCGGGCGGCACGAGGTTGGCCTTGCTTGAGCCTTGACCTCACTCGGGCAATGCGAGGTTGGCCTCACCAAGCCACTGCCGGCAATGTCGCCAACTTGAAGGCTGCCCGGCGAGGCTTAGCCTCGCCGTGGCTTAGCGTTGTCGGCCCTCATCTGGCCGATTGCTAGCGCCGGCCATGGCTAAGGTTGGCAACCAGCCAAAAGGAAAAAGAAGAAAAGGAAAGAGATGAAGAGAGGAGAAGAAAAAATAAATGCTTTATTTTTGTTCTTTTAGTTATTAGGAATTGTTCGCGGGACAAAAAAAAATAATAATAGATTTCTTGTTCCCGAAAACAAAAATTTTACCGAACAAGTTTATATTCTTTTTTCATTTCCTGAAATAAAAAAATAGAAATAATTGTTTTGGGTAACAGAAATTTTTTTTTACCAAACAAGACCTTATAGATGTAGGTCTAGGGTTTCTTGCTCATTTATTTTCTATTTCGATTTAAAGAAGATATTCCAAAATCTGTAATATTATGTGATAATATCAAATTAATTTGTTCAATTACCTTTAAGATTTGAATCATGATCATATCCAGATCAATTGCCTCGACCTCCGAGTTTGCTTTTAGCAAACCAATGTTTTCCAACTTGGCATTTTAATGCAAATTTTGGCCATAAAGATTTTCAATGCGCTTGGTCAAAATGATAAATTCCCATGGGCTCAATTAAATTCAAGGCCAATCAGTTAGGTCAATCTACCATCAATTTGATCAAATGCAATTAATTGAAAAATGCTCTAAGTAATTATAGGCAATCTAAGTTAATATTCTTTGCCGGGGGCCGAGATCAATGTCTAATTTTCAATACAATGAATTATTAAATAGGATGTCAAAATTTAAATTTCAACTCGTGTTTACCATGTTTCTTATGTATGATTTTTTAGCAATTTTCTGTAGCTTGCTACGTGCATTACTTTTGAATTGAACCATGAATAGATAATTCTATCTAATACTTCTAATGTCTCCACAATTTTGTACCGTGGTATATAATGGAGGAAGTGTATTTTGTTGAACAACTTTATGGTGTTGCATAATTACTATCAGGGGTATTATCCAATCATTCTCTTTTTTCCCCTCTTCCTTCTTTTACATCTGTCTCGACAAGATGCTCCACCCATTCGCGATTGATTAAGCTCAATGCTATTATCAAACACTAAATTTGAGCCAACCTGAAATTAAGCTAAATATCGGACTCTCCATCAACCTCCAAAGTCAATGTTACTTGTTCCCAATTTGCTCACTTTCCTCTCTATATAATTGCCAATGTGCTACGTTTCTGTGCAGATGGTTGAACCAATGTTGAAGGCAGCATGGTATCCATCTTTTGTTGGCAAGATAAAACAAATTCATTTGCATCTTAAATTTGGCATAGGCAGAAAAGCATATTCATTTTACGGGTATGGGTGAGCAAGTCTGAAGAGAGAAAGACAAAGCAAGAAAATAAGTTTTAACATGAGGGCCAGGTCATCTCTGTGCAGACTTTCTTTTTTCATAAGAAAAGTCAAGTAAGAAATTAATTTTAATGCCACATAGGATGAATCGCCGAAAGTATTTAAGAAATCATTTTTCCTTTGATTTGACATTGAAGTAACCTAGTGACTTGACATTAAAATGAGCCCTATATAAAAATTACAATACTTCTTATTTCCTTTTCCCAAAAGACAAGGGAGATCAATCTTTGCTTGTTTTCCCAAACTACTATTTCTTATTTTCTTAAATTGTAGAAAATAAATAAAGAGAAGGTATTCCAGATTTAGTGTTTTTTGAATGATGAAAAGTTTCATCCAGAATAAAACATTAGTAACTAAACAAAAGGGAACATATTAGGATTTATTTTATAACTAAATAGTGTCGTCCAATTAAAAGTAATCTATTTGATCTAGAGGGCTTACTGAGTGAATAAAAACACAAGTAAATTTTTTAGTAAATAATAGATTTCTTGAATACAGTTGAATATATTTCCTGCTTTAAATGGAAGTTAAGCAAAATATGCAAGTCCTATTACTTCAAGATTATAGTAAAATTAGTTCTATCTTACGAAAGATATATTTATGATTAACAAAATACAAATAATTACAAGTAATTTGAACCATAGTGTATTTAAATTGTATTTATAATTTATTGAAATTAAAATAGTTTAATGTAGAACCTTACTTAATTTGATGATAAACAATCTCAAAAATATAGAAAAGGACAAAGTTAATGACCTTTAATATGTCGTACGGAAACGCTTACCTCTTATCTCTTAATTCAAATATAACTTAATTAATCAATTAAAAAAGAGTAATCAGTTAAAAAAAATTAAAAAGAGTAATATTGCTGAGCTTTAACTTAACCAAAGATACTTTAATTAACTAAGTAAGGATTAATATGGAAGCATTTAGTGTATATCATAATGAAGCTTTTCCTGTACAATCTGTAGAAAAATACAAGACCATAATCTCCTTTCTACTTCGTAATGTTCTCTTTCAACAATAGTAATTTCCCTTATATTCTCGTAGTTTTGTTTTATAAGGATCGTAAATTTCTTTGTTGTCCGTAATTTTTTTTCTGCAATGATCACTGTCCCTAATTTGGTTGTAAGTTCTGATGTCATATTTTTCGTAGCATTCCACGTTAACTTTCTTTTGGAGTTTGAGTAAGCCAACTCATTGATCGTAATTTCCCTTCGTACCGCGTGAAGTTCTTCCAAGGATAACTATATTTTCGTGTTCTTGTAATTTTCGTGCTCTAGTGATTACCTCTTTTGTTCATAATTTTATTCAAAAGTGATATTTTCCTTAAGACTTCTATGTGTCACAAAAAATGAATAAATATTTTTCTAAAATGATCATATATATATATATAAAAATGAACAAATGATAGATATTGTCATTGTCCACTAAAATATTGAAATATAATTTATTATCAATAATGAAAACATATCTTGTTAACTAATTATTTCAATCAATATAAGCAATCGTTTTCAGAAAAATATTTTCCAAATCATCTATCTTTCACTGAATAAACGGAGCCTAAATTTTTGTAAATTTTGTGCTCCACTGATTTGTAAGTTTCTTTTGTTGTTTTGTTCGCATTTGCCCCAAAAATGATAGTAATTTTCTTTATTTTCCGGAAGTTTCCAAATCCTACTGTTCGTAACCTTCCATGCAACATAGCATACCTTATTTATCGTAACTTTCCTCCGACGGTCGTCATTTTTCTCACTAATGGATTCACTTGTGAAATATTATTTTGCAACTTTTCTAGAGGACGTAATTGTAATCTCATCGTCATAAGTTCTATTAGTCCTATGATTAGCAATATTCCACAAAATATAGTAATCTACCTAAATTAATAGTACATTCCTTCTCGTATTGTTAGTAAAGTACAAAAGTGGTGGTAACTTCCTTCGCCTTTCGTAATTGTCCTCATCATAAGTAATTTACCTATAAAATAGACGTTTGTAACTTTGTTTTAGAGGATGTAATTTTCCTTTCATAGTCGTAAGTTCTTCGGGTCTTACTCCACAAAAAATTCAACATATCTAAGTTAATTGTAAATTTCCTTGTTGTAGTATTAGTAAATTGCGTGATTGATAGCAACTTTCCTTTGGCATCGGTAATTGTCCTCACTAAAAATAGTTCACGATAAAATATCACTTTGTAGTTTTACTATAGAGGAATGAATTTTTCTTTTGTCGTCATAAGTTTTGTAAGTCCTATAGTTCGTAATATTCCAAAAATAAAAAATAGGAAATTTCTTGCTCATATTATTAAAAGATCACTTAATTGATCATAACTTAGAAGTTATAGTGCGATCAAATTCAGCCCCGAAAGATATTGTTTGCTATTATAAAACATGCACACCAACTTCAAAAATTTGTTCCGGATAAATTGTATGCCCAATTCAAAATATGTAAAATGACATAACTTTTTTTTTTTTTTTTTTTTTTTTTTTTGGTCAGTTAAAATGACATTACTTCACAACACTACAAATTATCATTTATATATATATATATATATATATATATATATATATATATATATATATATACACGTATGTATGTATGTATGTATGTATGTATGTTACGCAGCTCAATAACTTCTCAATCGAATGCAGCAATTCTGAATTGACATAAATCTAAATTATGTATGTACGTATGTATGTTACGCAGCTCAATAACTTCTCAATCGAATGCAGCAATTCTGAATTGACATAAATCTAAATTCCATGCCCTAACTTGACAATTTTTTTTATTAGACGAATGGAGGCTTCGATTACTTATCCGACGCCACAAAATGGAGTTGATTCGAATCATCGGATTGGCTATGCACGAAGATTTTTCTTTCTCCTCTTTTCCCATTTTCCCCTTTTCCTCTCATGCGCGAGCTCTTCTATTTTCCTCTGTTTTTGCTGCCCTTGTCTCTACTTGCACGATCTGTTGAAGGAGAAGAAAAATGAGCTGGGCTGAGGGCTTAGACTTTTAAGAGACATGGGCTTGTTTAATAAGATATGGGCTGAAATATTGGGTCATATATTACAATTATTTGTAATTTTCCTCACTAATAATAATTTACTTGTTACGTATCTTTTTGTAATTTCTCTTCGCAAGACGTGGCTTTCCTTTCGTTGTTGTTAGTTCTATGAGTTCTATTATTCTTAATATTCCACTAAAATAGAAATCTACCAAGTTAATAGTTAAAATCCTCTGTCCTTTTGCTAGTAAACTAACTAATGGATCATCACTTTTCTTCTGTGTTCATAATTGTCCATATTAATAATAAGAGTTAATACCCTGAAAAACTCCAAACCGGTGCATATGTGACAAATTTACCCTAAAATATTTTTTTTACCACCAAAAACCCCAAACTGGTATACCCTTGACAAATTTACCCCAAACGGATACACTTGTGACAAATTTATTCTCTGTTAATTTTCGTTAAATGTTATTGTCAAATTATTAAGTTAAATGACACATGACAGTTGACTAATATACCAATTTATGATTTTACGCTACATTTGTCACAATTTACAATTTTTGTAATTTTTTTGTGGTATTAATCTAATTTAGTGAAGGGTATATTTGTCACAAATTTACCAATTTGGGATTTTTTTCGATCGAATAAATTAGTTTAGGATAAAATTGTCATAAATGTACCAGTTTATGATTTTTTTATGGTCAATCGGGGTAAATTTGCCACGGGTGTACCAGTTTGGGGTTTTTTATGGTCAAAAAAATAGTTTTTGGTAAATTTGTCACGGATATACTAGTTTGGGGTTTTTCAGGGTATTAACCCTAATAATAATTTACCCGGTAAGATATTCATTTTTTTTAAGCAACCTATATGAGTCAATAACTTCCCTTATTCCTACTAACTTTCCTCAATCAAATAAGATTGGTTTTCTTTTGCAAATTACTGATTTTTATTAGGGGTGAGCATCAATCTAGAATTGATTTTAGACCAACTATGGACTGATCCAATCTAGCTGGTCCTAGTACAATTCCCAAGGGGACAAAGGGTACCTTTGGTTTTGCTTTGCAAATGAACCTTGGGGAAATGCAAATGTTTTTGACCAGGACTTCTATGGGACGGGCTTGTTGGACTAGATAAGTGGAGTTTTCGACTAGGTTTGAGCCTTGATCAAATGCCCAATGTTATTGGGGTTTTTGTCATTTGGCGACTTTGGTTCAATCACCTCAGATAAGATCATACAAGAAGGTATCTAAGGCATCATCAATGTCCTGTGTGACTGCAATACACAAAGAAGCAAGTCAGTTGCAAGTGATATGTTTTAATTTCAATATCCAAACACAAAGTTGGCTAACATGTGTAATACTTAGGTACTATGATTGCTAGGTTTTAGGTGGTCGGATCCTTTTTGGTTCGGTTAATCTAGGTTTCATATTGCCACGGATACGTGTATTCTCGGTTTACAAATTTTGGGTCGAGTCGCATTTCAAGTTGTGGTTCTGCTCGAGTCATTACTAGTCCCAAATTTTATCAGATCTTAGATAATTCAAATGCACGTCTGTTTTATCCGGTTTCGATTTTAGCAGGCGGCACATTGATGTATTAGGTTAATTTCACTCTGATTAAATTCGATTTTGGGTCATACTCCATACCATTCATGCCGGTGTATAGGATGATTTGTCGTTTGCTTGGTTTGGGTGGTGTGCGGTTCATTTAGGAATCTCTTCTTTGATAATGATTCGGGTCGTGTTTGTGTGGTCGAATGATTTGGGTTCTTTAGATTTGGGTAATTTTGGATACATGTCGAGTCGGTTAAGGATTGTTGATTTTTCTTAGTCAACTCGAATTGCGTGGAATAGGTTTTCGGATGGGATTGGGTTTTGCCACCTCTGCATGTGGCAAACCAAATAAAGAGTAGTTATTACTAGATAGTTTTTCCTTCATTTCCTGTAAAATAACATCGGATCCATGATTTCATATGCCCGAAAAAGAAGCACGGCTTCATCTACGTTAAAAACTAGCAAAAAAAAAGTGAAGTTTCTCTACTTTGGAAACTTGTTCATTTCTATAGGGAAAATTGTACCGAAAGTCCTAAACTGTTGGCTCCATATGCAATCAAATCCTAAATGTTTGATTTGTGCAGTCACATCCTAAACATGTTTTAATGGATGCAATTTAGTCCTCTTGGCAAAGTCACGGCCAAATTCGCTTTACGTGGCATGCTGGAGCCCGACTTGAAATTCTTCTAATATTATTTAGCATAGGTAGCATTGACATGGTTCCACATTATATATAAGTAAAAACAAAAAAATTCAAAAAAAAAAAAAAAAAAAAAAAAAAAAACAAAGCATGTGTGAATGACCATCGAGGTTAGGGCTTTTGGGGGAACCACCACTACAAGGCTTGCAAGCCCTCGTCCAAATCTAGGTGAGGGCCGCCTAGCAAACGCTCAAGCACACATTATTCCTTTCTCTACTCTGATTTTTCTTTTTGTAGTTTTATTCTAATATTTTTAAAAGAAAATTTCAAGTCTTTCAGAGTGGTGACACATTAGAGCTGTGTGTGCAAAAATTATATAAAGAAGCCATTCAAGACTTCAATGTGTCACATTAAGAAATTCAGTCATGAACTCTGTCACTAGAAGTACTAAATTGCACCCAATAAAAATTGTCAATGACTCAATTTCACAACATTCCTAACGTTTAGGATTTGATTGCACATTAGATCAAAGGATTAGGACAATCGGTGCAATTTCTTCTTTCTTTATATCAATGGCCTACTACCATGTTAAAACATCATATTAAAATAAGATGAGCAATACATAAAATAAAAAAGCTTGTCATATTATCGATTGATCTATCGCCCATCGTGCAAAGTAACATCCTTTTTTTAATCTTTTACACAACTTGAGTGCGCATCGTGTCCAAGAGGATGTGTACCTTCATTTCGGAGGAGGATCCCATCCCCATTCTTCAACGATATTTTCACTATGCGGTGCTTTCGAGCGAGATATGTACTTTCTCTCATTGGATTTGGCAAATTTTCTACTTTAGAACATAGTAAACTACTTTAAGTTACTATTCTGAGGATACTTAGAATCTTAGCAAGACATTTTTAACGGAGTTAAACCTCGATTATCTCTCCTATGAACCAATCAGATTCTGGTGCCTGAAACGAGCATCTCAAAAGGCTTCTTGGCTCCTCCTCCAAGTAGTAGGAGCAAAAGATCTCTAGAATATTGTAATGCTAAAGGAACGAAAGATTAGCTTAGGGTTTGGGCATCTTAATCTTTTCGAGGGCTCTAAGGTAAGCAGTGACGTTCAACAGGCAGTACTAATGAAGAACCTAGAAATCGAATGAGTAATGGGAAACATGTGTGCACTCGCATGATAAGAACGAAAAAAAACGTGACAGTTACCAATGTCCTATAGAGAGACACAAATCCTAAATCTCAATACCAAGTTATGTTCTAGAATGAATCTTTTATTTTAAAGTGTCTAGGGTTAAATGATTTACTAATGCCTCATGCCATAAAGTTGTGCCTAACATGCACTAGTTTTAGCTAGGGAGACCAATCCTTTCATTGAAGTGCACCCCATCAATTTCAGTTGTCCTTTTTGCTAGAGGTGTTAAATGGGTTGCACAACCCATTTATGGACCCATTTATGGTTAAATGGGTCATTAATGGATCAAGCTTTCTTTCATAAAGCACCCATAATGGGTTTTAATGGGTCAAGACTAAGATATATGGGTTTTAAATGGGTTAGAGAGCTGACCCGTTTATGACCCATTTATCAACCCATTAAAATTTAAAAATGAACCCATTTATTTTCACTAAAAACCTCACCATCTCTCTCTCCTCTCTTTAACTTTACAATTTTTTTTTTATAAAAACCGAAATTATAATAATTATTATTTTTCTTTCTTTCTTTCTTTCTTTTTTTCTTTCTTCTTCCTCCGGTCGCCAGCATGGCGATGGCCGGCGACCGGCCAGGCGAGCCCGCCAACAGCAAGCGGCATCGAGCAAGCTCGAGCTCGTTGGATCTGGCGAGACTCAAATTCGCCGGCATCGGGTGAGGCTCGAGCCTCGCCAGATTCGGCAAGGGACAAGCTCGAGCTTGCCCGATGCCGGCAAGCCTTGAGCTAGCCAGATCTAGCGAGGCGGAGGCCTCGCCGATGTCCGGCGAGGGGCGAGGTCGAGCTCGCCCGACTCGTGAGCCTTAAGCTCGCCGAATCTGGCGAGTTCGAGTCTCGCTTGTGGCCAATCGCTGGCCGTCGTCTTGGTCGGCGGCCGGCCAAAGAAGAAGAACAAAAAGAAAAATAAAAAGAAAAACAATTAAAATTTAAATTTTTAAAATAATTAAAATTCTATTTTTAAAATAATTATTTTAAAAATTATAAAAATTGTCCAATGTATAAAACTATTTTAGTTTTTAAATATATATATATAAGAAATAATTTTTTTGAAAAATTATAAAAAAATTGAAAAATTATTGATTGGATTTGTATTCCTTGGAAGTTTTTTATGTAATATAATCTTTTTAAAAAAAACATAAGAATGAGTTTTCCTAAATTTGGTTAAATATGAAAATATTTTATTAATATGGGTCGAGTCAGGTATGGGTCGGGTATGGGTTGAAAAATTTACATTAGACATAAATGGGTCATAAATTGGTTAATGGGTCAATTTGGGTCGACCCATTAATGATCCGACCCAAACCCGACCCGACCCACCCGTTTTTTTTTTTTTTTTATCGGTCTTACTCTAATCCTACTTTAACACTCACTCTCAGACTTTTGCCCTTGCCTCCTTGCAGGACGTGGGAGTTGAAACCCACTCCTGAAATGAAATCGTTCCCACCCCAATCCCCCCTGAGAATGTGGGAATTTAAACCCCCAACCTCTCCTTTCCAAGTTGGAAAGGTGGCCACTGGGGCGAACCCCCAGTGGTTAACCCACCCGTTTAACAGCTCTACTTTTTGCACATGCTAAAGTACTAGAAGTGCCAAAAGAAGAAAGAAGAATGGGCTCCAATTTGAAAACTCCAATATCAATACCTTGTACCCTTGTTCTTTTCTACATGATCCAATCTTTTATATATTATATTAAAAAAAAATCCCATAGCCAATGATATAAGTGGAACCAAACACTGTCCTTTGAAATGTTCAAGTAAAGGTACAATGGTTGTATAGCATTGACAAATTTTCATATTTCCAAGACAAACTCAATGGCACACCATCTCCCTAATTGCTAGATATCCTATACAAGTTTAAGCGATCATATCTTATATCACATAAAAAAAAATGTGTTATAGTTGGGTATGTATATCCCCTCGTAAGTTAAGATTTTGTCAATTTCATTCTGAGTCCTAGGGTTTTAACTTATATAGCAACTCCTCGTTCCACCGATCTTTATTATTGTATAATGTAATTTTACATATTTCTGTCACTTTAGGCCGCTATTCTCGAACTTGGGGAGAAAAAGGTGAAAGAGGAAAAATAATTGCCTTTCAAAGATATTTAGTAACTGGGACCAAGCCACTCCTTTTTCCAACTGGGCAGTTTCAGCTCAATGACTCGAGCATTTATTATTTTGGTCATTCATGGGAAAAATTGACAGGTAGGAAAGCACGCCATTATGCATTAAAATATAGATTTACCTTCTTCTTCTTTTCCTTCTTCTTCTTTTGTGGTAACCAAGGATTCACTGAAACTTGCCCTTGTCGGCTTACATCAATTTGGGGTCTCACAGGCCTCTGCGGTGAAGGCCTAACAGTAACTATACCTCAGGGGAAACTGGTCCAATAGGTTTACTTCCCCATATAAAACAAACAAAATACAATCCATTTGATTTATAACACTTTTTTTTTTTGTCGAAGATTTATAACACTTAAAAAGCTCTTTTTTTACACCAACACTTAACAAACCCCTATAAAGAATAAAGATTTGAATCATTTTCATTTAGGGGATAAAATAAATATTTCAAGTTGCCCGTTTTTGATTAATTACACGTATTATCAATGTAATTTTGAAGGCTGCCATTAACCCGCATCATCTAAATATTGTGAAAACCATCAAAAACCCTAATCAATCTATCAAATCACATCTTTTCACCCTTTTTTCCATTAAAGACCATAGATAATAGTAGTTAAAACCAACAACATTCTTAGGGAAAATTGTCCAAAAAGTCTTGAGCATATAATATTTTTGTCAATTTAATTCTAAAATTTTCAATTTTGTCAACGAATTCTAACCATTTTCATTATTTACTAACTGAGTCTATCCAATCAATTTTGGTTAAAAATCACTTATGTGAATACTAATCGTCTTACATGGTATGATCAGTGGTAACATTGATAATTTTTACTAATATTTTTATTTTTTTATTCTTTTTTTGGGTGCTATCGAGGATCACTAAAAACCCTTGCTAGCCACAAAGGCCTCGCCCAAACTACACGAGGGAGTGCCATCGTCAGATCTGGGTCACCATTTACATGGATCTAACATCAATGACTTTGGATTAACCATTATCGACCTCAGATAACAAATCCAACCGTCGATCAACACATTACATGGAGAAGTAGTCTTGAACCAGTTACTACTTAATTGTATAGACTTGAAATCCATGACCTTGCTAGTCGTGCAAACCACCATAAACCCTAACTAATCTTATGTCTTTCTCTCTCTTCCATTAAAGAGTTTTAGTATTCGCTGCAAACACCAACGACGCTCACCCATTCCCCCTCCCCTTTCTATTTCCCCTCTCTATCCCATTAGTCACTATTCTTAGAGATCTAACATCGACGAGCTCAAATAAACCATTATCGATCTCAGCTAATAGGTCAAACGGTCCGCCAACATATTACATAAAGAAGTACTCGCAAATCAGTCCCTATTTAATTGTATATACCCAAAATCGATGACCTCGAATTAATCATTGTGGACTTCAAACAAGAGGCTCGGATCATCCACGATCGTCCATGTCAACTGAGTAAATTGAGTTTGTCAATTGACAATAAATAAGATGATTCCCATCCTCCATAAGAGGCTCGGATCATCCACCATCGTCCATGTGTGTGTATTTATGTTGTTGTGAAAGTTAGTATGAGCACCTAGAAGGGTGAATAGGTGCGAAAATAAATTTTTCAGAGTGAAGTGAATGATTTTATTTTTAAAGCAACTCTGTTCAGCAATAGATTATGAAAAGAAAATTAGACTCTAATAATCAAATAGAATTACGATCAAAGTAAAAGAGCTCAGGGAAGAGAATAAGAACACAAGGTTTATAGTGGTTCGGCTTAATCCAAGCCTACGTCCACTCTTCCGCACTGACAACTCACCAGCTGGATTTCATTATGAATCAAAAGAGTTGTTACAGTATAGCTCTTCCTTGATTCCACAGTGTAGAGACTTTGTTACACTTCCTCAAGGTCTCACAAAGATATAAACTCTCATTTCGCTCAACAATTGAATTGACTAAGAACAAAGAGCTTCAGACTTTGGAATTTTTCTATCGCGCACACACTCGAACAACTGGAACGTCTTCCTTATATACTCCTTCATGCCATCACACCCATCGGCACTTACCAAAGGAGTTCTTCCAATCTACTCGTTGGACATAATCAATTAGAGAGATTTTGAGTTATTTAAGGAATATGACGATAGCCCACCAATCATACTTGTCCATACAATCAGGATCTAGGTTTTCATAAGTAGAACCTTCCAAGTATACTTTGCCAATCAATGGATCCAAAATCCCTAAATCAATCTCAATTTGAATAATGGATTCTGACATACTATATCTAGCCAAGAGTCGATAGAATCAAATCCTTAACGAAATACTCAGTTCTGGACAAGCTTTCTTTGACGGTCTAGAAAATGTCAATGAGAATAGACTTTGAGTCTTAAGTCTAGCAGTCTGGAGGTCTTCAAACTTTGATGAAAGAGTCTGCAAGTCTTCAAACTAGACTGATAGAAACGTTTTGTCAACTTCAAAACACTTAAGGAAGTTTTCTCCAACAGTTGTAAGTCCTAGAAATATATACATGTATCTAATTCCCTAATCATGGTACTTTTCTCCAACAGGGTTGGATGCTCGATGTTGTATTTTCTGTTTATTTGTTTCAATATACAAAGCACGGGAGAAATTTATAAGCTGAGAGCTCACAAATCGATATAACAATATGTTGTATCCCCATTCAATTTTATCTTTACTAAGCGTCCCCTATATTTTCTCAATCATGGCCATGACATTATTCTTCCAAGTCATTGGAAATACCTTTCTCATGTCTGCTATTTGCTTATTATACACGCGTACGTTAGCCAATAAAACAAGCTATACGTGAGATGGAAGCATTCAAGCAAACAAGCGTAGAGGAGCCATGAGCTACAATTATTGGTCAACATTTAAACAAGTAAATCATTATCATCATCGATAAAGTCAGCCAAATCACTTGACACTTTAATTTTAGGAAATGTGCCAAAAAAGTCATGATCTATTACACTTACCAATTTAATGTTAAACGTTTCAATTATATCAATTGAATCTTAAACTTTTTGACGATTTACTAATATAGTCCATCAAATCAATTTTAATCGAAAATCACTTACATGGATATTAGCATTCGATCATTGACATGAACAAATTTTAAAATTTTGTAATTCTTTTTCTAAATTTGTATTATTTATTTATTTATTTATTTTTCATTGTGGCTAGTGAGGGTCCAACCCTTGCCTAAGCCATCACCAGCCGCAAGCATGGGCCACCAAGCCCTCGCTATATTCAATGACCATCATTGGATTTGGCAAGGGCTCGACTCCCACAACTAGGCGAGGACTGCCCTTGACGAATCTAGCGAGAGCCACAACCATTGTTGGCTGTAGTGAAAATAAAATAAAATAATTAAAATTTTGTAAAAATTTTCCATGTCATTGCCGATCGTGTGACATAGAACAGTTGGCATTCATGTCAACAATTTCAAACAAAAATTGGCTGAATGGTACATTAGTAAATCATCAAAAAGTTTATAATTCAATTGGTACAATTTAAAAGTTTATAACTAAATTGGCACAAATACAATTAATTTAGACTTTTTTTTAGTACTTTTCCCCCTTAATTTCACGTATCGATTTTTGTATACCCAATATATTTTTTAAGTTTTCCATGAATTCATCATGTGAGCCATTAGATCCGTAGTCCCATCCACGAGGTAAAGAACCATTGAGGGCAAGTTGGGCTTACGAAGCTGAGAAAACCTAAATAACGGGAAATTTGATACGTGCATGTAGCTATAGTGTGCCTAATGCAATATAGACCATTTGTTTTGGTATATGTTAAATTGAGTTTCATGCTTCAAATTGATTAGGTATATGTATCAGTAAACTCCATGTACCCTAGAAATTTCCCTACTAAAGAAGGTCAATAGTTAACGCCCTCAAATAGCACTAGGAGGAGGTAGATGAGAATCTCAACAAGTAAAAGTAGAAAGCAATGTTCTTTTCTTTGAATATAAAGAAATTAGACCTTCATTGGATGACTTTTTCCCATATTCCCTAGCTTTGCCCCTAAACTGCCTTGCCCTATAGTTGGGAACTCATCATCTGGTCAAATGGGAAAGCTTTCATATAATGCCTTTGTTCGTACCGGACTCTTTGACTTGGTTGGGACTGTAACCTTTAATTAGTGGGGAGACTGCTGCTACTACTATTTCCTCGCTGAGGGAGAGGTGGACGAAGGATGACGTAGGAAGTAGTTCAAGCTAGCTTGTAGCTTTAGGCTATCGATTGGTCAACCGCCACGTCAATCAATGTCTGGCTTGAGACCTTTCTTGAACAAGTCGTTGGCATCCTACCCTACTAAAAGTGTGGATTTTGGATCTATTACTAAGCCATCTAGCACTTCGAGATAGCAAGATCCTTCTTTTTAAAGGTCCTGGCGGAGCCTAACGAGTAGCTTGCCTTGAAGCTCTCAAATCAGACCATTCATCAGACAAAGAAGTAAGATCGCAGTTTTCATCTCCTGATGTCATAAACGGGGCTAAATTAGATATCCACGACTTTGCCGAGAGCTTTGCTTTCTATTCCTTGGAGCTTGTTCCAGTTCTTTCTTTTCCAAGGGCGGCGGGCTATAGTTAGTAGGGGTGATCAGGTCCAGGGTGGGTAGGATCCAGACCTGGACCCTGTACCCAATCCTGTTATAATCGGTTCCATTTTTTTGGACCATGTACTCGACCTGTTTGCATTGGACCCTGTACCCGACCCACCATGTTTTTCCGGTTTAGGAACTGGGTTAACCCTATTTATATTGGAACCTGTTTTGCATAAAAATTGCTGTACAGCAACCTCACAACCTGTTTTGCATCTTTTAGTTTGTAGATCATACCAAAGCCGAAAGTATAAGTACAACAGAGAGAAACATTACATTCCCTTTGGAATAAACATCCGATTGTAGTTGAATTTGACATCATTCGGGGTCAGCTTACAACCTTCAAGCAGGTTCACAATATTAGTCTTCATTGTGTGCCTTGACATTCCAAATAACTTTGCATAAACAGGACCTGAGGGAGGGAGCACCGAGTATTAGTAGAATGAACCAAAAACACCAATTGCAAGCATTCGTACGTCCAAAGTCCGATGACACGTTGCACGGATGAGAGGAGCAATGAGCTTAAACATTCAACATCCATTTTCTCCCAGAGATCCAGAGACAACGTGACGAAAAGAAGAAATTGATTTTCAATAAACAAGCCAAATCTAGGAAAGGCCCGGTGCGTCCGCACTACCCTCATTAATCCAATCTTTTCCCTTCCAAAGACCAAGGAACCAAAACCACCACCAATTTCAATGCGAAAACTCGTCGATTCGATCAATACAAATCCAAGGAGGCCATTATCAAACCGATGTCCAGATAGATCAAAAGCAAAATGGAAATCAGACGAACATAACTTTGACCACTCTATCTCATTGCTTCTAAGAAAGCTAACAATTTGCTCGAATGTGCTCTGTTTCTAATTCCTTTCTCCATTTAAAACTAAACACGCCCGCACTTGCCACTCGTCGCAACGGAGGCATAAACCCTAACGCTGACGTGAGAGTAGAGAAGGCAGAATCAACCACGACAGCGAATGATCGAGACATAATTGAAGATAAAGAGCACGTGAAGCGACCAGTGTTCGGAGGCCGAAGGAACAGATCGGCGGACGAGCCCTCTGGCTGGGCCGGCTGCTCCGGCTCCGTCGAGAAAGGCCACGGCGCATCCTGGAGGAGCGATGGGAGGACTCAAGCGGTGGTGCCCTTGCTCCAGAGAGCGAAGGTGGACCTGATTACACTCTAGAGCTGGTTCATGCTCAACACTTCGGGGGAAAAGGTTGTGAAGTTTGCGAGTGTGAGAGGTAAAGATAGAAACAAGGAACGAATTAGGGTTTTTTTTGGGTTGGCTTATAAACTGGTTCTCAAACCAGTTCCTGAACCGGTCCGATCGATCCGGTTCCCGAACCGGTCCGGTCGATCCAGTTCTCGGGTGGGTAATCCCTTGGAACCGGTTCTCGGACCAGTTCAAACCGATTCTGACTTTTGGGAACCAGTTCCCGGACTGATTTCAACCGGAACCGGTTCCCAACATTGTTTTCCGAGTGGGCCGGTCCGGGAATCGGGTTTATCCGGTCCAGTTGCACACCCCTAATATTTAGGCATAATACCGCAATACTTTATCCTACCTGTGGATATACTTTCTATATTTAGAGTATAAGTCATTGGAAGTGAAGGTACTTCAAGTTAAGGTTAAGCTATTTCCAGTTCATATTCATTTAGAAGTTCATAGGACGATGTATAAGATTAGAAGGCAGAATATGCCTTTGGTAAGGCGTAATAGAGCTTTGAGTTAAGAACTCGCATTTATTTAAAAGACTATTGTCTAACCAAGTAGCTAGACGAGCTAAAGCTAAACGGACCTAATCAAGTTTATTTAAACCATACATTGGGCTACTTTTCTCCTCATAGCTAGTAAGTTTCCAAGAGGGAGAAGAGAAGGTCTTATGGCAATATCAGGAAGACTACTAATCGATTCTTTGGCCATTCATACAATTTCTGCAGGAAATTGATGATGTGGATATTAGCCATTAGACATGGTGTGACCGATATTAATGTTGATATTTTTAATAATATCTTGATTTTTTTATAATTTTTTATAATTTTTTTCTTTTCTTCTTTTTTTTGGGGGGTCTAAGGGCCAGCCACGTTTGCCCAATCTCCTCATCGGCCACAGTGAAGCCATTTTTTATTTTTTTTGGGTCGGTCAGTGAAGGCATTTAACACTATTGTTTCACTAACATTATTGAGTATTTTTTGGATAATTATTGAGTATTTTTTATCCAAGTCCATCACAAACATTTTTTATAATTTATGTTTTATATATGATGCAATGTTATTTCCTACATGTGATAATAACAAAAGTTAATTTAAAATTTAAGACAAGTACGTTCAACACTTTCATATAAATGAGTGAACTGAGCCTCCATAACTACTTGTACTTTTCCTTGATATAAGCATCTTAGACATAGTTTAAAGTTGAAAACTTTCTTTAAACTTATCTTATTCCTTGAGAATAAGATATGTCATGTTAACGAATGTTTTCAAGGGATGGTATGAGAAGCTTGTTTGTTTCCATTTAATTAAAAGTAAAATATATAATTAGATTTCCCTATTAAAATTTAAAATATTACATGTGAATTTACATGTCAATATTTGGATATTATGAAAAATTCAGGAGTTTAGAATTTAAAAAGGAAAATTAAAATGTGTTAACCACAGAAATTAAAAGAAACGACAAAATAAAAGTTAATTCAAACAAATTTGAAGTGTATTTCCACGTAAAGGCATCGATTACACACATCACAAAAATATAGTCACTTCGAAAATTAAAAGTTTTACTGTCTAGAATTTTTTTTTTTTTTCCTGAAGACACTTCTAAAGAGGGTATGATCATGTACATTTTGGTAATAATGAATAAACAGGCATAAAGAATATAGAGAAATTGCCCATGCCACTAACATTGTCAACTTGTTCATGGGTATTGAAAGAGCCAGCTCTGGTCTGCCATGAGCCGACCCACCAGTCTCTCTCTCTCTCTCTCTCTCTCTCTCTCTCTCCCATCTAATATAGTAGTTAGGGCGGATCAGTAAATGTGCAGATAAATTCTTCTCATGCTTTCTCAATCTCTCACTCAGCATGAGAGTGATGGCTTTTTCTTTTTCCAACCTCTGAAAGCCCCCCCAGAACTAGACCTTTTCAGCTTGGAAAAGGGTACAAAAGGAGAAAAACCATATTCTCAGACCCAACTTGCTACCTCATCTTAACTCAAGCAGAACAAGAAGGGGAGAGAGAGAGAGAGAGAGAGAGTTTTACCGTCCAGGTCCAGAGACTTCTTCCAAGAAACGTGATCCCTTCTCTGAGCTGTTCAGCCATAGCCCCGAAGCCTCCATGCCCATAACATTTTGTCTCTTCCTCTGTTTCCCAATTCAATAGGGCTTTATATCTGCAAGTGAGTCAAGGACACTTTTTGTGGAAAAAGTACAGAGAGAGAGAGAGAGAGAGAGAGAGAGAGAGAGAGAGGAAGAGAGGGAGAGGGAGTGCAAGACTAGGATTCAAGAGAATGAAGATCCAATGTGACGTTTGCGACAAAGGAGAAGCCACTATCTTTTGCGCTGCAGACGAAGCCGCGCTCTGTGACGACTGTGATCGCCGAGTCCACCATGCCAACAAGCTCGCCAATAAACACACGCGTTACTCTCTCCTTCATCCACCCTTCAAAGAGTCTCCTCTCTGCGACATCTGTCAGGTAAAACACCATGAACAATTTCTCGGTCCCTTTTTTTTCGGTATTCGACAATAATAGATTCAATTTGAATGGCCCGTTTCGGGATTTGTCCCGGACAAGATGAAATTTGTCCCATTTTTGCACTAAAATGATACAGGGTAAGTTTCAGAAGGTTGGGTACGTTTCATTTTTCTCCAGAAATTGGCGAGGTGTCTGATGCAGAATTCCATAGAAGCGGCTGTTGCGAAATTTAGACACTTCCTTTAGGTTGAAAACACAAATGCAGTGGTAGTTCTTCCATCATTTTCAGTAATTTTATTCTCTTGTTTCAGGAGAGGCGAGCGTTGCTGTTTTGCCAAGAAGACAGAGCAATCCTGTGCAGAGAATGCGATGTTCCCATTCACAGATCCAACGAGCACACCCAAAAGCACAACAGGTTTCTTCTGACCGGGGTTAAGCTCTCCTCTTCTTCACCCCCCAACCAAGCCTCATCGTCGTCCAGTGCATTGAGCACAGACATGAAGAGCTCTAGATCCTCGGCGAAGAGACAGAATTGCCCGCCGTCATCAGTGTCAACAGCCGAGAGAAGTTTGCCTTTGGGAGCTTGCCAAGACGAGAACCACACGAGCGACGCCGGCTCGATCTCAACGAGCAGCATCTCAGAGTACTTGATGGAGACGCTGCCCGGGTGGCACGTGGATGAGTTTCTTGATCCTTCGTCGACTGCTTCGAACGGATACTGTAAGGTTTGCATTACACTCATGGAGCATCCGCTCTTCCTATTGAGATTATCGCATTTACTCTGATATCCAACTATAATTAGAGGTACTCCGTTAGGCCGGGTCAGTCTGATTTGGTTAAGATGTCTGTCGGCTCAGACCAATTCAAAAGCTTTACTTTATTATAGGTATGAAATAGACAAACGAGAAATCTGTTGCTATGCTAAAGAAGAGTTCAGTTTAGTTCATTTTTCATTTGAGTTTGATCTTTCTCTGGTCTTCTTCAAAATCCAGTAGCCTTTCTTATTTTGCTCAACATAGCTTTTCAAACTGCCTATTTTGAAGTACCACAAAGTTCAGCTCTTGATTTCAGCGAATTTGAGGCGGTTTGAGCACGACATATCTTAGACGATGCTTATCGTAATTAAGGAGAAAAATGTCGAAGGGGAGTTGCTGATACTCGACTTAATTTAATGCAGACTTTTGATCATATGTTGCCGGTGGAGGATCCCGATTTGGTGACCGACACGAGCTCCTCTGCCTCGAAAGATTTTGCAAACTACTCCCCCCAAGTTCCTCATCAATTCCCTCATCTATCTCTCCACCTCTCTCAGGCTCAAGGTCCTTTTTTTCATGGCATGGATCAGCAAGAGAAGGCAAGGAGCAACAGATTCATCAAGAAACAGAGTGATGATGGTTTTCTTTATGGAAGCTCACATCAGCATCCCTTCTCTCAAAATTCTCAGGCTTTTTGGCAATAGCTTTGAATCCACAACCCTTCTGCAATTTGTGGATGTTTTTTCTACAATGTTTTATTTTATTTTTTTCTTCCCCTCCTTGTATTAGATTAAGATTTAACGGTTCCTCGTGATCTCCTGCTCAAAGGGTAGGTTTGTTTTATTTTAACCCCTGATACCCAAAACAATGAAAAAGGAAAATAACCTTTTTCTGTTCTTCAGATCTCTGCAGAAGTTTATTTTAGGCAAGTCTTCCTAGAATAATAAGTTTGTATATTCAACGTGGTAGAGAAGCAAGTTAACTTCTGCCCATCACCAGGTTTACCAGAAATGTTACTTCACCGGTGACCCACAATTTGGAACACGCATTCCGAATTGCGAATTCTCTGCAATCTGGAAAGCCAAATCTGGCGTTCAAATCGACTCGCGCATCAGAAAAATCCACGGATTGGGTCCATGATCCTCTCATGAAATTCACATCAAAAGAACAAGGATCTGCGGCAGTTGCCGTGTTCTTTCTTTGACAAAAAAGAAATGGTTATGGTCATATTGTATTCCAGGTATAGATTCCGCCCTAAGCTGAGGTGAAAATGGCGAAACATGTCGTTTTTTTTTTTGCACGGATGGTTACCTGCTCGGTGCAGACAATGACCCATTAAGCATATAAACTGAACTATAGCCATGGCTGTCCCGATTCAAAAATATCCCAAAAAGATGGTGACCAGTTTTGTGCTCAAATCGGACCAAGTTACATGGTAATTTCCTCATTGAAAAAAAGCCAAAAAAGGAAAGAGTTCAGTCAGCTCTAGTAGCTGTCAGCCTCGCATGATTCCGACTGGGCACGGTGGGGATGGACACGGGACAAGAAATGGAGTGAACTGATGAGAGTGAGAAGAAGACATGGGGTTTTGGCTGGAAAGTGAAAGTGGGGTCGAGAAAATATTGGCCCATGAAGATCTCGAGAGGCAGAAACTTATCCAAACAGAAGGCTTTTTCCTCTATCCCCAGCCGCCAGAAATATGATTCGCCGTTGCCGCACCTGAGTCCCTTCATGACTCCAGGTATCTTTTACCTTGATCTTAGCTTTACTGAGATCAATACTTAATGAGGTCCCCCAAAAAATAAAAAAAATACAAAAGCGAACAATATATATGATCCTCACAACCGCAACTCAAATCACTTGGAAATAGGTCTTTGCAAAGTCAACCCAGTTCACTTTCTGCTTTGGAAGATGAAGACAGAAGTCGCCAATTCACTTGCTGAAACCAAGCTGCTATTTCAAGATGATTGCTGGTCACAGAGAGATAAAAAGTTGAGCGTAGAACCGCCGTTCTAAAAGTTTAAGTTAATAGAAAAACATTTAATATCTTTACACTTCCCCTCACATAAAGGAAGATTTGATACTAGAGGTTTACGAAGGGAGAAAAACTTGAAATCTCTTACTTTATATCAAGATAAAGTTAAAAATGTTACTGTATATTCCAAAGTTTGCATAGTTTTTGTTGTCATGTTTAATTGTTCGACCCAAGCATATAGTTTTGTATTTTGACATTGAAGTGATTTTATAAGCTGTTGAAATTGAATTTTTCTTAGTATAGATTGTTCGAATTGATGCATACATTTTGATGTCTGAAAATTCGCTATTTTTTTTTTAAATTGACAATTGTATATCTTTTTAGAGGAGTAACGATATGTTTAGTTCCTAAACCTTTTCCGATTGTTCAATATAATCCCTTAACTTTTTTTCTTAATTTAGAGTGTGTTTGTTTTGCAGATAATGAACGTTTTGAAAAGTATCTTCCAAAAAATAGTCACTCATATCTCTTACAAAAATCATGAACAAAATTTTTTTATCATTTACGAAAATATTTATACATAAATTATTATTATTATTATTAACTAATTATTTTAAGTAATACAAGTAATCATTTTTGAAAATATTTTCCAAATCATTCATTATCCGCAAAATAACTTGACCCTTAGTTAATGTGCTCATTAGAAAGTCCAACAATAAATTTAATCTAATAAATAGAGATAGATTGCATGAAAGCAAGACCCATCGAAACCCTATAGAAAAGAGATGGAGGATTAATACCTTTACACCTCCTCTCACATGCAAATTAGATCACAAATAACACGTTGAATTGACAAATCAAGAACCGCACATGCGTAATATATAGGGGTGTAACATGGTTTTGATGGCATGTAAAATTTTGTAAAATCACAATTAACTATTTTGAAAATTTAAACTAATAGGTAAAGAAAGATTACAAGACTATAAGTGTTGAAACCTCCTAAACAAATGCCGTGCAATAGATACTTTGTGGAGCTTTTTCAGATTTGACTTAACATGGTCCTTCTATTCAACGGAGTGCAATAAAGAGGATATTTGCTTCTTAGGCATGCCAACTTAGAAAGAACTGTGCGTTATTTATGGTGTGGGGTCTAACTAAACTGAAGATAATATTTTTTTCAAAAACCATATTTCTTTGTTTCTCCCATTTTTTCTCTTCTCTTCTTCTTTTTCTTCTATCTACTACATTGCTGTGGTTGGCAACTTCATCGCTACAGGCCATTATCACCGACATCATCACTACAGTTGTCTTGTCATGCATTAACATGATCGGCACCAATGTCAACTCCAAATGTCCCGCTCATTTCTTCTCTTTTCCCTTAAAGCTACCAACTTTGTACAGTGCTCTCCCTGAAGAAGAAAGAAGGACCTTTCTCCCTCCCTCCTTCCCCCCTCTCCCTCCATGTCACCCTCTTCCCTTTTTTGAAGCTCTCTGTTTTTTCTTTGTCTCCCGATCTATTCTGGGAGTTTATGTATGCAAATAGATTTTTGCAACTGATTTTGAGTGAACATGAAAACCAATTTAGCCATTTGTCCAATTGACTGCCATCAAGGAGGATGTTCGTAACATGACCCCACAACCTCTCTGAGATTAGGCCGCTCTCCTTTCTCTATTTAAATTTAGGTCAAGTATCAGGGATTTTACTCTCTCAAACTAAATCTAAATATAGATTTGGGAAATCCTCATGATTATTAGATCTGTGTTCATTCTACATTTGGATATGAGTGTCTCTGCAGGGCATTGGCGATGAGGACGTTGAGCCTAGACGTACACCAAAAGTGATTGCAAATGGAGTGAAAGATCTCTACGTGTGCTTATCACTACATCTAGTAATTGGTTGCTGATCGTTTATAGTGTTAGATCTATTCTTTAGGGGTGAGAGCGTACTTTTAGCTACAAATTATGCATTGTTATTTGTTTTTTGGGTATCACTTTGTTCGGTAATTATTGGGGATTTGTTAGGCTTAAAACCCTTTTATGTACTTCTCAAGTATCATTTTGATATATAGATAGCATCTTTGTTTCGACAAAAAACACCCACAATTCTCTCTCTCTCTCTCTCTCTCTCTCTCACTAGTGGTGACCTCCATCGAGTTCGACCATAGAGAGTGAGTGAGACGTGCAATGCTAATGGTGGGAAAGGCAACGACTCATTCCGGTGACCAAGGTGGCAATGCTTAAGTGTGGCAATGGCTAGAAGAAGAGTGTTGTGAAAATGAAGTTGTTTAACAAATTAAACAGAATTATAAAATAAATCGGACATCGAATTTACATAATTCGATAAGTGTGACCTACATTCACAAGGAGAACATCATAGATTTCTACTATAGATTAAGAGAAAGAATTGAAATTATAACCACACTTGAATCACTCAATTATTCTAAATGTTTTTTAGCCTCGAATGTGATATCCAAAATTTTTAAAATAATATTTAGGATATAAAAATAGGTGTTATTTATTTTGACACCTTAAAAGTTGTTAATTTTATGAAGGGCAGAAGGTGCGAAAGATGATTTTCTATTATCATTGTTACACCTCGAACCTCGAGCGCGCGCACATCTCTTGGTGGTCGATAAAATTGCGATTAACAGGGCACGTCGCTAACCCATTCATTTTATTGCATATGTGAAAGCGAATAAACAAATCCCTAGACAACACAAATATGAAATAGAAAAGCAAGATAAAATTTTCACATAACACTTTTTATAAACACACTGGATTTATATATAAAAGTCTACAAAAAGATCGGCTTTCAAAAAGAAACTATCCTACAACCTACTAGTCGAACACATTCGCCAATCCTTCAGACTCCATCTCCATAGGCTCTGGGGGCTTACAACCCCATCAGGAGGGTCAATTGCACCTCACCTAGAGCGGTGTTGATCGCAATGGCGGGGATATCAAAACCCTGAATGGAACCTACCCTATACCCATTGAGTCCATGGCGAAACCACACCTTGAATCAATGAGGTACTCTCTGAGGTAAGCCCTCATCGACCCAAATAGTGGTCACAACAAGCTCATAGACCCAATAACTCATGGGGACAAGGACGTCTATGCTCCACTCAGAAATCCCTAGAGGTTGACCAAAACGTTATGGAGGGACCGCCATCTAAGGACTTGAAAAGTTAAGCCCACGACGGGGTGAGACAACGTCTCAGCAAGTCTACTCCCTAAACCCCGATTAGGAAGAAAATACGTCTAGAAGTGGCCTAACAACATAATCAATGAGACTCATCTCGCCTCAGTTCCTTCCTGCACATCAGTATAATTCATATCCTAGATACATATAATAACTGCACACATCAATTGGAACGTCTCACTCAATCTCAATCAATCACAAGGGTCTTGATTATAGGGCCAAATCGTCATGACACGTCACATTCCATGCCATATAATTTTGTCCCATAATCCGACGCACCTATCTCAATCAATCACCGCATTCCAATTGACTAGCAGAAGCAATTTCACCCAACGCACATCGGTCCTCTGGCGTAGCTAGGCTTCGCCTCATCCCTTAAGCGCGGCAATGTCCACCTGACACACATCGGGGATGACATTCCCAAAGGAGCTTCGATCCGGCCTCTACTGCGATCCGGCCTCTACTGCGATCCGGCATCCATTACTAGGGCATCCCATATAGGGGCAACGTCCACCCGACGCACATCAAGGACGGGTTCTCTTAACCATCACACGATCATTTAATTCCAGCCAAAAACACCGTGTATTGCACTCAAATGTCTCAATTAATATAATGTACTTGGCATATTTTTTTCGTATTAAAAACACTTGATGAAAATAATCGTGGGTGGGTATACGGTCAGATTGAACTTTAAAAATTGATACCCCTCCTTTTAAGATCTCACTATTTGATATAGTATTTAAAAAACATTTCAGTGTCAAATCCTGACACCTAGTATTTTCTACTAAAATTTCCAAATTTTTAAATAAATACTCAAAATCACAATCACCACTCAATTTACATAAATTAACATTCAATTGTATAAACTAAGCACACCACTACAATTAGCACGAAATTTCGGTCACTAGCTATCCCGATATAATTTCCGGAAAATATTAAATAATTAAATAAATAGCAAAATTAATTAAATAAATGTAAATAAATCCAATAAATACAAACCTAGGCCGAAAATGCTAATTTGACCACCTAAACGGGCCTAAAAAATAATGCACTTATCCACGTAAATAGTACAATCTATCTAGCCATTAATTAATCTATTCTAACCACCTAACAATCATAATTAAGCAATTAAATTACTAATCCAAACTAACTAACCACATAAGTCATACTTAGCCTAATCTAATTACCTATTAAACGTCATTAATTCCCTAAGGGGGCGATCGACGGGCTACTACTAGCTTTCCTCTAGATTTGTTGAGCTCTTAAATGCACAACAATGGGGAAAGCAAGGCTGAAGAAGAAGAAGAAGAAGAAGAAGAAGAAGAAGAAGAAGACAACTGCTAAGGAGGGGGCCACAAAATATCCAAACACTCATCATACTTGCTCCATCATCTTCAACCTCATCCTCAGCCTCTTTGCTGCACTAGGGCTTCTCCAACAAGCCTCCCAAGGTGGCTAAAATGTTGCTGTCTCCTTGACCTACGAATTTTGTGGCATTCCCCATCCAATCTCATTCAATTCCTCTTCAATTGAACTCAAATTGGTGCCCATAAATTCAGCCAAGGTGCCCACATCACATTCCACATTTTTCCTTGCCAATTAGTCCAACATGAACGTCAAAAATGCAATCAAAAACGGTCCTCTAATTTTTCCAGTCCAAAAACACCTAAATTTGAATTTTCGCAAAAAACTCGGGTTTGCAGAAAAATCTTCGGAAGACGAGTCGACATTCCAAAAATGAATCGCGATATAACAGAACTTTCAATTTCTAAAATCAGGTTCATATTCGCGGTTTATTTCAATCGGACGTGATTTTAGCGTGACCTAACTTACCGGGTAGCTTTTAGGAATTTTTAGTGCAATTGACCTGTGGTCAATTATTTTCGAGCCACATTGTGTATCTTCAACTCATTGGCGACTCTCGGTTGTCGTGAAAATCTTGATATTTCAAATACAAGAACAAGGTATAGAAATGACAGAAAAATCGGTCTAATGTCGTTCGACGAGAATTTTGCAATTATGTAGAATCGCCCACTCGTTAATCACATGCCTTTGTCAAACCAACCTATCTCCGACCTCTTATCGATTTTGACAGTGTCGCATTGATCATTGCAGATTAGCATGCTCGAGCAATCGATTTATGATCGAATTCTCAAGTCTATTGCATTAAAATCCTTAATGGCTTCACCCGATAGATGAGTTATCTCATGAGTGATCAGCTCAAAGAAAAAACTATAGACGCATCGATGAAAAGCCCAACTCATTCAATCAAAAACAGAATTAGAAAATCAGGATATCACAATCATAATCGTTGGAATTCAATGCATTAAGTTTAGTGACAGATATTGACATGTATGTTAGCGATGTTAAGTGACGGTCACCATATTAGTTTAGTCCTCAAATTTCATAGTCAAGTTTTGAATTTACTAAATTGAAATTTTCCTAACATCCATTATTTTTCACCAATACTGTAAGTGAGTTCGAAATATTTTTATGATTTATCAATATTTGGAACGAATATTGTTTTCCTTGTCTACATACTAGTTTAATAGATATTTTGATAACTTAACAAAATATCTACTTTGGAAGCCATACAAATGAGCCATTGGTCCATCTTTAATTTATACCATCTCTCATTATTTCTACACCAAGTGTTTTAAGTCACATGTCCTTAATTTGTGAATTGAACTTAGTTTAGTGATGACGTCATGCATTACACCATCTATTTCAACCTTAGCCAATTAATGTCTAGATAAATCACTCATTTTAAGAAGCCTTCTCTCGAAATATCTCTCATTTGGCCACTCTTATTAGACCACTTGTAAGGCCACTTGCATTTTTCATATTGAAGCACCATTCTCCTCTATACACCTTACATTTTAACCCAAGGTCTTTGTTACCTTTAACCTTGGTTATGTGTTCAAACAAACTAAATGTGGCCATATGTCCTCAAGGTCATCGTTAGTTAGTTCATCTCCATTGGCCTTATTATTAGATGAAGCCATATAATTTTACCACTTGTAGCTTTTCTGCTTGAACACTTCTCTTCATTTCGCACCAAGTGTTTCGCACCAAGTGTTTTAACTCACGTACTCTTTAGTTTGAAACGTTAAAATTTGACCACCCATGATATCATGCATGACATCATTCATAACAACATAGTACATTAATGCATTGATGACTCGTTCCTTTTTTCTTGGCCAAAAAGAAGAAGTCCTCTCTCATTTCAACTAAAATATCTCTCTAGCTAATCTCATGAGCCACTTGTGTATTAGCTACCTGCTTAGGGCCATTTGAAATATTTATATTGGGACACATAGCCTTCTACTCTTAGATCTTATGATTTTAACTCAAAGTTATCATTGCTTTTAACCTTGGTTTGTAAGATTCATTTGGCCTATAAAAAGACCTTCATATATGTCTTCAAGTTTCCAAGAAACAATTCCAACTTTTTTCTAAAGAGATCTTCCATCACCTTTCACTTTTAGTTTCATTTTCAATCTTTTGAGTGAAAACAAAGATTTCATCCTCATATCTTTAAAGCCTTAAAATACCATCTTTCAAAGTTATAAGATGATTAAGGCTTTGGTTGATTAAGTCTTTACTTGTAGTAAGTGAAAACTCTAGGGGCAAAGTTGACTAGATCTTTGATTTGGTTGGTTGTTGGTTGTTAATTCGTGTTTGGCTTTTGTTGGCATGTGTAGGTAAGTCTTAATAATGGTATGTGATTTATCGTGTTTATTTGAATTGGATTGTTAAGCTTGTTCCATGCCTAGGAGATGTTTAATGGATTTCCTAAGAGGTGTTTGATCATTTCTCTAAGATGTGATGACAATTTTTTTTTTTTTTTGTTTTTTGTGAACCTAGAAGTGATATTTTTGTAATTTAACTAAGTTACCAAATTACTAGTTGTCAATTAGTCACGTGATCAATTCTTTGCATTGTTGAAGTTCACATTATCGATTGTTTAAGTTGTTGATATTCATGATGTCCATTGTAGATAATCTAGGGTTGCCAAAGTGGGACCTTCTCTAGAGGTGTATGGTTTTGGTGACTAATCAGGCGAAAGTTGTTGGGCTTGTAACGACCCGTTCTAATGAGGGCAATAAATGGTCGCCAAGGCCAAAGGACTTAGACAATGAGCAACTCTTGACAAGCTTCTAGGTTGTCGAATGGGGCAAGAATGAACTAAATTACACACCGAATGAGAGGAAAGTGTGTTTGGGATGCCCCGAGAGTGTTCACGCTACCACATGAGTCAATATGAGTCCTAACCAGTGACAAGTATGGACTCACTTGGTGTTTGTGAGTTTCATGACAAGTATAAACTTGCTTATATATATTCCTATGTATAGTGGTGAGCTACTAGGTGATACTAGTTCCTTATGAAATAAAATGTCATCTGCTTGCTTTTAAGTAAATGAACTTGCAATGTTGTTAATAGTTTCCACTAGCATATCATGATAGAAAAGATAAAGCATTTTTTTTATACATTTGTTATACATTTGTTATACATGGTTATTTTTGTTTACTTTGAATTCACATTGTTTGTTATACTAAGTTGAGTGGTAAGTCGATCTCCCACCTTAGATTTAGAGATTTCATTTATTGGGTTTTAGCTTATATCTTATTTTTCAAATTTGTGGGATGATCTCCTTAGACATGGCAATGAAGGGGACGAGATGATGTCAAAGGCCATCAATCCTTGACTTGGATGGTGGCTTGATTAATGTTTAGACTCACTTCGGTTTATTATGAGAGTAATGGTGTTAGGTGATCCTGACCTTTCCAAAAATTATGTATTTTGTTGTGATAATTACTACTAGTGTTTATATAATGTTGAAGACATATATATTATTAAACTCATGTGAATTTCTAGTAAAAGATATTGTAAAAAGTGTAATATGCTTCCTCATGTGTAATTATAATTATGAGTGTAAACGGAAATGACACATGCCGCGGTGACGTTCTAACGTGTCACTCCCAAAAACTTATACAATATTTGGCCCTCACAATTTCTCACTAATTAATTTATCAATCTCCCAAATAAATTACGCAAAATCTTAATACAAGATTTTCACAATTTTAAAACACTTTCAATGTAATTCACAAAGAAATTGGTTTTTAATTATTCTTCACAAAGGGGCTGTTTGGTTCAACTTTGGGGAAATGCCTTTGCATTTCCCCAAATATATTTAGAAGAATGGGCATTTTGTGAATGTTGAAGTGTTTGGGAACTTTTTTTTATTTTGGTGCATTTTACAAAGGAGCTTTGAGCTCAAAAGAAAAAGGAAAAAAGAAAAGGAGAAAAGGAGAAGGAGATGTTGAATCTGAGGAGGGAGGCAGCGGAGCCGGTGGGGGAGGCGGCTGGTGGCCGTGGTGGGGAGGCGGCCGGTGGCCGTGGTGGTGGGGTGGCGGTGGGTCGCGGCCTCAGGCGGCGTCGCCTGAGTCGCGCGACACATGCACTGCCGTCCTGTGGGTCGCGCGCCCTCAGGGCGACGCCGCCTAAGGCCGCGCGACCCACGCGACGGCGGTGCGTGGCGACTAGATCAGGCGGTGCTCAGCCCGTCGCGTGGGTCGCGCGACCCAGGCGACGCTGGTGCGTGGCGACGGCGGTGCGTGGCGACGGCGGTGCTTGGCAACGGCGGTGCGTGGCGACCAGATCTCCGGCCAGGCCCCGCTCGCCCGTCGCGTGGGTCGCGCGACCTACGCGACGTCGCTTGAGGCCGCGACCCACGCGACGTCGCCTGAGGCCGCGACCCATGCGACGACGGTGCTTGGCGACGGCGATGCGTGGGCGACCAGCTCCGGCCGGCTGAGCTCCGCCGGTTGAGCTTCACTCTTGAAGAAATAAGTTCAACGAGGAAGACGATGAACAATAGTTTTTGAGGGTATAATAGGAAAATGCAATTATTAGTGAGGGCAATATTGGAAGAAAAAAATTCATTAATACCCTCTTCAGCATTCCAGAGCATTCCATATGCTTGCATTCCCCCAAGTATGGCTCCAAATGCTGAACCAAACGGTTGAAATTTTTCCCAATGGGCTTTCGGGGCTGAAAGTCCCTTGGGAATGCTGAACCAAACAGCCCCAAAGACGACATTTTTTATATATGGACAAGAGTTGAATGAAAAACAGAAAACCTACTCAAACAATTGATGAAATCTGTTCAAATTAGGAAAATATTCTTTTTGAACTCAAACTTGATGTAAGACGCCGGTGTCGTTCATCTTATTCGGGTAAGTGTCCACGTCAGTGTATCAATGCCATTTATGGCGTGAACTACCGCCTCCACAATTTTCGTTAATCCATTTAACAAAATGATGACATCGAACCAAATTCTAAAAGTGTAAAAGCTAAATTAAAAAAAAAAAAAAAAAGGACGATACTGGACAACGAGGAAATGTCCAGTAGTACCCACCCATTGTCATATTTTATGATTGAAGCGTAGAGAATGAAATTTCTCGAGAAAACTAAACTTTGCCATCCCTAACTGCGTGCACTCGACGCAAATTATATAGCTCAGCATAAATCAGCCATTAAACTGTCTGATGCAGCTCTCTCTTCCATTCATTTTTGTTTTTTTTTTATCTCATTCATTTCTTCGGTGATCACGTAATTCGGACCTCAGATTGGTAATTTACGGCTCGACCCCCTCAAACTCTTTACCAGCACACCGCGTGCATGTTGGCTCTCTTTCATTCTTTAAAGCATGGAGGGAAGCTCTCCTCTTTCAACTGCGATCAGCAGCAATCTACTCCCCGTGATGACTCCGCTCTATGTGAAGCAATTTTGGAGGTTATCAGTATGTGAGGCCGAAGGGGCAAAAGCCCAAAGACTCTGATGCAACCAAATAAAGAAACGCCTCTCGATTTAAATTTAAAAAGATGGGCCCTGACCCATGGGATTCTTGACCCGGGAAATCACCGACCTTGGTGGACCCGAATAAGGTGGGCGGATAAAACTCTGTTATCCAAGTCTTTCCCATTCTTTTTCAATTGATGAGATCGTGTTAATTCTTGGATCACAATAGGACAATTGGGAATGGATCGGGTTTATGCATGTCGAACCATTTCTTAAGCCCGCCCATTTATTTTTTCGGATCTTATGGATTTAGGTGGGCACGGGAGAATCATGCGGACCGCCGAATCCATGAAAATGTCTATTTTGATTCACATTTCAAATCTCGTCTTTTTTCTTCCTCTTCGTCTGCATCGTCTGTCCTCTCTATAATCCCCAGCTTTGACTTCATATTCCTCAATTCGGCATTTCTTTGTCCTAACTACTTCTGAAATCTAAACACTAGTGATTAATTTAACATTGGAACTTCTATGAATTAGGTGCCAAATCACGTAATTATTAAATTTTTTTAACAGACGGTTACTTAATAAAAGTTATTCCATATATTGTAATTTGACAGCAAAAGTGTATCTGCATTTTTGTAAGGAAAATGAATTTGTGTGGGCTCAAGAGACCTAGTGATTTGTGAAGTTGAAGTTATAAGTGCTCAAGCGACTAGGATCCGTACAGTTGCTAAGGAGTCGATTTGAGTATTGTAATGAACATAGTACAAATTATATGAGTCTATTATAGACCTGATTATTTCATAGATGAGTTTGGGAAATCAAATCACCGCAACACATTTGAGAATTTAGTTCCTAAGGGGATTGGGCTGGCCCTTGTCTGAAGACACTAGACTTTGCAATGTGTAGATTGGTTCTCAATCTTGAGACTTTAAAGTTGGTTTAACTCGAATCAACCCTATATATATATATATATATTTTTTTTTGCTCTAAAGCCTAGCACCTTTGACTCTACTCTTTCTTTTGTTATTTTGTCGTGTAAATTAGAAAATAAGAACCAGCTTAGACAAAAAAATATATATGAATCCTTTTTGCTCACTTCACTTGCTGCCACTCGCCTCTTTTTGCTGGCAAGCCTGGCATTACTCACCTCACGAGTGTAGTTCAACAGGTGAAATCGCTTGTCTCTTTTGGCCTACCTCACAAACGCACCTCAACATCACAAATAAAGATTTCTATTATTATCAATCTTAGATTTATATTTGACATGTACCAGTATTTATAATTTGGTCACTCAAAATATTAAACAAAAAATATATATATATAGTTGACTAGTCTTGGGTTGACCCTAAAACTATATTAGACCCATAAGGTCAGTCTAGTCCAGTTTTTAGCTCTAGGCTCAATAGGGTCAATCCCCAATCCCAAAAATTAAGGACTAATCAAGTTGGTCTTTAGGTTAGATGCTAGATCAGCTCAACCTAAATCATACTCTCTATTTTATTCCGATTGTATCTACATATCCTCTTTTTATTTTATTTTATTTTATTTTTTTTCAGGTTGCTAACTCAATGGTAGAGTACTCAACTAATCCCTATTGGGGGAAGGAGCAGAGGGGGGGGGGAGATTTTGGCCTCTAAAGCTTTTAGTGACAAACAATTAGGTATCTTGAATACCAAAATTGCGGAAAGTATTTAGGGATTGGTTAGTCGCAAATCACTGTCTATTTTTAATCGATATATTTAGTGTCAAATATCGTGTCTCTAATGTTATACAATTGAAGTAATCCTTTTGTCTCTATCGCTTCTTCTAAGAGCAAATAAATTTTCCTCGAATAGGCATTTTTTGTGATTAACGGTGAATATGATGGAGAGTAATAAAGAATTTCTTACATTGTTAAATCGAGGAGCACGTTTAATATGATGAGACTGCGAAGCGAAGACGAAGCAAAGAAGAGACGATAAGATTGTGTTTAGTTCACATTTCTCAAGGAATTTTGGGCCTCTAAAATCTCTCGAGTATTCAACCTAAAAAAAAAGTATTTTCAATAAAAATTAGAGCATTTGGTAAAAATGTTTTCGAACTCTTCGAGAAAATGCAAACACTAGTGAAGCCCTCAGCCTAAAGGCAAGTTGAGACTTACTTTGGACTTGCAATATTTTCAAAGGGTAGCTTTGAAAATGAAAATGAACTTTGTTTCTTCCAATTTGGCCCGCACTAACCTTTTTATATTCCTGTATTGCCCTCGTTTACCGTTCATAACCTCTCTCCTTCTCAAAGATAATGTTCATTGACCCAGATATATTTCACGCATAGGTCATCATCTCCTTTGCTTGACACTCTCCACGCGAACGAGCCCCTCGGTCTGGCTCCTACCTCTCACCTCTCCCATCACTCACGGCTCGGGTCCTTGAGCCAACCTTCACCAGGGGTTGCGCGACATTAGCTCAGTCTTGTCTGGGGTCGCGTGACATCGGGAGCCCTCTCCTGAGGTTGGATTGATGCTCGAAGAGCCAGATTTGAGGTGAGATTATGATTGGTCGAGAGGCTCACTAAAATAGATTGTGGTTAATGTGGCACGTAAGCATCAAACATGGTTTTTCTTAACACGTGTGATTATCAACCTTCCCGTGCTGATATGACACCGTGTCAAAATTAAAGAAAGTCGATATCCCAAAAAAATTAAGGGAAGGGGTGAGGGGGTTTGAAGATCATAATATTAACGTTGCATAAATTCAAAAATATTTAAAAAATTCTTTGTTCTAGTTTAGACATGCCGTGTCAGCAATATTAGTTTAGACATGCCGTGATAGCATTTTCCCCATTTCTTTTTATTTTTGTATGTCTAACACTATTTTGAGTCTAAAATTAACGGCAGAAATTTTGGGAAGAAGTTATTTTCAGAAAATATGCTTGAGAAAATCCGTCAATCACTTTCTTTGAAGTCTGAACAACGATGCCATTAGTCTATCCATCCCCAGAATAACCAGGACTCATTTCCAAACAGACCAAGGCGTAAAACCTTGAAAAAGCTTTGGATTTTGATTGGATTGGCATTAATGGCGATGGACATCAGCATCTCCCCCAATATCTTTCATGTCTTTCAATTTTTTATTAAGCTTGATAATGATCCTGGTAAACTCAAAACCCTCCCACAAGATACAACATATTGTGACCTTTTCTCTACAGTATTGTTATGATCAAGGATTGAAGATGCTTAAACCATTGTTATCTTCATGCATGTATAGTTTATGTAAGTAAGGAGTTTTTACTTCAAATTCATTGCGTGTTGCAAATTATTCGTATCCCAAAAATGGCATTCTTTGGAAGTTTCTAAGTTCTTTTATCGAAGCATGGCGTTGGACAGAGTCTTGAGGTAATAGATTTGATGGGTCTGAATATTTGCAAATATTTGAATATTTACAAGGGTATAATTAATATGCTATTTACCATACTTGATGCAAAATATTGTCAAGAATTAAAGCATGAGTAGATAGAGTAAAATAAAGTCATATAGATTAGAAATGGATCAATTCATGTCATATCCACAATTTTATTCGATTCATCTAAACCTGATTGAACGAACCCGCTTGACAGTCTAAATAGACATATATAAACCCTTTGATTCAAAGGTAAGAACTGATTTGCACGTGGAAATTGGGACTGATGGCCAGCAATATATCGGGCACAAATCAAAGTCCCTGGGACTTGCAGGCCTAGATCGAAGATTGCAAACGCCAGCTAGGCCAAAATAACTCCATCCGAGTAGCCCATTGTCCCCACGAGGCAAATCAATTGCTCGAATGAATTGTGAAGACCCGCCCCAAGAAGACTTCCCTCAAACTGGATGTCTAAACTCCTCTGCCCCTTTTAGATATATTATGCGTTGATGTTTCACAAAATTTGTTCTAGTTAATGATACGAGTAACTTTTTTGACCAATCCGGAACAGTACTTTATTGACAAGTGTTCTCTAATAGACTATTAGTTTCTTCTTGTCTGTTTTAGTATACAAGTGAAATTTCAAAGGAATTTTTCATGTAAAACTAAATCCATCTCCAAGCTTAATCCTACGAGGGACATGTCATTTTTATGAGGACTAGAGAAATTTATCAAGAACTACTCTTGGCCATGAAATTCACCATCCTTAAGACATAATCTTAGTCATTGTCATATTGACTATGATACTAAACCAAATTTAAAGTGACCACGGAATAATTCAATTCACAATTTACCAACTGCCATGAAATACCAAAATATTGAACGGTCTTTCTGGCTAGTGGCTTATGCTTGTACACAACAGATCGCGATCAGGATTACAACTGGTGAGAGAGAGAGAGAGAGAGAAGGGCAAGATATAGAGGTAATGATTAGATTACGAGCATTAAATGCGTGGATTTGAAGCCCCACAGAGAGAGAGAGAGAGAGAGAGAGAGCGAGAAGAGCCATGCGTGATCTGTGCGGAACTGTGGATGCAGAGCAGTGTGTTGCAGGAGGGAGGGTGATAAGGCGGCCGAATGTTTCGTGAAAGACGTGAAGCTCATCATTTTGGCTGTCGGGAAGCAGCAAAGCCTTCGCCTCCGTCCCTTCGTCCTCCTCCCCAACTCGGGGTTTTGCTGCAACTTCACGAAACCCTAATCTTTCACCTCCCACCGTTGGTTTCTTTGTCCTTGTCCCCGTCGCTATGATGTCGATTCACCATATTTTCTTATTAAACCCGAAAGTAGGGCATATCTCCTTTCCTCTAAATATAAATATATATTTTTACTCTTTGCTAAGTTTTGAAGTAAACTTTTATAAGCTTTACTTAGCTGTCATGGCAAATTTCTGCCATGTTTGAATTTACATAAGCATCCAATTTCATCTAATGCTTTGTCGATCGTAGTAATACATTCGATCATGGTAATTTTTACATTTTATTACCATTTTAATTTCTTTTTCACCTAATCAATTTTCTTTTATTTTAGTATGATTGTTTCATCCAACTCCAACAAACCAAATGAGAAAAATTGAGGGTCTCATGCTTGAAAGTAAAATTGGCAATTTTTAATACGAATGACACATTTTACTATGAATGTCTCATGAAAGTAGGGTTGACAATTTTAAATACACATGACCAAATTGCTTGAAAGTAAAATTGGCAATTTTTAATACGAATGACACATTTTACTATGAATGTCTCATGAAAGTAGGGTTGACAATTTTAAATACACATGACGAAATTAATATATAAATAGAGCTCTGTTTATTTCACATAAAATATATAATTTAAAAATATTTTCTTAAAAATATATTTTATGGGAATAAGCGAACAAATTATATTTTAAATTTCGATTAATACTGAAAACCCCAAACCGGTACACTTATGACAAATTTACCCCCAAACTATTTTTTTGACTGCAAAAAACCCTAAACTGGTATACCTTTGACAAATTTACCCCAAACTAGTACACTTGTGATAAATTTACTCTCTGTTAGTTTTTATTAAATTTTATTTTCAAATTATTAAGTTAAATAACACGTGATAGTTGATCAGTATATCAATTTAAAATTTTATACTCTGTTTGTCACAATTTACAATTTTTGTGATTTTTTGTAGTATTAATCTAATTTAGCAAATGGTATATTTGTCAGAAATTTACCATTTTTGGATTTTTTGCAGTTGAATAAATTAGTTTTGGGTAAATTTGTCATAAATGTACCAATTTAGGGTTTTTTTATAGTCAGTTGAAATAAATTTGTCATAGATATACCGGTTTTGGGTTTTTCATGATAAAAAAAAAATAGTTTTTGGTAAATTTGTCACAAGTGTACCAGTTTGGGATTTTTCATAGTATTAACCCTTTTAATTTTTATGCAAATGTTTAAATACAAATTATTGTGGATAATGAAAATATACTTCATTAACTAATTCAAATGATGTAATCGTTTTTTTTTTTTAAGGTTAATACCTTGAAAAACCTCAAACCGGTATATCTCGTGATAATTTATCCCAAACTAATTTTTTAATTACCAAAAATTCCAATCTAGTATATCATTGATAAATTTACCTCAAATTGGTATAGTTGTAACAAAATTACCATATGTTAGTTTTCGATAAATTTTATTGTCAAATTATTAAGTTGAATGACATATGATAGTTGACTGGTGTACCGGTTTGAGATTTTACTTTTCATTTATTATAGTTATACAATTTTTGTGATTTTTTATTATATTAATTTAATTTAATAGATGGTATATTAGTTACAAATGTATCGGTTTAGGATTTTTGGCTGTCGAATAAATTAATATAGGGTAAATTTATCACAAATATATCAATTTATGATTTTTTTTATGATTAATTTGTGTAAATTTATCATGAGTGTATTAGTTTGAGATTTTTTATGGTCAAAAAATTAGTTTGAAGTAAAATTATCACAAACATATCAATTTATGATTTTTTTATGGTATTAATCATCTTTTTAAGAACTTCCTTATTAATCATTTATTTTTTTTCTTGCGAAATACATGAAATCTTAATTTTGTAAGAATATTAATAAAATATATTACTTTGTCTTTAAATGGTCCACCGGGGCCGCGCTTTCTCTGTCAGCAAAGTCGGGGTACTGCAGTCACCATCTGAAGTTTCCATAAATTTTTCCGGCAAAAGGTAGTACTTCTTCTTCCTTTGCAGCTTCTACTTTTCAAGAAAAAAGACTGACATGCTACTCTACCTACTTGCTACACAATGGTTACGCAACTGTTTGCCCGTACGAATTCTTTGATATACGGAATATATACCATCTAAAACATAACGTCCAAAACCCCAAAAAGGGGAAAAAAAAAAAAACAAATTATAACATTACATGGTAAGTCAAATGAAGCCTCCCTTATAAAAAAGAGTTCATGTTTATTTGCATTTAAAACAAAAGCAAGATGTACTTATAAGAAAAGCACTTCAGAAAACAAAAGCAAAATGTAACTTTTGACTCCATCAAAGTATGACCCAAAAAAAAGACTTCTCTGTCGGAATATGTAGTATTATTTAAATTTCAAAAGATTATATATGATTACCTACTATGAGATTTTCATGAATTCCAAATTTATGAAAAGATCAACGTGTTGATTTGCAAGATTTAGATCAACATTGGAGTATTGACATAATCTTGAGAGTTCCGGATCTTAAAAGAAAATCAAAATGCATAAATTAAAATATTTTGATTAAGTAAAAAGTGAGGAATAAAATTTCATTAGGGGTAATGAATCAACTTTGGTATTGTCGCACAGAATTCCGAATTTTAAAAAAAAAATTGCATACTACCCTTGAACTTTGAACAATTGCAAAATAGCCTCCTGACTTTAGAAAATTTACTAATTAACCGCCTAGACTTTGATTTTTCTTTTTTGTGGTCGTTATTCTCTTTGCATCCGTATAGTCAACTGTTACCTAAACTTAAAATGAACCTACTGATCATTTCTCGACTCAAAAAACTTCTATTACATGGTAAATATATTTAATAAAACAAAGAAGAGGCATAGTTAATTAAGTTGAAAAAAATGCTTAGAGGTAATTTTGGTCGAGAAAAATGAGTTAACCCAATTTCATGCAATATTTGATGACTATGTTAGCAGAAAAATTCGCAACCGGAACAAAACTCAAATTTTTAAGAGGGAGAATAAAATGTGTCTTTTCAAAGCCAGTGGCTATTGTGCAACACTGCTAAAATTTATTGACCAAAAACTCTACCTTGAAAGGTAAAACCGATTTAAAAAATTTTACGAAAATCTTGGATTAGGTAATATGTTTATCACCCCCGATTGGGTGGATCGAAATATAGAATTGTTTCTACCTTTGGAAGTTGACCACGTGTCGAGTATCTAATTCATACCACATATTCACATTTTTAATCACTAGTCTAGCCTAATGAGATTTTTTAGAATCAAATATTATCTTCAAAGAATGAAAGAGTGTATGTAAATAAAAAAACGTAACACTGGTTCCTCATGCCAAAAAGTACATAGAATCTCTTTATTGCGGTTCACCCGAGTTTTTACTCGGATAGCCGGTTCATAATGTTAACCATGACTTTAAAAGTTTATAAGATAAATGCAGTAAAAGTTCTAAAACTTATCACAAAAACATATTTAAATTCAAAAATTTCAAACAGTACAATTAAATTTTAAAATTTATTAAAAAAGTACAATTTGGTTATAAAATTTTCAAAAGCACAGTGAAGTTATAAAACTTATCAAATTAATCAAATCAAGTTTATTTTTTTTATTGATTACACTTTTTAAAATTTTTAGAACTCAATTACATTTTTGCATGGAAAATTGTCCAAAAAATAAAAAATCTATTGTACGATGGTCAATTTAGTGCTAAATCTTTCAATTTTGCCGATTTAGTTATAACCTTTTGACAACTTACCAATTTGATCCTAAACCTTTTGATTATGCCAATTTAGTCATAAACCTTTAAATAATTTGCCAAATTAATTTTTAAACTTTTAACAAATTGTCAATTTAATCATTTCGACTAATTTCGACCAGATATCATTAATATGGTGGTGTAGTCAGCATCGACCATTCTATGTCATGTAGCCGATGCTGATATGAACAATATTTTAATTTAATTTTTAATTTTTTTTATTGATTTTTATTTTCTCTTTTTACACAAGGCTAGCGAGGCTGATGGCTATTGTCTTAAGGCCAACGACCTTCGCAAACCCCTAGACGAGGCGAGAGTGTTGCAACCCTTGCCAAAGATCCAACGAAGGCCTCAATCGCCCAAGGGCTAGCAATGTAACACTTTGATCCGATCCTGATTTTCAAAATGGGATTACATTAGTAGCCAATCTTTGGAGCGAGATTACAATGAGGATCAGTAGACCATGAAAAGGACAAGAAAGCTACTTTGGAGCAAAAACTCATTTTTTCATCAATGGAACACGAAAATTTGGAAAAGTGAAAACGGGTTGTGGATGAGCACTCACGTGGGCCCAAGTCCATGAGTGGGCTCAATGAGTCCCACGCCCATGAAGGACGGCCCAAGGGCCTCACGCCCAAGAGAGGGGCGACCCAAAAGGGCCACAAGCCTCTAAGCCCACTTTAACCTCTTACGAAATCTTATATTAATTGCACCCATGTGTATGAATAGTATCAAATCTTTTTACAATGACCCAATTGCCCTCTCTTCAAGTTAAGGACAATAGGGGCAAAGTTGGCAAAAGCCAATGGAGGGGGGCAGCCACAAGCATGAAGGAGGTTTGCGGAGGACAACCTAGCCTAAGCCTATTTCTACATGTGTGCAAATCAAGTGCATTGAATGCTTGGATTTTCCTTCTTCATGAATCCATTCCTATCCAAGTAAATGCAAGGTGGTGAGAGATTTGAGGGATTTCAAGTACAAGGCATAAATGGTAAAGATATCTCTCTCATTCTCTCATTCTTCTTCCCCTTTTGTTTGCACGACACATTCTTCTTTTTTTGGTAATATAAGAATATATTGAGCTTAACCAAAACTATACAAAAATAGTTCGGCACCAAAACTAACACTTAAACTGACAAACAAGTCGGATCGAGTGGAATGGTACTGACAAAACAAACAATAGCTGCCAAGCAAGGCAACATGGAAGCCACAAGAGGCGAAAACCAACATAAACAACAGCTACACAACAAACGCTACACGGCTAGCGAAACAGAGGGAGCTACACGTTAGAGATGAACCCCAACAGCAACTAGTAGGAGCAGCACTAAAGATGCACCAATCGACCACATACTCCATTGATCGCAAGTAGACGCTCGAGCACCACCAAGCCAAGGCAACCGAGTGACCGAGCAGCAATGGCATAAGAACAGAACAAAGACACAGGAGGTCAGCCATATAGAGCAAAGTCAAATGACTCAAGGGAGAAGATGGACGAGTCAATTCCCTAGCTGCGTTGAGTTCTCCTATTTCTCGAGGTGTCGTCAACATTATTAAAAGTCAAGGCTTTTATCCTTGACGACTTTAATAAGCTAATTCTTCAAAGTTGGAATAGACAGAGTTTGTTCCCTAAACAGGATGTTGTTCAGCACTTTCCAGATCAAATGGCAAAGGACACCAAATGAAAAATGAGCAATGCAAGGATGGAAGTCATTGCCAAAAAGAAACTTTAGGGCCCATCGAAGATTGTCCTATCAGGAACTGTTCCGCCAAGGGAGGTTGCACCTACCCACCCAAAAGGAAGCAACCGTGGCGGTGATATGACACCCAAAAATCTCTAGAATCCAGCCTAGATTTACAAAAAACACATGAAGCATCATCAATCCTCCCATAGGACAAGAGAAGAACCTGTGTGGGAAGCCGGTTCTTCATTATGAGCCACAGGTTGAATTGATAACGTAGAGTGAGCGAACTATTCCATACAAGAGAGAACCAAGGGACTAATGCTGCTCTCGACCGAATGGTTACCCGCGTGGAAGCAACCAAGAAGGTGCCCGAGGTGTTCTCACTCCAAAGAAAGCGATCCGAATTCTGGGAAGGAACGGGAAGGGGAAGTTCCCGCGCCTCTATCATGTACTTAACCTCGCGACCCTCTAGTGAGAACATGTCCGCCACCGAGGCCTTTCTAGAAAGATCTGACTGGTAAATGTATTTGTCCGAAAGTAAGAGATTAAGGGGTCCTTTTAGATACCAATTATCAAACCAGAGAGAGACTAAGCATCCATTCCCAATAGACCAATAAAAGGACCGGTGAAATTGCCTCCTAAGAAGGAGTATCTTCTTCCAAGCCCAAGAACAAACCGTTGGCCTGTTAACAACCTAGAAATTTTTTCCTCTTGAGGAAATTAGAATGAATCCACTAACACCATAAGGATTCCTTGTCGATGAAGAGGATATATATATATTTTAGCATAAAAGCCGTATTACAATCCCATAACTTGCGAATACCTAGTCCCCTTTCTTTCTTAGAAAAGCAAACATCATCCTAGGAGACTTTGGCACCCCCTCTTCCTAACCCAGGGCCTTTCCAAATGAACTGTCTTAGAATTTGTTCAACGCGATCCAACACAACTCTAGAGATTATAAAAACACTAGCCCAAAAAGCTTGAATAGCATGGAGGACCGACCTTATAAGCTGTAGCCATCCAGCAAAAGATATAAAGCATTGAGTCCAAGATTGCACCATCGCTGCTATGCGGTTTACTAGAGAAATACAGTCTACTTTGCCAAGCCTGGAGGTAATAATAGGAACCCCAAGGTAGTGAATCGGAAGCCTCTCCTCCTTGAAACCAAAGATATAGAGTATTTGGGACCAAACGGTCCCTATCCCTCTCGCAAGGAACACTTTGCTCTTGTTTAAATTGGGTCTTAGCCCACTCCACTCAGAAAAGTTCTCAATCCTTTCTTGAGGAGGGAAATCGAGGCCAAATTAGCTTCATAGAAGAGAAAGATGTCATCAGCAAAAAATAGATGAGATAAGCCTGTGTCTTTACATTTCCAGAAAAACTTGAAGCCCAATTGCCTGGACCGATGAAGAAGTATTCTAGAAAAAACCTCCATAGCCAAGGTAAATAGATAAGAAGAGAGAGGGTCTCCTTGGCGGAGTCCGCGCCCACTCGCAAAGAAACCATGAAGCTCACTATTTAAGGAGATGGGAAATCTAGGAGTGCGAACACATATCATAATAAGCTTGATCAAGTGATCAGGGAACCCAAAAGCACAAAGGGTAAACTCCAAAAAATTCCAGTTGAGTATCATAGGCCTTTTGAAAATCCACTTTAGCGGCACACTTTGGCAAGTAAGTATCCAAATGGAAGCCACTAAATAGCTTTTGGGCGATAAGAATATTATCCATGATTCTATGGCCCTTCACAAAGGCGTTTTGGTTAGGATTGATAAAATCTTGAAGCACTATAACGACGCGATTAGCAAAAAATTTGGTAATGCATTTATAAATCGTGTTACAGTACATAATAGGTTTGTAATCGGAGACTGTAGATGCATTAGGAACTTTAGGGATCAACACTATAATGGTATTATTAATCTCCCTAAGTAACCTCCCAGGGGTGAAAAAGTCTCTAACAGCAATTAGCACCAATGGACCAATCGTCTCCCAATTAAGCTTAAAAAATTTAGCATTGAAGCCATTTGTTCTAGGGGTCTTACCGCGAGGTAGAGAGAAAACAGTATCTCAATTCTAAATCGGAAACATGATGAGATAGGGAACTAACCTGTTCATCGTTGAGGGTGTATTGAATTACCGCTCGAATTTCCTGGACGGAAGGTCGCCCTGGTAGCTCCCGTGATGCAAGGAGGCCCTGGAAGTGATCAATAAACCGCTGTCGCACCAGCCCTGGCTCAGTGATTGGGATTCCTTCGGCATCTAAGACCGAAAGGATTCTATTCCTTAATGCCCTTGAGTTGATTGAATGGTGGAAAATTTTGGTATTCCGATCCCCTTCCTTGAGCCACCTAATCTTGGACTTCTGCCTAAAGAAGGATTCTTCATGACTCCTAAGGACTAAGAACTCCCTCAGTCGGCTTTTTTCACGCTTAGCGAGAACAAGGCTTGACGGGTCCTATTGAAGATCATCTTGGGCGACTCGCAAGGCCATCCTAGCCTCAAAAGTTCTAATTGAGATATTTGAAAAATAATTCTTGTTGAGTTGCTTAAGGCGGTCCTTGAGGATCTTAAGTTTGCGAACCACATCGAACATTGGAACACCCTCGGCCGGTTGCTCCCAAACCTGAGTATAAATTGTACTAAAGTCTGAATGCTTCATTAAAAAGTTGAAGATCTTAAACAGCTTCTTGTGTTAAGTAGAGGCCAAAACTCTGATAACCATAGGAGAATGGTCAGAGATGCACGGGGCAAGGAAGGAAGCTTTCGAGTAGGAGAAGTATTGGCTCCACTTGTGATTAACAAGAACCTTGTCGATTTTCCTAAACTTACAGTTTTCGCTAGAAGAAGAAGCCCAAGTATACCGATATCCTACATACCTTAAGTCTTCTAACTCTACTTGGGTTAGACCTGCCCAAACTTGTCAAATGAAGGTAACCAAGTATCAAAGCTACCAACCCAATCCGAAGGATCTTTGATGGCATTAAAATTGCCAGCCACAAGCCAGACCGAGTCCTACATAGTGGCGCTCGTAGTAGTGAGGTCTGCCCAAAGCGGCCGCCTAGCAATGAAGGTATGATCTGCATAGATAGCAGAGATATCGCAGACCGAGTCAAAGTTCAGATGTTTTAGCCTGCCGTGAATAGCCTAGGCATTGGTTAAAGAGACTTCAAAATTCACCAGCAACGGATTCCAACCAACCCAGATTCTCCCTCTATGGGAATACTCATAGTTATTCACCAAATTCCAACCAAACAAGAGGTTTAAAGAGATAGACGGAAAAAGATCCTTTGGAACTTTGGTTTCCAAAAGATCCACATAACAAAGGTTATTTGAGACGACAAAGTTTCGAGCCTCAACCTGTCTAAAGAGGTCTACCATGCCCCTAATATTCCAAAAGCCTATGTACATATATACAATGAATAAAAGCACAAGGCGGACATAGGGTTACGTTCGTTTGCCCGCCTTTCGCCGACTAGTCCCTAGAATAGGGATAGTGGAAGGAGGTAGAGCAGGAGATGGATCTGGAGGCTTATCCCGCTGTGGACTAGCCTTCGCTCCAACAAGGACTGCTATCGGGGATTGAGGACGTGCCAAACTTTGGACATCATCATCAGCACTACTAGCGTGGCTTGTCGCATTGCAATCCTCTAAATCATCCTACGAACACGAGAGCAATACTGCGGATGCATTTCCCTCATTGCTGATCTTACTGGTCTACCAAGTAGGAGCGGAGAGATCATCGGACTTTGCTTTTGTAATATGTCCCTTCCAGGTTGTTCGAGCCGAAGCGACAACCCTCACCTCCGAAGATGGCTCACTTATCAAAACCCGAGTTGCCTCCCTTGAAGTCTCAGTAGGTTCCTTCGCCTCCAGGGATTGCTTCTTCATCCTTCCTCCAACCTGCTTCCAAGCAATCTTGTGGACCCCTGGAACAGTATATGGCGAAGGAGTAAAAGTGGGTGCCTTCTCGCAGGCAATAGGGATCTCTCGAGTAGGAACCTGTTGAGGGGTTTCAGTTTGGACATTTGTACCAACTGGAGCCGCACATTTATGGCCAAAAGTACCAGAGCTCTGGCACGCCACATGACTCCACTCGTACTCAATCACGGTTTGGGTTTCACCATTGAGTACAACATCAACAGAGTTGCATCAGGGTTGCGAGGCCGAGATTTCCACACACACTCTTGCATAGGATAACATCTTCATCTGTTTGGTTCTGAGGTCGACATAAAGAATTTTACCCACCGCACTAGCAACAACACTTATCCTAGGCACCGACCACGTTGTATAAGGTATATTTTTTAGTCTAACCCATATTGGGACGGTAGCTTGGTTATCCTTCTTTAGCTCCAAAAGAGGCCGCCACTATTGAAGAATAAGCGGAACCCGAGCCACCATAATTGGTCCCTCATCGAGTATCTTTCTCCTAAACTCTCAATCCGGGATATGGAAGAAGTAGAATCCCTGGACATTAGCCATCACCTCAACTAATCTAGAACCCCTGGTATGTTTCTAAGCAATTTCGATCAGCTTATAAGGGAGTTTTTTCCCCACGTAATAACCGATGACACTCGTGCCATTTCGGGTCTGTGGCCTTGAGAATTTCCTCCGACAAAGTAACAACCGACCGTTATCTACGAAGGTTGGTGGCACATATGAAAGCTCATAGCCTTTTGCAACCAACTTGGCTACACTAACCCACGATCGGGCTAGAAACCATCGGGCTAGTGGGGGTTTCGAGCCCTTCTCTTGCTGGTCATTAGGCTGAAACCGATTGGTTAAGGGCCTCCCACGGCTACGTCCGCGCCTCTCTACCGAGCCTTGAGGGGCCTCGAGAACAACCTTTTAAGCCTCCATTGCCCCAGGTAGAGGATTCGCTAGAGAGCCCATAGGTTGCTCAAACACAGGGGAAACAAGTTTCCAATGAGGAGAGGGGGAGAGCCTCAAACGGCTTCGCCCACAAGTAGGTTTGGCTGCCTGGAGGGCCTTATAAAATAGGACAGCACCCGCACCAGCGGACGTAGCCATGGATAGCAGCAAACCGAAGAAGAAACCTTAATCGAAAAGCAAAGGAGACATCATAGCACAAGCAAGGCATACTAGGCTGATCGATGTGGTGAGACCAAAGCAGGAGGAAAGGTGAGCCCAACCCCAAAAATTCAGCTCCAACCGTCGGTCCAATCTCTCAGGAGCTGCGCTGCACTAGACGACAGCAATAGTGACCGAATCGCAAGATAGAGAGAGCACTGTGAACAATATATTGGGGTTAAAGCTCTTCTTTGTTTGCACGACACCTTCTTCTTCTCTCTCTTTTCTCACTTTACTTCCATTTTCTCCCTCTTACTTGTGCTTAGCCGAACCACCTCCCTTCTTTACTTCCCTCTCCTTTGCAAGCCATTTTCCCTCATTTCCTCTTTAGATCCACCATTCACCGTCCACCATCCACGTACACTGTCAAGATGCCATTCCTACACTGCCATTCCTGCCACCATGCCAACCCTTGGAGGAGAAAGGGAGGCCGTTCAACCCCTCACCACCGCCTTCTTCTCTCTCCTCTCTCTTGGCTTGGACCACCGTGGACCGAAGGCTGTTTGCCTGCCTTGCTGTCGCCGTTCCTCCACCATGATGCCACCGCAGCCTATTACCATGGGCTGTTAAAGCATGACTAGCAACCTCCATTGCGGTCGAGTCTTGCCACCCTTTTGTTGTCATGTACTAAGCTTGGAATCGGGAGTAAATGGCTTTCTAGCCCTTATTTAGGGTTGTGGTTACATTTGCAACTTAGACTAGGACTAGATTAAAGTTAAATGATGCTTTGATAATGTGATAAGTATGTTTAAGTAATAGGATATCTTAGGGTTCCGATAGGTTATCACGATAGGATATTATAAGTTTCCGATAAGTTATCGAGATGAGTTATTATTGGTTTCGGATAGGTTATCGTAATAAGACATCATAAGTCGCGATAGGTTATCGCAATAAGCCTTTTAATATTGGATAAGTTATCGAAGTATGATAAATGGTTATACAATATGTTATCATATTGTGATATGTGATAAGTGCAAAGTTATTAGTGTATGTATGCATGTATGTATGCAATCGTTAACATTTAGAATTAGCCAATTTTAAAAGTCCGTTATTTTGTTTCTATTTAGAAGCACAGTCCGAAAATGAGTGATTGCGAAGGTTAAAAGCCAAGAAAAACACCCAGGTTTTTGCAATAATTGTGAATCGCAAACAAGTTTACGAAAGTGAAGTAAGTATATGCCTGCATTTTCGTTGAAAAAGTTTAGCATCCCTTTCTCTCGCTTGCGCTTGGTGGCTTGGCATCGGTTGTGCGGTCGCGGCGTCCTTGGCTGGTCACAGATCAAATGAGTAGAGGGCAAGCTGGGGAGGAAGGGAACGAAAGAAAGAAAGAGAATTTTTTTTTTCTTTTGTAAAAATTGGATTAGCTAGGTGTTGATTTTTCTAAATAAAATCCACCAATCAAGGCCTGTGTTGAAGGAAACCACGATTAACTTTTTAAGAACTATTATACCATCCATCTATGATCAAAATTCACCAACATCTATGGTATTTTCTTTTAATATAACCACTTTAACAAGGTATGTTTATAAGGGACTTTCTTGACATAATTTTTCTTTGAAAGGGCATTCAAGAAGTATTTCTCTTAACATATCAGCAAAATATCCCGTATACCTTTTTCTAAAAAAGAATTTGGCTAGTGTTTTTCTTTGAGCAAAAGTCACCAAAAATCTAAATTTTACCTACCGTAATACATTTATCCTGAACTTTTTTTCCATCACACAAAATTTCAAACTTGTACTTGTGTGAAACATTTATTTTTCGTCAATATTCCGCGTAACTTAAGTGAAATAAAAACAACGTTGTTTTAGCTAAAAAATAACATTGGAAGAAGTTAAATGTGTCACATAAGTACAAGTTTTAGGTTTTTGTATGTCATAAGAAAAATTTTAGGCTAAATGTGCCATAATAGACATAATTTAGGGTTTTTGATGTCACAAAAAAAATTCAAGGTAAATACGTTATGATAGGCATAATTTAGGGTTTTTCTTTTAATGACTTTCTACCTTTTCCTTTTTGTCTTAACGCACATACTTTGCCGCACAGAGCATTTCCGTATTATTTTTTTTTTAAGTCCACCTAACTTACGTGAACAAATTCTTATTCGGTCTTTACAGGAGAATTTATATTTTGGATAAATAGGTTTATGTAAACATTATAAGATTGAAGCAACCTTGGTGGTTTAGTGGATTATTAAATGACGTGAATAGTCCTCTCACAAGGTGGTGCTAACGCTTCAACGGACTCTCTTAAATACTACTGACTGCAAATTATTTCTCAAACATAATCAGTTAAATGAGACTAAAATTGTCACTAAACTATTCTAGGCCGATTATGAGCCTAGTAAAGTGCAGGAGCCCTTCTGATTTCTATGAACTAGAGACTTAGGATTTGGTTATGCTAGTTTTACCTTATGCTCATTAAGGCTGTCTTTTCTCTTTTAAGAAGATCATTTCTCATGCAATTTTTGAATTTTTTTAAAAGGTATACACGTATAATTCTGCAACCAATTTAATGAATGAATTAGAGGTAATGCTAATAAGATAAACAGTGATTATAAAAATGACTCCGGATAGGATCTCCGAAGTTATTCATAAAAATTAGAGAAAAAGCCACAAAAATCCTTAAACTATATCCATTATGATATATTTACCCTAAACTATTTTTTTGTAATACAAAAAATCATAAACTTGTACCAATTTAACGAATTTACTTCAAACTTCTTTTGGTGACACAAGAAATCTCAAACTTATATTCTTATGATATATTTATCCCAAATTATTTTTTTGTGACAAAAAAAAATCTCAAACTTATAATAATGTGACACATTTACTCCAAATCATTTTTTTTTTTTTTTTTTGGTAAAGTACTCCAAATCATTTTTGTGACACAAAAAAGCTAAAGTTGTAATCATTTGACCCATCTACCTAAAAAATTCATCATATGGATATAATTTTGAGGTTTTTGGTGTTACAAGAAAAATTTTGGGTAAATATTTCACGTTGATACAAATTTGGAGTAAATGTGTCATGGGAATACAAACTTGGGATTTTTTATGTCACCAAAAAAATTAGGGTAAATGTGTCATAATGGGTATAATTTAAAATTTTTGGTGGCTTTTCCAAAAAAAATTAATGTAGTAGTTAGGAAAGTATGTGATGCTTTTTTGGATTTTTATTTTTAATAAAAAAAAATTGGGGCAAATATAGCATTCGCCTTACATGTCCGCTTAACAAATTATATTTTTTTTCTCAACTTGTGATTTAAAAAAAAAAATCAATATATAAGTATGCGCTCGTCTATAGCATGTAAGCTGAGAATTCATAAAAATAATACTGAGCAAGGATTAATGCTTGTGATGACAACGTATTGCGGGCAACGCTCAATATCGCTTTACTCAAGCAACACTCACGAATTCCTATTGATTTAAAGGCATGTTAATTATATGAGACATGGTAACTGAATGTGCGTTAATGATAAAGCTCAACGAATAATGGTTTGAGATGACTTGAATTGCTCAATTGTTGATCCAAGCGACAAGTCGAATTCCAAGTGGAAACCTATCGTCTTATGACTTTCTAATACGAACAACGATCAAACGTGCTAAACAGGCAATAACATGAATGTTCTAAACGGGATTCTAACGAAGGATAAGAAAACTTGAATTAACATCGACTCGAGAGCTTGAAAGGCTGCCGCAAGGGAGCTGGCCGTCTCCCTGACTGTTCAGTGGAGAGTCCCTACAATGAGCAAGGGCTAGCTCAGGTAGAGTAAATCACGGAACAACGATCAACTACGAGACAGGACGGTTGACAAATTTTCAAAATCTGAGTACGCTTTTAATGTCGAAAAGAACCATTTTTTATCTACATAAACCAAGTCACCATCACATACGAATCAACTCCATATCCTAGGGAGTCTAGACGTGTACTGAAGGAGTGAATTCACCGGAAGAAACGTACGCACACAAAGAAAGCAAGAGAAACACCTTGTTTTTCAATTCAACCAAAGTTCAAACGATGCTCGACGGCCTTTGAGATCGATGAAGGGGCTTGCGTCCTCGATGAAGTACGTGTCTTAATCAATGAACGGCAGCTCAAGAGGCCCGAGCGACTCCTGTTTCCATGAACAGCCCACCGGTTTCACTAGTAAGGCGCAACAAATTTTGGTCCGTCTTCACTAGCCTGCTTCTAAGCCGACACAAACTCAAACGTTGATATGCCAAACATCGAAACAATCGTCTTGTCTTTTACTCTTACAACTGCGTAAGCGAAAGTCTCACGTGGGGGCCAATTTCTGAGTGTCAGGTTCTCATGGCTCCCCGATTTTCCCCCTCCCTCCCTCCTTCCCTCTCTCGATTTCTTTTTCTTTGTCCCTCTCCACGATCCTCTTTTCATGACTAGTTTGTGTTTTCTTCGCCCCACTCTCCTTGCTACCATATAAGCAAAGACCATGAAAACTCATTCTGATCCTTACACAATACACAGACACAGCTCTCTAGCAAGTAGTAACGCAGTAGAGGGACAGAGATATCATTACATCTCTTTGGGGAAAATGAGAAAAGACCTAACCTAACGAGCTCATGATCTTCTAGAAGGTGGACCCCACCACCTGCCCCCGTCATGATCTGTGCGGGGGTCCAGGTGCCAAGTTCCACCTCCATTACACGTTTATTCTCAGGATCATACAACCTAAGCTTAACCCAGCCATAAAACCCTAGTACCTACCTCACATTTTGCAACCCCAGACAGGAAAAACCCCCAAAGCCCCCAAAAAAGGAAGCGGAGACAAAATGTAATGTTCCGAGACTGGATCCAATCTTTCTCCCTTCAACTCATGATGATGAAACTGGCATAAAAAGAGCTTGTCATGTCAGCCACAAGTTCTTTGCCAATTTTGCCACCAGCAAGATCTCGCCAAAATAAGAGCAGGATTCCCGGTTAGAGACGGTCCGCCTTATTGAACTGCGCCTCGACGCGTCTAGCAGCAATGCGCCCGCCTACGACCTCTTGGGTCACCGCCTCGCCCGACCCATTGCGTGGTGGCCTGAACGTGACGGGCAGGAAGTCATCGGAATCGCAAGCAAACACTGTGTTCTCAAAGTGCCTCATTAGCGCCTCTTTCCCCTGATGGAAACCACATGCCGTTGTGAGAATTGTTATGATCCAAATTACTATAGTAAAAGACGAAAACTAATGAACACAGCCTAGCTTAAATTATTAAATTGAAAAACCCACAAGAGTAAGGCGGAGCTTGCCACCACTTGAAACATTCTCGAGTCGATCAATCTCGTATGAGAGAGCCATATCGTGACATCAATTTGGGGGCCTCCAACTAAATACTAGATGCATTGCTACTCTTTATCTGTAGCTGATGGAAAAAAAACCGTCTCACATATGTTATTACTTATTAGTCAGCGAATTCTACTTGATTTTTGTAAAAATAGATTTCCACTACATGTAGATTAAAGTTCGGCGCAATAGATGAAATGGGAGTGAGAAGAAAGAGAAGCGGGTGAGATACAGCCATGCGGGACGCTTGAATTGCCACTCTAGTCCAAGTGACAAAAATACAAAAACAGTAGACGAGAACACAGGCGCGACTGGCGAGGGTTTGACAGAGATCGAGCCGAAATGGCGAGGGAGGATGATAGCTGACGTCTGCTCGCGTAGCAGCGGCGAGACTGTGTGAGCGTGAGATTTCATGTCAAATCTTTTCCCTGGTAATGATTAGGGGCTTGACATATAAAATACACGTAACGCGGATACACGTACAAAATACCCTAATGCATACGTGCATATACATATGTATACATATACCTGGTATTTGGCGGTCGCGATCTGACGGATCTTGCTGGAGTAGAATAGCTCCCACCTTTGGTTATTGGTGGCGACTTTGAACTTCCACACCGCTCTCGGACTGGTGAAGTTCACGAACGCGTACCCCAGATTTGCCTTCCTCCTTCGCACGAACACTCGAGTTAATTGTAGCTTTGTACTAATATCGCAAAACAAGCGTTACCTCAAGCACACGATCGAACATAAAAAATAAAACAGCAGGTACATCAAAAATCTTCGCGTATCTCTGCATCTCTTTTCGAGATATAGCGTGTGTACCTGAGATCAAGAGGCAAGTAGACAAAATCGTAAGCGGAAATGTTAGCACCGTCGCCCTCGCCCTCCGCCTTCTGGTTCTCCTTTTGGCAGTGCTTGTCCAAGAAATCGATCAGCAATTCGCGACTAGGGCATGCATGGATGAATCACAGATTACAATCAAACCAAACTGGGGTCAGACAAGGTGCAACAGAAGACTATATAATCAAGCAAAAGTGTCAGGTCATGGCTTGATGTATTAAAGAACACCATCAGTTGATGATGAGCAACACCAAGAAAACTCGAATTTTCTCGAGTAGAAATAACAGCATCAAGTTTTTTTTTTTTTTTTGGTCAAGTTGATCCAACCAAACCCCCAAAATCAACCCAAATGCAGATTTCCTCTTTTCTTGATTCTTCTCTCTCTCTCTCTTTTTTAAGGGGGGAGCCTTTAAAGAACAAAGACCTCTCTCAGGTTTTGATTTCTTTTTCCTTTTTCAAGCCACTTTGGGTAGATAGGGCTTTAAGTTTCGAAGAAGGGCACGTACGTGTACTTGTTGGGGATGTTCCTGATCATGACGGTGGTGCGATCGCCGCCCTCGTCGACCGGCACCACCGGCTTCTTTTTCTTCCCCACCATCTCTCGGGGCTCCACGATCCTCGGGTACTTGTGAATATTGGTCGTCGTGTCCACGCTGCAACAGTACTCCTCTTCGCTACTGCTGTTGTTAACGACGCCCAACGACAAGAGCGCCTCCTTCCACGTCGATCGCCTCCCGCGATACGCCAAATTACCTCCTCGTCCTACTCCGCCGCCGCCGCCGCGGCGCCACGGCGGAGAGCGCCGGCCACTGCCGGGCCCCCTCCCCCGTCCGCCGCATCTGGGATGGTGGCCCGCGGCCAGCTTCTGGTCGCCTAGTCCCGGCTCCAGCTCCACGCTGATTTGGGCGCGGTTCCATCGCTTGGAAGGGTTTGATTGCGGCGGTGGCGGCGTCGGCGGTAGATGGACGCCGGAGTAGTTGGCGGAGAAACGGCGCGTTTCAGGGCCTAAGAGGGGTCGAGGGAGGGTGGAGTAGTATTGGTACTGGTAGCAGCAGTGGGTGGTGGTGGCGAAGTACGGCGAAGGTTGTGGCGTTGAGTTGTAGAAGCTGATCATGGGGGTTGAGGGAGGGAGGATGAGGTTGGTGTAAGCGAAGGGAAGAGGAGGGTGAGATTGGAGAAGAAGGGAGCTGTTCTGGGGGATGAACTCTCGAGCTTCAGGGTTCAGGATTGTGGAAATGGCCATTTTGGTTGGAGGGGTGGAGTTGCACAGAAGAGGGCTATGGAGGTGGGCACCGGAGAGGATCGCGAGAGAGAGAGAGAGAGTGAACGAGTGAGTCGGTTTTGTTTGACGAGACTACATACGTGCAGCAGAGAGAAAGAGAGTGGCGGTCATGATATCTTTGCTCTCGCGCAGACAGAAGAGAAGAGGGAGTTTTCAGTGTCGTGGATTACTGGAAGACTGTCGTAAAAACCATCTTCCCTTCCCACTTGAGTACTCTGGTCGCGTTTTAAAGCCTACATTTTACGTTTCTCTCACTTAAGAGGAGCTGTCCACTTTTACGGACGCTGGAAACGACGCTTACAAAATGATATTTGATAATGGGGACGAGATAATTTAAGAAAGAAAATAGTAATTTATCACGAAAAATATAATTGAACTATAAAACTTTTAAAACATACAATCAAATTCTAAAACTTATCAAAAGTATAATCAAATTTTAATACTTGTCAAATTGGTGAAATTAGGTCCTAAAATTTATTAGCATTTTCCGCTTGTCAACTTGAATGGAGTTAATAAAACTTGTTAGCATTTTCTATTTGTTAACTTAAACGAAGTTAATGGAAAGATTAATTACATTAACTTGACGAGATTTAATACTTAATTTTATCAATTTGATAAATTTCAGGATTTGATTACACTTTTTTAAATTTTGAGACTTTATTACATTTTTATGACAAATTTTAGGATTTTAAGTGCACTTTCCCATTACTTATGAATGGGAGATGCAACTTGATATCCAATTCAAAAAATGAGAACCGTAATTTTCGATCTTAAAATGTGAGAAAGACAATTAATAGGGATAGCAAATGGATAATGATCTTTATAACTTTTTCTTTTTTTTATTAAACTTGAGTACCTAAGGTGAAGTGAAGTGAACTATGAGTACAAATAGAATTAACCAAAAAAAAATTTACGTAAACAAATATCTCAATAACATTATTAGCAAATAAACAAAAAATATTTACTAATTTCATATATTTTTATGATATTTGTGTTCTTTGAAATTATATACCTAGAGTATTGAGTTACTATCCCGCCCGAGCTCGAAAGACAAATCGGATGGCCTTACGCTATTGTCACGAGCCGATCGATCTAGCGTTCCCTAACCCATGCAGCTTTAGGATTTCTCCCGAGCAGTCTTTCTTATACTCGACTCACAAGGATCTTTTAGAGAAAGAATCTTTGAACTTCTATTTCACTTGTGAATGAGATGATACAATGAAGGGAGATGTGACTTATATATATATATATACAAGTATATGACAAATCATATCTGTAAATCTCTCCTCGATCTAATGGTGGAGATCGTATCTTCCCAACTATCATTTACCCGCATTTATTACATAATTATACAATTATTGTATCGCTCGCCTCCAAGAGTGTTCTAGAATACTCAAGAAAACCCTAGGACTCAAGAACACCAACCAAGGGTTGCTTGCTCAAAGAATGGGTCACAATCGTCGTTTAGAATCCTCTTGGATCGTCCATTCCTTCGGGCTGTGACATTCTCCCTCACCTAATCAGGCGACATCCTCGTTGCATCTTTGGCATGGAAGGCGCTAATCTCCTTCTTAAATTGCCTCCACGGGTTCCCAACTAGCTTCGCTTTCCAAAAGACCCTTCTATCGGACCGGATATTCTCACTTCAGCACATAGTACCGCTTTCGTATAACTCGATCTGCTATTATGCATTCGACCTCTTGGTCATATGAGGTTTTTGCTTCGAGTGGCGCCCATTGCGACTACCTTCGATCCGGATCTTCCTCGTCTACTTGGAAAGGCTTAAGCATACTCACATGGAAAACCAGATATACCTTTAGTTTTGGTGGCAACTCCAGCTTGTATGCGACCTTTCCGACCCATTACAGCACATGAAATGGCCCCTCATAGCGACGGATCAATCCTTTGTGCATGACTGAGAATCGCGTGTAACTTGGCTAACACCAAGTCCCCAACTTGAAACTTCACATGCTGTCGCTTCTTGTTGGCCCATTTTTTCATGCGCTTGGAGGCCTTGTGTAGACACGCCTATGCCAAGTCCGCTTACTCCTACCAATCTTTGGTGAACTTGTATGCCGACGGGCTACTCCTCCGATAACCCAACGCAATTGTGCTTAGGGTTTGTGGTTGTTGCCCGATTGTGATCTCAAATGGGCTCTGGCCGATCAACTCGCTCTGCTGCAAATTATAGGAGAACTGGGCTACGCCGATTAACTTTGCCCAATTCATTTGCGTTGTGCTCACGTGATGTTAGAGATAAATCTCCAAGAGTGCATTAACTAGCTCTGTCTTACCATCGATTTGGGGATGCAGGCTCGTAGAGAGGTTCAACTCTGACCCTAGCAGCTTGAAAAGTTCAGACCAGAAGCGCCCCGTGAATCAAGGATAATGATCGCTCACGATCGTTTGTGGAACTCCCTGGTATTTGATCATGTGCTTCATGAATAACTTGGCGGCCTCTTCGGCCGGACAATCCTTTGTCGCAGGCATGAAGGTCGCATATTTGGAAAATCGATCCACCACGATCATGAAAGTTTGACACCCTTCGGACTTTGGTAGATTCACCATAAAATCCATGGAAACACTTTCCCATGGACGAGTTGGAATGGGAAGTGGCTCCACGAGCCCCGGCGAAGATCGTTGTTCTATCTTGTCTTGCTAGCACACCAAACAAATCTTCACATAAGCGTCAACATCATCCCGCATCTGAGGCCAACAATATTGGTCTTCGATGAGGGCCACTGTGTGGTGGAGCCCTGGGTGACCTGCCCACTTGGAATCGTGGTGTTCGCGCAATATTTCCTTCCTCAGCTTCTCATAGAAAGGCACGTATAGTCGCCTCCCTTTGGTGTAGAGGAGGTCATCCTCACACTAGAATTGTCAGGTCTTGCATTCTCACACATACCCAATGAGGGCTTGAGCTCTTTGGTGGTACTTAAGCCCCTCTTTGATGTGGTCAATCCAAGGACAACTTAGTCAACTCACTATGCTTGCAAGCTCCATCTTCCGACTTAGTGTGTCAGCCACGGAGTTAGCCTTCCCCGGCTTTTACTCCAGCACATAGTCAAACTCCGCTAGAAAATCTTACCATCGAGCTTACTTAGGACTCAGTTTCTTCTAGGTCTGGAAGTAGTTTGTGGCCACATTGTCCGTCTGTCCTCATGACAAACTTGGACCCTAGGAGGTAATGCCTCCACATCCAAAGGCAATGGACCACCGCGATCACTTCTTCTCCTGGATGGTATACTGATGCTTGGTATCATTCAACTTACGAGACTCGAATGTCATCGGATGTCCACCCTACATGAGAATGCCACCGATAGCATAATTCGACGCGTCAGTCTCTATCTTGTAAGGTTTGGTGTGATCGGGCAACACCAGCACTGGCTCCTCAATCATGGCTTACTTCAACCAATCGAATGCCCTTTGGCATCAATTCGTCCACTCCCACGGCTTCTCCTTCTTCAACAAGTCCATGAGTGGCGTAGTAATGCTTGAATAGCTCCAAATGAAGCGTTGATAATGGTAGGTGAGGTCAAGGAACAACTTCAACTCCGTCACCTTTGTCGGCAACTCCCATTCAATGATTGCTTGGATTTTCGCCTTGTCCATTCGCACCCGTTCACCCCTGATGATATGCCCCAAGAATGGAGGGCAAAAGCACATTTCTCGCACTTGACGTACAAGTCATTCTTGCGCAAGACTTGAAAGACCTGTCTTAAATGCTCGACCTACTCCTTGAGCGTCCATCTATATACTACAACATCATCAAGGTAAATCACTACAAATTGATCTAGGAATGGGTGGAGTACTTTGTTCATGAGTGTGCAAAATGTGGTCGGAGCATTAGTCGAGCCGAATGTCATGACAAAGAACTCATACGATCCATACCACATCACGCATGCAGTCTTTGGCTCGTCCCCTTCAGCAATCCGGACTTGGTAGTAACCCGATTGGATATCCAACTTGGTAAATCACTAAGCTCCCCCAAGTTGATCAAAGAGATCCATAATGAGAGGGATCGAATATTTGTTCTTGACGGTCAGCTTGTTCAGCGCCCGGTAGTTTATGCACATCCGGAGTGACCCATCGTGCTTTTTTCTAGAAAAGGACAAGCACAACAAACAAAGCCTTAGACGGTCGAATGTACCCCGCATCGAGCAGCTCTTTCAGTTGTTTCCTTAACTCTTCCAGTTCAGGGGGTGCCATGCGATACGATGCCATGGCAGGTGGTCGAGCGTCAAGCACCAGCTTGATCTAATGATCCACCTCCCTCTAAGGTGGCAACTTCTTGGAAAACTCGAGAGACATTACATCCTTAAACGTGTCGAGGACTTAGGTCGCTTCAATCGAGACTTCGCTCCCTTCGCTCCTATTGTCCTCGGTCTTCAAGGCAGCTAGGATGGTCACCTCATCCTTCCTCGCTCCCTTGGTGAGTTGCATCACCGAGATTATCTTGCGATCACGGTTTAACTCACGATGGATCGAGATTACGCATTGACATTGTTTATCCAACACGCATATACACTCAGCAAAGGGTAATATAACTGCATGGATTCTATCTAGGAATTTTATTTTATCCCAATGACAAAGTCATAGTTGTCAAAGGGAATTACCTCTAGAGTCTTCTTGTTTCTCCATTGCCTGATTTGAAGCTCTAGCAGGGACCTCCTTGGAGTTTATAGTTTTGAGCCATTCGGCTCCTTTCTCAACTCGTAGGTTTAGTTTCTTCATGGCTTCCTCTGATATAAAAAGATCGGATGCTCTCGTGTCTACAAGTGCACTCATCGTGGTCTCTCCGATCCTTAAGTCCACGAACATAAGTCCTTTAGGCTCCTTCGCCTTCTTGGACTTGATTGTATTGAGAATTCGCAGCGAACCCAACCGCTCCTCCTTAGGTTCGTCTTCCTTGTAAAGAATGGCCAACTTGGCCTTGTTTGGGCAATCTTGTGCCATATGCGAACCATCACAAAAGAAGCTATTGTAAGTACGTACCTTCCTTTATCCTCTTCCACTTGAATCCGCATGAGCTTTAGGAGGACTAGACAATGGTCTACCTCCAATCGAACAATTGAATCTTCCTCGATCTCCCCCACCATTGGCTTTATCCTTCAGATGAGAGTCCAATCGGGATGTGGAAGGCACCTTGTATTCCACGAGGGATTCGGCCATGGTGATGGCCATTGTGAGGTCTCCCATGTTGAACCGTTTCAACTCCTGCTTGGTCCAAGGCTTTAGACCACTTATAAACTAATAGTTTGCCTCCATCTCATTCATCAAAGGGATTTGTAGTAGCAACTCTGAAAACCGCTTAATATAATCACGCATACCGCCCTTTTTTTACTCAAGACTTTTTAGCTCATCGCAAGCTTCTTCCTACGTGTAAGCAGGATAGTAGTTCCATTGAAACTCCTCAACGAATTTACCCTAGGTCGTGATATGATCCCCACACCTATCATCCAACTGACGACGCCGCCACAACAATGCGTTATTAGCTAAGTACATAAATGCAGTGTTTACGCATGATTGATTGTCATTGATCCCCATGGCTTGGAAGTACAGTTCCATGTACCACAGGAAGTTGTCCATATCTTTCGCCACCCGCGATCTTTTGAACTCCTTCGGCTTGGGTGCATCTATTCGTGGACTTTGCACGATGATCTCCCTGTTCACGCATGTTGCTTAACATTCAACAAGCTTCCCCTTTAGCTTCGCTATCTTCATGTGCATTGCCACCATCATGGCCTCCAAGGACTCGTCCCATTGTGCAAGTTCTTCCCTTAGGGTTCCCAGCAACTCATGTCGGAGTTCTCCCATGCTAGCCTCAAGCTCTTGCACCTCGGCCATGAGCTCCTCCTTCCCGACATCCACTCCATCCATGGTCTGTGTCAGGTCATCGACCAATCCTTGGACTTCGGTGACAAACAACTTTGGCTTCATCATTCGATGCTCTAAATCCCCTATTAGATCCCTCGAACTCGAGCCACCATGGTCCTTCTTTCCCTTGGTAGGGCCCTTCTCGGCGTTCTTTTTACGATCTTCACAGTCACCACCCATGACAAGCACCTCATCGAATCGTGGATCAGCCATCGCACTTGGAACGAACTATCTCTGATACCACTTGTCACAAGCCAATCGATCTAGCATTCTCTAACTTGTGCAGCATTAAGATTTCCCCTAAGCAGCCTTTCTCATACTCGACTCACAAGAATCTTTTAGAGAGAGAAACTCTGAATTTCTATTTCACATGTGAATAAGATGATACAATGAGGGGGGAGGAGACCCCTATATATACAAATACAAGATAAATCGTACCCGTAAATCTCTTATCGATCTAACGATGGAGATCGTATCTCCTCAACTTACCATCTATTTGCATTTATTACATAATTATAAATATCGCCCTCCCCCAGGAGTGTTCTAGAATACTCAAGAAAACCCTAAGACTTGGAGACACCAACCGAGAGTCGCTTGCTCCAAGGATGGGTCATGGTCATCATTTAGAACCCTCTTGGATTGTCCCTTCCTTTAGGTGTGACACAATGCTCCTACATTTACAACTAGCCAATTAAGAATTCTTAGATGTACTATGAGAATGCTAACTTGCCTAACTTTGACCCGGGCCTAGCCTAGACTTTATATGTAAATTAAAAATGTTATAGGTAGTTTGTGCAATACATTAGGCCCAATTTTCAGTCTCGGCTCTGCTTAAATTCTCCTAATGATCACCCTGATTTAACAAGTGTTCGTGAGGGCACTTTTTAGGAGGACATGAAAAACATGTCTTAAGATTGAGATTTTCCAGCAATATTTGTATATAAGACAAGTGGTTAAATATCTTTGGCATTGATCAAAATCTTATTCAACAGTCAAACTTGTTTGATCTAATCACATGCTAATAATAATCATGTAGCTCCAATTTAATCATGTTAATCTGTTTATGACATGCTTTGAAATGTCTAATTAACATGTATTGTTTGGATTTAAACATTATGATGTGGTCTATATAATTGTATATCTCTAATTAAATCTAAATTTGATGTGGCATGATTTCAATGTAAAGTTATAAATCTTCTTAACCGAAATACCAAGTACACCTAGCCCGTTCATGTGGTGATAAAAACGCAATAGATTTTGATTGAATTGTTTAATACATTCTATCTAGTTAAGCGTCCACTTCGAACGTGTCATGCATTTAGCATTCTAATTGTCGAACCAGTTTTAAATTATAGTTGTTGGATATAAGTTTTAAATATTAGAAAATTTAACTCCCTCAAAATGTATTCCCGAAGATAATACAATTTGTCAGAAATTACAATTGATTATAGTGAAGCCCAAATTATATACAAGGCAAGATTACAAGCAAGTTAATATATGCGTTAGGGAAGAAGTACCGGACTCTTTAAACTTTGTATTATTTTATATTGTTTGTTTAGGCACATTAAAAAAGAAAAAAAATTAAATTAAATTACTTTTTGACCCTCCTTCGAGATTGAGATTTCATGTGCATCTGTGTTACTTACACTTAGCTTTTATTGGAAAACCACATGAAAAATGTCTCCTAAGTTCTATCATTAGAATTGTTGAAATTTTTTATTAAGATTCCTTTTACTTCACAAAAAATGAATAATTTGAAATATATTTTCTTAAAGATAAGAATTTGTATAACTTAAAAAGAGTACCGAAATTATAAGCTTGACCTCTTCATCACTTGGTCCCATCATTTTCCCCATCCCTCTCATTCTTAGGTTCACCTTCCTCTTTCTCTTGCCAAAGGTCCTACTATATCTTCTTTATTTTAATTGGATTGACCATTCCCTTTCAATTCAATCCAATTCTAGGCTTATGTTCTTCACAAATCATCTCCTTAGTGACCGTCAAAGCAGTGGTCAGGAGTCGCAGTTTCGAGGGAAATGACCTCTTTAATGCACATATTTTGGATGTGAGCTTGAGGGTCTAGAACTGGAAAAAGTGTCTTATTTGTCATCGATACAAGGTGTATGGGTGTGTTTGTAGACATGATATGTTTTTTCTCCAATGATTATTATCACTCTATTATCAACCACAAAGTTTATTTTTGATGGAGACTCAAAGTTATAACTCAAGCTAAATGAATGTAAGTAGGGGTGTCAAAAATGCTCATGCCAACCTAACCTAACCTAACCTAGCTCGACTCTAAATTTAAGTCATTTTGGGTCGAGCTGAACTTTTTGTTGGGTTTGGAGCCATTATCGGCCATTGTTTGATTAGGGTCGGGTTAGAATGGGTTGACGTGGGCCTTTTTGGTACTAGTACCACAAAAGCCTTTTAGCCCCCCATTCGGGCCATCTCCCTCGCTCTCCTCTTTTCTCTGTCACTCGAGATTTTCAACCTTAATTTTCAACCCCACCAACACAGCAACCGTTGCCGCCCAGGTTACCACTATCTTCATTGCCGAGATTCAAGGAGAGGAAAGGAAGCTCAGGGGTCGTCGTCGCTATCTTTGCTAGGTTCTAGGAGCCCAAGAACGCTCACTCAATGGCTCGACGCCTGGCTCTATTGTTCGGTCTTTCGTGCTGCAGCATCAACCACATCACCTCCACGTAGTCGCCAACAAACCCTCACTCGCGGTAGTCCTCCCGATACTCCAAATCCTCTACATCCAGCTCGCACTGTAGCCCCATCTTGATCCGCCCCAGAGCCCTCGTGGGATCTCTTGTTCTAGAAGGAAAAATCAGGTTATAATCTCTCCTCCCCACTTTCCATTATGTGGGTTGGGGGTGTTTTCTCAACGCTTTCTTGGTAGCAGTTCTTGGGTACGTTCAAAAGCCCATGATTTGGATGCAAATCAAGCTCATTTTCATCCTTTCTCATGATTTTCTTTGTTCGGTTTCGTTTGTTATCGTGCAGCGAGGTTTCGTTCCTAGTGTTCTCTGGCATCAAGGCGTGATTTTGATGGAATTCGTGTTGGATTTTTGGTAATGTCGTGTTAGGTTGACATATTCTTCAACTAATGTTGCTCTATTTATAGAATCTATACTTACTCGAGATGGGGCAAAATCATGAGGAGCTCGAGATGGGGCAACATCATGAGGAGACAAATTATTGTTAGTGACTGAAGATGCTAGTAGTAATTAATTGAGTTGCTTTCAAAAGGAGTGATGTGAGTTACAATTCAATTGTCGGAGACAAGTTATCCGACTTAGAACATTGTTAAATTATGTCTCGAGTTTTTCGCTGGAAAAGAAGAAATATAAAAGTAAAATATTTGAAGTGAAATTTTCTGTTGCGGAATCCGAATTGGAGAAGAAGAATGAAGCCGTGAAGCCTCTTAACGTGGATGATTAAAGGTGGGGCCCAAGGTCAAAGGTTTGACCTTGGGCACACACTCGCACACACACACGTTTGCACACACACACGTTCGGCGTGAAGTCCTCCATGCGTAGGAATTCAAAAGTGGTGGTGGGCCTTTGACTTGGGCCCACATATATAAAAGAAGCAGAGAGTTTCTTCTTGGTTTTTTTTTCGTCAGTAGGGTTCTGCACGTACGAGCGTCCGACAAAGAACGTAGCCGCACAAGAGAACCCACGTTCACGCGTACGTCCGCCGAAGAGAAGCCGCACGTCAAAGTGACGATTGAGCCGCGCGCGTGTTATACTTCGAGGCAAGGGACGCGTGATTTTTGTGTCGTGAGTTTATACCAAAGCGAGTTGTTATTTATACACTTAGGATTTGGGGTTAAATCTAGGTGCGGGAAACACTTGAGCGATTGAGTGATTGTAAACTCTGATTCTCTGATTTTAGTGGATTATTTGCTGCTGGCTCTCCCCGTGGACGTAGGTACCGATACTCGGACCGAATCACGGAAATTTCTGGTGTCTTGATTTTCTCGTTTATTTCTCTGGTGATTTCGCGTTGACGTAAATTGTAAGATCCTGTCGTTTCCACGTATTATATCCCAACAAACATGTTTTGAATCGGTTTGTACTTCAGTTTGTGCATTTATTCTTTTTCTTGTTAATATATCAATCTCTATCTGACGGTATTATTGTAATGAATTATATTAAAAAATTTGCATTCAGGATATGTTTTCACTAGAGGGGCTATGTTGAATTGTTGAAAAAGCTCTCGCTTCCTGTGGATTGCATTCTTGATTGGTATGGGGGTCTAGTCCTCTCTGTTAGCAGCAAGGAAGATCATATGTGTTAATTCTTGAAGCAGGTCCTTCAGCGGATACAACTTAGAGCAAGATGTACCTTGCAAGAATTAGCACCAAAGTTGGATTTTTCATAACTTCATTTCTCCCCCCATTTCTCCCCCCTCTGGTTCTTGCAAAGGATCGCTAAGAAAGTCCCATGTAGGTTCATAATCTCGATCTTTCATGCTTTGGACCTGAGAGATATGTCCAGCTCCGTGCTTAGCTTTGAATCTCCCGTTGGTTATTATTGATGCAGATCTCTATTATTAAGCTTGAAGGAAGGGATACTAAGCAAACCCATTTGAATTTAGGATCTTCTTCTAGGCGATTTAGTGCTTTATTTGGTCTCTCTGCTAAAAGCCTTATTTGTGTAGTGCTATCTCCAAATGCATTGACAGTCTATACTAGTTGGAGCTATCCTTGTTGTTGATTTGGTAAGTAATGTGGATTGAGATAGTTGATCCTAATGAATAAGTAAGTTGTAAAAGCTGTTGTGACATAGACAATTGTCGTTTTGGACTATAGTTGTTGGATTACTAGTTTCAACATTCTACCATCTAGGTGGGTGAAGCCTAATTATGCTATATATTCTGATGATGTGCATGTAAAATCATTATTGTCCTATCTCTATCGCTCTAAACCATCATAAGTTAATTCCCTTCCTATGGTATGGATTTCAATTTGTCATGGCGATAACTAATGCTTGTTGTCGCACATGCTCCCCTTATCTATGCATACATGAAACTTACTTTCAGGCTTTTAGGGTACCTATTACTTACTGATAGTCTGTTATATTGTTTTGTTTTAATTTTGTAAAATTGGCTCATCCTTATCTAAATTAATTAACTTCATATGCATTATGTCCCAGTGAACTTTTGAGACCTTTAGCTTATTATCGTCAAAGAGAGATGTTTGAAATGAATATTGAGATGTCTAAAATGAGTTCTTCTACTATCATAGGAAAAAAGACGAGATCTATAGTGTGGGAACATTATAAACAGAGTCTTAATCAATAAAAAGCTAAACGTATACATTGTGGTGCCCTTATTGGTTGTGCTAGTAGTCAAATGACTAGTTCGATGCATCGTCATCTAGCTAGATGTAAGCAATTCCCATATGTAGACGTCAAGAAAAGGCAAAAGAGTGCATTGGGTCAACGTGTTGGGGTCAGTAGTTCTTCTGGTCCATGGAAATTTGACCAAGAATTTAGTGGAAAAGAATTAGCGATTATGTTTATTCTTGATGAATTATCTTTCAAGTTGGTAGAGTATGAGAGATTTCAATGATTTGTTAATAAAATTTAGCCAAACTTCATAATCTTGTCATATAACACTTTGAGGCGTAATAGTTATGATTTACACACAGAAGAAAGAAATAAATTGAAGAAATATTTGTCTAAGACATCTCCTAGAGTATGTCTTACAATTGACACTTGGACTTTGTGTTGAAATTTAAGTTACATGTTTCTTACTGCACAATTTATTGATGCTGATTGGAAGTTACAAAATAAATTATTAAATTTTTGTCAAATCCTGGATCATTTCATAGAGATAATAAGAAAAACAATTGAGAAATGCTTGATTGACTGGGGGATTCAAAACATTTTTTCTATCACTATAAATAATGCGAGTTCCAATGACTTAGGAATTCAACATTTGAAAAAGAACCTAACTCTAGGAACTCTTTGATATTGAAAGGTGAGTTACTTCATGTGCTCATATATTGAGCTTAATAATCAAATAAGAGTTGAAGAACATTAATGATTCCATTATTAGAATACGTTCGGTTGTGTGTTATATGAGATCTTCTCTTGGGAGGTTGAAAAGGTTTAAAGATTGTATTCGGGTAGAGAATATTGAGTACACAAGTCTTGTATGTTTGGATGTTGAGACTTATTGGAACTCGAGATACATGATGTTAAAAGCAACATTGAAGTTTAAAAGAGTTTTTAACTCGTTGGAATTTGAAGATAACGAATTTGTCAAAAAGTTTTCCAAGGCAAAAGGGGTGCCTACTAATGAAAAATGGGAGTATGCCCATCACTTTCTTGCCTTCCGGAAGTTATTTTTTTCGACACAACTTTAAAAGTTTCATTACATAAATTTCATATACATCATTCGCCAAATCATTAGTAGTGATATAAGATTCTTATATCACTATTAATGATTTGGCGAATGATGTATATGAAATTTATGTAATGATTGATAGATATTGTAGGAATGATGATCAAAGTTTATAGGAAATGGCTGAACGAATGAAGACAAATTCTTTAAGTATTTTGGCAATGTGAACAAAATCAATCTTACATTGTTCGTTGCTTGCATACTTAACCCGCGGCATAAATGAGATTATGCGAAGTGGATGATTAATTGTGTTTATGAAAGCAAGCAAGCGGAAACTTTATGAGATAAAGTAATGACAAATTTGACGTAAATATTCAAGCAATACTATACTAGTGTATGCCTTTAGAACAACTTGAGGCTAAAGAGCACATGGATAGTAAATGTGTCAAAATCTCTTGTGGTTGGTGTTGATATTATGATTGAAATGTATCTTAATCAAACTCATCAATAATATTTGGAAGAAAATTCTAAGTTGGACAAGTATTTGGTAGAAGGATGTGAACCTTATAATGCTGAGTTTGATATTTTATGCTTGTGGAAAGTAAATTTTTCTAGATATTATGTCCTTGCTTCTATTACTTGAAATATTTTAACCTTGCCCGTCTCAACTGTAGCATTAGAGGCTACATTTAGCACAAGAGATTATGTGCTTGATGTGTTTTGTAGCTCCTTAACCCCAACTATGGTGGACGCTCTTATATATGTTCAAGATTGATTATGATCTACGCCGCTTTCACATTCGATTGAAGACTTAGAAAAACTTAAAATCTTTGTCGGGTGAGAAAATATGGTTGTAAAATATTAAAAACTTTCTATATTTCAATGATTCTCATTTTCATCGCGAATTTATTATAGAGTTGCCAACGACAACCATGGAGCCGAACTCGATATCTATTACTCTAGATGATTAATGAAGTTGGAGATTGCTATTGATACTTCTGTTAAGTCATTTAGGTTATTTCTTTGATCCTAAATCTGTCTTAACTAGGAGACCAGGTAGATCAAATAAAGTTATTATTTATGCGAATTAAGGTGCAAAGCCCAAAGTAAGTATCTCAACATTCATCTAAGATTTACATGCAATTTTATCATTATATGGTTACTTTATTAAATGCACATAATTACTGCATATATTTTTTGTTGACTTGATTACCATGAAATTTTATCTTGTGATGCCTACTCATAGTTCATATATGGAACTTCTGAATCTGATACCCAATTGTACTATGACGATGATTGTGAATGTATCAGTATAATGCCCAATTCTGGATGGATTAGTATAATGCCTCTAGTGATTATATTCCCTTGTCTAATCAAGCCATTCTTTTCATGATTTTCCATGTTACCTTATCATTCACATACCTCTGTAACAGCATTTGTATACTATTTTGTAATCTGCTGATTTGAATGAAGGAGAAGGTTTGAGAGGAGTGATTGAAAAGGCCTTAAGTTCCTAAGTAGAAATAGTTGTTACGGTGATTTGTAGACCCTATCCTAGTTGTCTAAAGCTTTTGTTTGTTAATTTTGTTGCTTTAAATTTTCCTAACACGTTCATTACTTTAGTGGAGCACATGATTAAACTATTTCTTAGAAGGTTGCATTTTTGTGTGACTCCTAAATCCCGTAGAAAATTGGTCTAAGTCAATTACTTATTTTCGTACTTTTTCTAACTATAATGATATCAACTTTTAAATTACTCAAGAGGATGATGATGATGAGGTCCCTAAAATTGTTCTTGAGGAGACTTTTGAGGCTACTACAAAGAAGGGTCACACATCTTAAAAAATCAACATGAATTTTGTGCCATTTCATATATATTTCGCGGTGTTTAAAATTTGCCTTCTTTTCTTCGCCCCTCTTACTTTCACATTTTGATGAAGTGTTTTGTGATTGTCATCTCATGATCCTGCCACACACTAATTAGCTAAGTTATTGGAAACTCTAGTTCAAAACTACTCTCTTTTATCTTTATCCAGTTGAGCTTTTGCATATGTGCTTTGGAATTTCAAGGATTATGAGCTCACCGATTTGCATTGGTTGTTTGAGAACCTCATTGGAACAAAATCGGACTGAGCAATTTCCCCTTTTTTGGCCAATAATAAGTTTGATTTATTAGGATGCTTGCTATGCTACTTTAATATAGTAGAGCTACCCAATATCAAAATATGTGTACATTGGTTGATAATTATTAATGTTCTAAGCTAAGCCTGTGCTAAAGTTTATATAGAAGTAGTGTAATCCACAACCAAGTTGAGTGGGAGTTCCAAAAAAAAAAAAAAAAAAAAAAAAAAAAAAAAAAAACCCCATAAACTTAAAAAAACCCAATACACTCGACTTGACTCGACTCAATCTTTTTCGTTTTGAGTCTTATGCATTTCAGGTCAAGGCAGGTTAGAGAACGCCCCTTATGATTTGGGTCAGATTGGATAATATCAAAACCCGATCCAACCCGACCCACTAACACCCCTAAATGTGAGGTCTCTCCAAGATTATGTTGAAAGCATTACGGATACTTAACACCTAAAATGTTTATGAGAGATGCGTGGATCAATTTCAATGTGTAGACTGATCTCTCCTATGACTTTTTAAGTGTTTCCATCAAAGGCTTACACCGACATCTTGTTGGCTCTTATGTGAGACTTTTCTACTCCCAAATGGTCGAAAGTGGCCATCGAACAGACATTCAAAGCGGAAAAATTATCGATGAGAACTTTGACAACATTTATCACTTGACATCTCACATTAGTATGTGGTGCCATTCAAGGATAAGCTCTTATTCGGAAAAAGTGATTTGAGCAGTTGAGAGAACAAATCTTACAAGATTCTTCAAACATTCAGTAGGAATCTCCTCTGGTACATGGGCTTCGTGTGGAACCATTGATTCGGGCATTCCAATGCTTCTCGAAGATCAAGAGTAATTTTAATAAAGAAATTTGAGCGAACATCGTTTCTAGTGGACCCACTATATTGCACTCAATGATTGATTACCTTGAAAAACTCAATAGTTTATCTTTTTACTATAGGCTTCCTAAGTAGGACTTGAGCAGGTCCTTAAAAGTTTCACGAAGGAAATATGCAAGAGAACTGCCTTGGAGTGAGAGACCTTGCGCTGTCCTCCTATTCCCTCTTTGTCGGGAAGACAGATAGAAAGGGAATTAGAAGACCTCACGGTGGTGAAGGTAGACATCACGTCAGAACTTTGGTTTTGGCTACTACCGGGTAGGCAGGTATAGTAGCCTCTCGCGCTTGAAGTGAGTGAGGGTGGGTTAAATGCTCACAGTTGGGTTGACGCGCCTTACGGCACTGTTCTCAACCACAGGTTGACCTAGTTCCCCCGATTAGCGACTTGCCTCTCTCTGTCTCTCTCTCTCTCTCTCTCTCTCTCTCTCTCTCTCTCTTTTTGTTCTTATTTTTTCAAATTCATCAACTGAAATCTTACCATTGCTCCAACTTTAGCAAGGTCGCAAATTTGCCCGAGAAATTACCAAAAGATATTAAACATGTTGTATTTGTGCCGATCTAGTTTTAAACGACGTCATTTTGTGTGCAGCTCGTCGGAAAATTGCCACGTTAGCGTTTTGGCCGAATTTTCACGCCAGTGGCACTTAAATGATCTATTTTGCTCCGATTTTGGCACTTAAGTGTCACTTTCATCATTTTTGGCACTTAAGTATCCCTTTATGCCAACTTTTGGCACTCCAGGGGTCCGGATGTCCTTTCTCACCTAAGCGAGCCTCGATGATGTCCTCTTTGTTTTCGCATGACATTATGTTTGAGGTAAGTGATCTAAAGTTTCAAGTGACTCACGAAGTGAGCTTAGTAACAATTTCTTGACTTTTTCTGAAGCAATTATCATCAAGAATGTTATGTAATTTGGTATGAATAAGGCATATATCCAACTACTTTTTTTCTTCTATTTGATTTTCCACATATCATGTGCATTGCATGTAGACATAAATGGGCAAATAGAATCATAGGAGTAGTTCCATTTTTTTGGTAAGTTTTAGTAATTTTATCATGAGAATCGAAAAAATCTCTTTGCATCATAGTAGAATAGGATTTTATATAACAAAAACAAAAATCATGTAGAAAATTAAAGCCCTTTCAACAAATAAGTGTTCTGATGTGCATTTAAGATGCATTTAGTAATCATTCTATTTTTTGGATTTTTTACTTGAAAATGATTTTTTTTTTTTTATGTTTTTGTTTTCGAACGAGATTTTGAGCATTCAAAAAAGTTTGGTAACTATATTAAATTGCATTTGGTACGACCGTCAAATTTTTTTGTAACTTAGAATTTCTTTTAATTTTTTAAATAATTTTATTACATTTTTCTCTCTCTCTCTCTCTCTTTTTTCTTTTTCTTCTTCTCCTTCCTCTACCCAACAACCTCGCTGACCTCTAAGGAGCCTCACCGGCCCCCGACAAGGTTGTTAGCCCTCGTCTAGCCGAGGCTAGTGACCGGCTAGTGGAAGAAGAAGAAGAAGAAGAAGAAGAAGAAGAAGAAGAAAAGAAAAGAAAAAAAAAAAAAAAAAAAGAAAAGAAAAGGCTTGATTCTAGAATTGTTTCCAAAAACAAATGAGCAACTTTCTTTTATTTCTTCATTTTGTTCCAAATCTATTTCCAAGAATAAATTTGTTCCCGAAAAGAAAAACATTACCAAGTAGATATATGTTCTTTTTTATTTCGAAAAACAAAAGGATAAAAACAAACACTATTTGGCACGTTACCAACGGGCCCTTAGGATCATTTAGGTCATAATTTATCTTGTTACTATTAATTAATTCCAAATTTTCACAGCGTTTAAAGAAAAAGAAATAAAAGTCATGTATTGCATGCTTAATCATTTAGAAAGCACTTTAATCAATTAAAAAGTTTAAATACATATTTCTAGGATTCCATATAGATCAAATGTGCATCTTTTATCATTTAGAATAGACTTGCTTTTAATTCATTAAAAAAAAAAAAAAAAAAAGAAGTACAACCATCGCTTAAGATTTTAGGCTTGCATTGGTGTAGAATATTTTCCAGTAATATTTTAAAATCCTTCATTTACTTTGCACATTGCATTTTGCATGTTTGGCACAATTAACTCCCTCCTTATTAGCTCTTTTCAGGTAATTTATTTGGATATTATTACCTTTCTTGTGGAAGCACTCACAGAGATCCTATCCTAATGCATTTGAATAAGATCATGTATTAATTTTGTTTGATGCGGTCACAATTGTTTTCTTATATCTTACAAGTTGCCTCCAAAATGGTTTAAGATGTTACTCATTTTTCTCACCTTGTATAGACCTTCTTCTTCTTCTTTTTTGTGTCACGAACTAAGTTTAATTTATGAAGAATTATTGAAAAGCTCAACATACGATGTATGATATCCACTTTTTTTGCTTATACAATGATCAAACATGAAGCTTATTTTGTACCATGTGTGTATAAATATACATATATATTGATACATATAATAAATGAATTTGAACTTTCATATCAATGCGGTATTTTCTTTGCATATGGGATTTTTACCTACCCAATAAATCATTTTCACCAGACAAAGGTCTTTTCTATTTTTTTTTACTAATTTGGCATCATCAAGTGACATTATAAAAATATATATTTTTTGAAATAATTAAATTGATGTGAACACGCTGGTTCATCACTAGTTTCTTTTTCAGTAATCAAGATATACAACAATTTATTGGTTTCGTAGTACTCTTATATTTAATTGGAAGTTAAGCAACTTTTGCGTCTACCATTGTATGCGCAATGTTAGTACAAATTTTCAACGCATTAATAAATGCTGCACTTTTACAAGACTTAGATTCCATTCATTTTAAGAAAAATGAATGATTTGAAAAATATTTTTCTAAAAAAGATTGCATATGCCACTTGAAATAATTAGTCGATTGAAAATACTTGCGTTATTGACAACATTTATGCCTAGACATTTACGTACAATGTAAATATCTTATGTTTATTCATATTTGTAAGTGACACAAGCAATCATTTTTAGGAAGATATCTTCCAAATTATTCATTTTCAACGAAATAAATTAAGTCTTAGCATTTCCTTATACATTATGCTTTTATTATTAAGGGTTAGTATCACAAAAAAAAAACCCTAAACTCATATACATGTGACAAATTTGGCCCAATTGAGCATAAAAAAAACCTCAAATTTGTATACTTATGATAAATTTATTCTAATTGACTACAAAAAAATCCAAACTAACACGTCAGTAAAAAAAATTGCATAAGACTAATTTTTTGGCCACAAAAAATCTCAAATTTGTATATTTGTGATAAATATATCCTCTGTAAAATTGGATTAATACCATAAAAAACCAAAAACCAGTACAACTTTAACAAACGAAGAGTAAAATCCTAAACCGTGCACTAGTCAATTGTCACATGTCATCTAACTTAGCAATTTGATAGTAAAATTTAACAAAAACTAATTGAGGGCAAATTTGTTACAAGTATGCCAATTTAAGATTTTTTGTGGTTAAAACAATTATTTGGGGGTAAATTTATCATAATTGTACTAATTTAGGATTTTTCGTGGTATTAATTTTTTAAATCTACTATCAAGGTAATGCATAATTTATGTACTTAATGTTGAATTATTGATATGCAGAAAAAATTTGATTGTCAAATTAATTTTCAACACGCATGACATATATTTATACCGGATGTGTGCAAGGAAGAGGTCCCTGTCCCACATCGCCTAGGGAGGGAGTATTGGGCTAGCTTATAATGGCTTGGGCCCCTCTAACTTGTATAACGCGTTTTAAAGCCGTGAAAACTTAGTGTCCAAAGCAGACAATATTATACAGTAGGGTCCGAGTCGTTACAAATGGTATCAGAGACAATTCCCGACCGCATGTGGGGCCATAACGAGGGTGCTGTGCTCCCAAGGAGAGGAGAGTGTGACGGCCCGAGCGGCGGTGCGCGGGGAGGAGGGATGGCGGTGCGTCCGCGCCTCGGTCCCCGAACATGCGCAAGGAAGCGGTTCCCGTCCCACATCGCCAAAGGAGAGAGTATAAGGGAAAAAACCATGAAAAACCCTAAACTTTGCCCTAAGATTTATCCTAAACTTTTTTTTTGTAACATGAAAAACCCTGAATTTTGTAAATCATGACATATTTACCCTAAATTTTTTTTTGTGACACAAAAAACCCTGAACTTCTGTGGTGTGACACATTTACCCCAAAATTATAGGACATTTTGGTCTTTTTACTTTTTAAAGTTTTTTACTTTTTGAAATTTTTTTGAAATTTTTTTCTTTTTCTTCGCTCCCCCGGCCATAAATGGCCGGCAGAGGGAAGCTGGTGTCCGACAAAGACTGCCCTTGCCGGCATCGGGCGAGGGTCGCCCTCGCTTGAGCTGGCTAAGGTCGCCCTAGCCGGTGTCGGGCGAGGGCGGCCCTCGATTGGGTCGGGTGAGGACCTCCCTCGTGCCCTTGCCCAGCCCTCGCCACATCGGGAGAAGGGTGCCCTCGCTAGATCTGGCGAGGGCCATCCTCGCCTGCATCGGGCAAGGGGTGCCCTCTCCAGATCTGGCGAGGGACTGGCAAGGGATGCCCTAGTTGACATCGGGCGAGGGCAGCCCTCGCCTGTGTCAGGCGAGGGTGGCAGCCCAAGCGAGGGCAACCTTAGCCAGCCCAAGCGAGGGCGACCCTCACCCGACGCCGGCGAGGGCAACCCTCACCGAACGCTGGCATGGCTGACGGAGGGAAGAAGAAGAAGAAAAAAAAGAAAAAGGAAAAACATTAAAAAAAAAAAGAATGATAAAAATACCCTTGATGGGGTAAACGTGTCACAGTTTGAAAAGTTTAGGGTTTTTTATGTTACAAAAAAAAAAGTTTAGGGTAAATGTGTCACTTTGGGCAAACTTTGGGGTTTTGATAGTCTTTTCCTTATATATATAATGGGGAACTCGCTCGTTTTTTGTTACTCTAGAGGCAAATTTAACAATAACCCTACAAAATCTATCAAATTGGGACTTCTCAATTGCTATGACACTATTCCCAAAATTTGGACATGTTAACTGTTATGACAATATTTTCAGAATTCATAAACCTAAAATAAAATTTGAATTAAATGTGAGTTTTGCTTATAAAGCAAAATTTCATATGCTTTATCCTTCGGATTGTAATAAATAAATACCTTGTTACCTGGTTATTTATTAACTTTTAGAATTGTACTTAACAATTTTAAAATTAATTTAAGGGTTATTTTAGTCTTCTCAAAGACAAGATATGTCGATTCTATACTTTTTATACAAATCCACCGTTTTTTATATCCCTAGAAAAAGAATATTATATATCTAGATAATTTACAATAATAATTTTGAATATGAAAGACAAGCTTAAAATACGAATAGGAAATGTTATTTCTTCTCGATATCGCTAATTAGTTAGTCTCTCTATAAATCTATGATGGCTAGTTTTTTAAAAGACAGTCTCTTAAAATCTATGATGGTTACAACTGGGGTACTAGGTTAGCCCGTGGTTGTAACCAATGCCGTAAGGCATGTTAACCCTGCAGTGGGCATTTCACCCATCCTTACTCATCCTAAGTATGGGTGGCTACTATACCAGCCTACCCGACGATAGATGAAGTATACAAGCACATTTCGATGTGAAGTCTACCTTCCCCACCGTGATGCCCCTAGATTCCCTCTCTATCTTTGTATTCCTGATAAAGGGGGAATACAGATGACAATAGTCTCCCACCTTAGGGCGGTTCTCTCACCTGTTTCCTCCTCTCTTTAAAACTATGATGGCTAGTTGTCTCTAAGAGGGACATATGGGACTAAGTTGCAAAATTTGATTATTTTTTTTTAATATGTTTTATTATCTACACCTTTGATCATTTTATTTCAAATTAGAATTTGTGCTTACTTCAACATTGCCCATTTTGTTCGACAATAGAAATAGCTTCAAGGAGTTTTAAAGTTGCTAATTACCAATTTTGGAATTTAAACTCATAATATAAATACTGATTCAATCTTAAACTTTTCACTTTTGCCAAATTAGTCCTAAACATTTGTGGAAAATTCATATATATATATATATATATATATGTATGTATGTATATTCCTTTAAACCAATTGCTATCAAAGATCACCAACATAACGGCCTGCCACATAGAAATATTTTTAGTGAAAATTGAGCAAAATAATTACATTGGAAGTTCACGTAAAAATATCTAGGATTAAATTAGTAAATTTGAAAAATTTAGGACTAAATTACATTTGTATAATAGATTTATAATTGATCGGATGATTTTTTTTATAACGATTATGTAGTTAATTACAGACAAAAGTTTCCTAAGATATGTAATCAAATCTCAATTAAGTACAAATGCCACCTTTATTTTGTTCAAAAGAGGAAAATTTAAAGGAAAAATTCCAAATAAGGGCTTGAAATACCCTTAATGTTTCAAATAAGGGTTTGAAGTAATAATTGGGGTCTTAGATGTTTTTATTTTCTCAAATAAGGGTTTGAAATGAACATTATTTCAAATAAAGTCTTAAAGTGGTCATGTTAGTTTAAAAAAAAAAGACTTGTCCTTACTAGTTGATTAAGAGCATTTCTGTCTTTTTGCATTTATCTTATTTTTTTCCCTTTTTGTTCTTTTTTCCATAACAAAGACAATCTAAAAAAATAAAAGAAAAAAAACCCAGGCAAAGGGCTGGCAGGGTATTAGCCACAGGCAGGCTTACCAGCTCTCTCTTGCCAATATTATTTTTTAGCCTTTTTTCTTATTTAATTTTTTAAAAGAAAAAATAATAAATAATAAGAAAAATTGAAGGATGAAAATACTTTTGAAGGTTAGATCTTTCTTTGTAACTAATATGATCACTTTAGACCTTTATTTGATATAATCTATACTTCAAGCGTTTACTTAAGAAAAGATGACAATTCAAGCCCTTGTCTTAGGTCCTTATTAGAGAAATTTAGGGTAATTCAGGCCTCATTTGAAATTTTTCCAAATTTATATGAAATTGAATACAATTTAATTAATATGTTAAACTAAAACTTATGCTCTGAATTTTTTTTGAATTTTAGTTTACTCTTTTTAACAAACCAAAGGTTTCTTTTCTTTTTCTTTTTTTTTGGGTCGAAATTAACGAATCACCGAAAGGTCGATATATAATGACGGAAGCGTTTTTATGGTCAGGCCCGATCTTCTTCGCCTGCACGTTACACTGTGCGAATCGCGTTCCTCCGATCCAAATGCCCCCGTGGGGTTCAGATCTCTTCGGATTCCCCTCGCCAGCCTCCGCGTGATCCGTCCCATCTCCGAGATCGCGCGCCGCCCCGATCGATTCGCGCCGCTTGCGTCGTCGTCGGACCGTGAGGGGAAATCGCGAGGTGGCTCGCCGTCGATTCAGGTCGCGTCTGATTCGATCTGGTCGTCTGCGCTTCCGCGTGCTCTGGGGCAGTCGAGATCTCCCAGTGATTTCCGGCGAGGATGTTGACGAAGTTCGAGACGAAGAGCAACCGAGTGAAGGGGCTCAGCTTCCACAGCAAGCGGCCGTGGATCCTCGCGTCGCTCCACAGCGGCGTGATCCAGCTATGGGACTACCGCATGGGGACGCTCATCGATCGGTTCGACGAGCACGACGGCCCCGTCCGCGGGGTGCATTTTCACAAGTCGCAGCCGCTCTTCGTGTCCGGAGGTATCGATTTCGTTCCCTTTTACGTGATGTAAATCTCCTGCTCATGGAGGATTGAAACGCGTTTCCCCAGTTCCGTGTTGATCCGAGAGGTGATCTTCCTGCAGGCCGAGTTGAAAGTAATCGCGGACTCTAGATGAGATTTGTTGATTATCGCTTTGCTATCGAATTGACTATAAAAGCTGGAACTTTAACGATATTCCATTCGGATCTGATATTCCCTTCATGGGTTCTTTACATTTCAAAATAACAGTCGATGTTCTGAATCTTTTGTGTGATGTGCGATATGGTTATTTCGCAATGTCTTACATAATTACTTTTGCAGAAAGCAGTATATCTGTATGATCCTGAGGACCATTGATTAACAAGCCCTATAATCGGAATGTAAATCTTTGTGAAGTGCATTCAGCATTTTGACTAATCATGTCGAGTCCCAACCAAGTGCCATGAATTAGTAAATTTCAGACAAGTGTTTTGTGTTCTTCTTTGTGAATGTTTTTTTTTCCCATTTTCTAGAGCGATCCATGGTCTTGGAAGTCTCTTGGTCCAAAGTTGATTTGTCATTGGATTGAGATCTTTGTTATCTGACTGTGGATCTCTTTAAATTTTATGTGACTTTTTTACTGTAGCACTCAGTTTAGTTGGTCTGTGATCTTAGATTGGCTACTGGATGTGACTTATTCTTCATCAGTGAATTGTGAAGTAGATTCCCATTTTAATGAAGACTCAATTGGTGCAGTCCTAAGCGATAGATGCTGTGGCCTAGATTCAGAGTGGGAAGGGAATGACATCTCGCTTCTTGCTAGGGCAAATTGCATTCAGCAAGGCACACGCCTTTTACACTGAAGCAATCAGGGCAAAATGTTAAACTCCTCACTTGGCCGCTTCAACTGGTTTCAGAAACCCAAAAATATTTTGTGTCAAAAATACCCTCTTGTCCATTTACTTTTTCAGCCCAGGTGGTGGGTTGAAAATGTATAATTTAGGTGAAAGCATGTTTTGGTATTTTAGAGCAAACTGATTCTATAGTTTCTCACTACTCTAGTCCACAGTACTATTGGGCTTGCACCCCAGTAATTCTCGTCCATTTAGTTATAGTCATAGCGGTTGAAGTTTTGTATAGCTTTGACCCATTTTTAAGTCATCGTATGTTGATTTTTTTTTTAAAAAAAAAAAGTTTCTTTTTGTGCTTGAGGTATCCTGGAGTCCTAGGGCCTTAGATGTGCTTTTCATCTTTAACTACACTGGACTGGAGTCTTTTGAAAATGTGCTATGGAGTATCTACCTTTTTTTTCCTTTTGATAATTACTATGGTGTGAATGTAATATAATGAGTGTAATGTAAATTTATTGCCATTGCAGGAGACGATTACAAGATTAAAGTTTGGAACTACAAGACATGCAGGTGTCTTTTTACCCTTCTAGGACACCTTGATTATATCCGTACTGTGCAGTTCCATCATGAGCATCCATGGATAGTCAGTGCCAGTGATGATCAAACTATCCGCATATGGAACTGGCAGTCTCGTACTTGCATATCTGTCTTGACAGGTCACAATCATTATGTCATGTGTGCTTCATTCCACCCAAAAGAGGACCTTGTAGTCTCAGCTTCCCTTGATCAGACTGTTCGTGTATGGGATATCGGTGCCTTAAAAAACAAGACAGCGTCACCTGGTGATGACTTACTCCGGCTGGGTCAGATGAATACAGACTTATTTGGTGGTGTGGATGTTGTTGTCAAGTATGTCTTGGAAGGCCATGACCGAGGAGTCAACTGGGCTTCATTTCATCCCACCCTTCCCTTGATAGTCTCTGGAGCGGATGATCGCCAAGTAAAGTTATGGCGCATGAATGGTACTTTTTCCAAAGACATTGGTTTCTTTATAAAGTTGTTCCTTGCAAAGAATCATAATAATTGGCAGGATGGAGGTTGATTATACTGTAGGTTTAAATGCAGTAAATTGTCACTGCAATGACATTTTTTTCTCAACGCATATGCACTAAGACTAAAGTGTTATGAAAGACGTGCTTGGTTTGATTCCCCTTTGGCTTTACGACCCCCACCCCCCCCAAAAAAAAAAAAAAAAGGAATAGTTATGTAAAGATTTGATTGGAGGTGACTTTGAATGTTAATATGTATACATTTTAGAGATTTGAAGTGTACGATATTAATAAACTCTGATTTCATGCTTTAAGAGTTAAAATAAGAGCCCAAGAGAATTCAGAACACTTGTAATTTGTGACCATGCAATCACTTCTCATTGCTTACAAATTTGTTAGAAGCATCTTGAAGTTTCTTAATTTATGATTTGCTGCATTCAATCGATTCACTGCTGAAGTGATGGACATGTTTGCCTTCAGATACCAAGGCTTGGGAAGTGGACACCCTTAGAGGGCACATGAACAACGTGTCTTGTGTTATGTTCCATACAAAACAAGACATAATTGTATCTAACTCGGAAGACAAAAGTATCCGTGTTTGGGACGCAACAAAGCGAACTGGAATTCAAACATTTCGACGTGAGCATGACCGTTTCTGGATACTGTCTGCTCATCCTGAAATGAATCTTTTGGCAGCCGGTCATGACAGTGGCATGATAGTGTTTAAGTTGGAGAGAGAGCGACCTGCCTTTGCTGTGAGTGGTGATATTATTTTTTACACCAAAGAACGTTTCTTGCGCTGTTATGAGTTTTCTAGTCAACGGGACACACAGGTTATTCCTATTCGACGCCCTGGATCTACCAGCCTCAACCAAAGTCCAAAGACACTCTCTTATAGTCCTACAGAAAATGCTGTTCTTATTTGCTCTGATGTTGATGGAGGATCTTATGAACTGTATGTCATCCCAAAAGACAGTGCTGGTAGGGGTGATGGTGGTCAAGAGGCAAAGAGAGGTACTGGAGGATCTGCTGTTTTTGTGGCCCGAAATAGATTTGCAGTGCTTGACAAAAGTAGCAATCAAGTATTGATCAAGAATCTGAAGAACGAGATTGTTAAGAAGAGTGGGCTTCCATTTCCTGCGGATGCAATCTTTTATGCAGGAACTGGCAACTTGCTGTGTAGGACGGAAGACAGAGTTTACATATTTGATCTCCAGCAGAGGTTGGTTCTTGGTGATCTGCAGACCCCTTTTATCAAGTACGTAGTGTGGTCAAATGACATGGAAAGTGTTGCCTTGCTCAGCAAACACGCAATTGTTATTGCTAGCAAGAAGCTTGTCCACCAATGCACTCTCCATGAGACCATTCGTGTGAAGAGCGGAGCCTGGGATGACAATGGAGTATTCATCTACACTACACTGAACCACATTAAGTATTGCCTCCCTAATGGCGATAGTGGAATAATTAGAACTCTTGATGTCCCTATCTACATCACGAAGGTTTCAGGGAATACCATATTTTGTTTGGATCGCGATGGAAAGAATAGAGCTATAGTTATCGATGCAACAGAGTATATGTTCAAGTTATCCCTTCTGAGGAAGAGATATGATCATGTTATGAGCATGATAAGGAATTCTCAGCTTTGTGGACAGGCTATGATTGCATATCTGCAGCAGAAGGGGTTTCCTGAAGTGGCTCTTCATTTTGTTAAGGACGAGAGGACACGGTTCAATTTGGCTCTAGAAAGTGGCAATATTCAAATTGCAGTTGCATCAGCTAAGGAAATTGATGAGAAGGACCATTGGTATAGACTAGGAGTTGAGGCCCTTCGCCAAGGGAATGCGGGAATTGTTGAGTATGCTTATCAGAGGACAAAGAACTTTGAAAGGCTCTCTTTTCTTTATCTCATAACTGGAAATATGGACAAATTGACCAAAATGTTGAAAATTGCTGAAGTGAAGAATGATGTAATGGGGCAATTCCATAATGCTTTGTATTTAGGTGATGTTCGAGAACGTATTAAGATATTAGAGAATGCCGGGCACTTGCCCCTTGCTTATATGACTGCTACTACTCATGGGCTGCAGGATGTTGCTGAAAGATTGGCAGCCGAGTTGGGAGATTCTGTTCCATCTTTGCCAGAGGGGAAGCAACCTTCCCTTCTGATGCCCCCAATGCCTGTCATGTGTGGTGGTGATTGGCCTCTTTTGAGAGTCATGAAAGGCATATTTGAAGGTGGGTTGGATAATGTTGGCAGGGGTACTGCAGATGAAGAAGAAGAGGAGGTTGAAGGTGATTGGGGAGATGAATTGGATATGGTTGATGTGAATGGTTTAGCAAATGGTGATGTGACAGCTATTATGGAGGATGGTGAAGTTGGTGAAGAAAATGAGGAGGAGGGTGGTTGGGATCTCGAAGATTTAGAGCTCCCTCCCGAGGCAGAAACTCCAAGGGCTTCTGTCAATGCTCGCTCTGCGGTTTTTGTGGCCCCAACTCCTGGCATGCCAGTAAGTCAAATATGGACACAGAGATCATCTCTTGCTGCTGAACATGCTGCTGCCGGTAATTTTGACACTGCAATGAGGTTGTTGAATAGGCAGCTTGGAATTCGGAATTTCATTCCTTTGAGATCAATGTTCCTTGATCTCCACACTGGCAGCCACACCTATCTACGTGCATTCTCCTCTGCTCCAGTGGTATCTCTGGCTGTCGAGCGTGGTTGGAATGAGTCTGCTAGCCCAAATGTCCGGGGTCCGCCAGCACTTGTCTACAATTTCTCTCAAATGGAAGAGAAGCTCAGGGCTGGTTATCGTGCCACCACAGCCGGGAAATTTACTGAGGCTCTTCGTCTTTTCCTGAGTATTCTCCACACAATTCCGCTTGTTGTGGTTGAATCAAGAAGGGAAGTTGATGAAGTCAAAGAGCTGATCGTCATTGTCAAAGAATATGTCTTGGGTCTGCAAATGGAGCTTAAGAGGAGAGAAATTAGGGACGATCCAGTGCGCCAGCAGGAACTTGCAGCCTACTTCACTCACTGCAATCTTCAAATGCCTCACTTGCGGCTCGCCTTACTGAATGCGATGACTGTCTGCTACAAGGCAAAGAACCTTGCTACTGCAGCTAACTTTGCTCGGCGGCTTCTAGAAACCAATCCCACTGTTGAAAACCAAGCAAAGATGGCAAGGCAAGTTCTGCAGGCTGCTGAGAGGAACATGATAGATGCTTCTGAGCTAAACTATGATTTTAGAAACCCATTTGTGGTCTGTGGAGCAACATATGTGCCTATATACCGAGGGCAGAAGGATGTCTCTTGTCCATACTGCAGCTCTCGTTTTGTGCCAAGCCAGGAGGGCCAGCTTTGTACTGTGTGTGATCTTGCTGTGGTTGGAGCAGATGCTTCAGGATTACTGTGCTCCCCATCTCAGGTGCGGTGATCTCTCCTGCTGAACCAAAGAATTTTCCGACCTTTTCATGCGTCAAGAGTTGCAGCTGTTGGCTTTGTTTACATACGCAGAAGCTAAGAGGTAAGAAATATCGTCAGAGCTAATAGCTGGTTGTGTTTTCTTTTCTTATTCATCGTCATTGGATTCTCCTTTACTTAGCTATTGAGATTTTCGGTGTAATAATTGAATTCAGAATTTTGTAATTCATAGATGTTTATAGATACCAATGTGTCAAGCCCCTTGTTAGATTTTGATGACGGTACTAGGCTGGCCAACTTTCATACACTGCAGATGCACTTTGCAGATTTACTAAAATTTTATGATGGACTGGGGTTTATATTGACTGGGAGCAGCATTTGAAGAGTTCAGTGGATCTATGATTCTTCTTTTTTTTGCACCCAGTATCTTATTTATGCCATTTTTAGGTTCTCCTTTGAAGTGCTATTCTGTTGTTGTCCTGTGTAGTCCATTCTTCACCAGGCAATTCACCTCCGAAGGTTTTGCGAGATTAACGCCACATGACATCTCTTCTAAACCACATTGTTGTTTTGATTCGGCAGCATCTGGCTTTATTGGGAATAAATGAATGAACAAAACGCATATTGTGTTGTGCGTGTTGATGTTTTGTGGATTTGGTATATAATGTACCAAATGTTTCCTTTTTTGTTACTTATAATGTAGCAAATGTTGCTATGAGGTTTTCTGAATGCAAGTTTCAGAAGTGTCTCTGGACCTCCCAAGATATATTGAAAGGTGAATCTGTGTTCTGGCCTTTCGTTATTTCAAAAAGTAAATATACAAACGTGGAACTGAATTTGGCTGACACTTGCGAGGCCTTAGATCCGAATTGCAGCGAGAATTAGCATGATTAAAAACAACCCCCAGAAGAAATCCATTTTTCTGTGTTCTGTCGCGTTATACAGTTAAGAAAATGTCAGCCTTGTCTAACTGATTGTCGCTTGATTTCAACAAATAAAAAATTTAGACACGATTCCTTTTTTGCTGGATTTTAGAGAGAAGCAATAGGTTGTTTCAAACTGGGTTGGTCTTAGTATCACATCTTTGTGTGCTTAATCATCATACCGAGTTTATGTCTACTTAGAGGTTCACTCAAGCCACTTGATGTTGCAGCGATCTGTTTTGAAAGAAGTCTTCATGATCACCTCAAAATAGACACCAGTTAAAGATAGGTGTGACATCTCGAAATTTCTGTAGTTTTCTAATATTACTCGGGATATGAAGATGATGAAAGGTTTGTATGGGTGTAATTTGCTACCGAGATTTGTGGAAGTGTTAAGAAGGGCTATGTGAAGTCAGAAATAATGACAGTATTTAGATGGGGTTTTTATAAGCGTTGGACATTTGATGGAAAGCTCCGCATGGTGATTGCGTAAATCTTCTTTCACAACGCCAGAGTATATAACAAAACTACATTGCTCAAGCGATTGTGCGTTCTTTACTCGTACAATTCGGGTGGCCATGTGATGAAAATGAGATATATTTCTGTAAATGACAAATAAAAATGTCTGACAATTCGATAACTTTCGTCTTTGGGGATATTTCTTTTATACTCATTCAGGATGTTAGAAACCAAATAATCAAGAGTCCTTATGAGAATAATAGATCGGCAGCCCGTGCGCCGCGCAGTCCCCACCACACCGTCGAATCCCAACATAAAGTATCGTCCAGCTCCACCCGTCAAATCTATATGAATTGGGGGGGCCTGGCTTGGGCTCCAACTGGGCCTGTCCAAGTTAGCTGGAGAGTGCATACGAGCTGTTGTGAAATGGGCCTGGCCTGATTCGGCCCATGAATTCCTCGGTCCGTGCTCAGATCCAAGACAACAATTAGGTGAACGGAACAAGGAAAAAAAAACCAAAAAAGGCTTACTTCCAATACCAACCCGTGAAAGGACTCCCTTTATTTTTCCGCAAGCATCATCTCTTCTGTCTTCCTTTGAAAGAGAAAATGACACAAATAATCTCTGGATTTTAACTCAATACACGATGTAGTCTTTGAACTTTTAATTCATTCGACGAGATTTTTGAACTTTAACTCAACCTATAATGCATAATGTGATCAATAAATTTTCAATTTATTCAATGCAATCCCTAAAATTCTAGTATATGTTTGAATTAGTCATTGAACTATATAAAAATGTTCAATGTTGTTATTCCATTAATTTGAGTTTATGGACAACATTAAATATCTTTATGTAATCCAATAATTAATTTGAACAAATACCAAAAGTGCAGGGATCACATTAAATAAATTAAAGATTCATGGACCGCATTGCATATTGGATTAAAGTTAAAATTAAGATTTATGGACTATATTATATATTAAGTTAAAGTTGATGGATCATTCGTAATATTATCTTTACTTTGAAATAATTGAAAACAATTCTCTATTGGGTCGTGGGAAATATACTTGGGCTTCAGCCATTGGGCCTCGTTCATCCCGAAAACCGTCGAGCCCGGAAATATCCCCTTCCCCCTCCTTTCCCAAGGGGGATCTGGCGCCAATCCTCCTCATCTTTCCCGCCAAAAAGATCGATCGCGCTCTCCCCAAAACACCCTCCCCACGCCCCCTCTCTCTCTCTCTCTCTCTCTGCGCTTCATCGTCTCCGCTCAGCCTCCGCAGCCTCGACCTGATTCTCTCTCTCTCTCTCTCACGAGCTCCTCCAATGGCCTCCGACACCGGTACTCTCTCTGCTAAGTTTCGGTAAAGATGTATATAGAAAGGGACGATTCGATCACGCTATTCGATTTCCTTCGTTTTCAGGTCCTTCCTCCCCGGATGACTCCTTCTCCAGCCCCATCGGCAACACCCTGTCCTCCCCCGACAACGCCGCGGCCCGGGCCGCCGGGGGCCGCCGCCGGCAACGGCAGCAGCAGCAGCGCGGCGGAGCCTCCACCCCATCCAGCTTCGCCGCCACCCCGCCGGCGCACCGGTCCCGCCTCGCCGCCGCGTCGTCGGAGGCGAACACCCCGACCCCTTCCCGGACGCGTCGGCGGACGCCCGGCGGTGGGGGTGCCGGCGCCGGCGGGAGGCCCTTCGCGGCCTCCACGCCCTCCTCGACGGACGACGCCCCGCCGTCCTCGGAGTGTGGGGATGGGTACGACGCGGCCGAGCAGATGTACGTCTGGGGCACCAACATCAGCGTGCAGGACGTGAACGCGGCGATCGTGAGGTTCCTGAGGAATTTCATGGAGGGCCCGACGCAGGCGGATTCCATTGAGGAAGGGAAGTACATGAGGGAATTGGATAGGGTTTTTGAAGTCGAGAGGGAGTGGATCGATATCGATGCTCAGGATATTTTTAGTTATGATCAGGATTTGTATAATAAGATGGTGAGGTATCCGCTAGAGGTACTGGCAATTTTTGAGATTGTTTTGATGGACATGGCGAGCACGAGAAACCCGCTGTTCGAAAAGCACATACAAGCGAGGATTTTTAATCTCAGGACGTCCACTTGTATGAGAAATCTTAATCCATCAGGTGGGTACCTTCCTTTTCCGGTAAAATGTCCTCGAATGATTGAAGAATGTTATTGTTTCAATGAAATACTGTATTGAGTATTGGTGGTTCTGGGAAATATTTGTCAGTGGATAGGGGCAAAGTCTGTCTGACCAATAAAGGTTCATGTTTGCCTTTAAGTTTTTTCACAAATCTGTAATTTAAGCTGAAGATGGGTCAAATATTGAAGACTTGTTTGAACTATCAGTGTAACTTCCTGTGGAGATTAAAACTCTCAGCTTTAACTTTTTGTTGGAAATCAAGCTAGTAAAGGATTTGAGACTTGGCAGTGGGAAAGGATATGGCCAGTTCCAGTTGCTTAGGGTGGAGTTTGCCACAGTGACTCAGAGGCATGTTTTGTAAATTGCGAGTAGTTCATTAAGCATGTATGATCGGTTCGTTGTGTATGCATCTGCTACTTTTTTCAGTTTAATGTGAAATTGGTATTTGTATGGGAAGATGATCACTTTTATTTCATGGTTTCTAGTCGTTACTCTCAACGTAGTTGAGCTTTAGGTGTCTGTAACTGATGATGTCTCTTGTGTGGACTAGATATTGAGAAGATGGTGTCCCTGAAAGGAATGATAATCCGATGCAGTTCAGTGATCCCTGAGATAAGGGAAGCTGTCTTTAAATGCCTTATCTGTGGATATTATTCTGATCCTGTTCATGTTGAAAGAGGTAAGCAACTAAGCCCATTGAGAAGAATGAATTTTTTTGGGTTTTTGCTTTTTAACGGTTCATTGTTCTCAGGAAGAATCAGTGAACCTAAGAGGTGCATGAAGGAGGAATGTGCTACCAAGAATTCCATGACTTTAGTTCACAATCGTTGCAGGTAGTTTGCTCCTCTGATTTTGTTTTCCAAACCATGGTCAGAGTTTTGTTTAGCCGTTGTTGAGTAACGTTCAATCATTTCTGCTGCTGCTGCTAGTAAGTGTCAACTGCATCCTCTTTTTGCACCATCACTTGCTAGGGTAGCGGCTTCCTTAAATGATTCTGACAATAAAATTCTCTCTTTTTTTCTAAGTTCTCCTCATAATCAAACTTGTTAATCTTCAATGATTCCAAGATGGTCATCTCGGACCTTGTCTTAGCGGTAGAACTGTTATTGAAAAGCCCAGTGTGGGGATAGATTAGTATAGCCCCTGACGATTCTTGTCAAGTGTTACAAACTTGAAAATGAGGAGAGAATTAAAATATGGGTATTGTTTAAATGGAAAATCCTGTAGACAAATATTTTTTATCAGAAATCTATTGCATTAAAAAGGCAGTGCCGTTTTTTAAATATTTGGCTGGTGTTTTTTATCAATAATTATCTTTTGTAGTCTATTGTGACTATAGCTGATGAATGTCTTGCAATAAACCAGTTTTGCAGATAAGCAGATTGTGAGGCTTCAGGAGACGCCAGATGAAATCCCCGAAGGAGGAACACCACATACAGTTAGCTTGCTAATGCATGATAAGTTGGTGGATGCAGGAAAGCCTGGTGATAGAGTTGAGGTATATATGACACTGTGCCTGAAAAACATGGAGGTCTCACTCTTTTGTGGTCAATTGACATTTTTTATTTCGACAGATTACTGGAATTTACAGGGCAATGAGTGTTAGAGTTGCACCAACACAGAGAACTGTCAAATCGTTGTTCAAGGTGGATTCCTTACTCTGTCCACTACTGTCCCTGAGGCTACCCCCATCAGTCGCTTTAAGTGAATGCACAGTCTAATAATGTGATCTCCTCATATCTAATGCAGACTTATATCGATTGTCTCCATATAAAGAAGACCAATAATTCAAGAATGCAAGCAGATGACCCAATGGAAGTTGAAAACAGTTATAATGGAAGTGAAGATGTCACGTTTGATGAACAGATGGTATATTGGTTTTTCTTTTGTTCCATTGGATGACAAGTGTTTGCCTTTACTGATATTTGTATGACTTCCATACCTGATTATTTAGGTGGAGAAATTAAAGGATCTATCTAAAAAACCGGACATATATGATAGACTAACCAAGTCCTTGGCACCGAATATTTGGGAGCTCGAGGATGTCAAGAAGGGTCTGCTCTGCCAGGTAATGCCATATTTAGTCCTCTTGTTGTTGACTAGTAAAATATTGAGAAAAATGAAGCCCTTTTTCGTTAAATGACTGATGTTATATTGATTTCCATTCTTGTAGCTTTTTGGTGGGAATGCATTGAAGTTAGCGTCTGGTGCTACATTCCGTGGGGACATCAATATACTTCTTGTTGGTGATCCAGGGACCAGCAAATCACAGCTCCTTCAATACATACATAAGCTTTCTCCACGTGGTATTTATACCAGTGGAAGAGGGAGCTCTGCTGTTGGCTTAACTGCTTATGTTACCAAGGATCCTGAAACTGGGGAAACTGTATTATACCTTTCTTTTCTCTTTTTTGGCGAGTTTCTTTATTTGAAAAATGTAAAGTGGAGTAGATTCTAACATGCAAAAGGATCTTTCAGGTCCTTGAAAGTGGAGCCCTGGTTTTGAGTGACAAAGGCATTTGTTGCATAGATGAATTCGATAAAATGTCTGAAAGTGCAAGGAGTATGCTACATGAGGTTTGTGAAGTTCGTTCCTAATTATGTAGACAACAGAGGAGAGGATCGTATGGCTCTATCTAAATTTTCATTTTAAATCTTGGTGTCACAATTTTCTTAAGTCATATTCCCAAAATGTGGAAAGTGATTGTTTAGTAAGCGAGGAAAAACAACCCTAAGCACCAAATATTTTCCTCCACTAAGCACCAGATGACTAAAAGTTAGCGTTACTTATCGAGATAGTACGTTAATTGAGTTACTGGACTTTTTTATGACTTATTTTCAAACTTTAACTTTGCCCTTCCAGGTGATGGAACAACAGACCGTTTCAATAGCTAAAGCAGGAATCATTGCATCACTTAATGCCAGGACGTCGGTGTTAGCTTGTGCAAATCCGAGTGGCTCGCGTTATAATCCACGTTTATCCGTTATTGACAATATACACTTACCACCTACCTTGCTATCCAGGTTAACTGTTCTACTCTCCTATATTTATCTGTGTGTACACATACCCACTGGTGATTTTACCTCAAAAAGTTGAGTGATTATGGACCTGATTGCCGAAATGGCCAACATGTGTCGATTGATGTTAATATGCAGAGTATTGTTTGCACATTCTGCCTTAGGTTTGAATGCTTCTACTTGCTGGTCTTGTTCTTTCATAAAACTCAATAAACCTGGATTTTGTTTATGGACCTGATTGAGACCCAAGCCCATACAAAATGAACATATGTTAAGCATTATGTTGACATGTTATGGTGATTTTGTCCAAATATTATGTTTTGTGTACATGCCAATAAGCATATCCTTAGTCATGAGAGAAATACGTGATTTCCAACTGTAATATGCAGACCCTAGTTTCGTGTTGTATAATTTTGCTGTCAAAGACCTTTTTGTGGTTTGATAAGTCGTGCTACATCTTCTACACATTTCTTCTTTTTCTGGGTCATCAACAATTAACCCAATGCTTGGATGTTTGTTATTCCTGTCCTTGCTTTGTCTTGTTTTGCTTGGGGTAGTTCTGTGTTGTTTGCTGGATACCCCTCTCTCCATTTGGTTGTGGCCACTGTTTAGCTGTTTGCTTTTTGCTGGTTGTTGTCCTTCTTTTCTGCTCTTCTCTCCTTGTCTCGACACCCTTCCACTCAGTTTGACTACTTTGTTACCTTGAGTGTAAGTTTTGGTGCCGGGTTCCCTTGCTGTACAGCTGTATAGCTTATTGGTTTAAAGTCAATATATATCTTACCTTCTACCAAAAAAAAAAAAAAAAAACGATTAACCCAATGTACCATAGTCAGTACAGTGGTTAATCTGACTACGATCATAACTTGGTTCCTAATCAACAGGTTTGATCTGATATACTTAATTCTTGACAAGCCTGATGAGCAAATGGACAGACGCCTGGCCAAGCATATTGTTGCTCTGCATTTTGAGAATATTGAGGTGCAGTTGGAATTAGTACTCATCTTTATTTGTAGTCATCGGGAACATCTCTGAACATCAGCTAATTTGATCCTTGCAACTTGCAGAGCGTGCAGCAGGACGTTTTGGACCTCTCTACTTTAACTGCCTATGTGACCTATGCTAGAAAACACATTCAACCGCAGTTATCTGATGAAGCTGCTGAAGAGCTGACACGGGGTTACGTCGAGATGAGGAGGAGAGGAAACTTCCCTGGCAGTAGTAAGAAGGTGCACATTTCAAGTTTCTCTCACATTCTTTTCCCTCTTATGGGTTTTGGCACGTCGATGTTAAAATGTGCCAGGATACAATTGCTTGGACAGGTTATAACAGCAACACCTAGGCAAATTGAGAGTTTGATTCGCCTGAGTGAAGCACTAGCTCGGATACGGTTCTCAGAATGGGTTAGTGAGGACCACAAGCTGTGATTTGACCATGTTTCTAGGGTGTAAATTCAATGCTTTAACCATCATGACCCTGATTATATAGGTTGAAAAGCGAGATGTGATGGAAGCATTTCGACTTCTGGAAGTTGCAATGCAGCAGTCAGCAACTGATCATTCAACAGGTATTTCTTTAGCCATGTGATTCTTCACTGTTGTATACAGTGTGTGTGTGTGGGTGTGGGCAAGATCTAAACTTGAATTAAAATTTTGTAGGCACCATTGACATGGATCTTATCACTACTGGAGTTTCGGCTAGTGAAAGGATGAGAAGAGATAACCTTGCAGCTGCTTCTCGTAATGTAATAATGGAAAAAATGCAAATTGGTGGACCCTCTATGCGGTTGATGGAGGTAGGTCTTCCTATGCATGTTCTGGGGAACAGATTATCTTACAACTCATGCTAGTTAATATTATGGAAGGCCAGATGTACCGCATGTCATGGCTCACATGTGTTATATGCTAAAATTTGCTGCAGTTGCTGGATGAGCTCAAGAAGCAGAGTTCTCTTGGTGAAGTTCACCTTAGCGATGTAAGCATCGTACTTTGTCCATGAGCTAGTGCCACTTTTTTGTCCTTTTCTCATTTTTTTTTATCCTTATGGCAAATGACTGCCATTTCAAATATAAACTGACATGTGACCTTTACACATCCAGCTGAGGAATGCAGTTGCAACTCTCACCACTGAGGGATTCGTGGCTATCCTTGGCGATACTGTCAAAAGAGTATGATGGAGTGGCATGGAGTACATTTATTTTCACCAGTGGAAGTCTGTTGATGCTTTTGCATCTAGAGTTGCTAGTCACTAAGTAAAGAAAAATCCTTTACTCTCAGATAATTATTAACTTCGGTTTCTGGAGTGTAAATGCTTAGTACGTTACATAGGGTTAAGTTTGATAAAACGCATTCTTTGTGTAATCTCTGTATTTCAGTCTGCTCTAATGTGTTTCTGGTAAATGTTATGTAACTTTACTAATTAAGCTAGTGGTGCATGTAAGATGGTTTTTTTTCACTGAAACTCAGTTTTCCTGTTCCACGGAAAACAAAGACTTAATTAACTTGAGCACAAGGAAGAAAAAGATGCAGCTATCAGTCATTGTTGAAACAACCGAATATCAAATTTGTGATAATAGTTCTAGTCAGTTTTATCAAATTTGTGGTAATAGTTATATTCAGTTTTGCCAATTTATTAGACATCCACGAGGCATGGTACAGTAGAACATGACCGATTAGCTGCAAAAGGTCTTGTGAATTCCATGGCCGATACTGTGTTGTCTTCGCAAAAGGGGTCGCAACAACCCCCCCACCAAAAAAAAAAAAAGACTAAGCCGTCTTGGGGAACTATATTTTGGCCGTTTCGCGAAACTCTAACATCAGAAGATAATGCAGTTCCGAAAGACGGAGATTATCATGTGTGAAAACTGTCCTCAAGCACGAATTAATCACTTACAGGGTTAACATGTTCGCCAAAACTTTATGTTAAGGTAATCTTATCCCTTCGACACCATCATCCATGGCGATGGGACTTCTACCCCTTTTGCTAAATAATGCAGTTTTTTTAGAGTTGTAACTCAGTGTGAACAGGTTGCTGTTCCTTCGAGCATTCAGATCGTCTTCTATGAACTTCATCTAAAAAGATGGTCAATTAATGGACTCAGCTTGTTCAGTCTGAGTGCATCACCATGGCAACGAACCACATTTCACTATGTCCATGATATCCTCGGTCAATGCCCATTCTTTACAACAAAACGATAGGCTGACCATTGATTAGAAACATATCTCATACCATGCAATTTCACCTGCCAAGCCAAAGATGCTTTGGCAAAGCTTATTAGGATGTTCCAACGTTAAAGTCAATGACCACCACCAATGCGCACAACACAGTATGTTTCATCAAGTTAACGTCTCATTAGATCCATCCTGTATAATGGTGGAAACTAGAAATACATGGGCTCTGGCATGAGAGATATAATCAATGGATTTCCAGGATTTCCAGGATTTGGTTGGAGCTGATGAAACCTTAAGCAATATGAGGCTCAACGGGAAGAATTAGCTAGCAGCTAAAAATGAAGACCCCAGCTTCGCCTTAACAATGTCATCACACGGGAAGGCAAACATAGATGTGTGATAAAGGAAATAAAACATAAATTAACATTCCAGTTGTGGTACAATTTCATAAACAATGCATCAGATGAACGTTTCGGTAAAATCTGAGAACTAAAAATTCTTTCATAGAGCCGAATTGCCACCATAATATAACACGCCTTATGTACATGCATAGGTTATGGTCAACCTACTGTGAAGCGGTGGAACAGCTTGCAGAGGCAATAGTTAACCTACTGTTCAGTGGTGTGAATAGCAGCTACAGTGGAAACCATGGAGTCCACTCCGCATATATTGCGGCCCCTGCAGATTTTGTAGAATCCATTCTCTCCCCAGTTCTCTCCCCATGAGTTCTTTATGATCCAGTAGGGCTTTTCCTTCATTCTGATGGGAGAATAAGCAGCAGAGCCATACCCCACCAGCAAGACACCATGATCCAACCTCTTAGAGCATATGTATGGGCATGAAACACCCCCAACATACGTCTGCATGAACACCGCATTGATGGCAACTGCATTCAAGCAAAACAGATCGAAATGCGTAAGAATGGATCACATCCTTGTTTTCTGTGTATCAATGCATATTTTTGGTGCTCAACAAAAAGTTTGTTAAGGTGTCTAAGAACTAGAATAGATTCATTACTTGCTAGAGGACCGTTCTTCACGAGATTTGCAGCAATTTGATCCTCATCGAGGGAAACAACGCTGAAGTTGGCTACGGATGCAGCTATCTTTGACTTGTCAAATTTGCAACTGCCACGATCAGTACCGGTGTATGGGTAGTCTTCTTCTCGCATAAGGCCACCAGCTTTGAGAGTGTATTCAAAGGCACTGTTCATCAAACCACCATTGCAACCCGAGTCACAGGAACCTGGTTCTTCTGGATCACACTACAGAGGCACACAAGCTTGATTAAGGAAATATACCCAGAAAGACACATAGTTTCTTCATGAGAAATCAACATCACAACATTCAACACGACAAGAAACCCAGACTAATCTGGCTTAAACCAAACTGTACCTCATTTTCTGTAAGGCTGCATGATTTTAACATAGAAACACACACCCAGATATATGGGCAAAAGACAAAACAGAACAAATGCTTTTTCCTAAGCTTACGCACATCATAACTGAAAACTTAGGACACAAAGTAATCTACATCGTTCACTCATATGACAAGATGGCAAAAACTAGGCATAAAGATGCGTGAATGATTTGACACTTTACGAGGCATGGTAGATAACAAACCTCGTGATCACAGTCCACAAGCTGTTGCTCGCTGAGGCTGACAAGTTTCCCGGTTGCAAGGTAGTTTGCGCCTTCCAAGGCTCCGGTGGCACTGAAACCCCAGCACGATCCGCATGAACCCTAATCTCACAAAAAAATCAATCACATCGAATTAAATCCATCAGACGAAGCAAACAATTAACTGCAGACGAAATTTACTTCCGGATTAAAGAGAACAACCATTCAAAATCCCAGAACTCGCCAGCAAAGTTTCAAATCCAAAAGTCAACTCTCATATTGTCATAAGAGTAGTTTAGACTACTTCCAATTTAGGAAGAAACAGATCCATATTTGTCACGTAGACCATTAATTCAGGCGAAAAACTCGCCGATCAGTCATCAAATTCAACGGATGCACACGAGACGCAGGGGAACAAAATCTTTAAAGGGAGAAATAATTGAACTTCAAAGGTCGGACAAAGATCGGTGCTAAAAACTTCAACAAATCTATCAATCAAGCAGGAAAATCCGACTTCCAGTTAGAATCTAAGATAAACTACGTCCGTCCCCATGTCTCGACTGAGGATCTTCAACGTGATTTCCCATTCACACCGACAAAACTATGAAAATAGAATTTCGCCGAAACAAAGGTACCTGATTCTTGACCGCGGTGACGGCTCCATGATCTCTCCAATCGAAATCTTTCGGCAGATCCTGGGTGGGCAAGATGGGCGCCTCGTTCGCGTCCTTGGGCAGCTTGACCTTCCTCCGGAGCCCCAGGTGCGTCCTCCGGAACTCCGACGGGGTCAGATCGGAGAACTGCGTCACGCCGTGGGCGGCCGAGGGGTCGAGCTTCTGGTGCCGCCTCGCGCGGCGGAGGTTCGTGCGGAACACCCCGAACCGGTAGTCGTGCTCCTCCTGGGAGCCGTACGACCTCCCGAACCTCCGCTTGAAGAGCGAGAAGTGGTGGTGGTCCGACAGGGGGGCGCCCTCCCGACCCTCGCCGCCGTCCACCACCTGCCTGATCAGCGCGTCGCCGTCGCCGGCGGAGAGGTCCTCCGCCGCCGACGCGGCGGCGAGGAGGGAGGAGACGAGGAGGAGAGAGAGGCGGCGATCCATGGTGCAGAAGTTTGTTAGAGATAGAGAGAGAGAGGGAGGGTGGATGGATTCTTATAGTTTGCAGAGGTTGGGTGGTTACTTTCTGCGGAGCTACCAGTCCTGGATCGAACGGAGAAAGCTTGGAGAAGAAGGTGGGCGCGGGCCAACGGGAGGCCGACACGTGGAAATAGATGAGGACGGGGTTGAATGGTGGTTTTGGTTTTGTTTATCCGAAAATATCTCTCTGATTTTTCTCTTTTTTGCTTTTTTTCTTTTTTATGGTCGGCGAGATAAAAAAAAAAAAAAAGCGAAGAAAAAGCAGGAACATGGTGGCGTGTCGTTCGGGGATTCTACGTCGCGGGAAAGGAGGACTGGAGGAGGACTACTTGGAAAATGCCTCCTTAAAGATAATTATAAAAAAAAAAAAAAAGATTCTTCAGTATAACTGACATGATGTATTTTAATTTTTCAATTCGAAATCGTTGAAACTTTTAGGTGAAAATGTGTTTTTGGTTTAACACTGAAACTCAAACAGAAGCACCTTAGGTAACCGCAAATCTTTTCATCATTCAGGCTCATGTTTGCCCGAACATTTTCCCGAAAGATAAATATATTATTATTATTTTAATTCATGTTTATAGTGATAGAATTGATATTTTTAGAAATATATATTTGAGGAAATTTTTTTAAATGATTGATTTTTCGTAAAGGAATCACCCCATTTTTGTCCTTTTTTTTTCCTTATTGTCTTTTTTTTTTTAGTCTTTCCTTTCCTTTGATAAACAGCATGTTTTCTGTTTGATCATTATGTTGGATAGGTCCTATTGTGACTGTTTCTTCTCTGAGACTTATCTTTGGTTGTGTACGATAATGGCGAAATAATTCAGAGATGAAATCCGGCAAAATATACATTTATATATATTATATATCGTTTTGAAAGATAATACGATTTTTCTTTGAACTTTTGGCCCTCAAGAGTCAAAAAGGTTTTCTGTTAGAAGCTTGTTTCTTGTCCGCTGTCATGCTTTGTGTAAGGAGTATGTCCTGTCTTCAAGACAAGAAGAGAGAGGGTGTTCCTATGAAAGCAAAGTTCAAATGAATATCATGCTCTGAAGTTCCTAAGTTTGCCTTTAGTATCAGGTTAGTCTGTCCAATCCATTCCACCTGTAATGAGCTGCACATCCGATTCGTTTTAAATAAAACGATAATTTGACTATCGTGCATATCGTTGTAATTAAGTTTAAAAATTGCAATTACACATCGTAGAATTGTTGTATTAGGAAAACACGTAGTGAAAATAGAGTTGAACCGGGTCAAATTAATTTTATTATTGTTTTGCATTTACAAAGACTACATTATAGTTATTAGTTGACATTGAATTTATATCCATCAGGAAGGGAACTTAGTTTTATTTTCCATTTTTTAAGATTATGATGCCGTCATAGGATAGTATGTTTATTTATCTGATTAGGTTGCTTATTTCAATTATTTGATTAGGATTCCGATTATATTATTATAAATAAGAAGGTTATGCTTATCACAATTATATATTGCATCAATGTCAGTTTTTTTCTTACCTTCTTCTGGCGTTTCTTTTTTGTCTATTGCCGATCTTGTCATTGCATCTCCCTCCTTTCCTCCCCTTTCTTCAGAAGATCCAAATCCAATGTGCATTATGTTCTATTTCTAACATCATAATCCACACAGCATGCAAGATTAATTTCAACAATATAATAAGCAATGGCTACTTTACACATGTAGGCATTAAGGATGATTAATATGAGTTTGTTCTCAACTTGGAACTTGGAACCCTACCCTATTAAAATTTGCTCCCAAAATTTGAACCTTGAATATAACCTTTGAACTTGCCCTTTCCAATCTAGTTGCAAGGTTTTTTTTTTTTTTTTTTTTTGAAATAGCAAGAAATAACAGTTGCAACAAATTAACATTAGGAACCAAGCTGCTCAAGTAAAATATTGATACAAAACAAACAAAAATATAAAGTAATTGGGAAGTTAAGCTCATTATGAAATATAAATCATTTTCTTCCAACTTCATAAAACATTTTCTATAATAGCTGGTTCCTAAGTGGGTGGATGGATTCGGCACCCATAACCTAGAATCTGTACAGTACAGTGCTAGTTCCAAATTATTAGAACCAAGAATCGAACCTATTCTCATGCTTTGTTTAGTCTTATTCCAAGGTAAAACCAAACCGATTATATAGCCTTAGGTAGGTCTAAATAGATTTTTACTTTAAATTCTTACTTTTGCTTAATATGAATCTTGCAACTAGTGCATTTTGAATATGAAAATTTCATAGTATACAATGTTGTTGACACTCGAATTTACATATATTTTATTCATTATTTTTTTGAAATTCGATTGACATTTAAATTTCGCAGGGAAGGAAAGGTACTTTTACATAAACTTAATTATTCATGACAAACCAGACGTACGGATCTTACTCAGTAGTTGACTTGCAATTCCCATAAACTCTTTTAGCACAAAGATAAATTAAGTCAGATAGGTTTAACCAATAGAACTGTTCAAAACCGAAAACTAATCGCAAATTCAATAACTCATCTAATGGAATTCAATTTCTTTCTCAATTGTCAATCGTCTCTTTGCAAGGATCGTGATTGTTGGTCTTCGAGTTCTTCAAAAAATTTAGGGCAATCAATAACAAATTATGAGCATAGTAGTTTAAAATTTAAATTGAGTCTATTGCCTGAGTGTTTTGTTGTTAGAATCTTGTGAAAGGAAATGCAGAACAATGGAGAAAATGCTATTCTGTATATTCGGTATTACAAAATGTACAAGAAGTGTCGGTATTTGTAATACAAGAGAGAAGAAAAGAATATATGCACAATATTGTTTTTCCTAAAATATTCTTTGTCTATGATTTACTATATCAATTGAAATCTCAAAGGATAAAATCAAATTCTCCTTCCAACACTCCCCCTCAAGCGGCGGCTTATAAATGTCAAAGGCGCCAAGCTTGCTCAACAAATATCTATGCTGTCTCTGGCATAATGGCTTAGTGAAGATGTCTGCTGGCTGTTCTACAGTCCCAATTCCTCGAGTCGTAATGACGCCTTCTTGAATCTTTTCCCGAGTAAAATGATAATCAACCTCAATATGCTTCGTTCTCTCGTGGAAAACTGGGTTTGCCGCTAATTTCAGCTCAGCATCATTATCACGAAACAATTCACTTGCTCCGTTGACTTGCACTCCAAGATCTAAAAGTAATCCTCGTATCCAAACTATCTCGCAAACAGTCTTTGCCATGGCTTGATATTCTGATTCTGTTGATGACAATGAAACTGTTGACCGTTTCTTCGTTTTCCATGAAATCAAAGATTTTCCTAGCTTGATGCAAAAGCCAGTGATGGATCTTCTTGTCATAGGACAAGTAGCATAATCCGTGTCACAATATGCTGTCATCTTCATGTTGCAATTACGAGATAGTAGAATTCCAAGTCCTGGACATCCCTTCAAGTACTTTACAACCTTCAGCACTGCATTCATATGTGATTGCTTTGGGTTGTGCATAAATTGACTAAGTATTTGTACCGCATAACATATATCGAGCCCGGTCATGGTGAGATAGATTAATTTGCCAACAAGTCGTTGATATCCCGATGGATCCTTGAGCAAAGTGGATCTTCATTTGGAGAAGAAGAACTTACATCATATTCATATGTTGTCAACTTGATATTCTGCTCAATAGGTACAGCAGCTGGTTTGCACCCCGATAATCCAGAATCTGATATGATTTCCTAGACGAATTTTCGCTGACTGAGACAAATTCCCTCACTGGATCGAGCTATTTCGATACCAAGAAAATATTTTGGAGGACCCAAATCTTTAATATGGAAAGCTGAATGCAAGTATTCTTTGAACTTTTGGATTGCAACATTATCGTTTCCCATGATAAGTATATCGTCAACATAAATCAATAGGTAGATTGATGAAGTACCTTTGGTCCATGTGAACAATGCATAATCATGCTTTGAGTGTTGGAAACCTGCATTTGTAAGTGATGCAGTGAATTTTGCATACCACTGTCGAGAGGCTTGTTTAAGCCCGTACAGGGATTTGCGGAGACGGCACACTCGAGACTCCCCCTGTCTACGTAATCCCTGTGGAACCTCCATTTAAATTTTTTCATCAAGGTCTCCATGAAGAAAGGCATTGTTGACATCCATTTGGTGTAAGTCCCAATTACGTAATGTAGCAATTGCCAGAAAAGAGCGAACAATTACTTCTTTAGCAACTAGAGAAAATGTCTCATGATAGTCAAATCCTTCACGCTGCGTGAATCCCTTGGCAACAAGTCGAGCTTTGTATCGCTCAATTGAACCATCTGCCTTATATTTTATTTTATAAACCCATTTGCAGCCAATGGGCCTTCTGTGAGGAGGCAGAGGGACGATGTCCCAAGTGTTATTCTCTTGGAGGGCAGCAATCTCTTCTTTCATGGCCCTTTGCCAACGGATATCACGCTCTGCTTCCTCATAAGAAGACGGTTCTTGTTCTTTGGATATTTGACTGATGCAACACATGTGTTCCCGCGATAATCGACTGAAAGAAACATAGGAGGAGACCGGATATTGCGTACCTGAAGTTCTCAAGGTAGAACAGATATAGTCCTTTGTCCATGTCGGAGGGCGAACTGGTCGTCCTGAGCGCCTCGGCCTCTCAACTGCTGGGGATGATGGTTCAATATGCTGTTGCCGTGACAAAGGAGGCCCATGACATGTTGCTGGAGATTCATTATTGATTTGTCTTGTTGGAGAATCAGAAGACCCAGTAGCAAGAGCAGAAGATCCAGGACATGCCGTTGCAAAACATGGGTTGGGAAACGATTGGTCTGGTCCAATCAAGATACATTGTGGCTGCACAGGAATATCCTCCATTGATAAAAATTGTCGATGGCTTGATTCTGCCATGGACGCTTCATGTGAAGATGCCATTTCTTGAAAAGGAAATATATCCTCGTGAAATATAACATCACGACTAACAAAGAAACGACCTGTAGATATCTCCATAACCTGATAACCCTTTTTTTTTTTTATACCCAGGGAACCCCGTCAGCCGTTCGTCGCCTTGCAGCGGTACATAGCCGCCAAGTAAACCCTGGAGTGATGCTAGCAGAGGACCCACCACCTTGACATCACACTTAAGACGCCGATGCTTCCCCTGGGGTTTGACCCCTCGACCTTTCCCCCAAGGTTGAGGTTTCTTATCCAGCGGAGCCACCAAGGCCGGTGGTACCCGATAACCCTTTTGCAGGGTGGCATATCCCATAAAGACACATCGAAGAGCACGAGGGTCCAATTTATGTCGATACCGAACATTCGTCATGTAGCAAAGACAACCAAACACTCGAAGATGATTAATGTCTGGTTTCTTACCAAAGAGCATTTCAAAATGAGTGCAACCTTTTAATATTCTAGTTGGCATGCGATTAATTAAATAGGCTGCCGTGATCACACAATCTCCCCAAAAAGATTCAGGGATGTAAGCTTGATATTTCAGTGCACGAGCAACTTCCAGGAGATGTCGATGTTTACGTTCGACAATTCCATTCTATTGCGGAGTGTAAGCACAAGAACTCTCATGGAGAATTCCTTGTGATGACAGAAAAGATTGATACTCAGTGGAAAAGAATTCACTTCCATTGTCTGTACGAACCTTCTTAATATGCGTATCAAACTGATTTTTAACCATAGATAAGAATTTCGACAGACATGACAAAGCCTGACTTTTGAATTGTATGAGAAATAGCCAAGTGGCTCGAGAATAATCATCCACGATAGTAAGAAAGAATCGGGATCCATCACAATGTGATGTATGATAAGGACCCCAAATGTCCATATGTACTAATGAGAAAATACTAGTGGCTCGAGATACACTAGTTGGGAATGGATGTCTCGTTTGTTTTGCCAAGGGGCATACTTCACAATCAAAACAAGGAAAAGAAGCACTATGACCTATATGCTTATGAAAAAGTGAAATTTTATTTGCAGCAATAGCATTACAAGAAATGCCTTTATTCAAAGAGGAAAGATCAAAATCTTTGGGGAAATTGATCCAAAAGTACAGCCCTTGTTCCATTCTACCCAAGCCCATCAGTTTCCCAGTCGAAAGGTCCCGAAAGGAACAATTTTCGCAGTTGAAATTGGCTCGACAATTATTGTCCTCACAGACTTTAGAAACAGCTATGAGATTGAATTCAAATTCTGGGATATAGAGAACATTTTTAAGGATAATGTTTGGGCTAAGGTGAACAGTACCAATCTTTCTAACATTAGTAATATTTCCATTTGGAAGTCGAACATATATGGAATCAAGCTTTGTAGAGGTACTAGAAAACAAATATTCATGACAAATTATGTGATCACTGGCGCCTGAATCAATAATCCATGCATCAACTGAAATATTATTAGTCTTGTTTGATGAAGTACCTGAGAAATTTGTAGTTTTGTCAACTGTCTGTAGCTGATTTAGTGCCTTCATGATGTTCTGATATTGATCCTGGGAAATAGGTTGATGAGCTTTGTCATATCCTTGTGCTGACACCTGGTAAGAAGAAAATTCTTTTCCTTTCTTTTCTTTGTCAGTGGGTTTACCATGTAATTTCCAGCATGTCTCAATGGTATGATGAGGACGCCGACAATATTCATAATATTTACCTTTAAATTTATAATTTCGGCTTCCTCCCTTCTGTGATGACGTGGCATTATAATGACCACCGGATTCGGTCCCATGCGAGATGAAATGAGAGCCGTCAGATCCGCGGCCTCGCCTTTGATCTACGCCGTTCGCGTGGATGAAATTTGGGCCGTCAGATCCGCGCCCTTGTTTATCTCTACCGTCGGATCTACCGAAAAGATAAGGGCCATCGGATCCAAGCTTCTGATCTTGGCCGTCCGTTCTATAATCCCTAAAGTTAGGGTTTCCTTTGTCTTCTTCATTTTCCCCAAAAGAGCGAGGATTTCCTCCTGAAGTCGAGACTCGCTGCGGTGCGCGGAGGCCACCGTGAAAATGGCCGGAAACCCTTGCCGGTGCAGCGAGGGCCATGCTTTCTCCTCCCTTTTTAGTTTCGGCAGCAACCATTCGCTGATTCTCCTCCTGGACAACAAGCTGGAAGATGCGGCCGAGCGATGGGACATTCTCCATGGCGAGGATCTGCGATCGGAAAGGTATGTAGCTCTCATTCAGGGCTAACAGGAACCGGGTCACCTTCTCGCGGTCTTTGATTTCTTTGTACTGCTTAAGGGTCGACTCCGGTCCTTCAAGCTGCTCCTCGGCCACCTCAAGCTCGTTCTAGAGCGCTGAGAGCCGGTTGAAACAGGCGGTAACCAAGAGGTTCCCCTGTTTCAACTCGGCGAGGGCTTGAGTGAGAAAAAAAACTTTCACCCTATCGAGCTTCCCGTACATTTCCTTTATGTTATTCCACATTAATCTTGCATCTTCAGTCGGAGGAAGCCCAGCTGCGACCTCCAGGGATACACAATTTCCGATCCATGTACGCACTAATTGGTTGCATTTGCACCAATGGCGCTGCAGGCGTTCATCGATAGGAAAAGGGACGGATCCGTCAAGGAATCCGTCCTTGTCCTTGGTAACCAGAGCCCGCCGAAAATCCCTCGCCCATGTTGAGTAGTGATCCGGTCCGGTGAGTTGAAGGGTGATGAGTCGCAGCTCCGGGCTGTCGGCAGATGACGTGTACAATGCATCTCCGGGTTCTAGACGGCCGGCGAAGGGCGGAAGAACCAGCGGCGCAAACCCAGGTGGGAAACTTGGGTAGGGATTCATTCCCGACCCACCCGGATTGAATTCGGGTCTATCGCCCGAACTTGGCCCAGTGGCCCATGGTCCTTGAACTGGAACCCACGGTGTATACGGCCATGAAGTTGGAGTAGGAAGTTGTCCGGTGATTGGAGTGGGTGCAGATTGGTCGAATGATTCCTCTGATGTGTGTTGATCTCTGTTTTTGATTTGATCTGTCTTTCTGGGTTGATCTGGGTTTTGGATTTCTGAGTCGTTGGGGTTCTGCATATTGAATTTCTCTTCTCAATGTGCTGTCTTTGTTCTGCAGATAATGATTTGCAGCAACAAAAAAAACAGAAGACAATTGGAGGCAATTCGAAAAAAATGTTGCGGAAGGTGGATCATAAAGATGACTCTGATACCATGAAAGGAAATGCAGAACAATGGAGAAAATGCTATTCTGTATATTCTGTATTACAAAATGTACAAGAAGTGTCGATATTTGTAATACAAGAGAGAAGAAAAGAATATATGCACAATATTGTTTTTCCTAAAATATTCTATGTCTATGATTTACTATATCAATTGAAATCTCAAAGGATAAAATCAAATTCTCCTTCCAACATCTTGGACTCCCAAAAACTGAATTTACAACTTGTTTATGTTAATGAGTTGAATTTCTTGTAATGTTTAGTAGGAAACCATTACTCGAAAAATAATCTAAGCACAAATAGAAGGAAAGAATCATCTAAAAGTTTTAACAAATCCATTCGTTTAATTGGAAATTTAATATATTTGATTTTACTATAGCTTGTGTATTTTAGTTGCTCAATTTTCATTTTATTAAGTGAATTTAATAGTCCAATTTTTTGTTTATTTTCATGTCATCGCTACACAATTTTAAATAGATATTTTCAAAAAAACTGAATAATAATGTGATAGAGTTAAGTACATTAATAATTCTAAGCATCATTACTATCATGCAAAATTCAAAAGAAAAAGCAACCTAAAACGTTAAGAAAAAATGTTAGAAAAGTCATAACTTATTTATATTGCTATCAATTTAGTCATAAATCTTTTGACCATATGTCAATATAGTCTCTCAAGCTAATTTTGGCCGAATATTGTTGACATGGACGCCGGTCAATTTACTTGATATAGGTGACGTTGATGTAAATAACTTTTAATAATATTTTATAATTTATTTTTTCACTTTTTTTTCCCTTCTCTTCCTTCCAACCAAAGGTGAAAACCGACGAGCCTTGCTAGCCTCTCCAAAGGCTAAGCAAGGCTCGACCTCATTAGATCTGTTGAGGTCAGGCCTCACCCATGGCCAATGAAGCTCATTGGAGGTTGACAAGATTGAGGTCGAAGGTACCGACCCTCGCCTCTAGTTGGTCACTAAGTTGTGGCAATCAGCTGGAAGAAGAAGGCAGAGAAGGAGGGAAAAAGAGGATGAAAAGAAAATAAAGAAAAATTATTAAACTATTATAAAAAAAATTATCAACGTTAGCATCGACAATATTACATAAGTTAACCAGTACCCACATCAGCAATATCATATCAAAATTAATTGAAATGATTGAGTTAACACTAGGTCAAAAGTTTTGGAACTAAATTGGTACTATGTTAAAATGTATAGGACTAAATTGACACAACTAAAATATTTAAAACTAAACTAACACCAATGCAATAAATTTATGAAATTTTAGATACTTTTTCCGATATTATTACACGGAAAAGTCATCACTACATGGTTTTTTAATAGATATTTTCGGAAATATTCTAACAATGTGATAAAATTAAGCACATGTTTTTTTTTTTTTTATTCCCAGGGAACCCCGTCAGCCGTTCAATTAAGCACATGTTTCATTCATTCTTAGTTGTACTTAGTTTATTTTTCAAATTATGGCTACCTAGTACAAAATAAAGAAAAGCACGCAACTCATTAACACAATGATTAATTAAGAATCTACCAAAAAAATTATTTTTTCTAAAAGAGAATAGTTAGTGTCGTTGAAATGGAGGAAAAGAAGTAGAAGAAACCGAACAAAAAGAAGAAAAAGTTGGCAAGAAATAAGCTTAAATAAAAATTGACCCGGTATTTGATCTTAGCCATTGCAATTGGAAATATTTTTCCAATTGCACGCTAGAGTGGGATCCATAAATAATAATATTGTCTATTCAAGATAGTAGGGGTATTTCTAACCATATTCAAATGGAAACAGAGAATAATAAAATATTTTGTAATTAAAACTTAGATTTCTTTATAGTATATATGTAATGATAACACCAATTATACTTACCTTGAATTTGATCACATATTATACAACGATAAACAGATAACATATTAAACAATAGCTAAAGTATTCGATGCAATAGTAATTACGTTCTTGATAAAGCATAGTAATTTATTATGATAAAAGTTATACAAGATAAAAAAAGTTAGCGCAATATCAGTCTCTCCCTATTAGATGCGGTTATCTAAACTTTTTCATAACTCAATATCATATTATTCTTAATATAACGAGTATCATAATTTCTTATTTTAAAGGTTAATATCACAATAACAAATTTACCTTATTTTAGTTTAAGTTAAATTTTACTATTAAATTACCGAATTGTATGACACGTGCTAATTAACATGTATATCAATTTGGGTTTCACCATCCGTTTGTTACATGTATATCGGCTAGTGATTTTTTGTGTTTGATTTTTATGACAAATGTGTTAATTTGAGATTTTTAAAAGTCAAAAAATTAGTTAGCAATAAACTTTTCATAAGATATACGTGTGTATTTTGAATTTTTCATGATATTGAGTTCTTTATTTTGATTTAGAGCTAATTGTGACATAATTTTTTAAAAAATCACAAAAAAATTAGTTAGCAATAAACTTTTCATAAATGTACCAATTCCGAGATTTTTTGTGATTAAATTTGTTACGTGTGTATTTTGAATTTTTCATGATATTGAGTTCTTTATTTTGATTTAGAGCTCGAATTGTGATATAATTGTCATTTATCACAAAAATCACATTCGATCCCCCCAAACGGCGCCGCATGCGCGCAACAGCTTGAACTTGAACACGTGGCTTGGCAAACTTGGAGGTGGTGGTGGTGGTCGTCGTCGTCGTCGTGGTTCGTCGATGGATCGATCTCGCCTCGCGCGATCGTAGCCGGGGAAGCAAGCGCGACGATGGCGGAGATCGAGGCCGGAAGCAGCAATTCGACCCACCGGACGGAGCGGGGCGACGAAGAGGAGGAGAAAGCCGGCCCCGATCCGGAGTTGTTCAGCTGCCTGCTCCAACCTCTGAGCAACGCCGATGGCGATCCCAACTACGTCGGCATCCGCCGCCTTCTCCTCCACCGCAAGGCGCTCTCCGGTTCTCTTCGCCGACGAGTATCTCTCGCTCTGTCTCCGTCTCTCTCTGCGTGAATTCGGCGTGAATGTGTACGCGTGTTTCATTCCACGGAGTTCTTTGTTGTTTCATTTGAAGGACTGGAGATGCAACGGGAAAGGTTACGTCGCGTACCGCAATTACATCCGGAGGCCGAGGAACTGGGAGAATTTGCAGACGCCGAGCCTGAGCACGCCCGGAAACAGGTCGCCCCGATCGCTTTGCGGGATTTGGAGCTGTTCATTTCTTTTCGAATTTGAAGTTTCAGTTGGCTTTTCTCGATGGGGTTTATCCGCCTTTTTGAATCTTATATCTTGTGTCGCTAGTTCTGCGTGAGCTGCAGTTGTGCTTTCGGCCAGTGCGTTAGTGCTTTTTTTTTTTTTTTTTTTGAGTCTATGTTCGCGCATAATTCTGACATCAGGGTGACTTTGCTGGTTGATGCATCAGCGGGCGGTGGGTTTCTTCTCCAAATCCGCTGTCCCATCTATTCGAAGCGGAGAGCTGGAGTTCGAGCAGGGTAATCATTTTATCTTAAAAGTCTTGTCTTCGTTTAGAATTCTGTGTTGTTCCAATTATAGTTTGTCTGCATATACAACACCATGTGGAGTGGGATTTTGCACGGTACTTGTCGGGAATGATTGGGCGGAACTAAAACCATAGTCTCACGAATACAAGGTTTTAATGTTGTCGGCGGGATAGGGGACATTTTGATCTGTAGGGATAATTGCATGATGTGGACTGTGATTACAGGATCTGCGGAGTGGCAATGTAGCTTCTAGTCACAGAACGAGTTTCAGCTCCAGCGCGAGTGATAGTGATCGGCCACGTCATCAGGGGGCTGAACCTGCATACTCATTTGTGGGAATGCATTGCATCTTTGATCAGAGCAGAGCTTCTGGTAATCCTTCAGATAGTCTAGACTCAATTCATTGGCTGAGCATGGAATCTAAATAGTTTGCTTTTGCAGTGACTGTTCTGAAGTTTGGGCATGCAAGTTCCAATCTGCTTGCATATGGGGCAGCTGATGGAACCTTGATGGTATGCACTGTCTCAGAGCCACCTTCAGTCGTAAAGCAATTGGCTGGGCATTCGAAAGAAGTCACAGGTTGGCTTAACTGGTATCAGCTCCATTCTTTTCTTTCTGTCTGGTTATGTACATTTTTTTTGCAAATCCCTTTCACATGTCATCATAGGTCAGTGAAACGACATTCTTTTCACATGTGCTGATTCTACAAAATAGAATTTGCGCTGGAAATGTAGTTGTTAAGTTTTTTTTAGGACTCTTATATGCCAAAGCACTGACTCACGACATAAAATTCTTTATTTATGTGAAAAGCTGTATTTCCTCGTTATAATTTGGTTCTCTGAAATCCACTTTTGAAGAGCCATGATGGTATTCAATCTTTGACTAGCGTACTGCTAATCAGTGGAATGATGTTTAGAAGCTTGATTAATGTTTTAATCGTGTGAAATTCAAGGAGAAAATGGAAATCGACTTTGAAACTTAATTGCCCAAAACATGTCATATACTTAGCTTACTTGTGTCATTTCCTTTTAAATTTACATGGAAGCCAATGTGTGTCTCCAGTCTTCCTCATAGATTCTGCAGATATAATCAAATGATCGTACGATGGTTGTCTATGTGGATCTTCTTTTCATGCATCCTGCTTTGAGTCATTCTAAGTTGGACGACATATCCTATCATTATGGCACCTAGGTAGACACGTGAAGAATTTTGACCCATGTGAAGACACCCAAAGAACAATGCTGGAGTGACTGCCTGTGGAATCCACTCATCCTAGAAGTTGGTTACAGAAATCCATTGTGTATATTTTCTTCATAATTGACACCAAGCTAGGATATCATGCTGTATACTTCTTTGCCTTGTAAGCAGAGCAGAGTTGTGGCTAGTTAGAAGAGTGATTTCTAATATTTTCTAGTAATACTGAGGTTGAATGTAGCTAGTTGTTCTGTTAGTTGTGAATTCCTGTCATAGCTTGATGATGATTGATGCGAAGCATACACTTCGCAAATCGTGCCTTTTCATTTGTTAAGATAGTACAAAAGTAATAGCAAGGAAGTAAAAGGTTTGTCTGGTATGGACTGTCAGATGCATAGGCTATATAGAATGAAACACCACAAGGTAATAAAGAATTGGTCCTTGCTTGAAGTTATTTTTAAAGCTCTTTTTGTGCAGTTGTTGGCCCTCCTACCGCCATAAACTTTCTGATACACTTTGTTCATTGCAGACTTTGATTTCTCCTCCAATAATCAGTACATTGCATCATCTTCAATGGATAAAACAGTGAGAGTCTGGGAGATATCCAAAGGAATTTGCATAAGAGTGATATATGGAGTATCGTCACAGTTGTGCATCCAGTTTCACCCTGTAAGTACACCTGTACATATATGTTTTAAACTAGAAGAAGTTATTCTATGAGTTCAATCTAGTAGATGTTGAATTTACCTTGTACTCTTGATTATTGATGCAGGTAAATAACAACTTCCTTTCAGTTGGCAATGCAAACAAAGAGATAACTGTAATTACTGGGTACCCTAATTTTCAGCTTATCATGTTGTTTACTTCTACCATGCTTGAATTTTTTGTTTCATTATTTCCTTTCAATAGCTCTGACTAGATACAATCATAGTGCATTTTTTTTTTAGTGTTAGCATTTTCACCAACTTTTTAGTTGTGTTTATTAATCCGAAAAATTGTAGACACTGATTTAGGCATATTCAGTGACCATGGTTACCATATTTACTGCGACTAACATCCATTGCAGAACCTACCTGAGTCCTAATTATGGCTGGTATATTCCAGATTTTATGAGACATCACATCAGCATTTTGTGTACCTAGTCACGTGAGTGATTAAAGGATGGGAATAGCTCAATCACGTGATCTTGTTTCATGACCAAATCTTAATAAAGATTATTGTTGATGGATTGTCTCAGAAGCACTTGGATTAAGCTTGGTTTTTTGAGTGAGGACCATGTTTGTTACTTTATAAGTTGCTCATCCACATATAGAGCTATTTGAATATATATTCCAGCAATCTCTCTTATATGTGGAATTCCTTTGATGGTGAACCAGGTGTTCAATTTTAGCACTGGGAGGATAATAAGTAAGACAGCATTTGATAGTGAAGTCACGTCTATGGACCATGATCATACTGGTCAGCTGATATTCTGTGGGGATGCTCAAGTATACTTCTGTAAATCACTCTGATGGACTTCTTTCTTCATCCTGCTCTTCTGCTTGTTAAATGCTAGTTGCAATGTGCTATTCTGTGCAGGGATCTGTATACTCTGTCAGCATGAACTCCCACACGGGGGCACTGTCACGCAGTCATCGTGATAGAACTAGCAGCAAACGCAGGTCTCCTGTAACTACTGTGCAATACCGGAGTTTTTCTTTGCTAGCCCGCGGTCCTGTGTTGCTAACTTGTACCCAAGACGGAAGTTTGTCTTTCTTCAGGTATTGGAGGCAGAACACATCCTTTGTTCTAATGTTGTTTTTGTAAATCCTAATGAGCCGATACAATTGGTTTGCTGTCATTGCAGTGTAGCTTTGGAAATACAAGGTTATTTGACCCTCCGTTGCTCACTCAAATTAAGTCCACGAGTGCATACTATTAGGGTTTCATTCTGCCCTCTTCTTTCCCTTGAGAAAGGGGAATTTATAGGTCTCTCTCTCTCTCCGGGGATTTTTTCTTTAGTATGTCTGGAGCATTATAGTCACAGTTATTTCTGATTTTGAGATGAAACGTACATCAAGACATGCATAATTGTTGAGTATACCTAATTAACTGATTATTTTGTTTTCATTTTTTTACCATTTGTCAGTAAAGCGCTTAGATAACTAGAGTTCCCTTAGTTAGAAAATGAAACATTCATGGATGCCACCTAGATTCATTCATCTTTTGTGCCTATTTGATTGGGTAAATGACTCTGTTTTGTTTTGGCTATAAGAGTGGATATCTGTACTGAAAAATGCATAAGAATTAGACTTAATGGTTAATACTTGAGAATGCAACCATATGAAGCCTGATGTTCTTTCACAATATATTCTTCTTCATGTTTCATACGTGAGTGTTAATGCAAACTCAAGTTGTAGAGGGAGCTATACCTAAAAGGTTCTCATTGATGGAAGTGATCACCAAAACTCCAATAAAATCATTTCTTTCGCATGAAATTGAGGGCAATAATTTGTTTGTTGTAACTAACATAGCACATTTTCTGTTATGTGAAGTTGCTGGAAGCGAGGATTCAAATGTCTACTTTTATGACCTAACACGGCCAAGGCATACCTGTGTAAACAAGCTGCAGGTCTGCCTTCATTGCTTGGGATGTTATCAGAGCTTTTGTTTTTGTTGTCATCAAAAACCCAATCTAAAGTTCATTGCATTACAGGGCCATCGGTTCCCAGTTGTAAGTGTTGCTTGGAACCACGGTGAAAACTTACTGGCATCATCTGATTTGTATGGCACAGTTATTGTGTGGAAGAGAGCAAAAACAAGCTAAGATATTTGTACAAAGGATGGGTATGAAGCACAAGAACATGTAAGCTCATGCCCAAGGAGACAGGAGACCAGGTTTGAGGAATTCTATGATGTTGAAAAACAAATGGCCACTTCTTACAGAGTGCTTTAAAGTTGTGTCAACAGGAGTTGATTGATCATGCCCTCCCCCCTCTCTCTCTCTCTCTCTCTCTCTCTCTCAGGAGAGTGATTATGTGCATTTTTGTTTTAAGGGGGGATTTTGAAGAACTGGGTGCTGTAATATTTTCCTTTCCCCAGTTGACATTTTACCAAGGCAAGCGAAAAGGTTTTTCAGGAGTAAATTTCTTGATATATGATACCGAAGAGTTGAGACTTTTGCCCTTTTTAAACTTGCATCAGTGAACCACTGGGGGTTCGTCCCAGTGGCCACCCTTCCAACTTGGAAGGGGGAGGTGGCGTTCAAATCCCACATTCTCAGGGGGGCTTAAGGTGAGGACGATTTCATTTCAGGAGTGGATTTCGACTCCCACGCCCTGCAAGGAGGTAGAGCAAAAATCTGAGAGTGTGTGTTAGAGTAGGATTAGAGTAGGACCAACAAAAAAAAAAGAAAACTTGCATCAGTGATTCACTTCCTTCTTTTGTCCTCGATGTAACTGAGAACCACTGATTCAATGAAGTTTTTTCACCTTTTTGTTTTCTTATTTTTCCCAATATCACTAAGGACTTGCTTTATACTTTTTCCTCTATGCAGCTTGTGAGAAAATACTTCATTTATCAATGAAGATTATCTCACATATATGTCTGGAAGATGGAAAGGATGCATAGCACAAGTGCTTTGGGAGAAGTATAAAAAAAAAGATATAAATCTATTGTATTGGTTCTATACTTTTTAATTGGACTAATTTAGTCGCGTTTGTACCAATTCAATCCATCCGGTTAATTTTGGCCGGCCGGCGGTGACGTGGACGTTGACCAATGGTCTGGTACCAATTCAATCCATCCGGTTAATTTTGGCCGGCGGTGTTGATGTGGACGTTGACCAATGGTCAGGCATTGACTAAATGCTGAGTGGTGGACGTAGACGTGAGAATTTTTTATTTAAATTTTTATTAATTTTGTCTTTTCTTTTTCCTTTTCTTTTTTCCCTTCTTCTTCCTTGGACTTTCAATTTGGCGAGGCTCATCGGTCACTAGGCGAGGGCCTCACGACCCTCGTTGGAGGCTCGCTGCCCTTGCTGGCAATTGAAAGTTCAAGGAGGAAGAAAGGAGAAAAGAAAGAAAAAAAAAGGGAGAAGAAAAAGAAAGAAAAAATTAATAAAAAATCAAAAAAAAATTAAAAAATTGTTTAATAATTGTCATGTCAGTGTTCGGCCAACATTTACATTAGCGCTGGCCAGCCAAAATTGACTAAATGGACTGAATTAGTATCAATGTAAAAAAGTTTATGACTAAATTGGTATCATTTTTTTGGTACTTTTCCTCAAGTGTTCTATTCTATGATTTTTCCCATTTTTGTTTGGTGCCCTTTGTGGACAGTAGAACGTTCGGTAGATGAATCGTTCAAATGGCATGAATTGAAAGATTGAGAAGTAAATGGTATCGTTATCTTGAATTTGGTGTCATAAAAGGACAGTTAATTCGAAGGGGATCTTGAAGGGGGAAAAGATCTTGAAGAGGGATCTGTGTCGGACGTTTGTCAAATGCAGAGTGCAAACGGAAAAAATGATGAAACGTTCATACCCACCCTCTAATTAAGGATAACCACCTTGGTGTGTTGGTCTTAATTAGGCCCAGATAGAAATGCGGTGTGTCGGACGTTTGTCAAATGCTACTTGAGAAAATTCTATAAGATTGATAGAGTAGCCATGTTCTATGGCACGGAGATAGAAATGAGTAGCAGAAACGAGAATTCTACTCTAATTAAGGATAAGGCGAGAGATTTTATTTTTAGATGACTTGGTCTTAATTAGGAGATAGAAATGCCAGTTGGTGCATGGGAAACCAATGGAGAGATGAATGGGGACGGCAACCATAGATATATAGCATTGCTTCCATACGATCTAACATATAATCGAGTGCAATGGCATGACAGGATTAGTATAATGGATCCCACTCGGCAGGAATGGCGATGTGGTGTTTCTCGTCATTTGATAGGTCATTGCCATCACATTTGTTCATTCTAGAAAAACTGCAATGCGTGCATACTGGGATGGAATAATGACATAAATGATCCATGAGTTCTTACCCAATGTGCAATGTGACTCATAAGTTTTTAATTTATTTAATGTGATTCTTGAACTTTAACCTAATATGTAATATCATCCATAAACTTCCAATTTGTTTAATAAAGCTCATAAACTTTTGATAAGTGTTCAAACTAATCCTTAGTTCGTATAAAGATATTTAATGTTATCATTTCATTAATTTACATTTAGGGATAACATTGAACATTTTTACATAGTTTAAGGATTAGTTTAAATAAGTATCAAAAGTTTAGAAATCATATTGAATAAATTAAAATTTTAGGGATGATATCGTATGTTGGGTTAAATTTCACATATCATATTACATCGGGTCAAAGTTTAAGAATTATTCGTGTCGAGCTAGGGTATCGAAATAATTTTTAGTCATATATTAAAGAAAGAGACTTGTAAATGCGCATCCGTTGTAGTCTAGTTGGTTAGGATACTCGGCTCTCACCCGAGAGACCCGGGTTCAAGTCCCGGCAACGGAAGGCTTTCCTTTTTTCCTTTTGTCTTTTTTGAAATTTTTAAGGTGGCTTACTGGCTACCGTATCTTCTTCTGCCTCCTGCAATAATAAGCTATGTGGAATGCACGAAGCTGGTCCTAATGCAGTATTATCCTCTAAGGAGTACACAGGAGCGAACATGAAAAATCCCATTTTTGCAAGAGCTTCCTTCTAATTGATCTCCCATCTACTAATATGCAGCTGAGATGGAGCTACAGTACAAGCAAAGAAAGTTGCTGGCTTTAAGCCGATCTGGACAAGGTAAGTCACTCTTGATACAAGAAAGAATTTCCCCATTGCAAAGGACGAAGCCAGATTTATGAACGACTTTGTTTTCAGTATACTGAAGATGACAGAGTATTATCATTCCGAGCTAACTTGGCGCTCTGATGGCCCGTTGCAGTTCGTCAGTCCAACTACTCGGGACTCCTCATGACAACTCAGCATGCTTGGAAAGATGATCCATCATATGATATTCCTGCAGTAATTATTGATCTTGATTCATGCAACATGATCTTGATCATTCCCGCAGTAATTCTTCTGGCAATAGATCGCCTGACTTCCAAGTTTGTTCTTTCTGTTCTTTTAACAGAATGTGGGTCATCTTTTCGCTCACACTAAAGTCGCTGGGGTATCATACTCGCTCTACATACATAGATTTCTAGGATGTGAAGCCTGATAGGCCATCTCATCTCCTTAACGGTACAGGCCTTGGAAATGAGCATGGACAGTTACCTAGTGACCATTTTGAATGGTTTTCGGATGTTGATTCACACCCATAAATGCTGTAAAATGAGGTGATTCATTGTCTGTGCTAATCATATAACAACTTCTGTAATTAGTTTCGAAAACAAAAATTCGTGAGAACTTTGATATTGTAGTGCAACTCGGTTCGATTATTGTTGACCTATCACCACTCTTTTGACGAGAGCAATCCTCGAAGCATCCCCACCGGTTTCCTCGAAAACCACCAGCAAATTTTTGGTTGGTCTTAACCAAGACCGCGGAACGTGGTACCTGAAAAACACCAAATAGCAGTCAGATGACAAAATCCTAATGTTCAGTTCACTGACCTCTCATCTGACAGTTCTGAGGTTTCATGGAGATGTTTTTACCATTGTTGAGTTGGGTATCCACATCGGAATTGGCACTTGACAGGCCTAAACGTGCCGGAGTAACTGCATCCGCTGCAATCTCCTTTGGCGTGTACGCTCCAATATCGTCCGAGGCTATGCCCGTTGACCCAAACTTGACCTTTGCCCATACTTCCCATGTCAAGAGCCAGAGGTTCATCTCCTCCTGGTGCATCAAAATAGGCCTGCGGGTTCAAGCAGAATATTAGACGGCAAATGCTCTCAAAAACTGAATTCTCTTCATTGCTTTGCATGTTGGCTTTGCATTGCATGAGTGAAAGGAAGAAAAAGTCGGTTTTCTCGAGACTCCATAGTGTATGGCCTAAGAGTCGAGCACATTCTTGTTGGTACATCTTAAACAAGAAGAAATTATCTATTCTGGTTGATTTAAAGGACAAAAAGCATATAATTTTACATGACATTCTGTTGCGAATGACATGAATTTTGGGTTTAGAAGAACGGCAAGATGGTCTGCGGACTGCATCAGGTGCAGGAAAAATGAAAATAAAAAACGTGAAAGATATGCTTCAGAAATCCAGATTGAATATGGATGATGGTATTATGATGACATTCATAGGTAGCTTCTTTCCTTCATATGCACACTGTCACACGCCTCCTCTGTCATTCATTAGCACAAAATGTTAATAGTATCTCAATTGTTAATGCACCGAAATAGCGTAACTCGTACCTTATACCAAGTAAGAGGTTGTTGTTTCACTGAGACTAAAGACTCTCTTGTCCAATCAACTGACTGAATGGAACTTGGAGAATACAGGGCCATCGATTCTCCTTTAAGCCCGATCTGCAGAAGCATTTGTGAGGTGTAGGTTTTACCTAGTTCTTGTCAACAACTAAAAGAGAAGTCGATATGTTTGTACCTTGTACGACCACTTTTGCCATGACAGGTCCTTGATCCCTTGATCAAGCCCTTCCAGTGTCACTGGTCCTAAGATGCCGATGCTCCATGTCTCGAAATGAGAGCCGATGTTCTAGGATCAGGGCGACGCAAAATGTGATATTGTGATTTAGGATAGGTGCACATTCAGAAAGCTTCTTACTATTGGACAAAATTCTAAAGTGAAGTTTTCAAAGACCAACTTGTAATCCAACGGTGGCGCTGAGAAGTGAAATTTGGTTGGTCCCACCTCGCAAGTCGATGTTCACTGCAAAATTAGATCTCCTCTTTGCCCTAGAGCCAAACGCAGAACCTACATTACAGGCCACCCATTTATCAGTAAATGAAGCAGCAAAGCTCATTTCATCCATTCTATTTCCATTCTCATGAGCAAACAAGAAATCAGACAAGAAAATGCACCTGAAAGATGTCCATTGATGAAAACGTGCGTGGCATGGCTCATGGACTGAACTTTGAGAATTGGGCGTTTCCCTCCTCTTAGGATTGATTCAGATGGACTAATATGGACACTGGAGCCAACAGGGAAACGAGCAAAATGTTCACAGAAAGATAGGGCAATCTTTCCAATTCATGTTTTTCCTATCGTCATTTTTGAGCAGCATAATAAGTTGATCTCACCTGGTTGTGTACCAGAGGTAGTCGCTAGCATCTCTCGTTATGTTCAGCTGCTCGAGTAGACCAGTTGCCGTGATGCTAGCGTGTTCATTTAGGGAATAGACTTCCTCATTGAAAGTCTCCCAAGAGTGTAGTTCTGCTTTAGTGGACGACATTTGCACTTGAGTAGTTTGATGCTGAACCTGTGCATTTAGGACATCGAGTGCTTATCAGTTTTGGCGTGTGCACTAGATTACAAGACGTGAAAAGAAGTTTACATCTCTTCATGAGTTTGGCCTTTTAGTTCCACCTTTTGATAATGATCACACTCATTGCTGAGATCGCATTATGAGTTACAACGCTGACAACCATAACAATCAAGCCTCGGTACTTACAAACTCACTATATGATCAGAAAAACATGTGCATAGAGAAAATGAATATTAAAGCTAGACTTAATTTCACTGCTGTATATGAAAATATACACATCTGCATATACTCCATCCAGAAAAATTTTGCATTTATCAATTGCTTCATTCTAGTCAAGAAACTACTCTTATTGCATTCTGCAGGTCAAGTTTCTTTTTGCGTCTGACCAAAAAAAAAAGCAAAATTCTTTTTGTGGGGATTGGGTTTGATTCAAGTGAATGCAAGTCAAGTGACTACCTCTGTACTTACTTTGGCCGTGTTGAAGACAACATCGACGCAGTTGGGGAGGATGCTGATGGACCAAGGCGGCAAGTCGTAGTGCCTTCCCCTGAAAGTCACCCTCGCATCTGAGTTTGTGTGGTAGTTTGAGAGAAATGCTGCGCAGCCTCCAGAATTAGACGAAAAAACATGTGCCTGCCCACCAAATATTTCTTCGTGAAGCGGAAGAAGTGCCAAATTGTTTCATAAAAGATGGTTCCTTCAATCTTCAATCACTGGTTTTTCAGTATTTGCTCAAAGAAGGTTGTATACCTGCTCATAGTTCCCGAGGGACTGCACAACGGGGTCAGCATTTAGAATGGCTCTCTCACATCTCTTCATGGCATTATGAAGTTCCTTCAAATGACCATACTTTGGTTGCCTGATCAGTCCTAGCAATCAATTACCACATCATGAGAAATCGACAATAGCTGAAGAAACAAATGAATTGAACCAGGGAACGACTTTCATAGTGCAGGAAAAGTAAAAGCAGACTGAACTGTGGATCTGCTTTAGTCTACTCTCACCATATTCATCAATCGGAGCGTCGTAGTCGTAGCTCGTGGTAATGAAGGGTCCTCCAGAGGTTCTGCCAAAATTGGTTCCTCCATGGTACTGCCAAACAAGTATGTCTCTGCTTTATGAGCACCGAATTGAGCATAAAAACAGAAAGCTGAAATCGGTAAAAGCACGACTGCATTTCTGGGAAGTGACTAGAAGGAGCTGAAATCGACAACAGTGTGGCAGGAACATCAATATCACTGACCATGTAGTAATTAATGAGGGAGCCACCCTTTTGGATGAAACGAGCAACTGCAAATGCCAAATCCTCGACTGGCCTCTGATAAACTGGGCCGCCAAAATCTGTAAACCTGCATAGTTTAAGGGGAAATTTCAGCTCGGTCTGCTCTACGACACTGCTTGAATATCGAAAGTTTGAGAGACTCAGGTACTCAAGAAATTACCATCCACTCCAAGCCTCGGTCCATAATGTTGGTTTATATGGTTTGTTGGGAGAGAAGTAATCACAATAAAAGCCATTGCATGCGTTTATCTGCCACATAAAGTTTTGCAGGAGCCAGAAAATCTAATCAATCGGCGGCTGACAAGGCATCTCCCATATTACTAAACGAAGGTGACATGTCTTTACCACCGGATCGGGCGCATCATCTTCCTTGCACATCACCCATGGCACTCCCGTGCCCATTCCTACAGCCATTTTCGCAGCCCAATTCATGTAGGCCTTACCGGCAGCTCCGAAAGCCTTGCGTTCTGGCTCATACTCATTCTCAATCTGTTATGGAGGACATCATTTCCAAGAAGATCAGCCAGATCAGATAAAAAGGATAAACTACATAAGCCACTGGAGAAATAAGACTTAAACACACTATAATGCAACAAATTTTCCATTGATGAGGAAGAACATCTGTTTAGGGATCCCATTACTGCAAAATTCATATCGACAAGCACCAAGAGGGTGAATCAGAAGCTTGAAAAGGAGATTTTAGGTTCGAAAATATTTCATGTCGTCAAATGACAGACCAGAGGTAGCACCTGAGATAGGATGATGGGGCCTCCTTGAGAGTGAAACAGGTGTTCACTCTTCATCATCTGGACAATCTTTTGTGTGAATTTCTGCATTGCCAACTGCAACATGCAAGAAAGCAATAAGCATTACGAAAGTCTGTCAAAACCTCCGATTAAACTAATCGAGAAGCATCTCTCTCTCTCTCCACGCGCCGCATGTGCATCCACTTATACACACCTTGAAGGGTTCATTATCTGTTCTGAAGCTAACGCCCCGAACAAACTTCAACCACACAGGTAATCCCCTGAAAAGTCATAGGAAACACATTACAGGTTACCTCAAAGAAGCGCGAAATCTGCACAAAAGGAAGAAGAAACCGTGGCTGTTCACCCGAAATTCCACTCTGCACAAACATAAGGCCCAATGCGGAGATGGACGTATAAGCCAGCTTTCTGGACAGTCTTTACGAACTGAACCAAATCGTATTGCCCCTCAAAATTATACTATAAAATTCAGCACATAAAAGTCACTTAGCACAAATGAATCGAACCAAATGGTGAACGTGCGTAAACCCAGATTATGTTAGTAAAAAAAGAAGTACATTGCCAGGAGAAGGCTCATGAACGTTCCAAAACACATAGGTGTCAACAACATCCAAACCACCCTCTTTCGCCTTGTGCACAAGACCTTCCCACATCTGCATTGTTTGAATATAATGTTCAAGAAAACACCAGACATTTATAAAATCATCAACTGGGCTGTAAGAAGAATAAAAAGAAAAGGTGAAAATATGAGGAAAAAAAGAGGGAGCGTACAAACCTGAGGAGTGCTTCTGGGGTAATGAATGGAGCCAGAGAAAAGGATCCTCCTCTGGCCATTGATGATGAGAGCCTTGCCATCATAAGTGACACTGCTGCAATGAGTCAGTGATAGAGTCGCGCACAGTAGCACACAAGGCAAGAACCACTTGGAAGCTGAGGCAGCTGCTGCCATTGGTTTGGTTCTTTCCCCCTGAGGAGGGAAAGTGAAAGAGAAGGTTGTTGTTGCAGGCAGTAAGCAAAGAATCTGGCAAAGGAAAATCCTATTGAGGACAAAATGGTGTCTTAGTACAACCTGTGACTGTCTTGAAGAAGCCTCTACATGGAAATCATCATCAAGAAGATTATGCTATCTACATTCTAGAATAAAATAATATATAAGAACCCAAGACCCCATCTCTCTCACTCTTTCCCTCTGTGGAGAGTATGACTCTTCGTTTTTCAGCTCAAGTTTCCTTTTCATTTCTAGGCCCAGATCCTTAATTTGTTGCTAGAAAGTAGTTTTTCCGTGATTGCAGAGATGAGAGAGAAAGGGGGAAATACCCCCAATCACAGGAGTTATGAAATCACTTCGAATGGAAACAAATCATACTTTTGTCCTGCTCTGTCCTAAATATCCCGCTCTGGAAAGCTGGAGGGTCTCCTCCTATAGTTTGGCCTTGAGGAGTCGAGTAGTATAGTATTTTTTTTTTTCCCTGTTTTATGCAAAAAAAAATTATTTATATAATTTGGTATCTTTTTTTTTTTTTTTTTTTCAATAGACAACTCCAGGTAATAAGGCTTTTTTTTTTTTAACTTATCATCTAAGTGTGATACATCGTGTTGTACTTTCAACAACATGATAATTGATAAATTGATGTCAAAAAGTACCTAGTATTATCCCAGAAGGATTTATTTACGAAGAGGTAAATAATTATATAAATAAATAATGTATTTCTAGTGCAATGGCTATTTTCGTATTATGTGCAAACTTTGAGAATCTAATATTTCCTTATCAAATATGTTTCCTGAGTGAGGAGCATTTATTAACAAGATTCATCTTAAATGACATAAAATGGACTCTTTAAACTTCACAAAGATCACGAGCATAACCAAATCAAAAGAAATAACTTTCACATGACTAGTGGGATCTCATCACGTTAAAGAGGCTTGGAACCCATCTACTTCTTATTCTTGAGAAATAATGAGCCTTGATACGGGACTAAATTGGTCTCAATCCATACGTGCATTGACGGGGTTAGTTACAACCCTTTATCAAGTGGAATCTTTATGAATCTTAAGTGAGTCTCAAAAAGATCAACGACTATGATTGTGCATAGTACGTATTATTGTCCGCACAATTTTTGTCCCTGTTCACATTTTGGGTGTGCGCAAAAACTCCTTCCATCGCCACCTAATATCACAAATTTGGCATGAATCAGAGAGGGTAAATCCATCGGAGAAGGAATATGAACCGATGAAGCCGGATTGCTTAATTGTCTCTACCGTTAAATGTCAACAAGAGCAGGCTATGAAAAACTATAGGTGGGCATGAGGGAGATTGAGCCTAACAAGTGAAGAAGGGCAGCCTCGGAAAGTGATGGAACACAAGACATAGGATGCCAACATTGGCTACTCTCCACCCCATGAAGCACGCACGAAGCTCCACTTTTTCATTTGTTGACTAACAGACAATGCCCTCCCTTTTGTCTTTGAGCCATTTGGCCCACATGGGGAGAGCACCGATGCTCTCAAATCACCCACCGCGCACCACGACCGTAAAAGGACATGCTTCCCGTGACCTTTTCCCTTTGAAAATCAATCCACATGTTATTGTCCTAACAGAACATAAGTGTCTTGAACCTACCCCCTTAGACCATGAAACCCATTTGAGTCTTTTGCCTGGATACGGGTCTACAGATTGGTGTTATCACGGTCGTTTTACATGTGAAAGGGGCTATGTTCAGAACGAGAACTTAGCAAATATAGGTATTTGACTCTCTTGCGGTGCCTCTCTTAGGCTTTATCTTGTTAGGACTGACTTTTAACATCCAACTAGACTCTCATTCTAAACATATGACCTTTTTACCTCAGTTTCTGGTGCACAAGATCCTCACGACTGCCAAGATAAAGTGTTATTTTATCATTTTAAGATTTTAATACCAAACATAAATTTGAAGAGAAAAAGGGAAATTTAGCTTTGCATGTTTAAGCACACAAACACACAGTTTTTTACTGTTGAGGGATCGCTGATGGACCTTGATCCCACCAACAATTTGCCTTTACAAAGAGAAAGTGGTTCTATCCTCGGCCAATAAATAGATATAACAAATGGATAGATCTCAAGGACGCTTGACTGGGGGTGTTTTACAGTTCATCGATTTGTTAGTCCCAGTAGCATCAGGCTTGAAAGCCCTGCTCAAGCTCGCCAATTACCGAAAGAGCCCGAAGTTATTATGTTTAGGTTTTGTTGAGTTTGAGCATGCCTAGTTTGCCTCATTAGCTCCAAGTTTCTATTAGCAATGCATGGGATGAAAATTATACAGTGTGGGATATGGATGGACCATAATGTACTTGCTAGGGAATCGGTATTTCTAAACATTGGGTGTATATGTATGTTTCGTGCAAAGTACGAGAATTTCACTAACAGAGCGCCAAAGTAGCTCCAAAGTTAAAGTTTGTCAAAATTCTTGAAGAGCAATTTTGTACATAAAGATTAAGTATACTACTTACCAAATAAAAGAAATAGATCCTAAGAATCTATGGAGTCCTAGAAGATATTTGGAATGACCAAAGTTTTCTTCTACATCGATAGCAAAAGCTATATTATCTATGGCCAACGTCGAAAGATTTAGCATAAGATCTACAAGTTAGACAGCCATGCTCGTCCAAGTCACCTTCTTACGCACTAGCACTACCGCCTTCAGAATTATTCGCAAATAATAAATTAAATTAAAAACGAATTTTACCTGGCTAAGGCAAAATTTCACTAGTTAATGGAAAAGGTGAGAGAAAGTTGGTGGTTTAACCTAATTTTGGACTCATGTACTTTTTCGCAGATACTGTTAAAATGAGAGTTGGTCACTTGTTTTTTCAGTTGTCTGTACTCTCCCACCTTGAGCATCTGCCAGTGGAGGAGGGGCCGAATGCTTCAGGTGAAGCTGCAGGTGTCATGGCTAATTCCTCTAATTTTTTATTTTATCCCAAACTTTTTTTTTATCTATAAAAAAATATATATAGCTTTTATTCTAATCTCAAATCTACCCACGCATCTAAAAATCTCTACTAGTTTCTTCAAGATTATCTATATTATCATACCGCTGTTTTTTTTTCTTTGGTAAAAATATTATCAGACCGTTGTTGTTACGTACAAATGTGGGGATATTAATAAAAACGCGTATTTTGATAACGAAACTCTAACTTATCATGACATTGATAATTTTGAAGAAATTAAGGATGATTTTTACACATAAAGGCCCTTGAACAAAGACAATATTAAATATTTTCGTAGAGTTCATAAACTAAATTGAATATGTATTATAAATTCATAGATCATACTCAACAAGTTAAAAGTTCAAGAACAATATTGCTTATTAGACTAAAGTTCATGGACCATATTGAACAAATTAAGAATTAATAAATCACACTGTACTTTGGACCATAGTTTAGAGATTATCCATGTTATCTTCCTTTTTTTTTAAAGGTAGAGAGAGAGTGAAGGCGGTGAGGGGAACTCAAGCCCATTGAAAGAAGTCATGGACTGGGCCGAGTTTTGCAATACATAGTTGCACCAAACTTAGGCCAAGGAGCGATAGAGTGGTCGAGACTGGGCCCCCTTAGCAAGACCCTTTTGGGAGAAAAAAAATGGCAAAGATGATGATAGAACTAGTCACAAGTTAACCTTATTGTTTTCTAGAATCCACCGACCGAAAATGCATTATTTTTCTCAAATTCCACAATGGAAAGAAAGCTTCTTGAACACGGAACTCTAGCCGCCAAATTGAATGAACGCCAAAAAAAAAAAAAAGAACATAGGAACAAATATGTAACACATAACGTTCTTAATTTGGCACAAAGATCCAGTAAAAATTAATGCCTCAAATGCCTTGACAACATCGTGAACTTCACGACAGCAATTCTCTTGTGCATGCTTGTCTCAAGAGACCCATATTTTGCTATGGCAATCTGCCGACGAATCGAAACGATAAATGGGCGGGTCGCCGACGCTGGGACAATGCTTGTCTGAATGGTGTTTGATCTGATCCGATGAATTCATCATGTCCACGTGTCATGCGGAACGACAATCTCATGGAACACATGAAAAAGAAAATACATAAAAGAGATGACCAAGCAAAGGGAGTATTTGTACAGAGCAAGTAAAGAATCTTGGAAAAAAAACAGAGGACGTGGCCCCTGCCACGTCATTGCTGAAGTCATCGGCCCTCATATGTCAAAACCGCGGGGACCACGCGGGGCCCGCATTTCCTACTATAAGCTTGATTATTGAAAGGGGACGATACCCTATTTGTCAAAAAAATCAATCAATCAATCATTCATTAATCTTAACAACCTGCCAACCCCATGACCCCCCACGAACACAAAATAAAATAGAAATAAAAGATAAAATTTGAAGACCGAGCTACCTCGGCCAAGTGTTATTAGTCTAATCATGCAAAAAAAAGTCTTTTCCCACCACTTGTTTTTATAATAATAGCTTATTTTAAATGTATTTCATATTTTAATTGTGCCTATTACTAATTCAGCAATGTGAATTAGATCACAGCTAGCAAATTTGTAATATTAATTTCTTCCCGTTGGAGTTAGATTAATGAAAAATATTATGGTTGGTGCATAAGAGATGAAATATGTTACTATTGTTACAGGTAGATCTCATTTCGGTTTTGTCTATGCTATCTCTACGTGCTAGACTAGCCAAAGGCCAGCTCTTTTATGGAGTTATATTAATGGCTGGTTGGTATGAAATTTGAGGATCTTACTAACTGCCATGTCTTTGGTTCCACATCAAACATAGGAGGTGAAAAAATTTGCTGAGAATGTTTGATAAATAAAAGGTGAAGTGCTTAACTCGATGTTGATGCAGACAACTTCCCAACGCTGTTTTCTTTGAGAGGAAATTATCTAATTGGTCCTAAACCTATTATAAATATGTCAATTCAATTCCTTTTTTTTATTAATTTTTTCAGTGTAGTCCTAAACTTTTACGCGAATTTTCAATGTAGTTCTTCTAGCCACTTTTTACCGAAAATAGCTAACGTGGTGACGATATACCACATAGGTTAGTCAGCAATTACTAGACTGTCACGTTAGCGATTTCTGATGAAAATTTGATTGGAAGAACAACATTGGTATTCCACAAAGGTTTAAGTAGGCAAAATCGAAAATTTTATGATTAAATTGACATCCGTACAATAGATTTAAGATTGATTGAGTAATTTTTCTCTTTCTTTAAATATTAATTTAAAGATATATGTTAGAAGGTTCAATTCAAAGCATAGAGGAAGAGAGATCACATGTGTATGAGTCCCATAGACAATGGGATGCATGGAATTTGACGACAAGGGCAATAAACTGGGGTAAACCTAGCTTTAATACCATCTTAAAAAGGTATGACACAAAAGTTTAAGTTTACAGGTGGAGCAAGAGCATATAAATCTCATCATATACAAGTGACATGAAATACATTAACAACATGAAAGAAAACAAAAGCAATTTCAATTCCAAAAGATGAGTCGATATTCTTAAAAGACTCTTAATCGATTTTGCTATTCTTTTTATACAATTTTGTCTCTAATAATATAGTTTGGCATGTTCTACTACATGCCAAGCAAAATGGAACACCTGATTATGGTGGGCACGGTTCATACGAGTCACTTCGCATGAGTGGAAAAGAAACGAAGAATTTACCTTCTATGAAAGTTACTCGCGGTCCTGGCAAATGAGGACAAAATAGTAATCGACTGAAGGGATTTTCCAAATTTATTCTTTGTAACTTTTTTATATGCCGCTGAAGGATAATTTCCAAAACTAGATGCGATTTTTCACATTTAGAATATATTTTTGAAAAAACACAATCTTTTTATCACTTCGCTGTTTGGAATTGTCAATGTAATTCAAGATCCGTATATAAATGAGGAAGAAGGTGATTTGCATTTATCTATATGGGAATTTGATATCGACTTGATCCCTAATCAAACGTTGTAATAATGTTTAGAATATAGATTAACACATTTTCAAGATACTCAAAATAACTCTATAATATATAACTTAAAAACAATTCTATTAGTCTTAATGCATCTTTAAGCACTGTCGGTAGAGAAGTTGAAAGCTCAACAACTTCAAGACAATATTAGTAGCATTGTATAATTAAGGTGCCGTTTGGATACATTTGTTTTTTTTTTTTTTTTTTTTCATTTATAAACAATAAAATCATCAAAATTTTATTGGCATTTCTTAATTGAAGTGGTGTTTGGTTACACCTAATAATAAATAATTATTTACATCATTTTCATTAACAACGTTTGTCATATCAACCGTACTTTATAATTTTATCGCTCAATAATACTATTGACTCACATTTTAACTAATTAAATAAAACTAAAAAAAAACATTTTAATATTTAATATATATATCAACATAAATAGTGCAAAGAGGTCACAATAGGTCATTCATCATTCACATATTTAAAAGATAAGATAAAATGGAGAAAATTAAAAAGGTAGTACAATTGTGTAAAATTCAATGCAAAACATATTTCTTTCTAAACCACTGCCCTCAGCGGCGCAGCTAGCTCGGGCTCTCTCCCCCTCGAAGGGGAGAAGTTCGAATCCCAGACATTGTTAGGGATTCTTACTAGATTACTGTGGTAGTGGGTCATGCAGTCGCTCTCCCAATATTTGCTTGCCGGCTGTCAGCTTATAGAGATCCCTAGGTTACCAAAAAAAAAAAAAAAACATATTTCTTTCTAGATGTATTCACATAATTAGGTAATTCCATCAATCTATCAATTACAAGATGAGCTTTAAATTTATTTTTAAAAAAAAAAACACACAAATTTGAGTTGGCCTTTTTTTTAGTGACCTTGAAGATATTTTTCGAGAAATCTCAATCAATTTAATCATGAAGGAAAAGAAACTGTGTGTCCCTTAAATAGAAGAGATTTGTAGCCTTTTCGCGCCAAAATTTCCTCAACATAGACACAATTACTTTTCTGATTAGTAAAAATTAAAATTTTCACCATCCAAACAATGTTTTCATGCAAAAAGTTGCTCTTCTTTCGTTTTCGTTTTGTTTTTGTTTTCAAAAATAAGAAAAAGAATGGCTCTCGCTATTTCCACCCCTATTCATTTTTGACACCCCGTGTCACTATGAATTGACTACATTATCCTTTACGGGTCCCATTCTTGATTTAAGATTATTTCTTACATTTTTTTCATTTTTCTTTGTTTCAATTTTACTAAAAGACAAAACTACCAACATCCCTTTCGAACAATTTTTTTCAAGCTTGCCACTTCTTCCGCACCCATTATATCACTGCTTTTCCTTCATGTATGTCTTTTTCCAAAGTTATCTCTATTGTTGTAAATTGAGCAAGAACTAATTATATATTAAAGAATTGTTAGTTTTCCCTGCAAATTGTTACTTTATTTTCCTAGATTATCCTCACAATTGTGAATTTCGACTTTGATATTATAGTTGATGTATGCACTATACACAATTTACTCATATTTCATTGCATGGTTTTTTATAGTACATGTGGAAGACAATATTGCTTTTTGCTTAAATGTATCAATTGATGATGAAACTGCGAAAGGAGAACAACAATCAACTGTGTCTACAAATTCATTTGAAACTTTGCCAAGTAATTTTATAACGTGGAGAATCTTTTGAGTAGTGTGTGGATGCATCTTCTTGCTCCAAATCTTGTTGTCTCTGTAAATAGATTAAATAGAGACAAATATGTTCTTTTTTGTTGCGAGAAGGGAGGAAGTTATGGTGATCGACATTCTATTGCAAGTCAAAGAAGAAAGACCAGATCTCATTTAATTGACTATTCTCTCGAAATTCATTTATATAAATAGAAAAATGTATTAGGGTCATTCAAATTATCTATTGCATCACACATTAGATACTTAAAAAATTGACTATTAGATATATTAAATAAAATGAAAGTTGAGCAGTTAAAATACACTGTCTATAACATAATAACACATACTAAAGTTATAATTCGACAAAATGCGTACTAAAATTGCTCGATGGTTGTTTTCACTCTTAATTGTGTTTGGGCTATCTTTTTTTTTTTTTTTTTTTTTTTTTTTTGAGTAATAATTTCATTGTACAAAAAAAAGATATATTCAAATTATTTACAAAATAATTAGCTTATTTTGTCAAATATATTAGCTATATACCAAATATTTTTTTTTGAAAAAAACTAAAAGAGAAGAAAAGAAGGCAAGCAATAATTCTAAATCAAGAGTAGGCCTCACAACTTAATGAATGTTGTTTGAGAGGAATATGGGTAATTTTGTCTCTAGAAAAAAATGAAATAAAAGAAAAATAAGAAAAAAAGTAAGAAATAATCTTAAATTAAGAGTGAGACCCGGAAAGGATAATGTAGTCAATTCATCGTGAAAATGGGTGTTAGGAGCCAATAAGGAGATGAAAATAGCGCAAGTAAAAAATATCGTTGATATAAACGTAATAAAACAATGCTCTAACCTTTTAGGGCTTGTATGGGTGCCATGAATGAAGCTATTGGAATGGGCAAAGGAGTCCGTTTGTTACAATGGTTGGCTAATTGGAAGGAGATAATTGTTGTATTTTTCCACATCTTCAATTGGAGAAAGTTTTCTTCAAACAGTCTTACAATTGGTGGTTTAATAAATATAGACATCACCTACATTGATTTCTAATTAAATTGCATGCGAAAAATGTTCGTCCTTACAATCCCCAATCATGGCTCTAGCTGAAGCAATTTTTCTTCAAAACATAATGGAAATTAAAATTGAAAATTAAAATTACTTTATAATTACATTTTCATTAATGTGGAAGTAAAAAGAATGAAGGCCGAATTTGGTGGATAAAAAAGATAAATATATATGGATTAATATTAAGCCCTTTGAATTTGGTATATTATGTACGACAGAATTAACTATGGTAAACACACTCAACAAATTATTTACGTAAAAAGCTAAAATACAAATCATGGAAAGTTACATTTCAACTTCGATATGTCACCTAAGTTTGATTTGTCATAATTTATTATGATTGCCTCTGTTTTATTTTGACAAGGAAAAATACACATTGTTTCGTGTATAAAAAAAAATGACATTTAAAATATTTTTGCAAAATCACCTTATTACCATAAATTTGAATTATTAACAAGTGGATGGAATTGTGGACACTATATATACTATTTTATGAAGTAAAGAGAACGTCCTACTTTTAAGTCTCAGTCATTCCATTTCTTCCCTACATATCCTCAACTACATACTTTGCAAATATTGCATTCATGCCTAAATGTGTACATTGTTAATTTCATTTAATCCCTCACTTGTTGCGATATTAGATTTTAAATCTTTTATATTCTATGAAACATTCCTAAAGTAAATCAAATCTTGAAAATGTTATCGTATTTTGACATAATGTTATAAATTTTCTTTTTATTGTGTATTTTTATCACTAATTTCCTTTAAGTATCTAATTGTTTAGAAATTTCATAACAAAGTCGTTTCGTTTAATCTTTCTTTTTGCATATACATAATGCTTGTGCACATTCACTAGTACGAAGAAATTGTGTGTATACATGGGAAAATATAAAAATATCTCAATATTTGAACTTTTTTTGGTTAAGGCTGTTCATAAGACTTAAAATACTCAAATGCTAAAATAAACTACGGGAGAGATACGATATAATTATGAGTTTATGTTTTTGCTTATTGATAGAATATTTCCAAGATAACTAACTGAGAATATTTCGGGAAGAAGAAAAAGGATTGTAATACATATTGCCTCACGGGGCACCTTAATAATGGGTTCTTGAAATTAGGTTTGTCCCCACCTTTTGACATAGGCAAAAAGGTTCGTTTTCGTTTTTTGCCCTTTTTGATAGCAATAATTTCCAGACGCGTCTTGGTTTGATGGTTGAAAAAACTGGGCATGAAAGGATTTACAGGTGCTTTCAAATCATTCTCAACCCTTGGACCAATCTAGCCAAGAGGTAGTAGCTAGCTACCAAGGGGTAATTCGGAGGAAAAATTGTCCAAAGCAACCAAAGTTTATTACACTTTTGTAAATTTAATCTTAAACCTTTCAATTTTGTCTTTATATCTTTAAGTCTTAAATATTTTCATGTTTTGTGAATTGAATCAAATTAATCGATCTTTGCTAGAAATAACTGATGTGAATATCGATCATCCTATGTAACACCATTGGCCTTAACAATATAATAATATTTTAATATTTTATGAATTGTTTACTAATTTTATTCTCTTTTTCCTTTTTCTTTTCTTTTCTTTTCCTAATCCTACACCGACGACATTGCTACTGCCCTTGCCGGCCATAGGCAAGAGTTGCAACACCCTCACTTGTTGATGGCGATGGCAAAGGCATGGAGGCCCTCGCCCATGGCTGGTGAGGGTGCATAGGCCCTTGCCCTAATCAAGCGAAGGTCACCAGTCCTCACCTATAGCCCTAGGTTTATGAAAATAATAATAAAAGGAGAAAATAAAAAAATTAATAAAAATTTCAAAAAACATTTGATTAAAACTTGTTCATGTTAGCGCCAACATTCACATCGCACGATTAGCATCCACATCAACTTTTTCCAACTAAAATTAGTTGGATTGACTCAATTGGCAAAATATGAAGATGTTTAAGAATCAATTAACAAAAATGCAATAAGTTTAGGTTTTTTTGGATAATTAGGGCAAGGGTTTTGATTGATGATATTACTTGTTTTTTTTTTTTTTTTTTTTTGGGGGGTGTGGAGGGGAGGTTTCGAAAATAACTTTTGGTTGAGCCTTTATATTTTAGGCATGCCTTCGTTTAAAAGTCATGAATATTAGGTAAGTATTTGCATGTCCAAAAACCTTTGTAAGACATCTGGATAGGAGTTCCCTCGTTTACCACTCTATCTAATCAATAAACATTTCATCCCTCGCTAAATCAAATTCCGTACGTGAGAGAGAGTTACGACATTCAACTATGTCATAGGCTTTTAAGTAGTTGTCAATGATTTTTAACTCATGCTTTGCTAAATTCGAGAGGCTAAAATGACAAACTAACTCCGTACATACCCCACAAGTAGACAAAAACCAAATAAGTATGCCATGAGTCATGCTGTGATGGTGACTGTAGAGAGAGAGTTCATGTTTCGTGTTCACAAGTCAAGGTCGACTTATAAATGCGTGTCAAGTCATATTACCTTAAATTTTCTTCTTTTGTAAAAATACTTCAAAAGTGTAGCATTTCCACATCATTTTTCAATTGTGAATATGTTTAATCCAATGACTGTTCTATTATGTATAAATGATTATAGGCCCTCGTGTTCATTTTGAGTGTACCCCGGGTTTGATTTTTCGCATTTGTATTTTTTTCTGTTTTCTTAACTGAAATTGATGAAAGATGACGTAATAAATGTTGATTCAAAAATGCCTCTTACATGTAAAATCTCAAAACTCAGTATATACTAAAATTTTCCTTCAGTAAATCCCTTCAGCTCGCTAAACGTGGGTCAATCATCTTAGAACCAATCTATCATGAGCATATTTGAACTTTTGGACCGTTGTCATCGCTTCTGTCTTTTCATGTTCTTCTTGATCCGAAAAAATCATGTGAGAGTTTGGTGAATTGAGAGTTAGAGCATAAATGCCTCCTTAGCAAAGAGGGATCAAGTGAGACATAGATGGCTAGCGGTTCGGCTGCCTGGGGCCTACCTACACGAAAGTAAAATAGGTAGGTATGGGCAAGTAATCCTCTTCTTGATCTTGATTTGCCTAGGCCTAACCAATTTTATGTAATAAATTTTAAATCGTGGGTGGCTTGAGCAAGGATTTTAGATCCAGTATTAGGTCTAGCCCGCCCATTGATCAGTTTTTGATTTAGGATGGAAGTTACTCAACTGTTTTACTCATTAAGCGCCTATTTGGTAATGTTCTTATATTTTTGTTTTTATGTTCTTTTGCTTCTTGGAATAGATAAAGAAAAGAAATTCGTTTGATAATGCCAATTAATTTTTTATTTCTCAGAATAGAAAAGTGGCCGAGGAATAAATTTGGAACAAAAATAAAAAGTAGAAAAATATAGTTGCTTATTCCCAAAAATAATTTCTAAAAATAAGTTAGTTTTTTTTCTTCCTCCTTGACCCTTGTTGTCCCCCACCACTGCACCCTACTGTTTGGCCGCTGACTGCCTGGCCGGCAGCTAGCAGCCAACCTCGGTAAGGAAGAATAAAAAAGAAAAAAAATCTTAAAAATTAATAAAAATTAAAACAAATTCTACGTTACAAAAAAAATTTATGGATCATACCAAATGTATTTCTATGTTCTTTTTCCATTCCAAGAATATAAATTTTGTATTGTTACTAAACACGTTCTTTTATTCAGAAATTATTCCAAAGAAAAAAAATTATTTCTTAAAAGAAATTGTTCCTCGAAACAAAAACGTTACCAAATGGATTTAGTTTCTTAGTTTATACTGCCAATTGGAAACTATCTATGCCTAACCAATTTTATGTAATAATTTTTTAAATCATGGGTGGCTTGAGCAAGGATTCCAGATTTGGTATTAGGTTCAACCCGCTCATTAATCAGGTTTTGATCTAGAACGGAAGTTACTCGGCGGTCTTACTCGTTAAGTTTCCTAGTTTATATTGCCAATTTCTAAACTATCTAGGCCTACCCAATTTTATGTAAAAAATTTTAAATTGTGGGTGGCTTAAGCAAGAATTTTGGATCCAGTATTAGGTCTAGCCCGCCTATTGATAAGGTATTGATCTAGAACGGAAGTTACTCGAGCATCTTACTCGTTTAGTTTTCTAATTTATATTGCCTATTCGACATTATCTAGGATATAGGATATATATCTTGATGTATTTCTCTTATTTATATTTACTTTCCTACTAGAAATCTATTAGGTTGTCTGTAAGCATAGGCCTGAACAATTGTCTTCCAAGTTTGATGATTTGATTATTGGATACGACCTATCAGGCGTTTCTCTCTGATCTTCCTTTGACTTTCTCTACTTTGTTTCCCCACTTTTGCTATCTGATTGTCTTCTCCTTCTACAATTTCTCAACCTATCTTTGCGACCACTTTCGTGTTCCAACATGGATGATATGATGCATGTTGATGGATGGCTGCCGAAGCTTAATCACAAAGATTGGTTGCGAGCCAAATTGACATAACCTAAGCAAATTTACGCAATTACTTAAGACCATTCGGTAAGAATTTTTTTACTTTGAATTTTTCTCTATTTTTGTTTCAAAATTTATTAATTAAGTCACTTTTTTTTTTTAACGAGGAAAAGTGACAAGAAATGAATGGAAATGATTACTTGGGAGAAGGTTTTCCTTCCTTCGGACGGATAAAGTGACAAAGAAGTGGATGGATTCAATTGTTAGCACGTGGTAAACTGATTTTTACAGTGCTTATTTTCCTCTTTTTCTTTTTTATATTAATGTTGTAATGTTTGCATGTCTGTAGTTTGTGGTTATTTTTCATTTGAGCCTAGAAATACCAAATAAAAGATTTATCCAATGTACATATAAATTATAGCTCGAAAGTTCATAGTCAAAATTGAGCCATATGCATATAAAAAAAAATTAGAAGAGAAGTATTTGAATAACAATACTTTCTTCACAAAATATATTCTATTTTAAAGTACAAATATGTTATTATATAGTGTCATATTCTTTGACGGTCATTTTCATTTTATCTTTCGAATTTCTGAGTTCAAAGTCGAGCCAATCTCTCAACATCCATTGAATAAATCTTATTGTCATGTATTAATAGATATAAAATTCATCGAATGATAAACTGATACGTTAGAGCTTAGCTCCTCTCTTATATGATTTTTGTAAATCAATTTCACATTAAGTGGGCTTCAGATAAAATTAAAGTTATTTTTTTATGCTAAAATAATTTGCTTTAAATAATATAAACTATATTCAGACAAAGTGGATATCAAATGAAGAAAATATTAAATATGCATGTTTCAAATAAGTAAAACTTTTCACTTTCTTATTTTAATAATACTGTTGTAATATTTGTACTTAGTGAATATTATTACATTCTGTAACAAAATAAGATAGTAGCCATTGTTTATTTCAATATCGGCTATGGACGGATTATGCATTTAGTCACGTATTGAAATGAATTCAAATTTCATAGATGAATATCATTAATGCAATTCAACATATTTTTTGTTTCATGTTAATGAATAAGTTATGTACCTCAAGATATCTAATATCTATTCACTTTTTTCAATTTCAAAATCATTGACAGATAGAAGTCAAAAACAAAATTTCAAAATTGTAATAATAATTGATTTCGACATTTTTTTTATATTTATTTTTTACAAATTTAGCTAAAACAGATAAAGTCTTCGGAGTAACAAATCAACAATGGTCAATTTATTGGTGAAATGCGTGCTTGAGACTTTTTATCCCCCATGTATGCCACGTGGAAATCACATATGTAAAATGAAGTGCCACATGTGGAGTAAGGGATGGGTGGAGTTCCCTGCCCCGCCTTGCACCAATCATACCCAACTTCGTGACTCGAGCGGGGCGAATCTTCCCTTACCGTACCCATCCCCCGCATGACTAGACGGAGTTCCCCACATCACTTTCGTACCCAATCCACATAACTCATTTAATACTATCGTCGACAATTCGTCTCGTGTAAACCTAAGGGGAAATTACTATAAATTTTTTTTATAATTATGTCAATTTAGTTATTAATATTTTTCTTATCAATTCAATCCTAATATTTTGTATATTGTGTCAATTCAGTCAATCCAACCAACTTTAACTGAAAATAGTTGATATGAACATTGACAGTTCTACATGGATTTTTTAATAATATTTTTAATAATTATTATTATTAATTAATTAATTTTTTTTTTTTTTACTTTCTTTGTCTCTTTTTATTTTTTATTTTTTTCACATATGCTGGAAGAAGAAGGAAGAGGAGAGAGAGGGATGGGGGCAAAGAGAGAATTAAAGAAAAAAAGAAAAATAAAAGAATAAAAATATTAAAATAAACAATTTCTGAAAAATATTAAAAGATTATTAGAAAAATGGTCCACGTCAACATTGGTTACATCTTGTACGACGACTAGCATCCACATTAGCGATTCCGGTAAAAATTGGCTAGATAGACTAAATTTGATACAAAAGATTTATGGCTCAATTGGCTTAAAAGAATTAGTTGAAGATTGAAGGTTTATGATGTATTGAATAATTCTCCCATCAACATAATGTTATATAAGTAAAACAGATCAACCTGAACACACATGATTAGTTAATTGCATCAACTTACATGAAACAAACACTACTTGAAAATTGATATGTTGACACAACAGTTTAAGCGTTTGCATGATTTGCCATGACACCAAATTAAGCCATCGACACAAACCTAACTCAAAATATCCTCAATTTCACATTAGATTTACTAACAGGTTGCAATAATTCGTTAACAACTTGTCCATAGTTGATGAAATGCCATCAATTTCAAATATTACTTGAGAATAATAATGAAATAATAGTCTTTTAGCTAATCGTATCTTGATGAATCACATACAAGTCACGTCGGCACTAACCCGTTAACTTTGAGTTACATGGGCCAATTTCATGGGTTGGACATGAAAACATCATAATTATTTATTGTGTTGCGCAGGTTGACATGAAATTTGACCAAAAGAAGAATAGCTTTAGCCAAAAGTTGCTAATTTGCGTTGTGGTGTTCTCTCGTATCAGAAAGGGTTAATATCACGAAATATTCTTAACTATTACACTTATGAAAAGTTTACTTCAAACTAATTTTTTGCATCATAGAAATCTCAAACCGATACATATGCGACGAATTTACCCCCTTTATTTACATTAAATTTCACTGTTAAATTATTAAGTTCGATGATACGTGACAGTTAATTAGTATACCGGTTTAGAGTTTTTCCTTCATTTGTTACCAGGTGTGCTAGTTTGTAATTTTTCTTGGTACTAATCCAATTTAACAAAAATTAACAAAGGCTAAATTTATCACAATGTATATGTGTGTGGTCTTCTTAGTTTTGTGGATTGTTTTTCCCTTGTTTACTATTCAAGGTCTAGATAGTATTATCATTTATTTAATAGCATTTATGATTGTATTTATTTCTCGGAAAATGAATGATTTGCAAATATTTTCCAAAAAATTGATAGCTTGTATTGCTTATAAAAATGAATGAACATAATTAATTTTCCGAAGATATTTTAGACATAAAGTGTTGTTATTAATGAACACATTAACTAATTATTCAAGCGATATAAGCAATCGTTTTTAAGATTTTTTTTTTTAAATCATTCATTTTTCGAGAAATAAATGGATTCTAAGTGGGAAATGACTATCTCTATTTTTGCTATGGGTAATTTAGCAATTCAAATAACGAACTTCCAAAATAAAAAATTCGCAAAACATAATGGGCGCCTAATCAAAACTTTGTGATAGTAATAACAATAATAGATAAATGGACGGGTGGATGATCTACAAGGAATAAATTTAAACAAGAAATTGAAAGCCATATTAGATTTTGGTAATTTGTCATCTTTCTTTTTAAATTTTAAGATAATTTTCACAATTTTCATTTTATATTTTGAGATGATAATAAGATCGTTATGCTATTTTTATGTGTTTAACCAATCCACGCATCACACATGCACAATTTTAGTTATATATTTATATGAATTTGGACAGGAAAATGACATAATCGTGATAAACTTATTATATGCATGTCAATTTAATACTAAATTTTTCAATTTTGCTGTTTAGTTGTAAAACTTTGCTTGAAATTCCAATCCAGTCCTTTCAATTAATTTTTGCCGAAAATTGTTGACATAGTATTCCAGCTATTGCTGGTCGTCCCACGTGGTTATATTAGCGATTTCCAATGAAAATTAGCCAAATTAAGTAAATTAAAATATTTTGCAAGAATTTATGGCTAAATTGACAAAATTGGAAGAGTTGGCATGTGCGATGTGTTTAGGACTGATTGAATTTTTCCAAATTTGAACTGTGTTGGCAAGCAAAGAAACATGAACCAAATGTATCTCACAATAAACTCCATTGATTGCCTAGCCATAGCAAATAGCCATATATCCTATTTTATGAGGAATGCAAAATCGACATGAGTATGAATCTTCCTCGGAACTTATTATTGAACAGACTTGGCACACTCATTACATTCAGTCGTGCTAAAAGCCTGGATTGATAAGAATTCAATGACCAGGAACGTTGTGTTTGCTTAGAAGTGCATAATTTTTGTCTAGGTGGTGTCTAGGGGGCGGCTACTTTGGGGAGAAAATACCGAAACATTATCTTATAATGAGGAGAAGTACATTCTAACAATTTACACTCTTAGTTGTTGAACTTAAAAAGTAATACTTAAGGCTCCGTTTACTTTGCAAAATATGAATGATTTGAAAAACATTTGTCTAAAAAGAATCACTTTTGTCGCTTACGAAAATGAGCTAATGAAAAATATTTTTATCGTCCACGAAAATGTTTAGACATAAATTATTATCAGTAATGGTGATAGAAATAGTTTCTACTGAATAATTACTTCAAGCGATAAAAACGACTACTTTTAGGAAAATATTTTATAAATCTTTCATTTTTCGCAAAATGAATGGAATAGAAAAAACTCAATGACATTGGTATTTATATGAGTAATGACAACTTTTCCAAACTGTATATTGGACTCATTTGCCTTCTAAGCTCGTCCACAATCTCAACAAAGATTCTTGAAAAGTATAGCAAAACTAACATTTTTCCAAATTCGGCAATAATCAAAGAAGCCCAACTTTCGTTTTTTTTTGGGTACTATTTCCTATTTTCATGTTTTGATAATTAATTTTATCACGGTCTTCGAGGAAGATGATCTATCTCCATATTAATGCTGTAGGTAACATTTTTTTCTTTCAAAAGGAAAGCTTTTTTTGATAGTTCATAGATTATTAAAATTAAATATAAACTGCCAACTGAAATAGATGTCATAATGTTTATTATTAAATATATTTTTTTTATTAAGATCTATCGGATGTATTTGTATGTTGGAATTTGTTCCATTAAATTTTAATAAGCGATGCATAATTTTTCTGTAAGATATATAGTTTTAGATATTTTTCATCTTTCATTGTAACTTAATATGATATGTCATGTTGATCGTTTTAGTTCTTATCTTTACTTAATTTATTTATTAAGAGGTAATTATTTAGTGCAACCTATTCACTTAATCAAATAAGTTATACTTCAAATTGCAAATCATTTATTCTTTAATGAGATGTCTTTTAAGTTGTTTGATTTTCCATTTTAATTTACTAAGATGCACATTATTTATTTGTTCAATAATTAAGTTTACCATACTATTTAAATGTAAGCGCAATTTATACATATGAAATGAACTAGTTCGTGTTATGATTCAAGGTATACCTCTACGGCTGAAAGAAAAGAAGTAAGCTTTGGTTCAAAATGCAAATAACTTGATCTTCTTGTGAATTAGATATCTTATTATATATCACTTTATATTCTAATTAAATTATGAATTAAATAGAATTCCTTAATTGTAATGTTTATACTAATTTCAAATGAGCTATACTTTCTAAGAATACTTGTCAAGATACTTTTATTCTAAACGTTATTTAAATTTTAGACTTTATGATGGGTAAATGACTGGAGATGCCTATTGAGATAAGGGTTATCGTTTGAATGAGTGCAAAATACCACCAGAAACAAAACAAAAGAATACAAGACTCTATTAAGAAAACACGCACTAGGAATGAAAACAAAAGTTGAGCTAGGCTTTTAGCTATGGAAGAAAGAAAACGGCAAGTCTAGACTTATTTGATTACTTACTAAATTTGTAAGAGGGTACTAAGAATGAAAATGAAAATAGAGCTAGGCTTTTAGATATGGAAGAAAGAAAACGGCAAGCCTAGACTTAATTTACTAAATTTGTTAGAGGGTACTTTTGTTTTTACAATTTAAAGATCCCCCATTTTGATTATGGTTGAATTGTTAAGGGCAAATTAATCCAATCAAATTGTAAAAATATGAAAAATTTGGGGAAGATGAGTTTTTAGTGGTGTAAATATCATTTTCCTGTTCATATAGATTGATAGATTGGGAAAAAGAATTTTCTTAGGAAAACTTTTTGCTGTCCTCCCAAAAATTCACAGGAAAATCGATAAAAATAGGAATATTATCATAATTTCCCCTCTCTCTCTCTCTCTCTCTCTCCATTTTGTCAGTGAGCAAAAGACGAGAGAAGAAAAGTCGCCGCACGTGCGGGAAAAAGCCAAATCTTTCTACCGGCTCGTGTGGGAAACGATGGATTCTCTTCCCGGTCACGCCTCTTCCGGCCAATCGCGCGACGCCGTCTGTTTCGAACGTTGGATTGGTCTTCCCTTTAGGCGGATCCCGTACGTTGTCGTCATCTCTCTCCCCCTTCCGACGCCGACGTCGTGCTTTAATTACCACGCCACGTCAAGTGCTTTTCGCTTCTCTCACTCTCACCCCCCAGCGCACTCCACTTTTTCTTTTTTTTTTCCTCCTCGACCCTCCTTTTTCCCTTGTGTTCCTCTATTTGGCCCCTCTTTTTCCCCTTTTCTTTCATTTTGGTCCTGGAGTTTTACACCCCCTCCCCTCAATTAGCAAGAGAACTTGAGGTAATTCTATTCAGGACATATAAATTCACCAAATCAAGTCCAATATTTGAGCTGTCGGTCACTTTTTGCTCGCTCATATTGGGGTGTTCGAATTCTCTTTATATTACTACGTAAAAATTGATATTTAAGCTCCTATTTGTTTTGCAAAGAATTGATGATTAAGAAAATATTTTTCAAATTATTTGTATTGCTTAAAAAGATAAGTTAATAAAATATTAACTCATTATTGATAATAATTTATATCTAAATATGTTCATAAATGACGAAGATATTATTCGTTTATTTATTTTTATAAGCAATGCAAATAATCCTTTTTAGGAAAAAAATATTTTTCAAATTATTCATTTTTACGAAATAAACACGCTTAAAAGATTGTAATATTGCCTTATTACAAGATATTTGAGCAATTATTCAATGAAGAGATATTTTTGGCATGGTGTCAAGAAATTAGGAAAAAGAGAAAAATATTACAAATTTAAAAATATTAAAAATTTATCCTTTTAAATGGGGTTATTTATAAAATAAAAAGATTCAGATTTTTAAAATAAAAAAAAAAAATCGAATAACGTAGGAATAACTATTTAGTACATTTGATCAGAATATTACTATTTTTATAGTATTTATCTTACAATGAACTGGATGTCATCTTGTCCTTTCTCTTGACAACCTCGAGTTGCCCTCCATTTTCATCTCGACCTGCGAAATCGATAACGTCGTATGGGGGGTTCTGATTACGATGTAAAGATATGTTTGGCTTCTCTCATTCTCCTTGTCACTAAAAGCCAACACGTGCTTCCATCAAGATATATTTTTGACTTTTTTTCTCCTCCGGATTGCACATGATGATTTCAGAGTCTCATAGTTTTTCCGAATAATCAATTATGCAGAAAGCTCGACACATTTTAAATTTGTTCACGTGCTCTATCTTACATGTTTTTTACATGTGAGATCTCAAACTCAAATCAAATGCCAAAACCTCTCTTGCGTTGTCTTCCCAGAGTCTCAATTGCTTAGCATGTTAATAAAGATGGATAAGTGTATCAAAATTATAAGGTCACGAGATAGGGGTGATCAGTTCCACAAATCAACCATTTAGGGTTCGTTTGGCTCGGTTTTTGGGGAATGCATTTGCAAAAATTGAAATATAACTTTGGCCAAAATACCGTTTGGTAAAATTTGCATTTGTAAATGATTTTTATTAAATTAAAAAATAATATTTGTATTTTTTTTTTTGAAGTCCAGCCATTGAACCATCGGATCTGGCAACTGGATGGTCGAATCTGGCCCTTGGACGGTCACTTGATCCCCGCGACCGTCGCCTGACCTTCGGTGGCTGCCTGGGTCGCGTGATTTAGGCCATCAATCGCCCGGGTCGCACAACCCAAACGTCGCCTAAGGTTTGGCGACGGTCGCCGAGGTCAGGTGACCCTCAAGCGGCGCATTGCCGGTGCACGCGACCCCTTAGCCGGCAGTCGTCGGCCTCCGTGCGGTGGTTTTCCTCGCATATGAACAGTAACCGCGAAATGAACAGTAATCGAAACTTGCATTCCGAAAATGCAAGTTCCCAAAGGACCTCCAAATTTGCTTTGAACTAAGGGCTCTTAGAGTCCTTTGGAAATACAATTGTATCTTGCCAAAGTCACCTAAAAAATCGAACCAAACGCGTTGGTATTTGGCCAAGAGACTTTAGAGCCCCAATTTCCATTCCCAAAGTTGAACCAAACATGGTCTTAATCTTTTTCGGCCAAATTTTTATGATAAAATATAAAAATTGCACCATTTTATTATAAAAACTTTAATGGGTCAAGTAATTATGTTGTTATTTGTTCATGTTGAAGACCAATATTCAATTCTTAATGGGTGTGAGTTTCTTTTTTTTTTTCAATAGAATTTAAAACCAACTTAGAACCATTCAAGCCGCTAATTGGATTGGGCGAACCAGTTTCTTTTTTTTTTTCAATAGAATTTAAAACTAACTTAGAACCATTCAAGCCGCTAATTGGATTGGGCGAACCCGTTCCTATATATAACGGCAATTCTAACCTTAGAACAAAGAACCATATCAATTTTGGTGCAGTTCTAAGCATGCAAAATTGGGAATTGAATTAGTTCTCCCTAGAATTGATCAGGCTAGGCCAATTTAATCTAGTTTTCATGTTGAACCCACTCCACTACTCACGTCTAGTAAGTAGCATATTCTTTGTACCATTGATGTGTGATATTCTCGATTCGGAACAATCACATCTAGTGGTAATTATTATTATTATATTTAGTTAAAACCAAAGCCAATCACATAGTTTATAGGTTAACTATTTCATTAAGACCGGCCTTTTTGGATGAGTTTTGGTATTGAAGTCAAGAAGACATGTTTGTTTACTAATTTTATACTTTATTTCTACAGTGGAGATTCCACGATGCCACTCTAGATTAATATGTTTATTTCCTCGGCCGTTCAAGCAAACCCGAACTCCATTGCCATACAAAAAGGGCCATGCACCAATTGGAGTCCAATGGGTCCCACATAGGATGATGCTTTTCTCAATGTGGAATTAGGGGGAATAATTTCTGAAAAAAGTGGAAAGGGAAATTGGCAGTTCTTGGAGAGATTATATAACAAATTGCTTTGCTTTGATTTGCTTTCTTTTATTTTAATGTTTTTCCTTTTTTTTTTGCAGAAATCATAATTTGTGCGGTCCTCTTTGCGTGGGGACCTCCTAAGCAATTGGGGTTGTGGAACTATCAACAAAATAGAAAATAAAAGGAAATTGTGGCCTTTGTGGAATATTAAAGAATTGAATTAGAAAAATCAAGTAAAGTCTTTTTTTGGTCGAAACAATTAGAGTTGAGGTATTAGAAGCGTCTTGATCTAGCTTATAAGTAAATAGCTTTAAAATTAACTGGTGCATCGGCAATGAATTAGACAAACAAAAACAAGCATGCTTGCATACTTATACATTAGAAAAAAATCCAATGCCGAATTAAATTTTTCACTTTGATATTACCCCAATACTACTTTGCTTCTTAATTCTCGTTTCTTGGCCATTTTGCACCTCTATTTACGACAAAATAAGTATATAGCTTTAATATTATCCCATTTTCTTTCCAAAATGCTTTCACTAGATTCTAAATTTCCCAACCATTCCAAAGACCCCTTCATTAGAGAATCCCAACCCTAACCTAGTTTACTGCCATTGTCTTGCATGTGTTGCCGCACCAATCATTGTTGCAACTCTGATCGCCACCGGTTGTCTTCACAAGTGATAACCCTAAGCCCCCATTTCTTTCTATGGGAGAGAGCTGACTTGGATAGAGGGACAGGGGGATGGTGTTGAGACTTGAGAGCCCCCATCGCCGAAGATAGTGGCGGGGAGGCAAGCGGGTCGCCTTTGCCTCCACTTCCAATTGAGGGGGGGTGGTGGTGATTGGAGGAGGTTTTTCATGGTGTTGAGGATTTTAGAAGTTATTATATTTGGAGACATGAGGGTTGGGGTTTAGGGAAATGGCGTATGCTTGGAGTTCTTTTGGAAAGGTGATTAAAATCTTTATGGATTTTAACCCTCGTTTCAAAAGTAGTACTTGTTTTTTTGTCCAAAAAATAGGGGATGAAAAGTGGAATTGAAGCTACGACAAAAAAGAAAAAGAAAAAGAAGTGGGTTTGGCACAAAAGATATTTTTTTAATACCCGAGTCATTTGCACATACACCTATGCAATGTTTGGTGTCAATGTCGAGACACAGCATGCATCTTTCCACATTAAATAACCATGAATTAATTAATTAACAAAAAAACCTCAAATGACTATACATTTTTTGTTTTACTAAATTTTCACTAGGCTTGAAATTGAATATAGAGTAGATTTACATTTTTAAACTGTGTAGATTTTCTAAAGTACTCATGAAAATGATTGCTGCAGAAAGCATAAATCAATAATTCAACTAAAAATTAAAGACTAAGTGGGGTTTATTTTCGTGAATCTCAATTTGGTTTTGTGATACATTTTGAGGACTACATTCACATCTACATGTTAAATCGAATTGAATTGTGCACATAGTGTGGTAGAGCTCAAGTTGAACATTTTGATTGAGGGTGTGGAACTTGGCCTTTTTTTTTTAAGCTGCAAATGAATGGAAAAGATAAAAAAAAAAAGAATGAAATGATATTTCATTTTGCAAGGCAATGGCTTTGCTTTGGGCGCACAAGACTAAGCAAGTAACAGGAGGAAAAGCATATCGATATAGTAAGATTTTTCACAATTTAGATGTAAAATTGATTAGAATTTATGTTACTATAATTAACTAATTATACCAAGGTTATTATGAATGAAGATATGAAATGGTTTTTCTAAGCGAAGCAACTTTTAATCTTTTTATTTTCTCTGCCTTCTTGGTTTTCTATTTCATTTATGTCAAATTTATTCTTGAAAAGAACCAACCCCACTCTTGTACAAAAACATAAGTAGATCATTACATGTCCTTGGTACTTTACCAGGTTGAAAGCGTTTAGCGTACTTGCAGGGCAAGAAACTTGACATTTGACTCCATCCATAAAACCTGAAAACCTATTAAGGCTTGACACCGACACATGAACAGCAAGGCATAGCAAGAAAAGAAAAGAAATTCCAAATTTCCTTGGGGGAGAAATAAAAATACATGTAAAGCCAGCACCTTCGTTGCAAGAAAAAAAGAAACTTTAATTGCCAGTTTGAAGAAAAAGACAAACGCAGGGATATGGGCACCTACTAATGGTGCGCCAATCGCCTTTTTTAAAAGAGCACACCAAATTCAAAGAGATAAACGAATAAACTTGATGAATTATTTAAGTTTGAATGAGCCAACAGACGGAATAGAATATTGTTTCCAATGGTGGATATTGAAGAAGCCAGAGACCTTCCACGCCCATGAGGTGAGAGAGACAGCTAGAAGGAAGGAAGAAGATAGGAAAAAAGAAAAAAACGAGTCTTTAGAGAGAGAAAGCATGCTGTTGGTGAGTGAGGAGGTTTTATTAGAAGGGTCTTCTTATTACCCTTTTTTTTTTTTTTGGGTTTTAGGTCCACCAACTAGTAGTTAGAGATTGAGCTCCTTAACCAAACAGAGATAGTCCCAAAACAAGAAGAGGAGGAGGAGGAGGAGGAACTCTTTTGAGAGAGAGAGCCATGGTTTTTTGGAGGAAGAAGAGTCTGCGAGCGTGTGGAATTCACACGTGGGGATGGGTGAAATGATGGGTAGGGGAATACATATGAGTAGGAAATAGGAGGAAAAGAAAAAGAAAAGAAATTGTGGGGGTGTTTGATCTGTTGTCCCTTTGAAATTATCCCCCATCTCTTCTTCCATCATTAGAAGTGAAGCTGCAGAAGTTTTCCTTCTCTCTCTCTCTCTCCCTGCCCTTTTTCCCTGTTCTTGTTCTTCTTCTTTTTATCTGTCTTTGTCTTTTCTTCTTCTTCTGCGTTTGTTGACAAGTGCTGTGATATTTTGGACGAGAGGATCAACATCTTGGGATCAGCAAGTGTTTTTGGTCTCCACAGAGGATTTTCTATCAAATTGATCTCTCTCTCTCTTTCTCTCTCTCTCTCAAGAGCTCTTTCTGTTCCCCACTAATCCCACATCCGTTGCTTGTCTCAAGGTAATTATTTTATGAGTACCATATTTTCTTGACTTTCTTTGGCTATGTTATTCTTACCTGCTCAGGCATTGAATTCTGCATTTTTTAGCCTCTTTTGGGTTTTCTCCCTTCCTCCCTTTGGACTTTCCATGCTAGTACTCTACTCTCGCTTCTCTCTCTTAGTTCTTCTGGAACTGGAAGATTATCATAAGCTTAAATGAATCTTTTGTTTGGTTCTTTTTTCAAACAGTATTTCTTAGCATGTTCCGGGCCTGTCCTGGTTGTCTTGCCGTATGATTAGCATGTTATGTTTCTGGTTGGGTGGTTGGAAGAAAGAAATTCTGCCTTCTGATCGCTCAGTTTCTTGTCCAAAATCATTTTTGTTGGGGAATCGTCTTTGTCCGTTTTGTTTTCGATTTTGGGGTTTCAGCTGATTTTCCATCCCGTCAGTGTGACGAGCTTGACCATCAGATTCTGTTAAAAGCAAAGTTGTGCCTTCGTTTTTGGGATGATTCTTGCCGACAGAGGGGTTGTCTTAAAACTTATCTAAAGTCAATATGTTATTCACCAGAAGGTATTGCTATGATCTTTTGGAGCCGCATGTTAAATTATTCAGGGCCAGTTAACTTTTACAGTTCTTGGTATAGCTTCCATGGACCCGTGATTGACTAGAATTTTTTATATGATAATTCCACATCTCAGCTTGTTAAACATCAAATAGTCATGCGTGATTTCAGATATCGAACAGCTTTTTCATTTATGCTCTATTTCTACTGCCAGAGTGAGGATGCGATTATTGTCCCAGTAACCGAGAGTGCGGATCCTTAGATTGTGGGATTAATATGGCGACTTACTATACAAATTCGAATCAAAGGGATGCTGCACCTGCCCTCTACTTAAGAGAATCTATGCACAGTTCGTTCCCCGAGACGCCTGTTCTGTCCGCAACATGATGCTGTATATGAATCCTGGGCCTTACGCGGATAATCCATTGGGGGGGAATTCTCAGCAGCAAAGCAACGGCATGGAGGTGCCCTCGGTGGGGGGTATTGATTCGGTGCAGCAGCAGCAGCAGCAGCAGCAGCAGCAGCAAGAAATCCTTTCCAATTTTGGTGGGTCACGAAGTGGAGATCAAGATTTCACGTTGTGGAGAGACGGGAGAAACGAGATGCTACTAATGCCACCATTACAGAGCCCACACGGCCAGGGATTGTCCCTCAGCCTTGGCACGCAGATTCCATCGGGAATCCATATGCCTTCTGCGAATCTTAGTTCCATATCGTTCTTGGGTCCTATTCCCATGGTATCGGGGGATGGTGGTGGGAGGACCGGTTCTGAGCGGTCAAGAAACGCTGATTGTGCTCCAGCAGGTTTTCCTGGAGGTGATGAAGATGTGAATAAGGGAGGGGACATTCCTTATGGAATGTCAACCATCGTGAGAGTCATTCCCAATTCTAGGTACTTGAGGGCGGCGCAGCAACTGCTTGATGAAATAGTGAATGTGCGAAAGGCTTTGAAGCGCCCTGATGACGCGAATGACCAATCTAGACATGAGAACCAAAGGAGCCCCAAAGATGCAGATGGGGCTTCCAAGAACGAAGCATCCTCAAATCCCCAAGAATCCGCCAGTAACTCTAGCGAGCTTTCTGCTGCTGAAAAACAAGATTTGCAGAACAAGCTCACGAAGCTCTTGTCCATGTTGGATGAGGTAAGCAAATTTGTTCATCTTTCGCTTACCTTGGAGACTGATATGCATTATCTGGGCACTTGTAGATGATGTTAATTGCGATTTTTAGCTCTCAATTTAGAGGTTTTCTTGTTCTGGAATGATAGATTAATTAAATGTTCATCTTTCTAATGATTGCAATGTCAAAAGCTTGTTGTTGATCAGTGGATTAAGATTAATTATTTGTTAGATGTTGTTAAATGCAATCTCAATATATGCTGATTCTTTTGTAAAACTACTTGGCTACTAGAGATCATATGATTGCAAGGACTCGTATTCTAAACAAGAAAATTTTAATAATGTGGGAGACACAAGAAAATGTCTTTCATTAGGGAGAATTCTAAGAGAAAAGAGCTGTTAAAAAGGGGAAAAAAAAGGTTAAATGGCTGACTTCTAGTTCCTGTCGTAAACATTTGGCAGGCCTACTTACTCTATCTGTTAAAAGAACCCAGAATTTGACCATCCTGTTGATCTTAAACCGGTGTTCACTGACATGCTTTACACCACGAAATGTCAATCATGTCTGCATATGATCAGTACATAAGACAATCAAGTGTTGTGCGAATTGATTAGTACGTAGTGTAGAGCAGTAGTTAGAATTGTCTCCAACATCAAAACAAAATTTCTTTTGAGTTTGCCGCTTCATTTTGCACAAAAAGCATGCGGTTAGTGATATAGATCTGCATTGTACAAATGCAATAATCCTTAAGTCTCTAAATCAACTTAGGATGTAACTAATCGCTTCTCTTTCAAAAGTTTAGATTGTGGTGTTGCATTCGGATGATAGTTTGACAAAAGGGTTCATTATTTTGCCCGCAATGCTCACAGGTTGATAAAAGGTACAAGCAGTACTATCACCAAATGCAGATCGTGGTACAGTCTTTTGATACAATAGCAGGAAGCGGTGCAGCCAAGCCCTACACGGCGCTCGCGCTCCAGAGGATATCCCGCCACTTCCGGTGCCTGCATGACGCAATCACAGGTCAAATTCAAGCAACCCGTAAAAGTCTCGGAGAGCAAGACACCTCCAACAGCAACGGAATATCACGATTACGGTATGTGGATCAGCATCTGAGGCAGCAGAGGTCGATGCAGCATCTTGGTATAATGCAACAGCATGCTTGGAGGCCACAAAGGGGTTTGCCTGAAAACTCGGTTTCAATTCTTCGTGCGTGGCTGTTTGAACATTTCCTTCACCCGTAAGTCCCCCCTATCTGAATTCTGCCTTTCGTTTTCATTCTCAACTTTCAATGTTTCTTCTTTCCTGGAACTCTTGTATGCTTTGTGTAATTGCTGATCTGATGGTGACTAGATACCCGAAAGATTCAGACAAGATCATGCTAGCAAGGCAGACGGGATTGACTAGAAGTCAGGTAATAGTTCTGCTTTTAATTCTTGCCATCGTCAAATTATGTGATGTCTAGAAACATATGCATCCTGAGATTTCGTGGAGTCTCGTATTGGCCAAGTTACATGTATGACGAGAAGAGTCCTATAAAAGGAACGTAACATGTGAGTTATGACTCGGAAGTGCTACTAGGATCCTCCAATCTTCACAAGAACCTGCTACCCATACATGCCATGTTTCACTCCATAAATCGAATCTTACAGAGGAATTCTGATACTTCACTGGTTCAGTGTAAGCTGGATTGCAAGCGGTTCCGTCAGTATAGGAATTCCGTATGTAGAACTTTTAGATCCTCTTTTTATGTGGAGAACATCATCTCGCCAATTGAATATGCCTTGATGATTATTTGTTGAAGTGAGTGGTACTTGTCAACCCATATCATCATGCATTTGCCACTTATGTAGGTCTCGAACTGGTTCATCAATGCTCGAGTGCGCCTATGGAAGCCTATGGTCGAAGAAATGTACAAAGAGGAGATTGGCGACCCCGAGATGGATTCTAACTCCTCCTCTGAAACTGCGGCCAAGGCGACGGGAGGTGATGGCCGGTCTTCGGAGGACAAGGGTGAAGATTTGCAGCAGAGTGCGAGCTCAACGGCCACTAAGAGATGCGGAACGGGGAACTTCATGGACTTAAAACCACCTGTAGTCAACCCTGAGATGGAGATCTCTGGACCGACTTTCAATAGCGGGACACATGGTGAAGTTGACGCCGAGTATGGTTTTAAGCTACGAGGAGGGCACATTCCTGGTGGGAACGATGGAATTCTCTTCTCGGATAGCATCGTTCAGACGGACGGGGGAAACAACAGGTTCATGGCTGCAGCCACGGCTGCTTATAATGTGTCCAATTTCGGACAATTTGGGGGTGGCACCGGGGTTTCTCTGACTCTCGGCTTGCAGCACTGTGACGGTGGGACCTTACCCTTGTCCAACTCCATGGATCACGGTATTGCATCCATGAGAGGAGATGGCTTCTACAATGCGGCGGCCTCTTCCGTGGGGGCAGAGACGATGGAATTTGAGGGCTCAAGTCCAGGTGACCAGCAGCACCGGCTTGCTTCAAACCAGCTGTTCCACGATTTTGTCGCATAAAACAAAGGAGGTCAATGCAGATGACGCGGGTCCACGTCGATTGGAATTCCAAGATCCTCATTAAATAGATAAAAAGGAGAATAGGCCGTGCTCGCCAAATGCCCTTCTGCTCTCTCTCAGAACTGGCCTGAAGGTGAAAAATAGACAATGTAGGGTGGAACGTGTAAAGAACAGCTGTATATGAAGATATTGTTTGGAGGAGTTAGCTTTATTTGTAAAGATGTATATCCGATACTTCGGTTACATATGTGGAAGGAGAAAAATATATACAGGTACAACTGTTTGTTTTTGTGTGGAAGGAAAATGGGTATAGTGGAATGAAATAGAGGTTGGGAGAACTCGTCATCCATCTCATTTTCCACATCTCTGTCTCACTTCCCAGTTCATGTCATGCATTTGAAAGGGCAAACCACTGAGATTGCCCCATTCTCAGGACGTTCGCATCCCAAGAAGGCGCAGATCGCAAGAAAATGTTGTATATGCAAAGCTGAGAACTCGGTCACGGGCACTGACAATTGATACAGGACTTTCACATCCTCATGCGCGATTCAGCTCTCCAAGGAAACTAGTGTCAAAACACTGAAGAATCAGAAAACCAACCCCAACCTCGTCGCTACCTCCATCTCCATCTCAGTAGACACTAACGGAGCCTTTCCTCAGAATCAGACAGGAGCGGTGCTTTAAGTTAAAAAAACGTTGTCCCATGCCTCCTTTGCAACCAATATTCCACGCCAGATAGCCAGGGCTTCAACATCAGACAGTAACGGAGCTCCTTTACGTGCTTATTTCCTCTACTAGGTCAATCCGATGCCTCGCCACTACGATGGCGATGGGTCTCGAAGGCCTGATAACATGGGTGCAGAAGATTTCTCTTGACGATTACGACCTACCCATTTTTTAAAATTGAAGATGTCTTTCATCCCTTGTATATGGTCGGGCAACCCTCGGTCAATCTAAGAATTTTTCAAAAAGGGCAAAATTTGAGATGTTGACACTATCCGTGTTTACAGTATAAAAGGTGTAACTAAAGTTAGGAAATATCCATCTTCAAAATTTATAATGATAGACCTGATTCCTAAAGAAGCGGATAATGTTTAGGACATCAAAGGTTTTTACTGTGTTGATCGCATAATATAGACAAAGTACTCGATGGGTTCCGCTATTTGGTAATTAAGAAAGTTAGTGCAAAGTATGACATTTCAATGAAGTTGGATGTGAAGTGGGGGAGGAATGATTACTCGAGTTCGCTAGTGCAAGAGGAAAAGCGATGTATGTCACGTGTCGCATTAGACAGGATACTGCTCTTGCTGAGTGCAGGCTTTCATGATTCAAAGGAACCGCAAGACTGATCATCGGAAAGGAGACGTTTGGATATATCTCAAGATGATCAAGAATAACAGGCTGCAACTGCGTCTGCTGCTCGTCACAAGACCGATTATGGCGATTCACGAGTGTAACCGGGGTTTCTCCGACTCTCAGCTTGCAGCATCACGATGGTGGGACCTTACCCTCGTCCAACTCAATGAATCGCCCTATCGTACCCACCGGAGGAGATGATGGTATTCACGAAGCTATATGGCCTTCCGTCGGGCCAAAAGTCGATGGAGTTCGAGGGCCTAAGTCGGGGGCACCCGCCGGCCCGGCTTGCATCAAGCCATGTCGTGTGATTTTTGTCGCATCGAGAAAAGGAGAAAAAGGAATAATGACGTCAACAATCTTCATATTCTTTTCCACAAATCAAAATAGTCCATCTATCATTTTTTTTTTGGTTCCGAAATCGTCTCTACACTTTCTAGAAAGGTTTATAGCATGTCACGGTTTTATTTGCACGTCGTGTCAATGTGTGGCTTGTATGGTGCCGTGAATGGACGACCATCAACTTGACAAAATGAAAGACATTAAGAACAGAGTCTTTGCAAGGGTCCCAAGACCACCTCGCGATGGTTGCCTTTGCCTGGGTTCCCCCACCGCCTTGCGGTGGTAGGGTGACCACCACGAGCTGGTCGTTGGCGCACTCTCGGATACGGGATTCGCGTGTACGTTGTGGAGGGGAGGGAAAGCGAGGGAGGAGCTAAGGAAAGAAGCCCGAAACGATAGCAACCAAAGACATTGGTGCCGTCATACCCGTTAACCCACAAGAAATGGGTTGCTGCACATGATGCAGGACATTAATCTGAATTCAAGGTGCTGACACAAAAGATGAAAAGAGAACAGCCCTACCGCCACGCTATCAGAATTACCTAGCCTTATTTAAGGTGAAAATAGAAAGTGTTGTTGTCGTAACAACGACAGGCTATTCGTACACATGTATGTTTGTATCGACATTCTTCAAAAGCCAATGTCGATGTCAAAGAGCTGAAGTTAATCAGCGATTGAAGACACTGCCTATACATTAACTGAAACTGGTGAATCGGCTCAACATTAGAATTTGCTAAGACCCAGAGACGAGGAGAAGTCTCTTACGTGGAGCCAAGGCCGACAGTGAGAATCAACACAACATTTTGGGCATCAAGTAGGGACAGAGTAATGCCGAGTTGACAGGCACATCTCAAATTGACTACGAACACCGTTGACTGTAAACCACCACGGTTGGCTGTAAGAAACTACTGTAAGAAACTAACTGAAATAAGTCTACCAAACAAGAACGGTTTTCAGTCAAGTGACTGACAGTCAGGTAAATGTCAATCAAGTCGAAGAGTACAGTCATCGACTCATGGAGTTTGACTGAAATTATAATGGACTCGAAGGGAGCAATCTTTGGGCGACACAATTTGATACTTTGTCCCATACGGAAGAAGGGTAAAGGGAAAACAAAACTACAGGTATAGCTATCTAACCCCTGTGTGGCAGAACAAAAGGCATATTGGAATGAACTAAAAGAGTAACTTTAAAAAGTAGACCATTGAAGTTGCACTAGACATCAGGAAGGTTGCAGTACCATAAAATCCAGGACGATTCAAGCTAAAACAAAATGCAGAGATCGCATTGAAATAAAAGAGCATTCGCTTTCTTTTCATGAATGAAGCATGAGTTCGATAGACTGCCATATTCACATTTCAAAATGCTCCAACCTGCAATAAGACATTTACACATGTTCATAATATACCTCTGCCACTTCAATCATCCTCTGTCCCAGAATTACCTGGAAAAGACACACAAGACAGAAACTTAGTACATAGATTCAAATGTTTGTGTATGCAAGGCTGAGAACTGCCGGGCACTAACCTTTTGTACAAGACTTTGATATCCTCATGGAGGAATGGGGTCTCCAGAAAAGGATCACCACATTCCTTTGCATCGACAGTCTCCACATCGAAGTCCTGAAAACCACAATACTCGTTCCACTCGAACCACATCTTCGAAATCAATTCCTTCTTGAAGCATGTAACGTGATCTTCCTCTTCGGGGGAATCGGCAGCAACAAGTCGATATGCATAGACCTTTCTCTTCTGCCCAGGTCGAAATGCACGACCTATTGCTTGCCGAGTAACTGAAGGATTGAGGTGGACATCCAGAATAATAATCCGTGATGCACCCACAAGAGAAATTCCTTCACCACATGCTTTGATTGAGCCAAAGAAAACTTTGGCATCAGGTGAATTGTTGAATTGCTCCATGGATGACTCCCGCTCCTCGGTACTTGACTCACCTGATATGAAAAAGATTTCTCTCCCAAGAGACCAACTTCTCACTTTCATCACCAACCTCTCCATGAATTTCAGCGGCAATAGGAATTGACTGAAGACCAGTAACTTCTCCCCAGCAGACTCGCACAATCTCAGGATATTTAGAAAGAATTTTGCCTTAACTCCCTGCTTCACATCTAACTTCTCCAGCAACTCATCTATCTTCGTCATAGTCTGAGGATCCACTAACTTACTATTACCATTAGTTGCAGCAGAACTATGAGACAAATGTTTTAATTTTGGATGCAGATAAACAGCACTTCCAACAGAATTCATCTTGAACTTCCGTGGAAGCCTCTTCACATTCTCCACTTCTGGCCTCTGTTTGGGACTAAGATTCAGCACTACAGTGAAGTCAACAAGTCCAGGGAGCTCGTCCAAGAAATCACCTTTATAATAATGGAGGACTTTTTTTGTCATCTCACGTAAATCTTGGATGACAGTAGCTTTCCTCTTGAAGTCAGTTTCCTTCTGCAAAGTATGCTCCACCAAATCGTAAAAGAAAGTTTCTTTTCCACCATTAATCTGCTTCCTAATCCCGGACATGTTTGCCCTACTCAAGATGCGCTTAATAACAACTCGTGATGAGTCCAGTTTCAGGAACTTGGGACGGACAAGATTCAATATATTGAATACCTCTTTCACATGATTTTGATAGAGAGTTCCTGAAAGGACAACTTTCCTTGGTGTCTGCACTTTGGCAAGAGATTGCAGAACATCAGTGTTCTCATTCCGGGGTGTGTGCCCTTCATCCAAAATAAGAAGTGACGGGGCTTGCAGCAGTATTTCCTGACATTTAATCGATTGTGCACTGGTAACAGTGTCGCAAACAATCGCAGAGAACTGCTTGTACCCCAAGAAAAGTATGCTTTTTTGATTGACCCACTGCCTCAAAACCTCTAGTTGCTGGGCCCGGCTATCTGCTTTATTATAGAGGTCGAGCAATGGGATGTCCTCCACCTGCCATGTCTGAAATTCCTTTTTCCAGGTAGGCAAAATTCCTTTGGGAAGCACCACAAGAGGCCTGGCATGAGGATACTTTGCAAGGAAGCTCTGCATGAAGCTGATCATCATAAATGTCTTCCCGGATCCTGGAGCATGGGCCAAAATACAGCCACCAGGATTATCAGTAATTAAGTTGCTCACAAGAAAGTTGAAGCCCTCCACTTGATGAGGTTTCATCTGCTTCATGTGCCTTGGATGAGCAGCAATCTCTGTCACTACCAAATCATCCTGCGGCAGGTCAAAACCAGCCAACCCTGAAGCATCGCTGCCTTTCCGGTTATCAGACACGTATGTTCTGCTGCTCCTCTTTACCTGAGATACATGGAGCATAATATAAGTGACGAGTGAATGTAATTATGCAAAGCTAGGCTGCAACAGAACAGAGAGTTGTCTCAATCAATAATCTAACAAGAAAAGGAATTTTCCCTGTCCACCAATTTCTGTGACTGTTCCAATGAGTCCTCCAATTTTCAATTTATGCAATTGAACCATTTAATTTGCATGGTTTATGAAATCAAATCTCTGTCTTGACACACTTAATTATGCTGACATAACAACTGACATGGAAACAATAATAATAATAAAAAAAAAGCAAATAAATAATTGAACATTCAAAAATGGCGGGGCCACTACTAAATTAGAGTGAGGCAATGGTTGATAGTCAGCACAATGAGCCACCACCACCAGACCCCTTCCTGGTGGCGGCTACCGCCTTTAACTCCTCTCTCTCTCTCTCCAGATTTTTTACATTTTTTTTTTTTAATTTTCTCGATTAATCTGAAACCTTAACTTGATTTTTAGAAACTTTTTATTCATTTTTTAATTTTTTATTGAAAATTGCCCTGTCAGTCAATGTTAGGTTGATTAAGCAACCTAATAACTAAGAGCTCGATCGCACAAATCATGCAAGCTGTGCAATCAAGCAAGTTAAAAGATTTGATTGTTTAATTAAAAGATGAAGAACTACATAATTGACAAAAATTAAAGAACCACAAATTGGAATTATCCCAATGAGAAAACTCCTACAAGAAACTGCAGCTGGTAAAATTTCAAGGTGCATGTTATCTTATTATGGCAATCTTCTACATAGTCCCCAATGCATATATTCCCGGTATCACTTTCCTACAGTCTGTTGTCCTCTATTAAACCCTAAAACTCTTAGGCGACCACCCAGCAGCCTAAATGAATACTGTGAAGATCCACAGGGCTTAGGGTTTAACATGAAATACCACTCAAGAATCTCCATTTGGGCAATTCTTAAGCACCCTAGCCAAATGCAATCAACTTTAGTAGTTGTGTGAAAATCTCACCAGACATACATTAACAAATTCCCCCAAGAGATAAAAGAGGCTGAGCAACAGAGGTTAATAACTTATCAAAAGACAATTCTAATGAGACCTCTTGCAGATCGGATGTGGAAACTGATCAATGCCCCTGCGTCTTCATGCTCAGTTACAAATATTCATCTAAATAAATTATTGAACATAAATGGGAATTTTGAAGATTGTGGAGATGGTCTGGAAATTCAGAATGCAACAGATGAAGCTTACTTTATTATACTGGAACTCAAATATGGTCTCGATTTTCCTATCAACAACCCCGCAAACTCGACAAACATAACCGATATCATCCTTGAGAACAAATGAATGGTCACAGTCCTCCATATCTTCACTTGAATTGTCATCAGATGAAGGATGCTCCCAGTTCTCCATATCCTCAGCAATATCCTAACAAAAGCAGAATTGAATTAAAATACTTCACATTATGCTCTAGAAGAGTAAATATTTCCATAAGTTTCAAGCATGTAGACATTGATAAATCAAGTTACTTTCATAACAGCCTATTATGAAAAAAGAGAACATACATAGTTCTACAAATCCAGTAACAGATCTCAGACACCACAAATAATCAGCACTTATAAATAATCCCTTTTCTTCAGTCAGCAGAATGTAGGAAGCCAATAATACGGTCCCAAAGTTCAATTCACTGGGGCATGTTCAAGCACTATTGTGACAAAGAGGAGAAGCAGCAGAAGGATCATAGGTTAAAATACTAAGAGCTCTTGCTGACAAGTATGAACTTCAAATAGCACACATATGATCAAATAAGAGCATATGCCAATTCATGCTTTACAGTTTAAACTGAAACTCATAATTTCATCTCCTCAAAGTAAAAACTTTACGCCACATGCCTCTTCGGCAAGAAATCCATAAAAAGCTTAGATCAAACTCAGCAACAATGGTCCATATTACACATAACAAATGCACCATTTCCTTCACCTCCTTGCACCACCTATCCATGAATCTTCATAGATAGAATAAATAATATAGCACCGGACAGAAAGTGATTTAACAATGGAAAACAAAAGCAAGCTGAATCAAATATTTAAATCATCACTAGGAAGGTGAGGAAGGAAAATTGCCACAAAGGCTTCATGGAGATTTTGACAGGAAAGAGCCTTGATAAAGAATTAATCATCTACCTTTGAACATTCCAATGCCACTGTCATCTCATTCCAGATATCCCCAAGACCATCATCAACAACCTTTGTTGGGTGATCATCTTCATTGTCTACCCCAACGTATACACCTTTGTCTTTCTTAGTTTCAGTTTCAGCATTCAGAAGCCCATCTCCTTGAGCAACGTTTCTGTAGTTTTTTACCTAAATATAACATGCAACAAAATCTTGTAAGCAGGATAACAATTAGATAATAAAACACTTGACAACTTGAATTTCCAAATGCAAGAAGATTCTGGGTCTTAAATGGGCTAGATACAACATAAAGGGGAAAGGCGCACTTCAATGCAAGTTTTAATAAGGAAAATCAGGAACTTTCGTCTAGAGTAGGAAAACACATGTGAGCAATTTGGTAGGATGCAAAAGCCTAACAGAATATTTTGCATTCTATCTTCTGATACTCCATCAAACATCATCAACAACAAAAGGAACCACAGGGAGCACAACACAATACAAATGCCAGTAGCAAACATGCAAACATTATATAACATTACAAATGTAGTACTCAAGATGTCGAGAAAGAGATGCAATTCATTTATGTAGTTGACCATGAGATTAAAAACACACCACATATATGTTCTTGCTCAGCAACCAAACAAGAGAACGTTACAGTTTCCAATGTGCTAACTTCTTCTATGGCTTGTAAATCAATGCTTTGAAAACCAAGTGGCATGCTCAGCCAGTGCCCCCCGGAACACTCCTTCGCATGACCCATACATATACATTTAAGCAAAACACGACCCATGAGCTAAACAAACAAGGTTCATACTAAAAATTAAAAGCAAAGCTCAACAGCAAAGGGTTCTTAATCCTCATTTGAGAAAGAGTAGCTTCCATGGATCTTAGTCATTGCCTCAGCAAACTCCATTGAAACGGTGAAGATGCATTTTTGACAAAAATCCAGCCACTTTGTCAGGCAGCAGAAAATGAATTCAATAATCATCAAATAGACAAATGGATGTTCCGGTGCAATCTACTTCTTTTCTTCTCATCAAAGCTTAAGTGGACATTTACCACTAGTCAAAGATTAAGAACCAGCAGCCGCAATAAGGAACTTAAAGCATCTTCCGTTTCATTCAGGAACATTTAGTGCGTACACAATGCATAATGTGAAGAGGTCCACTTATTAGAAGAAATGTGCATCTAGTTTTCAGGAGTAAAAAACCTTCTGAAAATAATTAGCTGATGTTATGTAAGAACATGCAACACATAACCGAGCATAGTTAAATCAACAACAAAATAACAGATTTCAAGGCTACTTCCTCCACTGCATTTAGGAAGGAGGAAAGAAGTGGAAGAAAAAAGGTGGAGGGAAATACGGGAGCTAGAGTGGAACATTCCAAGGTTCGGAAGAAGCAATGGAAAGTGAGGACAGACATTTTACTTGGGGCAAACATAGAAATCACTCCAAGTTGGATAGTTGGAAAGAAAAGTGATAAGAAAGTGATTAAATTTACTTTTTCACTTGAAACAGACATTTTCACTAGACTTTCTTCTGACTGACCATTTTCTCCATGCATTTTGTTTCCCCTATTTCCCCTCCATCCAAGCAAGGCTACAAGAAAAATATCTCCACCTCCAATTTCAGCCCCTCCTTATTCATTCTCCTTATTTGCTTCAATTCTTACTTTTCTCCGATACACAGGGCAAAGTAATTGTATAAAAATTAATGAGAGATCTTGCCCTTCTATTTAACACATTGCATCAAAAGAAAACAATAAGTGACCATGACATGCCACAGTACATACAAATCACAAAGCACAATAATATTTGTGTATGTTGCTGTTCAAAGATAAAAGAAATTTAAGCATACAACACTACTTCACTATTGCGATGTACACCACAGACTTCTCGCAAGAAGCTTGACCAATTTGTGGTCTAAATATAAACAATCTCAAGTTTTTGACTCAAAATCATGGTCTCCAAGCCATCTAAAGCATAACATCTTACCAGCTTAAATAATATTGGCATGTTAACAGTAATAATGATGTTGTCCTTATATAAATTTAAAGCATGTGTACTTTAATGAAATGTTACCGCTATATCTCCCACAGGAGATTGTCCAGCAACTCCTGCTTGTGTTGCCAAGAAAATTTGCTGAAAAGGATATGAGGGTTTCCAGTTCGTATTGTCTTCCTCATCTGAGTCATCAAGAATAAGGACAGGCTGTGCTGCAGTAGGAGCATCATTCCTTGCACCATCATCATCCAAAGTAATGATATTCTCTTGCCCAGAATTCCCAGCTGGTTCCCCAGCAAGCTTTGACACCTCCTTTCTTGGAGAGGTCTCAGTATTTAGCGAAGGTGTCAAGTGCTGCATCTTCTGGAGAGTCACCGCTTCCAGATCTCTTGTCACACTGCCGTATTTACCAGAGTCCACCTCGTCCAGCATACGGTAGATCGCAAACGGATCAGAGTAGTCAATAACATATGGTATCTGCTGATCGTTTGCATCATTAGAAAATTTCATTTTCTTGTGCCCTCCAGAGTACTTCCCTGTTCAAGATAAAAGACAATATGAGAAGAAACATTCAATTGATATAACCACAATATCCAACGGTAGGAAAACATTTTAATTTCGTCGGATCGAACTATACCTCTATAACAGATATTATCAAAAGAAAAAAAGGTGAAGTGATTTACAGATGTACAGTTAAGTACACCTCTATCACAATTGAAAAATAAAACAGCAACAGCAACAGCAACAGCAACAGAGGCAGGCTGCATTTATGCTCTTTATTCTCACAATTTTCAAGTATGAAGTCCTCATAACAGTACTATCAAAAGCATCTGAAAATCTATTTTAGCAGTCCTATACACACGTTCTTAAATTTCCCCTACTTGTTCTGACCCACTTCCCTATCATCAAATCACACCTTCTCAGCAAAGCATCTGGCAATCATGACTATATATGCCTAGACCACCACAACCATGTCCACCCTCCCCCTTCTTCTCTAAATGAGCCACTCCAACCTTTTCACAGATAACACTCATTTCTAATAAATTCTTCTCTTAAACAGTAATAGATAAATTGAAACTGACAAACTCTAGTCTCTAACATCATTGTACAAGCCAAAAGTTGGCATGCCAAATTTATCACAGCAAAAGAAAATTTCAACTTACACATTCTGTGTATTCAACAATGAGTATTTTATACACACAAGCCATTTAATTTACAATAGCAATATGGACACGAAATCAACTTTCCCTACATTAAAATACTTGAACAACCATTAGACTTATATTCACATTACATTTATATCATATTACTCTTGTGCACTGCTGCAAATATAATTCATCAATCATACCTTATTTCAACTACATAGTTACAAGAAGCCTACCACTCCAGTACCACGCTTTAAACAAGGGACTCTCGACATTATTTTCGTTCCACTTACTGGTGTAATCCATGTCGCAGAATTCTTGGATAGCATGCTACAGTTGCACCAGTTGCCCTACCCTATGTTATTCGTCAGGGATTATATGCTATGAGTCCCAAATCCATTGATTCCTCGATTTAACTCGGTATGCTACTAAATGACGACGCGATAAAAAAGCAATCGAAACTAAAAGCGTACAAACACGATCTATGACGAAATTAAATTTCCAAAAGGAAAACAAATAAATGCATACTCTTTCCAAAGACATGATCACAGCGTAACCCGACTTTCCCATATATGCGTGTGACGGCTTTCCCGGCCATCCTTTTCAGCCCACTCATTAAATCGGCACGCACAAAACTCAATTGCCGTCCCGACGAAAGAGACTGCCGGACCGACAGGCGGATTGTGACGGCGAAAATAATTTCACAACATCCACAACAAAAATGACAAGAAAAATAAAAAGGAAACATGTCGAAGCAACTCCAATGGCAAAGAGTTCTCACAAAATGACCATGATCGGAGGGGGGTTTGCAGGAACGCAGCTTAAGCAGAGCAACCGGGCGTTGCAGGCCCGAGGAGCACGTGTCACAGCCATCACACGATAGGATACCAGAAACCAGAGCCGTATCGCGCTCGCAGAACCGCATGCATTCGTCGCGTACGCACACAGGCATTCACGAGCAAGCAACGCTAATGATACATCAAACAAGAGAGTGAGCGAGCGGGGAGAGGAGTTACCGCGTGTCGAGACGGAGCCGGAGCCGGCGAAGAAGCCCTCGAATCCTAGACCGACCTGCATCGTCCCACTGAAACTTCGGAGCCGAGCAAAAACCTCCAGAAGAGACGGCAGCGCGAGGCCGAGGAAGAGAGAGAATCCTCCCGGAGCAGCAGGATCGAGAAATGCAGCCGCGCGTCGAGAATCGCGAAGGAATCAAGCAGGCCGCGACGATCGCCGCAATGCGTCGTCCCTCGACGGCGATCGCAGGAGGAGGTCGGTGGCGCCGGAAATTTTGAGCGCTCGCTCGCTCGCTCGCTCGGCGCCTTTGCAGTGAAAAAAGTGGAGTGGATTTTTGACAGAAGACGAGGAGGAGGAGAGAAAAGGGGGCCTCCCGCCCCTGCCACCCCCGGGGGCGCTGGGGGCTGCTACCGTGCGTCGCGGGATGAGAGGCTCCTCGTGTTTCGATTGGGACACGTGGGGTAGGTGGGAGAGCGGGGGACGACTCGAGCGGCCCCGATTGGCTGGTGCAGAGGGTGTTCAGTGAGGTGCAGCGCGGGTGATCAGTGGAGAGAGCATGGGTTGCTCCTCCCGTTTTTTCCTTTTTCCTTCGACTTTAAAAAAACCCTATATTACCTTATATGCGTGTGTATATCCATCTCTATAAAGATAATGGTACAAATAATTCTTGAACTTTGACTCAATATATAATATGGTTCTTAAACTTTTAATTTATTCAATCTATCTCTTGAGTTTTCGTCCAATATATAATGTGATACATGAATTTTCAATTTATTTAGTATAATTTATGAACTTTTGATACATATTCAATTTAGTCACTAAAATATATGAAATTGTTCAATATTGTCTCTGAAATTAAATTAATAGAAAAATAATATTGAACATTTTCATATAATAACTTAAATATATGAAAATTGCTAAGTGTCATCATGTATTAATAGCCCATGTGTGTCAAAAAAAAAAAAAAAAAAAGCCCACGTGACTTCTAAAAATCAACAACATGTATATATAGATGGTTTACAAAAGATAACACCACTTCAACAATCATGGCCATATCACTCGTCCTACATTGACAGCTTCTTTCATAAATTGCGACTCCTCTTGTTGATGGTTATGACACCCCATGTTTCTCAACAATTATCATTAGTGGCTTTTGAAATTTACGGCCTTACACACTGGTGATCATGTTAACCGAATTTGTTGGCTTCATGACCCAATAACTTTTCTCTCGTTGATCTTAGCTTTAGCTTTGATTCTTTTGTCAATTAAAACGAGTTTCATTTATTGACACTCCATGGCTCGACACTTAGCATTTTTTTCGTTTTTATTATGCACATAGACAATTCCACATCATCTTTGTCGATTGTTTACAATTGTCTATTGTTTATAGTTGTAGACTTGGAGAACTTAGCAAATTCCATTTTCGCTATTATTTGCTAGGTCTTATTCAACCCAAGTCGATGGCCAGAGGTTTGAGCAATTTTGGGTGTCAACAATCATACATCAAGGTTGTCTGGTCATTAACTTCTTGGTCCTAGTCACATTAACCTCAAATTGTTGGAATAAATTATAACATTTTACAAATTTTTATTCTTTTAGAATTACCTTATAAAAAAATGAAAACCACAAATCAATTGCACTCATAAAACTGCTAATTATTAATTCATTAATTACTCCACATATCTAATCTTTTACAAGCAAATTAAAATCTAAAATTTAAAATAGAATTGTAATATAATGTATAAAGCTTCATAATTCGAAGTGTGAAATTTTTTTTTTTTTTTGGTCCCTACTAAATTCTACTTTAACACTCAATTTTTGCCTCTTGCTGCTCGAAGTGTGAAATTGTTTCCAATTCCCCGATTTGAAAACCTTTAAATCTATAACCCCTAGTGATTGAAGTGTGAAATTGTTTGCTTATCAAATTTAAATCTATAACTGGCTAAAATATATATTAGAAGTAAATTTACATAAATCCATTTTATTGAAAGTTAATGTAAGATCCAAAAAATTAAATAAAAATGCTATATGCTATAAATAAAACGAAATCTTTATAACTTTAAACATAAAATTATTTTCATTTAGCAAAATTGCTCTCAAAATATCAATTCAAGTGAAGTCCTTTATTTCGAACCAAAAAAAAAAGTGAAGTCCTTTATAGTTGATGGGCAAAAGTGGAAATGCACCTTGGTGACGGTGCTCGTGCATTTCCACTTTTGCCCGTCAACTATGCCCTTTATGGTTGCTAAAGGTATATTTCCGAGCATTAACTATGAGAGAGGCTACACATGCCTACTTTATCTTTTGTGAAAAAGAAAGAAAAGGGTGGCAAGTCAAATTACCGTGTTGATTGCCCTCAAAGTTGTACCACATTACAAAAGAGGCTAGAGTTTAAAATGGACCCAAGATTATCCACAACTCAAAAGACCTTATGGGAGACCTAATTCTATGGCTGCGTTTAGGAATGACATTGCCAAAGCTCTTTGAGCGTTCAAAGCCCCCTGGACCCAATTTGTGGTGTTTAGCAAATTTTTTTGAAATCTCATTATACAAAGGCTAGCCTTTTGAAGGCCAAAAGCCCAAGGGCACCTTAGAACAACTTGAGCTTTCTCGGCATGCTGAGCCCTAGGTTAGTAAAAAATATTCTTCCGATATTATCCTTACTAACTTTTTGTTCATCTTCTTCCTTTGTTGAATAGGACCGGCATGGTTGCGCATGGCCATCTACGAAGGGCAAGCAGTCACCGACGAGGGTAGGGGGTCTGGCAAATGGCGAGCGGTCTAGTGAGGGTTGGGACAACCCATATCGCGACTTGAGTTGCCGTGACCATTGCTCGACTAGACCGTGATCTAAGTCGTCGGGACCGTCGCCAGAGGGTTGCGTGACCTAGATCACGCGGTCCCAATGACTTCCACGAGGAGGTTGCCACAACCCAAATTGCGCTACTCCGTTTCGATCGCACAATCCTAGCCTTAATTTCGATTATGCTAAACCGTTCTTCCAGACATGTCGATGCCCCCACTTCTCCTCCTCCTATAGTTGAGCACTCGTCTTTGAATCCATTCCCATCCCCATCCCCAGATCTGTCATCTGCTTTCCTGTGACATCGAAGAGAGAGATAGTGGCGTGTGTGGTTCGAGTGTTGTCATTGGTATTGGGTATTGCGGTCTGGTTTTTCTCTGTTCCTCAGTGCTTTTCCGATCCCCCAATTGGGGACGATGGAGAGTTTGGGCGATTGCAGAGTTGGATTGGGAGTGGGATCCATTTTTTGGGTCTGTCATAGGAACGGCTCTCAATGGTGGAGAGAGCCGTGCGATCTGGGTCACATGACCCTCCCGCGACCTCGCGCGATGGTATGGCGACCTAGATCGCGATCTGGTCATGCTATGGTTTGGCGACCCAGATTGCGATCTAGTCGTGAGATTTGCGTGGCGACCCTCGTTAGACCGCTTGTCCTTGGCCAGCGACTACCTACTCTTTGCCGGCGACTACTTGCCCTTGGCCCGTCAACTCTTCTTATTTTATTCTTTTTCCTTTTAATAACAAAAGTCTTTTTATAAATATAATTTCTCCAAACACTATTTTGCTCCACAATATTTCACAATATAATTTATCAAACGCAATTTGTATTTTGAAAAACCCCTTTAACTCAATGGCCTTTGTATTTCCTCCAAAACTTTGGCCAAATGTCTTCCCAAATGCACCCTATGTTTGTTATGACATATTATGTTTTCACTTCCAATTTACAATGAGGATGATGGTGTTTGGGAAATGATAAAAACTTCTTTTCGACGATTTATTTTTATGTTTTGCAAATTGGTACTCATTTTGGTTTGAGCCTTGAAAAGCTTAAACAAGTAAATGAGTCAAATTTAGAATAAGCAATCGCAATGAATTATTGATTAGTTACTATTACAAGTCTATTAACACGTGCTTGCCATGCATGAAAGACATGACAAAACCTACCATGCAGGCAGGAAAACAAGGTACTGCAAGCGATGAATGCAAAGATAAAACCCTCTCGCAACCATGTGGTAGCACACGATTGGGAATGTTTAACATACAGACATTCATTATACTACACGCGTTATCGCGTGATTGGAAACACATAATGCATATGTAATCGCAGAGCATAGACAAATAAAGTTCATTTAGGATAACATAGCAACAAATGGTAAGAACTTATCTATTTTAGTTTCCAACATATTTTAAGAGAGATTTATTTCGGGAATTACTTTTTTCAAATGGATCTATTTTTGAAAAAAAAAAAAAGTCCAAATACGTACACCGTGTCTTTTTGTATTGAACTTCAACATTAATCACTATACCTATGATGTCGTAGTTCATTTTAAAGTAGCAATAACTAAATAAAAAATCTGCATAATTTTAATATATTAAATAAAAGAGGTAATAAATTATACAAACACATCGGTATTAAAAAGAAAAAAAAACTATATTTATAAAAAAAAAAAATACTATAACAAAAGGATAAGTGTTTGGGCTGGGTAGAAGCGACTCTAGGCCCCGGAAGATCTTATCCTATCCCTGATACTGTGTCGAAATTCCAATGATTTAATCATTTACATATGAGAATTCGGAATATATTCCTTTGTGCTTCGGGAATACCCCTCTCTCTTTTATGAATAAGATGCTACTTGCACTATGTTTGTGGTGCTTGTTGACAAGATTACATTTAGTGCACTAAATTTTTTGCCTCGTAAAACTTCACATATTTGATTCTCTTTAGTCTTCACTTTCTATGGAAAGATATGAGTATGGTGACACTTTTCATTGTCCGTTAACAAGTATCAAAGTGGTCCTTTTGTATCCTTTTATGAGCATTGGATTTCTTTTTTAATATGAGATTCAAATAAGTTATATACTTTATTAAATACAATAGAAGCAAAATCAATGTAAATGTCATATTTTTTTTTTTTTGGGATGCTTGTCAACTTCTCCCTGTTGCTGACCATGGTCTCTACGCAAGGCGCTTCAAGAGTTTTTTTTTCTTAGGCATTACCGCCGTGAAACCCGATCAGTCGAGGAGTTGCCAACAAGTGATAGATGTCGGCATCGAACGTCTTGTAAGTAGTCGCCCTGGCAAGAGCTAGGCATAAGACAAAAGCACCAAATGCTAAACATTTTTGCTCGTCACTGATAGATCTAATCGTGATTCTGGCAGCCCATTAAGCTCACTTTTAAGCCTTGTTCAGGCAAGCAACAAGACCCACTGTACAAATTGGGTGAGAATGGCCAAGTAATTTCTTCATTGCACAACCATAGACCTACTTGCACCTGCCTAAGGCCGGTTGCTTTGTCAAGAAAATTCAACACTTTTTGCTAAGGAGCATTACGAGATTACACCATATCCTAAATAAATTAAGAGATAAGTGCACCAAAAGTTCTAAAATTCGTTATGAAAGTATAATTGAGTTCTAAAACTTTCAAAAGGTAAATTTGAGTTTTAAAACTTATCAAATTGATTGAATTAAGTACTTTTATTAACTCTATCCAAATTAAATGTCGACATGGGATTTTTTTTTCTCTCTTCTAAGCGGTGTTGACATGATTAAAACATAAAGAATAAGGATAAAACAACGTTGTTTTTGTCCAATATAATTTTTACCTAAATTTATTTACATTAAGTTTAAAAATAATGGACTGAGGCCCATGATGAAGTCTAAATTATACTTTAGAGTGGATTAAAAGACAAATTGTCATTGCTCCCTTAGAAAAATTTAGGGTTTAAGGGCATTTACGAAGGACAAGCCTCAAGCCCGCTCGTGCTTAAGCATAATAACAAAAGTCAAAGCTCGACAGGATGCTTTGAAGTAGGGTACGCAAAGTGATTAGTAATGGGGCGAAACAAATTAGGGGTGACGGGAATGGCAGGGTCTGTTATGCAGACATGTCGTATAAATTCACACATGCTTAACTTTGTTTGACAGGCCAAAACCATTTTTATAAGAGTGGAGCAGCAATGCTTATATGTTTTGTCGGGAAGCTTGTTTAAAGCTGCACGAAGGCCACAATAAGCATAGCCCGCCTTGAAACGACCGGCTCGAAGTGGAACTACACTGATGTGTGCAGTTGCCCCTTCTAATGTATCTTATGACAATAGTGGCTTTAAAGCATTAACCGCATTCAATTTAGGCCGTTTATTTTGTGAATAATATTTTCCAGAAAAATATTTTTTGATCCTTAGTTCACCTAGAAAAATGAGTCAACTAGAAAAGGTCTTCTCACCAAACTTTAAATTTAGAAAAATGATTTCCCCTTTGAAAGAATCAGAAAACGTTTTCCAAAATGTTTACCTAGTCTTAGGGTTCTTGGTTAATGAAATGTTTATGATTATAAAGACATTTAAAAAAAAAAAACTCGAATTTTTAATTATTTTTTATTTTTTTAATAAAATTCAAATTTCATTATTATTATTTTTTCATTTCATTTCTTTTATTCTTTCTTTTCCCTTCTCCTTGCCTGCCTTGGCAATGACTAGTAGCCTGATGACTAGCCATAATGCGGCCGACGAGCTCAAGGCTCGACTGATCCAAGTAAGCTTGAGCTGGCCGAGGACACTAAACCTAAAGCTTGCCAAATCTAGGTGAGTTTGCAGCTTGGCCAAGGCCAACTAGCTCTTAGCACGCTTGATCTTGACTAGCTTGGGCTTGCATGAGTCAGGGGAACTCGCGGCTTGGGCTAATCCTTGTGAGGTTGAGTTCACCTAAGGCTGGCAAGCTTGACCTCACTTGTGGCCATTCCCAGTCAATCGTAGCAAGGAAGAGGGAAAAAGAAAAGGAAAAAGAAAAGAGAAAAAAATTAAAAAATAAAAAATCAATTTAAAAAGAAAAGAAAAGATAAAGATAAAAAATAGACAAATAAAAATAATTACAAATTCGATTTTTTAAAAAATAAAATTTTGATTTTTTTCCTAAGCATAAGATTAAATCATTTTCCCATGAGATCATCGGAAAATGTTTTCAATCATATATCACCAAAAAAGAAAAATATATATCATTAAGTTTTTCAAAAAAAAAAAATTGATGAAAAGATTCTTTATTCCAAATAAGGTTTTGAGTTTTTTTTTTATACAGAAAATATCTTTAAAAATTCAATATAAATACGTATATTGTTTTATAGTGCTAAATTTTATGTGTGTAGAACTAGACTATGTATATCGATCATAAGTATTGTATAAATCCAATTATATTTAAAGTAAAAAGTAGTAAAATTAACTCCATGAGGATGAAAAAAATATATTTAGGTTTATAAACTAAGTAAAATTGATTCTATTAGGCATGGTTTGTTATGTTATAGAAAATATATATATATATATATACATCATTATAGGGGATAAAAATTGATATTATCGCATGCAAAGGAATTTGTAACAGAATAGGCTGACACTAATGATACCATATATAAGGAATGAAAAAAAAGCTATTGCAATAAAGTTTATTTTACTATACACAAATATACAATGTGGTAGGGAAATATAGATAATTTTTATCATGAGTCAACACAATGGCATGGGGCGTAATTACCTTTGATTCTAACCAATATGTTTGTAATAATAATACAATACTTGAGTTAATTTCACTTAACCATTAAGGTGGTTGGTCTAGTAGTATACCACTTATCTTTTATAAATCACATCATGAGCAAATCCTTAAAAGCCTCGTACTATGTCACCAGCTATAGTATACCTTGCATAGAAAGACCCCTTACTACTAGCATCTTGGTATCATGGGGACACTTATTGCCCCTCTATACTTAATTAAAGATTAATTATGTCTTAGAAAAGATAAATTGTCATGTCAAATTAAAAAGAAAAATAGTCCATGAGAAATGCGATGTTAGTAAAACCGCCGCGCCGCGCCACACTGGGGAGTTGCCTCTTTGGCTTGGGTCATTTCCCTGAATCGCGAACAGGATGGTTACTGCGTGGGCTTCACGGGGATCACCAAGGGGCTTCTATCCCCGTAGGGGGTTGTAAACTACCTTGTTTCTTGGGATTTTTTTGGGAGATCCCTAGAATAGAACTCCATACCCGGTGGTTAACCCCGCATGGGCTTGGGGGAGCCTTTTAAGGTCCTGCTCGGGACTTGTGTAAAAGTGAATATATGTGAAATGCAAAAATCTCCAATATCATATCAGCTAATAAATTATAAGTGTGAGTGTGCTACGGAGGCCTCACCGATCTGCGATGAAAATGGTAAGACAATCACACTGCCTGCCTCTACCGTGCAAAAGAAGTTGGAAGCCGCCGTTTGATTAGCAGTGTTGGGAATAACGGATCCCCAAAAACCGGATTCGACACTGAATCGAACCCCTAAATCGAATGCGGAAGCGAAGCCCGGGAAAAACACGTATCACCGATCCTAAAGCACACCACGGATTCGAGCGTACCTTGTTAGCCACAGATTAAACACCAATGCTGAAAATGAGGAAGAAATTCTGATCCGATGATGCCAATTTGCCTTGAAAAAGGGAAACAACGTGCCTTAAGCGTTTGGAGGGAAAGAAAGAGTGAGAAGCACGTTAGAATGACCAAAGGGTGTCTTCTCTCTCTCTCTTTCCTCCCTTTTATACCTTCCCCCATCCACGGGCCCTATTCCCGTGGGCCGGGCTTTTTGGGCCAAACTTGGGCGGACGGGCCTTAAGCCCATCTCATAAATCCATCATCTCCCACTCGCACATGGTGGTACAAAACCAACATGGGCGGATAGGCCCTACTCATCCCCATCAGAGAAAAATCCATCATAGACTCTCACTTAACATGATGGGCCGAATAGAATCCTCTTTTCCTCTCTTCAACATTCATACCGGTGAATAATCCGTGCGACCAGCATACTTTGAGAGCTCGTTGCTATACATCTGTTAGGAATATATAGCAGCTCATAATGGGCATCACATCCTGAGTAGATTTAGTATGCAGTACCCTAGATCGATCATATTTATATCTCTCTTGATATCTTTTAAACAATGATATATATATATATATATATATATATATATATATATATATATATATATATATATATATTGTATTCACAATTATGATTATCCTAAAGACAGTCATAATTGGTTAACCGGTGAATACAAAACTACAATATGATTCTCCAAAATCGATTTTCTTCTTTCCTTCAAACTCTCAATTTCAGTTCAGCTTGCTTTTCTAGAAATGCCCCATTAGATCGAATCAAACTCATGACCATTGGCAATATCCTAAGATAGCAAACACTAAATAGAAATCTTGAGAATAAGTAAGAGTCATGAGGGGACTAAAAAATTGAGGAACTCTTTTCCTCAAGAGTCTCACACGACGTAAAAAGTTGAGATCAAACTTTTGCCACTTTTATTGGTCGTCTCATGCATACGTAGTATGAAATATATATTACGGTATTAACTCATTTCCCATGGAGCGTATGTCTACACCTTTCAATATCGTACATATGATAGTTCAGACATACCCAATGTCTAACTTGAGTTCACGTATCTACTCATTCACAAAATTCATCGAACTCACATCCGGCATCATAGACGATAAAATAAAATATGTGGGGTATTTTACTTTCGGACATCGTAAGAATTATGTCCTCATCTTAACACTCAGTTAATGCGACATATGTGTTTTAAGCTTGAGCTCTCGATTATCACCTAGATAATAAACTTAAAAATAGTATCATCTCTATTTATCACACAGTAAACAGAGGCGATTACCCATGTGAGTGGGCTAATTTTATATCTGTCCGACATACTTCTCAACTTAAAAGTAATGCACTGAGCATTAAGATGCATAAAGATCATACAAAGATTCATAGGTATTAATGATAAAAACACAAATTCATCAAATTGTGAACACTTAGGAAATTACAATATTCAAGACATCGGCCTCTACGCAATCCTAGAGATTTCATATGGCCACAAAACACATCTCTAGGTATTGGCTTTGTCATAGGATCTGCTACCATTCTATGCGTAGTATGTACTCTAAGTTCACATCCTTTCGTGCAATCATATATTAGACAAGATTATACTTGGTATCTATTTGTTTGGTCTTGCCATGACATTTTGGATATTTGGTGTACACTTTTGCTGCTTGGCTATCACAGTTAACCAATAACAAATCTGCAGCACTTCCAATAACACCTAAATGATCCAATAATCTCTTAAGCCAAACATCTTCTTATACTGCTGCTAATAATTCCACGAACTCAACTTACATCGTGGACAAGGCTATACATGTTTGTTTCTTACTGCTCCAACATATGGTGTCATTATTCGGTAAGAAAACAAACCCAGAGATAGATTTTCTTTCATCTAAATCTCCTTCCCAATCAGTATCAAAATAGCCTTTGAGTTGCAGATCATTTCCTTAATAACTCAGCGTATTATCAGCAGTCCCCTTTAGATACCTTAGTATTCTTTTAACGGCTTTCCAATGTGCTTGACCTGGATTGGATTGGTATCTGCTCACCATTTCAACTGCAAAACATATGTCAGGTCTTGTACACTTCATAGTGTACATAAAGCTTCCTATAGCACTAGCATAAGGAACATATTTCATTTGTTTCTTCTCTTGTGGAGTCCCTGGACACAATTTATGGTTTAATCCTTCACCTTTTGTAATAGGAGTATCTATGGGTTTACAATATTGAAATCTTAACTCCAAGAATGTATGCAACATCACCCATGTTTTTTATATCAAAGTTGGAAGATAACAAATTCTTCACAGTATTAACAAACTCCATATTACTTCCGACAATTAGTATATCATCAACATATAATGATATGATCACAAATTGATTCTTGGATCTTTTGATATATACACAATGATCCTTATCTATCATTGTAAAGTCATATGCCACTATGGCATTATGAACACGTATACACCATTGTCTCGAAGACTGTTTAAGGCCATATATCGACCCCCAAAGTCGACATACATTTTTTACTTGGCCTTTCACTATGAAACCAGCAGATTGTTCCATATATATTTCTTCCTCTAATTTACCACTGAGGAAAAACAGTCTTTACATCCATCTGATGTAACTCAAGATCCATACTAACCATTATTGCTAGAACTATGCGAATCAAGGTAAATCTCACTACAAAAGAAAATGTATCTTGATAATCAATTCCTTCCTGTTGATTATACCTCTTCGCCACAAGGCGAGCCTTATGCCTTTCTATCCAACCATCAGCCTTTTGCTTTATTTTGAGAACCCACTTGTTCCCAATAGCTTTGTGTCCTTTTGGAAGATCAACTAGTTCCCAAACATAGTTTGACTTCATTGACTCCATTTCCTCTTCCATTGCATTAATCCATTTTTCCTTATTATGGCAATTTAGAGCCTCATTAATATTTCTTGGCTCATCCTCATCTTGTGGAGCAATCATAAAAGTTTCCCCTTCAATGTCAAAACGTCGATGGGAATACTTTGGCGACTTGTTCATCGTATGAGAAATTGTACACTTAGCACATCATTCCCCATAAGGCTCCCACTTGGATTAGGTAATGATGATGTCGTCTCATCAAGTGGTTGTAATTGAGAATGAGCTGAATTCAATTCATCACTTCTCATATTACTCCGACTTGGATGAACTCCACTGACATCATTGTCTTGATCCAAGGTTTCAAATAGGGAGTAATCTTCACCTATTTCGCCCTTCTTAGGAAATTCATCCACTAAGAATGTGACATCTCGCGATTCAAATTCAGTTATACTCCCACTTTCCTGCTCACCTATGAACACATACCCTTTCGAGTGTTCGGAGTATCTCATGAAAATACCCTTATTTCCTTTGGGACCTAATTTCCCAAACTTGTGAGAGAACTCATGAGTATAGGCAGCACAACCCCATGACTTAAGAAAACTTAAGTCCGGTTTTCTACCTATCCATAACTTATATGGAGTGGAAATAACTAATTTGGAAGGCACCCGGTTAAGTATGCAGGCAACAGTTAACAACGCATCACTCCAAAAAAGTGATAGGTAAGTTAGCATGCACCATTATAGACCTAACCATTTCCAGTAGGGTTCTGTTTCTTCTCTCCGCAATACCATATTGTTGAGGAGTATATGGAATAGACAACTGTCTTTCTATTCCTTTTTCATCACATAATTTTCTGAACTCATCAGATAAATATTCTCGACCTTGATCGAATCTAAATACTTTTATTTTCTTGTCTAATTGATTTTCTACCAAGTTCATAAACATTTTGAAATAACTTATGCTTCAGATTTATGAGAAATCAAATAGACATATCCGAATCGAGTAGAATCATCTATAAAAGTGATGAAATAAACAGTCCATTGCCTTCCTCTCACATTCATTGAACCACAGACATCAAAATTGATTAAATGCAGAGGAAATTCAGCTCTTTTACCTTTTCAAATGGTTTCCTTGTCATTTTCCCTACTAGGCAATGCTCACATCTGGGCAAATCGACTTTTTCAATGTTGCCCAACAAGCCCTCTTTGGCTAGTCTTTTCATATGTTGTTGGCCCATATGACCAAGTCTAGCATGCCACCATATTCACATCATTATCATATAAAGTAGAAGACGTGAAACAAGGGAATAACATATTGACATCACTACAGTCAACATATAGTACAATGAAACCATCTAGAAAGTGACTACAACCATAGTAGTTTGTATCCAAATACAAAGCTACATCTCTATTACGAAAGTTCATATTAAAACCAAGCTTAACCAACATCAAAACAGACACTAAATTTTGACGAATCTCCGGAGCATATAGGACATCATGTAGGAACAAGGTGGGTCCATCACGCGTATTCAATTGGCAGATGCCAATCCCTTTAACTTCAACTCTGAAATTATTTCCCACATAGATCCATATAGTTCCAGTTGGTATCGTCGGAATTTCACGAATGATCCTCTATCCTTCCTTACATAGTCTGTCTCTCTTGAATCTACAGTCCACAAAGGATTGGATTCAGCCAATAATGCAAAACTCGACATATAAGCAAAGTTCTCAAATGTGCAAGAGGTGTTTATCTTCTTTAGCTCACGACAGTCGCGAGCATAGTGACCTCTCTTGTCACAATTGTAACACCTCACCCTTGACATTTTCTTCACTTGAGGACGTTTTCCTCTCTTATGTTGGTTAACTCTTGATTTCTTACAACAAGGATTTAATCCTTTGCATTCTCACATATTGAACGAATCAATACGCTTGCGCTTAGAGTTCATAACACTTTCTGAGCTAGAACCAGCATTGCAAATATCTATTATCGACTCAAATGCCGATAAGCAGTCCTCTACTAGCTCAAGGTGGCGCACAACACCCTCAAGATCTTCCATAATATGGTCAAGAGCTTCTAGTGCTTCTTGCTTTTCCAGCATATATTGAATCTTCATATTCAATATTTTACAATTGTTGCCGTTCATATCAGCAATCACATTCTTAGTTGCTGAAACCATCAGTCTTAACACATCAGACATACATGCACGAATAGTTAATGCCTATCATTTATGCATCCCTATTTGCATAGACCCATCATATTAATGAATAATTTCAAGTAAGGCTTCAGAATCAAAAGGTCACTATGTTTCCAATCATCCTCCAAAAATCCTAATTTAAAACTATCATTAATATGATTGTCATATGCAAAATCAATTCTATGAAGCTACAAAACTTCTAAAACTACCCACAGCTAATTACCCACAAAGAATCGCCAAATGAAAAAGCAAATATTATCTAACATCCAATAAAATAAACAATGCTTTCACATAATACAATTATACATTACACTAAGCAATATATACAAAGAAATATCAACATGGAAATAGATATTTACTTCCATAAAAAATCTCACGATTAATCTAAGAAATAATTAGGGAATGTCACTTCTAATCTATCAGTCAAAACATCCGAGAAAACTGAAGGCACATTTGCCGACCATGGAAAACTTTTGGAGAGCATTCATGTCGCCACCAAGGCGCATTTACTTTGTGCCATGTGGCGCTCAATCTAAGGGTTGAAGTTTTGGCCAACTCAATCCTATAGTACTCTCTTACAAAAGCTTCCACTAGCTCCCTATAACTCGGGACCACGTTGACCTCCCATAGCCTACCTAACACTACTTGCCATTCAGGTGGAAGAGTGTTCATCAAAGCCAGCACCTTCTCAAAATCCGGCATAAGATCACCATTCTAGATTATTTCCTGTATAATTTGATTGACCCTGACCACATGTGATACTAAATCACCGTCATGCCACCGATAATTAGCTAAATCTCGACATCAGCATTTTAAGTCTTGCATTTCCTTCGTCCGTTCTCGGGATTGCGTATCCGTGCATGACGCATCATAGTTCCCGCAACAAATGCGTAACTAAAAAATTGATCACTTATAATCCATAATTTACATAAGGGAAAATACATAATTTTCGAAAAATTCATGCAACAAATGCAGAATAAAAAATGGATTACATATAAACCACATAGGCATACATGAAAAAGAAACAAATTCCTTTTTCTTTTTTCTTTTTTTCGGGTCAATGGTCAACGGTCAAAGTTAACGGTCAACGGGTCAACGGGTCGAGTCAACGGGCGCGCGGGTCGGACGGGTCGGACCGGACGGACCGGTCAGACGAACCGGCCGCACGTTCCGCGCGCATGCTCGGGCTGACGTCACGCAGACGTCAGCCGGCACGTGCCGGGCGCTCGGTTCGGGTCGGGTCGCCGGCCGGTGACCGCCCGGCGAAACGTCGTTGGTGATGACATCATCAGTGACGTCATCCGAGCGGTTACCGACCGTTGGATGACGTCACGATGACGTCATCGCGTGACATCGCACGCTGCGGTCCGCGGACCGACGCGTGCCGCTTCTCGGTCGCCGCGCGCGCACGAGCCGATTCGTCACCGGCGCATGTAGCGCACGCACCGGCCATTGCCAACGCTTCCGGGCGCGTCGCGCCCACGCGCAGCGCCTTCCGGCCGCGCGTGTGGGCACGGGCGGCGTCTCCCGGCGACGTGCGACATGTCGCCAGACTTGTCTCGACATCGCCTTTCACCCAGTGCCTTCAGAATTTTATTTCGACTTACTAAAACTCAGAAAAATGGCCGAACAACGCTCGGGTGTCGGGATTTTTGCCCCGATCCGTACGGCCGAAGAACTTTTAGCGAAGAGTCAATCAAAAAACATCAATTTGATTGGGAAAACGTGAACTAGGGCTCGATATCAATGTTGGGAATAACGGATCCCGAAAACCGGATTCGACACCGAATCGAACCCCTAAATCGAATGCGGAAGCGAAGCCCGGAAAACACGTATCACCGATCCTAAAGCACACCACGGATTCGAGCGTACCTTGTTAGCCACAGATTAAACACCAACGCTGAAAATGAGGAAGAAATTCTGATCCGATGATGCCAATTTGCCTTGAAAAAGGGAAACAACGTGCCTTAAGCGTTTGGAGGGAAAGAGAGAGTGAGAAGCGTACGTTAGAATGACCAAATGGTGTCTTCTCTCTCTCTCTCCTCCCTTTTATACCTTCCCCCATCCACGGGCCCTATTCCCGTGGGCCGGGCTTTTTAGGCCCAACTTGGGCGGACGGGCCTTAAGCCCATCTCATAAATCCATCAAGCAGGAACTGTTTCAGACACCAACTTGAATTCAAAACTCCCATCAGCGCTTTACTGTACTTAAAAATCAAACTCAAGATATGATGATGGGATCAATTGTTGAAACGAACAACACCGAACTGACAATGGGAGAGGAATGACTTTGTCTTCAGCAAATGACAGAAAGAAAAATTTAACTTGAGATTAGTTCTGGTTACTGGGCATTTCAGACGGAAGGGCGATTGAGAGGCTCTTTCCCAGGAACGAAACTGTTGCACCGAGAGCGCCTGCCAACGACGGAGAAATAAATGCCAATTGCATTGATGAAGGCCCGGTATGAATTATTAGCGATGGCGTCCTTGGTTGGGATGGAGATTCCGCAAAAAGGACGATTCAGAGAGGTCGTCAGCCACCCGGGAACATTGAAGGCTTCGAACGCTATTTCCAGGCTCATGGTTGACTTAGCACTCCCAAGGTACTTGAATCTATAAATAGCCACATGTAGATATTAGAAGTGAGCATGGTTCCAAATTAGAATCTAGAACTGAAGGATTGGACCGGTAGAAACCTACCTGGATGTAGGTTCCAAAGTATGGATGGTAGATTTCAAGTTCCAAAAATTTGAAGAGCTTGTTTTAATGAGTACATTTCAGGTTCTAGGTAGGTGGAACTCGAGTCTGAAACAAATTTTTTTGTTTTTCTTGATCTATGTCTTCGCAGTGATCCTGCGGTACTCTATGGCGTTTGATGGTGGGTATATAATCTGAAACGACTACTCTAAGTTTCAATTTTTTGACTAAGATTTTTATTTTATTAATGTTTTATATTTTTCGTGTATCTAAATATAAATTGTGATTAGTGAATTGTAATAACAAGTAATGGTAATTGAAAGTGATAATTCATTATAATTATTTAATTAATAATATATATTGAATCCGAATAGACCCTAGAACCATCACTAGAACTTGGAACTTGTGACAGGATAAGTTCCAAGGTTCCATGTATAGAGGGTAAGTTCGAGCTATGTAGCACGGACACGGCGACACGGACACGCGATACGACACGACACGACACGCGACACGTCATTTCTCAAAAGTAGATAATTTCGACACGTTCCGACACGTTAAATATTAAATAATTTATTTATTTTTAATTAATTTAATTCAAATTCACAAATAAATAAATAAAGAGTTTACAATGAATTTATACTAATAATATTAATAAATCTTACACTTTTTTTATTTCATTATCCCAAATTTATATTTATTTTTCGAAATCCCCCTCCCCCCCAAATTTACTTTTATTTTTTAATCTCATTTATTTATTTTTCTGATTAAAAAAATTCCCCCACTCTCTTCTTTTCCTTATCCATTTCCCCCACTTCCAAATTCATTTTCCTTTCCCTCCCCAGTCCCCGCCATCGTCCATTCCCCCACCCAAATTTATTTATTTTTCCTTTCCCTCCCACAATCGTCCATTTCCCCCCCCATCTGTCCGTCGCTTTCCCTCCCCCAAAATAGGTACCCATAGACTCCCATTTTTTTAATTACTTTTGAGTTTCTCAGAAACCCTAGCTCCTTTACTCCTTTTCCTCGCCGCTCGTGACCCTTCCTCTTCTCCTTCTCCCTCCTTGCCGCTCGCCGCACGACCTCCTTCCTCGCTGGTCGCCGCTCCTCGCCGCACGCACGACCCCCTTCCTCGCCGCTCGCCGCTTGCCGCTCCTCGCCGCACGCACGACCCCTTCCTCGCCGCACCACCGCCTTCCTCTCCTCTTCCTCTCACCTTTGGTCCTTTCTCCCTCACAGGGCCGACCCTCGCCTTAGTCTAAGCTCGGCCGTCTCTCGTCGTCGCTCGTGGTCTGCTCGCTCTCGGACACGCGTGTCCAAACGTGTCGGGAAAAGGTTGACCACGTGTCGAAAAATCGACACGCGTTGACTGCGTGTCCGAGCGTGTCCGAGCGTGTCGAGGTGTCCGACACGCTCCGACACGTGTCGGACACGATACGCGAGCACGGACAGCGTGTCCGTGCTTCATAGGTTCTGAGTTCCAAAAATGAGGATGTTGCAATAGGTAGGTACGGAGTGGAATCTATATAGAACATAGAATTGCTCTTATCTAGTAGATATTAAGCCAATCTTTTTATTATTATTATTTTTGCTTGTGATTATGATGGAACTTCTATTGAAGTATTCTCTGTGTTTGTAGTTTGAGCAAAAGAGAGGACATTTAGCCTTGGCCAGGCAATGTTACATGGGTTATATCAATGTCACGTGAGTAGAAAAGGAAGCTGAATTTTGTAAGCAAAATTGTTGGCGAGTAAGGGCGCGTTTGGTAACATTTTTGTTCAAAAATCATTTCAAGGAACATAAAAAAAAAAAAAAAAAAAAAACTATTTCTGTTCCGGACAACAATTTTTTAACAGAAGAGCACATTTAGTAATCGTACAAAAATTTATGTTCCTAGAATAGAAAAGAACAGAAACACGTTTGGCAAACTTATATAATTTTTTTGTTTCTTTTAATTTTTAATTTTTTAATTTTTTCTTTTTTCTTCCTTTTGGCTGCTCAGGGGCTGTATGGTAACACTCCAAAGAAGTGTTTCTAGAACACTTCTGTACGGATTTTGTTCCCGGGAACAAAAAAAGAACAGAAACGCGTTTGGTTGCGTTTTTGTTCTTTTTTTGTTTTTTTGTTCCCGTAACGAAATAGGAACAAAAAAAAGAAACAACAAATTGTTGTTTCTTGTTCCAGAAACAAAAATGAAGAAACGTTTTTCTCTTCTCTCTCTTCTTCTTCTCTTCTTCTTTTCTTCTTCTTTTTTTCTTCTTTTTTCTTTCGCCGGTCGCCGGCCTCGGCCATGGCCGGCGACCGGCCGTCGAGGGCCGGCGACCGGCCGTCGAGGGCCGGCGACGCCGAGCCTCGCCGGGGGCCGGCGAGCCTTGCCATGGCTGGGCGAGGCTGCCCGGCCCCATCGGTCGGTCGCTAGAGGCCGGCGATCGGCCGAAAGAAGAAAAAAATAAAAAAAGAAAGGAAAAATGGAAAATAAAATGAAAATATTAAAAAATTAAAAGAAACAAAAAAGAATAAAAATTTACCAAACGTGTTTCTATTCATTTTTTATTCCCGGAACAAACGTTACCAAACGCGTTCTTTTGTTCAAAAACCGTTCCCCGGAACAGAAACACTTTTTTTTGTTTTTGTTCCCGGGAACAGAAAAGAAACAGAAATGTTTCCATGTGCTCCCTCATTGGCCGGCGACTGGCTAACAAGGGCCGATGGCCTCACCTTGGCTAGGTGAGCTTGGCCTCGCCAGGGGCCGGCAATGCTCCGGCGAGGTCGTCGGCCCTCAACGGCCAGTCGCCAGCCATGGCTGAAGCTGGCGACCGGCCAAAGAAAAAAGAAGAAGTGTTTATTGGAATTGTTATTAGGAACAAGAAACAATTTTTTTCTACTTCTTATTTCTGTTTTAAATTTGTTCCGGGAACAAAAATATAAACAAACGCGTTTCTATTCTTTTTTTGTTTCTCAGAACAAATGAACAAAAACTTGTATTCCGGAGAACATAAACATATTTAAACAAACGGGGCCTAAAAGTACATCTACGAGGCTTGTCTATATCCAACTGGCCAGTGTTGTGATACTGCCTCTCGTGGTGATTCTCTATCTCACGCGCATGATAGACGTGTTATGCAAGGATAGAGACAACTAAATCATAATGAGATATGATATAAGTTCGGTGATCATTTAACTAGTGTCGATCTAAATTTTTAGGGTTAAAATAGCTTAAAAGGAAAAAAAGCAACTTCATTTGCTAAATTAATGAACTAGAAATTCTTTTACCCCAAAAAAAAAAAAAAAAAGTGAACTAGAAACTCATTTCCGTCTAAAGAGCACCAAAGATTTTGGCCTTGGGTCAACTCAAAAGTTTCACATTGTGTGCATTTGATTTACTTTCACAAAGGAAATTAGATCTGTACGTTATCCCCGTAGATGTAGGCATTTGATGTCTTCTTAGTGTTTCGTGTCCTCGTTAAAGGAATCTCATGTTTTTTTTTTCTCTTCTCGGAAAGACGTCTCCCAAGCATGACATTTTTTTTTAATCTTCTGCTTATTGAAATTGTTTGCTATGATGCTCTATCAATGGGGCAAGAATATCATAAGTACTAAAATTTTCGTATGATACCTACTTGAGTATCATAAGTTTCAATCAATTACTTAAGCATTATAATTTTTTAAAGACATTCAACGTTAGTGTGGGAAAATTGTCTAAAAGCCTTTGTACCTTTGCTAATTCAATCTTACACTTTTTCGATTTTACCAATTATTGACATAGATACTAACCATCTTACGTGGTACGGTTGGCGTTGACATAGATTTAACTTTTTTTGTTTTTCTTTTCTTTTTTTTCCTTCCATTTTTCCTTTAGTCAATCGCTCAGTTGCTGAAGCCTATGGCTAGTAAGGTCAACCTCACTGTCCTTGGGTAAGCCTTGCCATGGTGGGGCAAGTCGGCCTCACCACATGGGACGGTTGGTGTCTCTATTAGTGATTTCATGCCAAAATGGATTAGATGAATTCAATTGACAAAATATGAAAATGTTTAGCACTTAATTGATAAAATTAAAAAATTTAAAACTAAATTGACAAAAAGTACAATAAGTTTAGGATTTTTTGGACAATTTTCCCACATTAATGTCATGCAACATTGGATTTTTAGCACGTGAGCTGAATATTTTTCAAAAAAATTTGATATTTAAATGAACATTTTTTTTTTCATTATGGCACTCAAGAGAGTGTGTTTCAAAAATCATGTCACTCAAATCAACGCTGCAGGAGACTTGCGAGACTTGTAAAGGCATGGGGCCAAGAGCCAGCTCATCTTCAAATATTAATAAAAGCACGTCTGCGAGACTTGTAAAGGCATAGGGCCAAGAGCCAGCTCATCTTCAAATATTAATAAATGCACGTAATAAATGTGGGAAATATAGTAGGAAGTATAGTACAAGTTTTGAAATAATTCCACATGTGACATGCCCTATCGCGATCACCAACTCGGTTTACCTCCGAGACTCCGTAGGATCGCCAGGTCAGATTCTTAGAGAGCTGTCCCTATTTCCATGTTCGCATCTCATGGGCAATTTCAACCGTGGTGCGCTGCGCGGTACAGACCTCGAAATCAGATATTTTCTATTTTAACTACTGGCTTTTCTGTTCCTCGTTCTCTCGAACTTTTCCCACACAGGATTCTATAGCCCATAAATACCCATCAAGAAGGTATCCCTTCTCGCAGGAAAGCCTCTTCCTTCCATTGAAACTTCATCTACGTTTGTTCAGACAACTAACTTTGGGAAACACAGAGAAAGAAATGGCTTTCCAGATTTCAGCAATCCCATCTTCTTCTCCTGCTCAAGAAAGGAGCCCCGTCACCAAACGAAGGTCGGCAAATTTTCATCCAAGCATATGGAGGGATTACTTTCTCAAATATGCTTCCGACTCCAGCTCAATGGCAGCATTCAAGGCATGCTTCTTCTTAGATTACTGCCTGAAAATTTGTTGGTCGTTTTGTTTTCTGAAATCTAAGAGTATAGAAAATAATTATCTTGGATTAATGGGCACCATCCCAGCAACATTGCAATAAGAAAAGGAAAAATATCACAAATAATCTCTAAATTTTCAATTTATTCAATGTGGTCCTTGAACTTTTGGTACATATTCAGTTTAATTTCTAAATTATATGAAGATTTTCAATGTAATCCTTTCGCTAATTCAAGTTCAAGGAGTATATTGATATTTTCATATAGCTCAAGAACTGAAGTGAACATATACTAAAGGCCTAGGGACTATATTGCACATTGAACTAAAGATTATGAACCACATTGAATAAATTAAAAATTTATGGACCACATTGCATATTGAGCCAAAATTTAAGGACTATTTGTTTCATTATCTCTTAAGAAAAAGGAGTTTCAATTGATTGGAAACTCCATGCATGTGTTGGTCCTTTCACAATTTGAAATTTCTATATGAGCCTTGTGGCATGCACAAACAACTTAACAAATTTATGCCATCTTCCTGTAATATTTTTTTATTATAATAAAATCTTCATTTTTATATTTATTATAGAGCTCTCATGGCACAATAAGGGAACAAATTGAGAGATTGAAAAGAGAAGTGAGGAAGATGTTGATGGGTGCTGCAAATAAGCAATCCCGGAAGTTAAACTTGATTGTTTATATCCAACGCTTAGGAATTGAGTACCATTTTGAAATTGAGATAGAGCAACAACTAGAACAAATCCACCAAAGCTATTTTGAATTTCACGGTAATGATATTGACGACGACCTCCACACGGTTGCTCTTCTCTTTCAACTGTTGCGGCAACAAGGCTATGGTATTTCCAGTGGTATGTATTGCTCTGATTCTCAATGATCAATTGGTTGGCAACATTCTATTACATACACTTGTTTATAGTCCATTTGATTGATTAGCATCAAAAAATATTGCTAGCATGTTTAATTTAGATTTGATATGTTTGTTTATTTGTCAACCTTTCGCTCTTTACAATTCTCATATCTGGAGTTTTTGAAAATTTTCTCACTTTGAAAGGTGAAAAGTCCTTTCTTCTATTTCCTTGGTTTAGTATATCATTTTTCCATCATTTCCAATTGATCTAGATATTGAACATGATGTTTTTCATAGCATCTCATGATAGCATCTTTTCCCTCATTTTGTTTGGCTATACAGAAATCTTTAACAAGTTCAAGCATAATGAAGGGGGTTTTAGCCAATCACTTATCACGGACATGCAAGGGCTACTAAGTCTATTTGAAGCTTGCCATATCAGGTTTCATGGCAACGTTATTTTGGACAATGCAGTGGCTTTTACTATAACTCATCTTGAATCAATTGATAAAAGAAAAGCAAGCCCTAATCTCAAAAAACAAGTGAGGCATGCCCTAAACCAGCCAATCCACAAGGGATTGCCAAGGGTTGAGGCGAGGCATTACATTCCACTCTACCAGAAGGAGCCTTTGCATGATGAAGTCCTGCTCTCCTTGGCTAAGCTCGATGTCAACTTATTGCAAGAGCAACACCAAAAATGGAACTCGGCAAATTACAAGGTTAAATTCGTGATAGCATATTTGAAGTAGCTAGATGTACCATGAACACCCAATTGCCATAGATTGATTTCAATTTATCATCAACTAAAAATCATTTGCACATGACAAGAAATGTTAATCCCTTTGGATCATCGTTTTAAAGTACTTTCTATAATTCTATCAAACATGTATTTGCCTTAAATAGGATTTGTTGGCAAACTATAGGTGGTGGAGGGATTTAGATGTAGAAAGGAAGTTCCCATTTGCAAGAGATAGGCTTGTGGAGATGTATCTTTGGATGTCAGGAGTTTATTTTGAGCCGGAGTATGGAGCTGCTAGGGAAATACTAACCAAAGTGGCTAGCATTCTTTCCATTATTGAGGATATCTAAGATACCTATGGCACATTGAAAGAATTGAAACTATTCACGAAAGCAATTGAAAGGTACAATTCACACTCAAATGCTTTTCTCAGTTCACCAATTCTAAACTTACTTATTCTGATTTATTCAACTATTAATTAGGATCAAGTGTGATATTTTATGAACTTGAACTCAGGTGGGATGTCAACGCCAAAGATGGATTGCCAGAGTACATGCAAGCGTGTTACAAGATAACTTTTGATTTGTATGATGAAATTGGCTACGAATTGACTAGAAAAGGCAAGCGTGATCATACCACCTCTTCTATGCAAAAGAATCGGTAAGCCATTGGACGATGACATTGCTGGACACAAGGCATGTTAAACCTATCTCAACGAACAAACATTAATTTGATAGAAATTTGTCCATAGATTTTATGGACAGGAAAAAAGAATTAATTTCTATAAGAAATTTGATTATAGTTTGAGCAAGAGAGAGGTCATGTGGCATCTTCAGTGGAGTGTTTCCTGAAACAATACAATGTTACGGAGGAAGAGGCTAAGGATGAACTCCGTAAACAAGTGGTTGATGGATGGAAGGATATCAGTGAAGAGCTGCACCGTCCTGCCGTCATCCCCATGCCACTCCTCGTGTTGAGTTCTCAATCTTACACGAGCCATGGAATTGTCGTATCAAGATGAAAAAGATCACTACACTCATGTTGGAACCGTGTTTAAAGAGCTTGTGAGTTCTCTATTTGTCAATCCAGTGCCAATGTGATGGTTTGAAGACAAGTTTAATTACCAAGCCATCATGGATTGCATTAGACATTTTCGAATCTACTCTGCGTACAATTTCAATTGTGTGTTAACACTTAGATCATTGTTCTTCTCAGGCCTGAGAGCCCCCTTTGTCTGCAGATTTCGAATGAAATAAATATAAAAAGGTCCGTTAAAAAATGTCACATTGAAATATATTAATGTTCTATACTATGAGTGGTTCAATTTGATGTGACCATGATTTAATTCAAACATTATGACTATGATTTCAAATTAATATGCATTGATGGACTAACATGAATTCACAATTTGACATGTATGTAATGTTATAATTAAATTGAAAGCAACCTATATGCAGTTTTAATGACATAAGGTAGGATTAATCATGAATTTAACTTATTATTCATCTATGTGAAAGATCGATTATCTTTGCGTTTTTTTCTTATATATATGACTTTTTATTAAAAAGATGATGACATAATGATGTAGTGTTAATTATTTTTGAAATATTTTATTTTATTTAAGATTTAATTTAATACAATTCGGATAATTTATGAGATGCAATTTTTTTTTTTTTTGGTCGTAACTAGAAATTTCATTATAACTTGGGAAGCTTACAACTGGACGCTAGGGCATCGGCATATTCAAGGTCTAGCAACAGGTAAGGCGGATATATATTGCAATCCTGGGCCGAAAAATTGAAAAGCTTGGCCTTAGCGGCCTAGTCAGCCACATCATTTCCTTCTTGCTTGCAGAACCAAACAACTAGGTTTGGGAAAAAGGAAAGGAAATTGGTGGCTTCCGCGAGCAAAACGCGAGCCTCCCATGGCGGCGGTTCTTCTCCCATAACAGCAGCAACGGCAGTACTACAGTCCGATTCAAGCGTGATCGGAGCTTGATGAAGCCCTTGGTTCAGCAGATGGCGGAGTGCGAAAGTGAGGGCCTGAAATTCTGCGATCAAGGTTGATGTTGCTGGAAATCGTGTTGTATAAGCATCAATAAGGCGACCATTGATCTCTGCAGATCGAAGCCATCGATTCGTGTGTGCTCCCTGGCTGAAAAGAGGCATCGACATTATATTTCAAAGTGCCTGGTGCCGATGGATGCCATATCTGATTTTGTTGCTTCTTTCCTGTAGATCATGTTGAAGAGGATGAGAGGGAAACCTCGTGAAGTCGCATCTGTGAGAGTGCAATCTCCGCTGCTAAAGAGGGATCCAGCCGATCGCCCTTGAAGATAACACCGTTCCTCATTCGCCAGATTTGCTAGAGGACATTGGCGATGAGCTCCAGAGTAGGTGAGTTATTAGGCAATTCAACTTTTTTGTCAACCAAACTTCTATATGAGTGATCGAACTAAGTTGGATATCTATATTAATCTGTGGATGAAGCCAGACGCCTATTGTCCATGAGCAGAATAGAAATAATTGCTCTAATGTTTCTGGAACTTGCTTGTTACATACCTGACAAAAGGTTCCGAACTGATATGCCTCTTGAATAAGTTGTCCTTAGAAGCAATCGCATTTTGGCAGACGGACCAGAGAAATATTCGTAGTTTTGGGACTATACGCATTGTCCATATTTTTTTCCATAGTATCTTAGGATGTTGATATGATGTTGATACTGTGCTGTTGTTTTGAGTTCTGTTCATAGTAGTCAGAGCATGGTAATTGCTCTTGACCGTATGGCGGCCATCCTTGTTGGCTGTCCAAACTAGTTGATCAGCAACTAAAGTTGGTCTAACTGGAATGGTTAGAACCTCTGCTACGATTTGATCATCTAAGAAGCTAGTGAGTAGAGAGGTATTCCAGCTGTTGTGGATGGGATCAATGAGATCAGCCACCAGTTTGGGTTCCTCTCTAGCCGTAGGTCCACCTATGACTCCTCTTGGTAAACAGCAATCCTCCCTAATGCGAATTTGCCTTCCATCACCCACTGACCATCTAACATGAGGAATAATAGCATCCCTACCAACTAGAAGACTTTGCCACCCCCAGGATGGTGAGAACCTCGATTCGCCGATTGGAAATCGGTAGAGTGGTAGTAAAGACCCTTAAAAATTTTACTCCATAAAGCTTGTGGTTGCTATAGTAATCTCCATGCTTGCTTACCGAGCATGGCTTTGTTAAATTCTATCAAATCACAAAATCCTAGACCGCCCTCATTCTTACTCTTCCTTAAAATTTCCCATCTCTTCCAATGTATCCTTGCTTTATTTTGATCATTTTTCCACCAGAAATGAGCAATTCTCTTCTCTATAGTTTTACAAAGAGACAATGGAAGTTTGAAAATCGACACAGCATAGTGAGGAAGTGCCTGGATGATAGATTTAATGAGAATTTCCTTGCCCCCTTTCGAAATAAACTTTTCTTTCCATCCTTCCAGCTTTGCTTGTACTCTCCCCAAGAGCCAAGAGAACATTTCCTTTTTAGATCGGCCACAATTAGACGGTATTCCCAAGTATTTCCCATAGTTTTGTAGCACCAAAACTCTAAATTCAGACGCCAGATTTTCCTGTAAGCCGAAAGGACAATTCTTGCTGAAAATAATTCCTGATTTGTTTCGGTTCAAAGCCTGTCCCGTGGCCATAAAATACTGATTTAAGATGTTGGCCAAGTTTTGGCATTCCCTAATATTAGCATCAAGGAAAAAGATGGCATCGTCCGCAAAAAATAAATGGGACAATGTAGGGCACCATCGATTTAATTTAATTCCTTTTAATTGACCCATATCAACTGCTTGAGAAATCATAGTAGAGAAAACATTTGCCAATAAGATAAAGATGTATGGCGAAAGAGGGTCACCTTGTCTGAGGCCACGAGTTGGATGGAAAAAAGGAAGTAGTTCACCATTAAAGTGGACACTATAAGATGTGGTAGTGATGCATTGGAGGATCAAGTGCACACATCTTAGATGGAAACCCAATCTGAGAAGATAGGCATTCAGGAAATCCCATTCTACTCTATCATAGGCCTTTTTCATATCAGTCTTGAGGATCGCATGAAATTTACTCATTCGCTTTCGGGTCTTGAACTAATGAATAACTTCCTGAACGACGAGAATATTGTCTTGAATCTGTTGTCCATTCATAAAAGCCGACTGTTCCATGGAAATCAGATTAGGTAGCAAAGGTTTAAGGCGATTAGCAAGTACCTTGGAAATGATCTTATAAGCAAAGTTGCATAGGCTAATCGGCCTATATTGATCTAGTCTTTCTGGGTGAGGCATCTTAGGGATCAAAGCGATAACTGTCTGGTTCAGATTTGTAGGCATTTGGCCTGACTCGAAAAAATTATGTACTAGAAGATGAAGATCTGACTTTATGACCTCCCAATGAGTCTGATAAAACAAACCACTAAAGCCATCAGGGCCAGGAGCCTTATTAGCGCCCAACTGAAAGGTAGCTTGTCGAACCTCCTCCAAAGATATTGATTCTAGCAGCTTTGCATATATTTCCGTATTTACCACTTGCGAACATTGAGCTAAAACAGGTCCGTAATCTCGGTAACCCACTGTGGTGTATAACTCAACTAAATAGGTGGATGTCATAGCTTTCAAAACCTGTGGTTCACGAATCCATCTTAGATTATCATCCTGTAACATAATAATGTGGTTTTTTTGTCGTCTTTGAAGAGTGGCAACATGAAAGAACTTCGTGTTTTTATCCCCCCATCGCAACCATTGAATCCGTGAACGCATAGCTCAATATTGGTCTTCTTGTTGCCAGGTCCGCTATAGTTCTTCTTTGATCTTGGTAACTTCAAAATTATTAAAGGTACATTGCTGCTAGTTTATGATAAGTTGAAGTTGTTGCTATAGAGCTGTAACTTTAAGATCAGCCCTAGGAAATTTGGCTCGACTCCATTTGGTTAATGCCACAGAGACCCTTTTCAGTTTTGGGACTAGATCACCACCCTGCACTTGGACTGAATTCCAGGCATCTAAGATAATACGTCGACATTCATCATGGTCATTCCAATAAGATTCAAAAACAAAATTCATCCCTCTTCTTCTAGATGATGGTGAAGTATTGATAATCAATGGGCTATGGTCGAAACCCACCGCTGGCAAGGCAAAGACCTCTGCATTAGGGTATAATAATCGCCAGTCAAGTGTGCACATAGCCTTGTCTAGCCTTTCTTTTACCAGTTCATCACCCTCTCTGTTATTCATCCACGTGAACCGACACCCTTTACTTTCCAATTCCATTAAAGCACAATCATTGAGAACCCGCCGAAAGGAGAACATACGGAGCTGATGAGCCGGCCTTTTCCCCACCTTTTCCCACGGATAAAGGATGTTGTTAAACTCACCAACTCAAATCTAAGGTAGTACATTAACCAAAATAATCTTGTGCAGCTCATTCCACAATAGTTGTCGAAAGTGAACATCATATGGAGCATGAACACAAGTTAGTCTAATCATATGGCCATCTTACACTTCCCTATAAGTCATATCAGTATAATCCTTTGTTGAACATAATACTTCTATGGATACCTGATCATTCCAAAGGACCGCTAGACCTCCCGCCAGACTAACAAGGTTGATAACATAAGCGTTAGTAAAGTGTAAACATCACTGAAAATCGGCCAGCTTCACTGCACTATTCTTCGTCTCCATTAAAAATACCAAATTGGGCTCTTCCTTGGCCATCATGGCCTTAAGCGTGTGAATTGTCAGGGGATTGCCCAGTCCCTGACAGTTCCAGCATATAAGTTTCATTTGTGAGATGGTGGCTGTTAAGGGCTAGCCACCGGAGCCCAATGTCGAGCTTCTCCCTAGTCAAGAACAAGTGTTTCCAGTAAACTTGCTTCATCGAGGTCATGCAAGACTAAACCCTTTGAGTCAATTGGTGTGTATCGTCGCTGTTTTTTAGCAATACACACTTTAGGTGTCAGGCATGCACTCTTGTTTTTCCTATAATGTTGAAATTCCATAAGAGGAGACTGAACATTCTTCATTTTGATTGATGCAGGAATGAGTGCTGTATGAACACAACTCCTTTGAAGATGCTGCTAATCAGAGTCTGTAGGTTGCAAGTTTATTGGCAACAGTTGTGTAGCCTCTATTGCTGCTGTAATAGAAGGTAGAGCTAGCAAAGGAGGCAGGTTCTGAAGCTGCGAAGGAGGCGTCTCAAGTATATTTTCTTCAGGTTGAGCTGCTGTGGGGTTAGGTGTATAAAAAGTCTGCCAAAAAGGACTAGGTTCCTTTACTTTAGCCTTTAACCACTAACCGTACACCATACTATCACGTCCTTCAAAGTTAGCTTCATCATAGGGAATCGTCTTGCAATTCATTGCATAATGACCTAACCTTCCGAAAGAGTAACAGAAGTGCGAGAGACGCTCGTAGCGAAAGTCAAGCCAGAATAGCTTCCCTTCTAGGTGGATCAACTTACCTGCCCTTAGGGGGCCTGAAGATGTAACTCTACCTTTCCTCTTGCAATCCTAGAAGAAATACCCTTTTAGTGTCAACTCGGACCTCTATCACCCTTCCTAAATCTTTCACAGCCTTTGTGATCATCTGCTCAGTTGTCCATTCCAATGGCAGGTCGAAAATTTGTATCCAAAAAGCACACATCGAGAAATCATAGCAATGTAAGGGGGTATTAGGTTGCCATGGCTTGAGAATGAAGAGATTGCCCGAAAAAAGCCAATAACCTCCTTCTAGTACCCGCCGTTTATTAGTAGCCGAATGGAATTGTACTATATATAGGCCTTCTTCACGTTGTAAAAAGTCAACTTGTTCGGTCTTCCAAGCTTTTTTCAATGTACTCTGGAAGGTTGGGAAATTTACAGATGGATTGGATAGAATCCTTCCTATCAAAGTTAATTTGCATTGTGCCAATTTTGCAGGTGGGGGTTCCTCCTCCCAGACTTCAATGTTCTTTTCAGTAGAAAGCCTACCCAATCTAGAGCACAGAGTAGCCAGGCGGAAGGAGTCTTCCGAAGCCATTTCACAAAGAGGGAATAAGAGCTAAACCTATGGGCGAGCTATCTCGAAACTTACTAACTAGCGAGAATTGGTCCCCAATAGAAGACATCCAGAGTGACAAAAGATGCGATACAACACATGCAGGGGTAAATGCAGAGAATCCATTCAAAAACTTTAAAGATAAACAGAGGGGTTGAAGCAGTCGGATAACAAACCCAGCTGAAGAGAATTCCGAAGAGAAAACAGTCACACTTTAGTCAGGGATTGGGCCCAGTAGAAAATCCAGAGGTGGCGAAGCGAATCAAAGATGTGTAGAAGCAAAGGAGTTGCGACAGGAAAGCTTGGCCCACCGTCAGTTACGAGGCTGAGGTCGATAGCGCAAGAGTGAAAACGAGAGAAAGAGAAAACGGGATAAAAAATTAGAAGGACAGAAGGATGGTAGTGTGGGAAATTGGGGTTAGGGTTTGAGTAGTCATGGCTATCCAAGGATAGAAAATTCTCTTCATAACGAGAGGGTAGGAACTCTGCAAATCAGAGGTTTTTTTACCACCGTCTTAATATTGGGCATCATATAATAGTTCTGTTAATCAAACAGAAATCCAACATTGGCATCAACTAATTTCCGTTATCCGAACCGGCACGAGCAAAGGCGTATCGGAACTATGTCAGCAAGGGGGGTAGTAGGCGCAGGCGTGGAGCCATTTCTTGCTTGGATTGGGGATGCATTTTGCCTTGACCGAACCAAACTCCTCAGAGCAGTGCCTTGTGCAGTCGTAGAAATCGCAGCTGTGCTGCTTAAGGATCTTCTTGCACACATTTTTAGTTAAACCCATCTACACGATGCAATTTTCATCAAGACACTAACATTAATTTATGTGACTTACTAGATGACGTGCAGCATGAGACATGCATATTATGAGGCTAAGCAATTCAATTTCTAGGTGCAATCTCTATGACCTAGATGACATCTTTTATTTGGTTTTTATTTCATTGATGAGAATTACAAGCTATCCTAAATCTATATGAATTCTGATATGCATTATCCTAAACGTAGATCATGGATGCACCTAAGTTCTAAACATGCAATTAACATATGACTTGTGTTATGCATGATGATTAATAAACTTTAATATGTATCGAAATATATGTTTAAACCAAAGTTCATCAGTAATATTCAAAGACATTATTCCAAAGCAATCAAAGTTTATTTAATCAAGCATGGTAAAAATCACACAAGTGACAATGCTAGGGGTTGTACCTTTAGGTTCAGAGGTCCGACACCCTAACACGTCTTAATAAATGCAGTGAGATAATTAAAACATAGTAAATAAAACTAAGGTTTTATCATCTAATAATATGGAATATAATTACATAATAGAACTAAATACCCGCATAAACTACAAATTTTGCCCTTACCTTAAATTAGGATTTGACCTAGGATATAACCATGAGGATCAAAGGGAGGCAAAAGCGGATGCCGACTTGAAGAACGCCGACAAAGAGGGAGCGCAACAAAGGGCAATCAAGCTCGTTGAACACGCGAGAAAACCGGCGGTGAAAATATGTTACTGCTGGGCTCCGTTGGAGGTGTCGGCAAGGCTACTAGGGAGACACTGGGAAATCTGCAACTGCTGGTTGCTGGCCAGTCTCGCTGGAATCACGGAGGTGATTATCGGGAAACGAGACAACGACACAGACGGAGGAAGTATTGATGCCTAAATTTTAATGAACCATTTAGTCATTCATTATATAAAAAACCAGGGCTTGACCTCAACCCATAATAAAAAATATTATTAATTTCTTTTTGCATATTAGGAGCATTTTCATTTTAATTGTATAGTAATAGACTTATATAAATTGCATTTTGATTGGACTAGTGATGGGAAGCTTAAGCTTAGATTACCTGGCCTAAGTTGCAAGAACACAAAATTTGGCCATACAAGTCGATCTACTACAGTGGCTGAAATTTTGCATATGAGGGAAGTCAAATTAAGAAAAATCGCATTCTTTAATTAAAGAGAGGTGCTAGCATCTTTTCTCACTGTGTGACAATTAAATGACGTCCACAAAAATTTCTTTTCTCAAACGCAAGCACTTGAAAGTTTCCAAGCAAGACATGGTTGTCCGTCTCTCTCATCCAAACTGTGTGGTTGAGGATTGACCGTCTATTTTCCAAGTTAACAGTACGGTTAGCTAAGCATTTTCCTTAATTGAATTGGAGAACAGTAAAGTATATCGACTCAAAATTTCGATTATTGAAAAGGGAACGAAAGAGATATCTTATTTTCCTATCTTGAATACATCACATAATTTCTTTAGTTCTGTTTTGGAAAAATGACATTTCAAGAAAAACCCAAATTCTAAGCGTAAAAATGAAGATGTTTCACTACAAAATTGGCGGGGGAATTCACAATTAGGAGGCTCTTCCGCGTTCACAATAAGAGAGGGGAAAGCACAGGGTAGGAAAGGAGCTCAGAATCCACATTCACATTCAAGAGAGAAGGAAACTCTCTCCGTAGTTGCTACTAGCGGCGCTTCCTACCCACGCGCTCCGAGCCCTCACGCCGTTGTTGTGATTCATTGCCGGCGCCACCACAACACCGGGTGCATCCGTTGTTGTGATTTGTTGCCGGCGCCACCGCAATGCGGTGTGCATTTCTACCCCACCTCCGAGATGTCTTGAGAGCTTTTATTACTGTTCTGTCAACGCCTAGCCCAACGCTACCACAATCATCAAGCGACTTCGCCGAGTATTTTTTCAGGTTTTCCCGGCGAGCCCAACGATCCCGGGGATCCTTCCGGTTGTGACATTGCCCAGCACTCACAGTCGCCGCCTGCTATTCCATGTTCAGTAGCCTGTGCCTCCCCTGTCGTCACTGTTGGGAAAACCTCCTAACATATTTTGAAGCTGGCAAAAACCTTCCGAAATTATTGTCAATTTCAAAACGAAAAAAAATTAAGCATTCTCTTCTTACAGGAATTGTTCTTGAAGAGAAAGATTATTCAGGTTCAACTTGTTGATGATTGAGCACTAGCGGCCAAGAAAAGTCTAGATCATGAAATGATATTGACTCTTTCTAATGCTGTTCAAAATTCACCGAAGAAGATAATATCATCATGGAATATAACCCAATCAATTATATGGATATCGACAAAGATTGGATATGGAGTTCATCGATATTGTGAAAATATCTTTAGAGTCTACTAAGACTGAATGTCATAATCTAAAATTATTTGCTGACATAGATGTTCAAACGCAAGTCTCATTATGTTAAGCGACGTAATTAGTGGATTTCCAACATAGAAAATATTAATTAATCTTACCCACCAGTGGGCAGCTGAGTTAGTTGTGTTTTGGGCACTTCACCGCAGAGGTCCAGGGTCGAAACTCCGCAGTTGTTAACACGTCTTAAGTGGGGGCCATGGTGGTGAGTCCTGTGCTAACTTCCCTCAGGTATTGACGCTTGGTTCGGGGTGCACCGTGCACTCTATGGGGCATGGGCTGCCCGATGTAAGCTCGGCGGGCTCTATAGATCCTCGGCATCAAAAAGAAAAAATATTGATTAATCTTCAATCTTAAAGATTGTCTTGCATCAATCCTTACGCAAAACATCTTTGATCCATTGACAATCATTCTTGAAAACAAGTTACTCCCATAAAATTGAAGAACTCTTTTTATGGAAACATGGACGAACAAATCACGGGAATTTAGATCTTATCTCTCAAATGGTTACTCAATCTTCTTTACACTTTTTGTCCAACGGGTTGATACTATCCAATGGGATGATTGGAAGTAGAGGAGTATAAAATGAGACCAAAGTACCGAAGAGAATGACGAGATTCACAGTAAAAAAAATCAAAAGTTTAAGAGAGATTTAGACTTACCTGTCTTTGGTGTGCTACAAATTGACGGAAAATTGGTTAAAAGAGTTTATATGCAAAGAAAACCTCTTTTGTTTTGGTAAAATTAGTAATGGGCCATCATTAGAAATACTTAAATTAACCATTTGTGGCCAAATTTAAGATTGACATATAAATTCATATGTGAACGAGAAAATCAATGTCTGTTATAGATAAGTTTGATATATTGAATCCACCGAAATTATTGGTAAATAACACCAAATGCTAGGAAAGTGTCGATTTAGTAAACTTAAAACTCGATGATAATAGTATATTTCAGATTTAAATTGAACACATTGGACTTGGGACGATTACAGTCGAGGAGATTTTTCCTCCGCGTTTTCCATACCTCGCAAGATTAACGGTTCACAAAAATTTCTACATGTCAACCCGAATTATAAGCTAACTAATACTTAGCTTTATATCCTAATTATTATTAGACACGGAAAATTCCCAATTTCACATAAATATTATTCTGAAAATTTTGAATTTCACAATACAGGCCATATCATACCATGGCTATGCAAGTCATGTTATTATAGCATTTCATGTCATCTCAACCTTGTAAGGAACCATCTCATATTGTAGAAAATTTTGTTAATTCCAGAATCTTACCACACACCCATACAAGGGAATTCCTTCTGTGACCAATAGGCAATGGCAAAGGTTTTAATCACGAGGCATCATTCACATATATTTCATAACAATGTAACAATTGTCATGAACATTTCCATAATTGTCATGTACATCCTCACTCTTTCCATGCTAAGCCATCATCATTTATTCAAAAGCCATAGATAGTTCATTGGTAACTTAGGAACTAATACTTATAAATCGACAATGTAAACCTTGACAACTCAAATGGTCGACCACTTGAATAATCAGCAACACTTAGCTATTATATCGGTAACTTAGTCAAATTACAAAAATACCACTTTTAGTTTTTGTTTCATCATTACTACTTTCTATAGGCATAAGTATACTAGAATTGTCAATACTAAAAATGTCAAGAGTTTCGTACGGCTCTCACTTTAATACAAAAAATTTTCGTCATCTCACTTAAGTACTAAACCGAAGAAACAAAGATCGCTTAAATACCTCCGACAAGAAATTTTGAACAAAAAAAGGAATTACGTGGCTTGTATTATTAACAGTTTTATCTGAGGTGACGTTTTCTTAAAAAAACCAATCCACATGGACAAATAAAACGTCGTTGCACAATCCAACGTGGTTGGGTTGTGTAAAATGACGTCGTTCGCTCAATTCATGCACCGACTCCCTCTCACAGTCTCACTCCGTTGCCATTAATCGCTTGTCGTTGCTTGCTAGCTGTTGCTCACTCGCTCTCATTACTGTCTCTATCACTCTCACTTAGTTAGGTTTGTCATCCTCTCTCACTCACTCAATTGGCTGGAAAGAAAAATTAGGGGTCGGGCTCGGAGGGAAATATTCGGCTCATTGCTTCGTTGGAACGAATTTGGGTTGCTCGTCATGCTCCCGCTCTCCAATTACAAGATTAAGCTGTTAATTCATTATGTGATGCAAAATGATGCTTAGAAACCGGAACGTAAGGCCCATTTGTAGATGAAGGAAATCGAACGACGTAGAAGTTATGGGATAAGACAACTAAAGAATTTCAGAGCTGGAAATCTGCATCGGTCCATCGAGTTGTCCATCTAAATTGCCAGCAAATCGACTAGGGTTTCAATTTGGGGTTGTAGTTGATTTAGGTTTTTTAATTGGGGAATTTCCTTGTAACTTGCAATTTAGGGTTCACATTTTGGGGTAAAAATACAAAGGTGACGTCATTTTGGGCTCTATGAGTCATGTTAGATGAAGAAATTAAAAAAACGGCCACGTAAAATTTCTGGCGACACTAATCCGAGTTAGTACTTAAGTGATTTTTTTTTCTTTAAATGTCACTTAAGTGATCCAGAAAAAGAATTTTAGCACTAAAGTGAGCCCGATATGAAACTTTTGATACTTTTAGTGTACTTATCCTAATTTTTATACTAGTGAATCTTATGGGCATTGAATAATCACAAATTTGTCATGTAGAAATTCATCAATTTTAGTCAAACGAATACAACAATTCAACATACAATCATTGAAATTTTCTCACACTTAACATCAAAAGTCAAATTAAAATCTACAACCATCAAACAATCAAGTTAAGAGTAACAAGTAGGCCAATCTAATTCTGCTTCTAGAGTTTTCACTTAGCCTGTCACCTTCAAAGCAAAAAGAAAAATAACAAATGTTAACAACTCTTTATCTTTAAGAAACAACAAAACTAGCCTGATAGAAAGAAAATGAAGTTCATGAACCAAGTTAAACAACCAAGTTAAATAAACTTTGGAGCTTGATTAAAATTTAGGGAAAAACTTTGCTTATTATTTTGGAAGGAAAAAGAGAAATCACACTTGAAGATAAGAATATGAAGTTGTTCTTCTAAGAAGGATAAGGGGAAATGAATTTTTCTTCCTTCTTTACTTTTTAAAAAAATAAGTTCAACTGATATTAACTAGGGTTCTAAGTTAAATGTCACCAATTAAGAGCACATGAGTTATTATTTTGAGTGACAAATGGCATGGTTTTGGATGGAAAGATAAAGATATTTGGTTGGAAAGAGAGAGAGAGAAAATCATCGGCCAAGTGAAATACAGGAATAAGGAAATATTATTTGAGTTATAATCATTTCTTTCAAGCATTAACAAGTGAGATAGGAAAGATCTTACCTTGGGTTTCTCATGAATTAACTAATGTTAAAAGCTATGATAACATGAGGGGTAACAAAATTTGATGGAAAATGAGAGAGATGTGTACAAATTAAATGGTTACAAGTGCTATAATTTAAGTAGCTAAATGAAGATAATGTTTGGAGAGATCATAAGATCACCCAAGTAAATGCATGAATGAGAGTAATTATTTGATTTTTAATAATTCAAGCTTATCAAGAGATGTCATTAATAATGTCATATTAGGGGTAAATTCAATGGCACAAAAAAAGCACATGGATTAAAATACTAGGTTGAATATGAAAAGAGTTGCTCAAGTAGAAAAGCTACAAGTGGCATAATCATATGGTTCCATGGTAGATATTTTGCTAAGTTACCAAATCGGTGTCCATTCTAAACATTGATAAATTAGAAGAATATTTTGTATCCTATACATATTTTCGGAGTGTATCGGTGCCCATTAAAATAAACTAAGGCGGGTAAGTTAATCACCATCACCCTACACAATCAACGCATATATCAACATCCATCAATTTAATTTAAAAGCATCAGATTCCAGACGATTATGGTCTTGAAAAATCATCCTTCACACTTTTTGTTCGCCATGAAATTAATGACCAACCCGAGATTTCACACGTGCCATCCAAATTCCAAGTTACTCAACTTTATATTTAATACATATTATTACTAAACATAGAAAACTCCAAATTGTCAAAATTCCCATCTTTAACTGGTCTCGCACATCTTAAGCCGCTCAAATGCGTTCAACCCTATACGAAAAAATTCAATATATTTCTTAATCATAGCTGGGTCTGGACTAGTTTTCCACGGATCAGATGCCAGGCTTCATCCGCTCAATGATCAAGTTTGGTGCCCACTGGCCTCATTGATTCAACGAAATTCAATTCATACACGCAAGAGGAGTACATTTTAGTCTTCTCTTTCAGTAAAAGAAGAAATAAAAAATTAAAAAAGGAGGGAGGGAGAGAGGGAGAGAGAGAGAGAGAGAGAGAGATTTTCCTTCCCTTTTTAGCTCCTTTGTCTACGCCTTTGCGCTTTCCCACTTTCTACCGGGGCCCCGCCTTGGGCCTTTTGGCGCCTCCGTTTATTTCCGTAGCCGCCCCTCGCAGTCACCCCCACCCGAGCCACTTTTGGCCACACGCACGAACCATCACCGCAACCCCCTCCCTCCTCTCCCCCCACTCTCTTCAGATTCCCTTTTCTCTCTTCTCTCGCTCGAATCGCTACTCTCGCTCTTTCTTCTCGCTCGAATCGCTCTCGCTCTCCTTCTCGCCCTTTTCTCTCTCTCTCTCTCCTTCATTTTTATATGCCAAAAATTCAAACTCTCCGACGCCTGCCCTCTCCTCCTCCTCTCCCCACTCGCGCTCCCCTCCTCCTCCTCCTCCCCCTCCTCCCATGGATTCTCCTCCCCAGCTCTCCGCCATAAAGGTAGACTCCCCGTTGACCGTTGACCGCGCTTCTTCTTCTTCACTCTTCTTCTTCTTCTTCTTCTTCTTCTTCTTCTTATGCTTCGGCTGGTTCTGGCTTGGGAAGGAGCTTGAATCTCGTGAGGGTTTTTTTTTTTGGTTGCAGGACGCGAAGGTGCTCATGGTCGGCGCCGGCGGTATTGGCTGCGAGCTGCTCAAGACCCTCGCCCTCGCCGGCTTCCAGGATATTCATATTGTGAGTGGCGTTGCATTTCTTCTTCTGTGGCTTTTTTTTTTTTTTTTTTTTTGGTGCTGCTTGGGCAGTAATTGGTTCAGTTCTAGCGAGCTAGGGTTTTGGGCTTTGTGATTTGAATTTTCGGGGAATCTTGCGCTCCTGTGCTGTCAACTTCGAAACGATGTGCCGCTAGGGTTTCGAAGGGGGGTTTGGTTGGTTTTGGGGAAGCGTAGTGGTTTTCTCTGTGCAGTAAGAATGCCACTGTTTTTTCCCTTTTTACGCATGCGCGCCGTGGTCCAATGTTGATTCTACTGTGCAAACTTCGATTGGGTAATTTGGAATTCTACCAGTTGGTTTAGTCGATAGTAGTTGCTGATTTAGTTGCTGATTGGCGCTTCCCCAATGCCTTGACTCCCCCTGGTGGTTAACACCCATCAGTCTTGGTGAACCATTCTACTCTTTGCGTTGGTAAATTCAATGTGAAGTGTGGAATCCTTATTATAGAAGACTAATTTACCATATTTTGTTTAGTTTCCTGCATAAGAAATTTGTTACCCAATTCGTTGGATGTTTACCCCTCGGCCACCATTTCCTGCGGATGGTAGATAAACGGGTTGATGACATGGGACAATCCCTAAAATTCAGTAGTACCGTCCTAGGTAAAAAAAGGGCTTTCATATTCAAAATGTGGGTTTTGTTGCACTAAACTTGAGTATTACGTGCCAACAAGGGTACGGCAAGCTATTCACTAAGATCTTTACTGGTGTGCGGAAAGATGTCAACATAGGAAAGCATGGACAATATTCAGTGATGTTTTGTTACCTGTAATCTGTGGGTAAACCTGCTCCATTCCCGTAAACCTGCTCTGTTCCCGTCTCCCTGGTATTAACAAAAGCCGGGTGATGAACTCGAAGTCGTCGTGCACGAAACTGAAGAACCATTAACATAAAGGGCATTGGACTGACCTGAATAAGCTTGGCATCGAATGAAAGGACAACGCCGGCATTCTCCATGATCCTCTGGTTACACCAACATGACTAAATAAGCAAAAAAACTCTGAAGCAGGTGTTACTACTGCATGATAAGACAACGTAGGCTGTTGCGTTACCGCTGAAATATAGCGGGCTACCCAGAATTCATCTCCAGCTGAGATGCCCACAGCACTGACTTGGAATTTCCACTACACAGCATTGATAAACTGATCATGCAGTAGTCAGTGGTTATCTCAGCAATATCTGTATTTCTTGGTGTCATGGGGGATTTAGAACCATTTGGAACCTTCAGTGGGTATGTGGATGTTAAAAATCTAGTTGGCTTGGGTACTGTCCATGATTTGTTGGTTTTACTCCCTATGTTTGGCTTGAAGGGAACAAAAAATTTGATGCTTGTGTCGCAGTGGAGTATGTTGGGCCGTTGGAAACATCATTTATGCATGCTAGTTTGTAAAATTGTCCTTCGCGACAAATGATGCACTTGCTGGACAATGTAAAGTGCATTTGGCATGCATTTTACAAAGGATGTGCAACTTGCATGCACTTTACAAAGGATGTGCAACTTGCATGCACTTTACGAAGGATGTGCAACTTGCATGCACTTTACGAAGGATGTGCAACTTGCATGCACTTTACAAAGGATGTGCAACTTTGTGCTCCCTCATTTTTTATTTTAACCATGTAAGCTCGGAAGCCTTGTGTTGTACATCACATGATGAACCCCTTGCATGTATTGCATCATATTCATAGTGTCGTGAAAATATGTTACAGCACCTGAATCAAAGCTTTGAGTAATTATATTTAATTTCCTGTTGAAATTGAAAAGGCGAGTTTTGGGACTTGTTTCTTCTATTAAAAGTTTGCGTAATTATATGTTACAGCACCTGAATTAAAGTTTTCTCAGCAAAGTATGGTCTTATGGAAAATGGGTTCCTGATTCTAAGAGCTTCCCTAATTTCCTTCCTTCTAAAAGTGTGTAACCTACACCTTCGGGCCTCAAACCCCTTGCTCTCATAAAAAGTGGCTTTCAAAGAAAAGAGATAAGGGGAAGGAGGGCCCGGGCTAATTTCTGTTTTGTTATTAGCTCTGTTTCTATTGCATGAAGTGTTCCGAATGGTAAATGTTGAGATATTCATGCAGATTGACATGGACACGATAGAAGTCAGCAATCTTAACAGGCAATTTTTGTTTCGTCAGAAACATGTTGGACAATCAAAGGCCAAGGTATCTCCAGTCACAGCGCATGCTTGAATCAACAATTTTCTATAGTACCTGGACTGATTCTAGTCGACTAGTATCCTAATTCTAGTAGCGTAGTATCCTAATATTTTTCTAATCAGGTTGCTCGGGAGGCTGTCTTGAGATTTAGGCCCAACATAAGTATCACGCCCTACCATGCAAATGTCAAGGATCCTGACTTTAATGTAGACTTCTTTAAGCAATTTAGTGTTGTCTTGAATGGACTTGACAACTTGGATGCACGGCGACATGTAAATCGGTTATGCTTGGCAGCTGATGTTCCCTTGGTTGAGAGTGGGACTACTGGGTTTCTTGGACAGGTGACAAGACATTTCATGCGCTCCTCTGACTTGCTGCCAGTGTCAATCTTGCATGACCTTTTCTATTGTTTTGATGAACTATTTGCAGTTGTGTTATCTGTTCGTAAACTACTGTATGATTTCCAGCTCTCGCCCTCCATATTGTTTGATGTAGAGATCTATGCGAAGAATTGTCAACTGTTCTCTTGGATGAATAGAGATTGTCTCATTACCAGTCCATTGATAATATCAAGATAAAATACCTTATTCAAAGGCCTAGTGGAAATTAGTCATCCTGCAGCATTTAATGCTGTTGAACTGAACATGGCCTTTTGTTGTGAACTTTAATAATGGTTGTCGTATAGTTATTATGGCATGATAATTAGTGCTTTGAAGGGGCAAATGAAGCCTCTGGTATTACATTTGATCTTGAAGTGCTGTCCCAGCACTAGGACCCTTTCACAGTTCAAGTTGGTTGTCTTATTCTTGGCTCATTTTGAAGGGTTAATCTGTATATGAAGTGAGTCCATTTAGAGAGTGCATGGTTTATATAATTTGGAGAAATTGATGTATGAATTAATATGGAAAAACTAGTATCTATTAGCTATTGGGAAAAACTAGTGTTTATTATCTATTTGACCTTCCTAAATTTTGTTCACTGCTCAATCAATGCCTGGGAATAAACATGTCCAGAGATAAGAGACTGACTGAGGAAACCAAAACCAAAAAATTTGGTTTCCTCAGTCAGTGCATTGTTAACCATAAAAATGTTGAACGTATGGTTTGTAAAAATATCATTACATAAAAAGTTTAAAAGGTTAAAAGTAGAATGTTTGTTCAAAGGAGTAAACGATGATTCTTTGATTGGAATAATATAAAAGCTTGTTGTATTTGCTGGTGATGTGTCGATAATCATTTGGAATTATGGTGCGCAAGCTTAAGGGACCTGCCATTCATTTGTGATTATAAAAGTTCTGAATTATCCTCTTTTAGCATCCTCTGTCACTTAACGTATTCTGTTAATTTGCAATTTTGGCTAATTTTGCTTAAACACGCATGTATAACCAGGTGACAGTACACCTGAAAGGAAAAACAGAGTGCTATGAGTGCCAGCCAAAACCTGCCCCGAAATCGTACCCCGTATGCACAATCACCAGTACGCCTTCGAAGGTACTTCCTTAGGTTAATACATTGCTTGTGTTATTTTTCTTTTTCTTGTTCACCTCTTCCTACATATAGTGTGATATGGGTAATGTGAGCTATTTGTGGGAATCATGGTGAATCATTTGTTGCGCGGATGATGTTTCAGGCAAAACCTGCCCCGGAATATGTTTATTTTGCAATTTAAAATAATTTACTCAATATTATGTGGGAAGTTTTGAATTACAATTCTTATGGAAATATGTACTATCATCTGGGTTTTGAGAAATTAATTGATATGTGTTTTTCATGCAATTTCCATCATAATAATGTGTATTTCAAGGCCGTATAAGGTTATTGTTGTTTATTGGCTATCTACCTAGAATATGAGAGAAACCCTAGTATCACTCTATATCTAATAAATCATATCTGTTCTATTTGACCTGAAGTAATTCGTTACACTTGTTATGTTTTCTTCTTGAGCAGTTTGTTCACTGCATTGTATGGGCGAAAGACCTACTATTTGCAAAGTTGTTTGGAGATAAAGCACAAGATAATGATTTGAACGTGCGTTCTGGTAATGCTAGCACTTCAGACCATACGGAGGATGTTTTTGAGCGTAGGAAAGATGAAGACATTGAGGAATATGGAAGGAGAATATATGACCATGTATTTGGTTATAATATTGAAGTGGCCTTGGCCAATGAAGAGACATGGAAAAACCGCAGTAAGCCGAGGCCGATTTATAGTAAGGATGTATTACCTGAAAGACTGATCAAGCAGAATGGAAATATGGATAGTGCTAGTGCAACTGATAACCCATCTTCAGTCTCTGCCATGGCATCTTTGGGCATGAAAAATCCTCAAGAAATATGGAGTCTTATGGAAAATTCAAAGATCTTTTTGGAGGCTCTGAAGCTTTTCTTTGGGAAAAGGGAGAAGGTAAGAATTTGTTTCTTGCTTATCTAGATATTATGCTTTGATTAATGGACAATTTTGCTCTGCACATTCTGAAGACAGAGCTTTTGCGTTTTCTCTTAACTTTAGGAGATTGGAAACCTTAGTTTTGACAAAGATGATCAATTAGCTGTGGAATTTGTTACTTCTGCTGCAAATATCCGGGCCTCTTCTTTTGGTATCCCTCTGCACAGCCTTTTTGAATCAAAAGGTATAGCGGGGAACATCGTTCATGCTGTTGCTACCACAAATGCTATTGTAGCTGGATTGATTGTGATTGAGGCGATCAAGGTGCTGCAGAAGGATGCGAGAAGCTATAGGTATGGATTAGAACTCTCTCTCTCTCTCTCTCTCTCTCTCTCTCTCTCTCTCTCTCTGTGATAGTTTGTATCAGCCATTGTTAAATTTAGAGAGTACCTAAAAAGATCATATCTGGTGCTGCTTTGTCATTTGCTCAACAGAGAAAGAAAATTAGGATTTACATTCTCTAGATGTGTTCTTGGGAATTTTTTATCTGTTAGTATTTTCCACTTCTGTCTGTCTAATCTGCCTGTCTATGTCCATACCCAATTGGCCAAGTTTAACTAAAATCATATTGGGAATTGGGAAAAGTATATGAAGGAGCAAACTTTGATAGTGATGTGGGTATAGTTGACGATGATGAGAAATGATTAGGGGTTGGGACTTAAAAGATTAAATACTCTGTGACATTGGGGATGATCCTCCACTCTGCTTATTGAGAAGTGTCCACTTTTGTTAATTGCAGAGACTTGGTGTATGCAGCAAAGAACTTATTTATTAGCAACTTGGTCAGGAGAAAGTTGCTTATGCTGTTATTTTATTGTTGTGGCTTGTTAACTTTAGGCATAAGTTACGAGAGACGCTATTATTCTGTTATCATGCAGCAGTAAAAGCATGTGTTTCATGAGTTAATTAGCTGACCTTGCAACTACTATAACTTTGATCATAATCTGTGCAGGATGACTTATTGTCTGGAGCACCCATCAAAGAAGATGTTGCTTATGCCAGTGGAACCATATGAACCGAACAAATCCTGCTATGTCTGTTCTGAGGTAGTTTACTTGCTTTTATTCTAGTGGTGGAATTTTAACTGGCATGTCCTATGGTTTTCTGCTGATGCATGAGATGATTGGTAATAGACACCGCTGTCCCTGGAGATTAACACCCATCGATCAACCTTGAGAGAAGTTGTTGACAAAATTGTGAAGGCAAAGCTCGGAATGAACTTTCCTCTTATCATGCATGGGTCAGCCCTTCTTTATGAAGTTGGTGATGATCTTGAAGAAGACATGGTTTCAAATTATGCAGCCAACCTTGAGAAGGTGATTCATGTTGGCTTTTCAATCTGATTCTCGAGTGTTTGTTGGGGATGCAATTGATGCAAACTCTTATTTTGCCTTATTTTCTTCAATTTTCTGATCCAGGTTTTGTCAGAGCTTCCGTCTCCTGTAACAAGTGGGACTCTCCTTACAGTCGAGGATCTCCAACAAGAGCTGACTTGTAATATTAGCATCAAACATAGGTCTCTCTCTCTCTGTCTCTCTGTCTCTCTGTCTGTCTGTCTCTGTCTGTCTGTCTGTCTGTGTGTACATTGTGATGTGTGGTGGTGGGATTTTTGTTAAAGATGTAACACATCCTTACTTTCAGCTTTTTAAGTACCTCAGGTGGTTTGACTTTCGTTTTTCTTCTCTGAACATTCTGAACCTTCAGATAGTCGCTACTTTCCTACAATAAGGAAGTGGTCATCTTGGTTTTTCCATGATATTGGCGCAGTTTGTGTAAAATTTGAAAGAAGTTAAAATTGTATTATCTACTTTGACGGAGCATGACTTAAATTTGCATTCTTGTCATTTGGTTCCATAATTACTTCAAAAGTAGGCAGTCTTTGTTTCGTTATCACATTGCTGAGTTAGAGGGGTATACATGTCATGCTTCACACTGTTAATGACTTATGCATTTGGATCATAACAGGGAGGAGTTTGATGAGGAGAAGGAACCAGATGGAATGGTTCTCTCTGGCTGGACTCCAGCTCCTGCAGTCGAAAAGAAAGATGAGAACCATGTCGACAACGGCGTTGGCACCTCTAAGAACATCACAAATGCAGAGCAAGTCGAAACAAATGAAGACCTAGAGATTGTTCCTGCGGATATTGAAATTCCTGCTGAAAAGAAAAGAAAGCTGTCCGAGATTTCGAATAATGATGGCTTGGGTACTTCAAGAGTTGCTGCTGGAACTAACAAACACAGCAAAGTGCAGGATCTTGACGACGACGACGACGTTGTTTTCATCTCCGGTGGAGACTCAGACCCTAGCAAGAAGAGAAAGCTGCACTAGTTCTTGCATCCTAATTTTGTACTGACTGAGAGACAATATTCTTTTGGCTCATAGTTGTCGGTGTCCCATATAATCCGTAGTCAGTGGCATGAGTTAGACGTAGCCAATTGCCAAGCCGTGTACTTGATCTAGATGTGAGAAGTCAGCCCTCATTTTTGCACCACAGGCGTGCAGAACTAACTCGACTTGTAATGCGTGAATTAACAAAGCTCGACACTCATTTTACTTGTGATCCTTTTTGTTCGTGTAATTAGCAGTTTAATGTCCATTTTGGGAATCTCGGTTTTTGAAGGTGTTATTGCGCATGCTTTGAACTTTCGAGTGCACCCATAAAGCTCAGAAAAAGAAAGTGCGCAACAGATTGACATGGACAGAAGTTTGCTTTGTGGTCAGCTTTCTTAATTCAGCCATATCATCAACTGCACTTTATTTCATTGGACAGAGTCTTTAAGCTTCACGAAAATATTCGATCGATTTTAAGCTTCTGATAAAGATCTATATGATACTCGATCCAATTTCTGGTATGAAAATCTGGACTTTCTGAAGGAAATCTTTCTCGATCCAATTTCTGTCCAGGTCCAACTTTGTCACCAATCCATTCAAATCTGGTTTATGTACAGCATGAACAAGTAGAGAGAGAGAGAGAGAGAGAGAGAGAGAGATGCCTCAAGTAATCTATGGTATCTACACGCCGATGCAACTACTGAGGCATTGGGTGCTGCTAGATGCACTTCGACATGGGTACGGAGGAAATGGTGCTTCTTTCCTCTCCAAGTACTTCCTTTTCTTGACGTCCTGGCGTTCTTGTTTCTTGAGATCTTCGAGGCATTGCACATCGGCCATGCATGCGAACGACCTTGACTTTCCCGAGTAATACCTCGACAACCCTCTTCTGCAGAAGAAAAGAGAAGCCCGAAACAGTTAACGGAGACATTCGTCCTGGTAAAATGCTAGGTTGAACTCATCGTACGCCAAAGAATAACGTGATCAATCGGTTAGTTCTTACTTTTTTGGAAGGTTGGTCTTCAACACGCGCATGTCGAACATCCTCGCCTCGTCCGCCTGATTTTCCATATCGGATCTATCTGAGACACAGAAGGGACAGAACCGAAGGAGGAGGGAAGTAGCTTGTTTCCGAGGATTCCAAGAAGAAAATCTGGGAAAAAGCAGGAGCTGATAGGTAGATATATGACTGTACGTTACATCGAGGATGAGAGCACGCAATTCATGGACGTTGTTGATCGATGGAGCTTGAGTGATCACAGGCAGTTTCTATTCGTGAGGGTTGTTTTGTTTGTGTGGCCTCTCTTATCACCCACAATTTTTTCTGACCTCCTCAATTAGCCTATCTTTCCCATTGAAATCTTGCCTTTTGGCTCTCCAACTCTCCTAGTGTTGCGGGCGAGTTAGTGGTTCTTCCTGTGGACCTGAATTGCTATATCTGGTTTTTATTTTTTATTTTTGGTCGAAAAAACTAGCCTTCATTACTTATAACCATTTATCTGGTTGAAAAGGCACTAAAATAGTAGGGATACTAGCAAACATTTCCATTCAATCATGCTGTTGAAGTGGCAAATCTTTTGTCACTTTCTTGAGGTCTCGTAATCCAATCAATGTCAAAATTATTACGATATTTTATATGGTGTAACCATTAGTGTTTTTATGGTATAGTCCATCTGATAATATAGGGACTCATTTGGTAATGTGTGGGCATGTGGATAAGAGGGCACATGCATTAAAGTCCCTCTTAATGTTTCACCCTTCCTTTCTTTACTTCCAATCTCCATTGACAAATTCTTGCTTGGACTTGAATTCACATATATCGGATTCATTGCAATCGTGGATTATATGATCTCACATGATCAGTGGATGTAATTGCTTTAGATAGGGTAAGATTGGCAGAAGACAGGATAACATTCTCCGAGACATTTTTTTTTGTCCTTGATGATAGATTGATCAGTAGCCAAAAGCCTTCTTTTCTCTGTGCGAAGCATTTGGTTTTTTCTCTTGTCTAGAATGGGCTGAACTATGAATGGGCTAAATCACTTAACGATGGATCCCTTGCTTCACGTGGTGTAATAGCTATGATAGCATTCAATCCATTCAAGTATTTCTCGACCATAGAGGATTATTTCTCGAATTGTTTTCTTCTTTTTAATAATTCAAGTGCACAAATGTAAAGATCCGATTAATTGAAAACCCATCAAATATCAGGAAGTGATGTAAACCTTTTAACCTCAAGCTTTTAGCTTATGCAAGTGGCTATTACCTAGAGCAGTTTTCTCATAGTTGATAGAATTTGAACGGGTGACCTCTAATTCCTAAATTGAAAATCTCTCAATGCCCAATCCAGTTGCAGCAACCTGGGAGAGTTATGATCCATCGGTGGCCACTAAACTCAAGTATCATTTGCAATGTGACAAAACCTTGATTTAATCACTGTAATGCCAACTTTATTTATATTTTTTAAATCGATTCATTTGGACTGAAATCCACTTAATTTTTTGATAAAAGGAGCTAACTTAAAGTTCAACAAGACGCCAAGTCATCTCTACCTAAAAAAGTTAAGGGCCTGTTTAGTGTGGACCAAAATGTATCAATTGAGTAAAAACACGATAGTGAGTGAAATCAAAGTCTAGTGATGACATCAAATACCATGTTAGCTTAGTGATTGAGGCTTAAATTTACCCCATCTCTAAATATAATCACTAAAACAGAATACTTCCCACAGGTTTTATTTTATTCATAGTATCTATACTACATGCAGTAAAGAGAAGGATCCAAAGGTTTTAATTACTTTTGCCACATGGCAAACTATTTAAGGTGCAACAATAAACCTTAAACCTTAACCAATGTATTGCCCAAAACATCATCAAAAGACAAAAGTTCAAAAAGGACTAAAAAAACCCATTGAACTTGAAGAAATAACATGAGAAAAGATCAAAAAAAGAATATTTAATGAAAATGTCAATACAATGGACAAAAAATTACCAAAATAAAAAAAAGACGGACATTAAAAATCGAAAAAAAGGTTGATATTAAAATATTTCAAAAATTGTAAAGAATATAAATCATGGGCAAAAAGAATAAAAACTAATCTGAAGAGCAATGAGGTCCAAAGGCAAATATATGGAATAACTAAAAGATTATAATTCAAAGTTAAAGTTGGAGTTTCACATGTGCCATTAAAACACCCGATTTACTTCGTGTGCACTCTCCTAAGTTACTTTATTAGACCACCCCATTGAATGCATAATATCCATTAATCAATTCCAAAACAAATTTCACTAGGCATACAACGTTTGATTAAAATTAAGGCCAAAATCATAGTACATTATTTGTTAATATTATACAGCATTTACAGCTTGTCACATTCCAAGCATAGCTGTAGCACGCCATTTTTAAAAATATATTTGATGGAACTAAGAAGATAAATACTGTTTTACCATATCATAATATGTCGTCAAAGCATCATATGATAATCTTTAATTTGATCAGTTTTCGTAAAGGCATAGGATGCTTTTGTGGTCCCTTTTTTTTTTTTTTTTTTTTTTCTTTTTTTTTTCTTTTTTTTGTGGTACCTTGATAGATGGTGATTTCTCTCAGGAGCAATCGTACGACGTTATGTCGTATTCAAGGAAAAAAAAACCGCCGCACATTAATAGTTTATATTTTTTCCAGGTTTATCATAACCCCTACTTTCTATTTATTAGTTTTGCTAGTGTATGACAGAACAACGCTCGGTCGTACATTATGGCAAATATACCGTACAAAGCACTTTAGTCGTCTAAACTATGAAAAAGTACAAGGCAAACGGCTATTGCTATTGCGGGTTGCTCTGTTGTATCTCCAAGTAAATTTAGGTAAGAGAAGAAGAATTAAACCCCTTTTTTTTTTTGGATAAAAAGACAGTACGGGGGTTGATAAAGCTACTGACAAAATCAATAATTTTCAGATGATCTAATATTTGATACCGACTCTTTAGTCTGCTTGCCAAGAAGAAACAACACTACTAACAGGATGTGCTACCATGGCATCTATTTTGGGCGATCTCTTTTTTTGTCACCCAGAACTCAATGTTACTTCAGGTTTTAACTTAGAATTTTATCGGTTCCCAACACTTCCTTAAAATATTGTAACTAAACATCCATATCAGCGAGAGACTGATAGATTTTTAAGCTTAGGAACTTAGGCTGCAGCCTAGTCATCCGCCACTCATTTTTCACTGCAACGGCTATCTTTTAGCATTATGGCAATGGCACGTAAATCCCAGGTATCGGCACAATGCAGTTTTTCAAAATCACCTTTCACTAACCTGCTAACACCTACACCAGTTAATGACATCCACGAGGTCGTAATGGTTCTTGCAATAAATTAACAGAATAACAAGGGTTAGATCCAAAAGAATTGCAAGTTCCATGGTAAATCAATTGTTCCGAATCCAGATCTTACTGCCACTGTAATAAATCAAGAGCTTGCTGGTGAACTTCTTTGTCTCCTGCCGCCACAACATTAAAAGCTGAAATAAAAAGAAAGAAAGTCCTTTAAAGATGAAGCAAATGTAAATGATCATAAACCATCACAAGATGCACCTATAACCAAGGTCCTTCAATTGCATCAGCAACTCAGAATAAATCATGACACAAATAAATGAAGGTGAACCTTTCAGATGGAGATGGTGATAGTACCTTGCGCATGTGAATCCGGTGAAGGTTCCCAATAAAGTTGGTGGCCTTTCCAATCAGTTATGATACCCCCAGCTCCTTCAATCACAGGTATCAGAGCAAGAAAATCGTATGGCTGGTAGAAAAGAAAAATTTAACTACTTAGAAGGTCTGAAAATTCTTTAAGAGCTTAATTATTTTGCGTGATACAAAAGATTTACTGAAGTAACAAAACCAGGAAGTGGATGATCACTGAAGTCCTCTATCAGGACACAGATACTTCCTCGCTCAGCTTCACATACTATATTTGTGAATCATCATATGCATTAGAAAAATTGCACACTGTACCTTTAGACCAGACTCAATGACAAGATCCACGAAGCCAGAAGCCAAAAGAGCATATGCATAGCAATCACAGCCATATAATGGCACTTTTACCTGCAGAGAGTTGACATATTAAAATTGACTTTCCCATATCATAGATTCATCAAATAAAAGAAATGCAGAATTATGAGCAGAGAGTAATGGGCAATACTAAAAAAAGGGAAAATGCGAAATCAGAACTTCCCTGAAGTATCGATTCTCTTCAATCAGCACATGAGTTTGTGTATTCTCATATATATAGGGAAACAGAACCTTTCATGGTCAGCTGCCTAAGTATGCCTTAAAATTATGAGACAGAATAGCTAAAGAAGATTACGTAAACTGACCTTACTTCTAACACGAGCAAATGCCTCTTCAGCATCTTTCTTGAAGAGATGTGGACTTGTTGTGTATCTGAGAAAGCATAACATGAAGACAAATAATAGATGCATCAATTGAAAGGTTTCATCTGCAGATGCTTGTCAACTTTCTTTCACATAATCAAAGCCCAACTCATATTCGGTTACATAAACAGTACACAAAAACGTACAGATATGCCTGGGATATTTTTGTGCACGCACGTGTCGATAGTTCTTCTCCATTTAGTGCAGTTCTCTTTCCCGTTATCCCAACCCATCTTTCCTTTAGAACTGGTTGATCGATTATGCCAAGAATCTGAGCAAGTTGTAATCATCATAATCAGACACGCAGATAGTATTTCTATAGGCCTCAACATCGAGTTCAGGCAAGCGCCGTTCGCTTTACATCCCAAAAAATTGTATTTTTCTAATGGCAAGACGATGTCAGACAGGGAGAAGCAACATATGTGATACTGCTTAAATTCAGCCTAGTTCTCACCGGTTTACCCTTGTGAAGAAGAGCAATCAGAGTACCGAATAAAGGCTTTCCTGAAACAGATAAGAGTTTTGAGTCACTTGAGCTCCGTCTCAGCACGTCACGAAGAATCAACCAGAAACACGAAGAGGCAAAAGATACCAGTTATAAAACTCTTCGTCCCATCTATAGGATCCAGAACCCAGACATAATCTGCAGACCTCTCCTTGCACCTCCATCCCTTCTCCTCTCCATAACTGCAATTGCAACTAGGCATATCAAAGCTACTAACATCTCACCCCTCACTCCTATTTTAATCATATAATTTTCGCCAGTCATCGACAATCGAATCAAAACACATCTTCGCCCTGTACTTCGACGCAAATCCGATAATTAAAAGAAAGCGAAACAAAACTCCACTATGGCATTTTCACATACATTGCATGAGCAGGGAAGCTCCCCAGTATAATCGAGACCATGGCCTCTTCAGCCGCTTGATCCGCGATCGTCACCGGACCTACAACGAAAAGCAGGAACCGGAATCAACGACAGTCGCTGATTCCGAACGAGAGCAATTTCCACGGCACCCGAAAAAAAAAAATCACACTCACTCAAGTCCTCCTTATCGAGAATCTCGAACTTCTTCCGGAAATACTTCCGGATCACCTCCCCGGCGGCGTCCGCGGCCAGGCCGGCGACCTCGGCGAGCCGGCCGAGCTCGTCCTCCTCGGGGCCCGGCTCGAGGGCCAGGGCGCGGTCTCCGGAAGACGGGGCGACGGCGGCGGCGGCGGAGGAGGCCATGGGGGAGAGGGCCTGAGCGGCGGGCGGGCGGAGAAGGAGAGGTTCGGAGGGCGGCGGCGGCTGGGCGGAGGGATCGGCGACGGGACCGGAGGGGCGACGATCGGAGCTCCGGCCGGCGGGGAGAGGAGGTGGAGGTGGGTTTTAGCCAGCATCTTGGCGAGGTACGCGTGACTCGCCATTTTTTTTATAACGGGCGGGAATCGGCTGCACAGAGAGAGAGAGACTGAGTCGAGATCCGAGTTAGAGAGAATCGGCATCTTCATGAGAATCGCCTTTGGCATCTAGGGTAATACTGGCTCGGCTTGTAAAATATTTATTATGCCAAAACCAATTATATTGATTTTTATAAAAATGAATTATCGCTAATATCGATCGAAATAATTAGTGATTCAAAATATTTTCACTATTGACAACAATTTATTTTAGATATTTTCGTGGGGGATGAATTTTTTTTTTCCTTTTGGTTCATTTTGTTAAGTGATAACATGAAATCGTTCATAAGAAAATAATTTTCTAATTATTCATTTTTTATGAAAACAAATTGATCCAGATGAAAATTAGTAATTTTTTTTTAAAAAAAAGTCTTGAAAATAGCATTGCAAACCAAAAAAAAAATTAAAAAAAATGCACTAAAAGTTGATTGCAAATTTAATAATTTTTAGAACTTAATTATATTTTTGAAAGTTTTCGAACTTATTTGTACTTTTATAATAAATTTTAAGATTTAAATATACTTTTAAAAATTTTTAGATTTAAGTGTATTTTCTTGACAAGATTTAAGATTTCTAATACAATTATTCTTAAAAAAAAAAAAAAAAAATGAAGATGGGCAGCAGATGTAAATAGAAAATCGAACGCATGAAGCCCGAATCCACACAAATTTCGTAATGCCCAAATGGCCGCTCTGGACCCGTCCGTAAAAGAAGAAATGGCCGATTTGGTCTTCGAGCTGGTTTCTTGTTTTCGTTTTGGGCCGGTAGAATTAGTTCTAGCTCGGCACTGTGTATTCGATGATTTTATCTATTTTTAATGTTTGTAATAAATTGATTATGGAGAATGTCTGATATTTTTTATTCTAAAGAAGAATATTGAACTTACTGATCGATTAAACTATTGAAATAAAGAAAAAAAAATACTGTGAAAATTCAAAGAATTGGCTTAAACATGTAAAAAAAGAGAAATAATGATTCATAAATTTTGACCATATGTGCAATATGATCCCTAAAATTTGGTACATATTCAATTAGCCTCTCTTTTTTTTTTTTTTTGTAGATATTCAATTAAACTGCATGAAAATACTCAATATAATATTTCCATTGATTTGAGTTCAAAAACAGTATCATAAAGTAGATGGACTAAATTGAAATTGTAATAAAAGTCTAGGAATAACATTAAATAAATTAAAAGTTCAAAGACTATATTGCAAACTAGGATAAAGTTGAATGAAGATATTAAACAAATTGATCATGTTCCACATTGTACATAGAGCTAAAGTTTATGGACCATAAGTGAAATTTTTAGGTTGAAAATGGCCTCAAACACCTTTCGCTCTTACCCCAAGGTGCTTGGCTTTAAATTGACCATTTACATTGTACTAACGGGTCCCTAACTCATAAAGAATTTACTTTTATATAATTTATGTTAACTATTTATGGTTGTATGTTCTATAACTAATAATGTTTTGTTCGAAAAAAATTCAGATAAACAAAACTATGGGGGCATTAGCCCGAATCGGCCGAGACCGAACAATGGTGATTTATAGATTGAAAATTCGATGATTCAAACAATGAACTTTATACATCGTAGAAGTTTTAAATTAAGGAGCAAGTTTCGTAATTTTCTAATCTCAATAGGTGCCCTTCAAGTTTAAAGACTCATTACATTGCTTTTAATCAAGTTTACAAGTAGAGTTGAAAAAATATTATGATATTAAGGATCTGTTCGTTTCGCGGAAAATTGGCCATTTCCGAAAAATATTTTCTCAGAATTCATTTTCTAGGAAAATGACAATATTTTTGGTATTTGGCTAAAACCTGAAAATGTTTAAGAAAATATTTTCTGATGTTCGGTAAGGAACATATTTTCTAAGACTTCTCCACTTAGGCATGTATAACTTACCGACCTATAAATCTATCAAATATGAACTTGTCTTTAAATCTAGACAAACTTGCTTCATATCTTTATTCCCTCATTGTCACCAAATGCTTATTTACTCTAAAAAATGTTCATATAGATTTTAAAAAGAGCAAAGCATGTCCATCCCTAATGAGAATTTTCCAGTTGAGTGGCAAGTTCTCCCCATGTGTCTTTTGTGTTCTAATAAACAAAAGAAAAAAGAAGCAAAGCATGTATAATTGCAGGGTAGAGTAAATAAAGAAAAGGATAAGCAAGAGTGTAGAGCATGAGCTTGAGATCGATGAGCTCGAGGTTTGCTTGGCAACGGCCGGCGACTAGCCAAGAAAGAAGAAGATAGGAAACAAAGAAAAGAAAAGAAAAGAAAAAATAAAAATATTTTGAATTAAAAAAAAAATTAAAAAATAATTTGAATAAAAAAAGAGAAGAAGAAGAAGAAAGCTGAAGAGGAAGTGATGATTTGTAGAAGTGTGAGATAAGAGAAATCAAGTGAGGAAAATATTTTCCACTTTTAAAAAATGGAAAACATTTTCCTTCAATCTAGAAGACTTTTATTTTCCTTCAATCTAGAAGACTTTTTTCCTTTCATGGAAAACATTTTTCCCAAGGAATTCATTTTCCGTGAAATGAATACCAGAAAATCCGGAAAACGTTTTTTCGGAAATTATTTTCCACGAAACAAACGGAGCCTAAGATCAAACTTAAAACATTTTAAGTATCTTTTCAAATAGAATTACGAGGTCTTTCATTTTGAAGATGGTTGATGCCTAGTCTAAGGCCTTGTCTTCTAGACTGGGGCTTCACCGTTTCTCAAGCTATTTGAGCTTCACCTCGAGTTCTTGGTGCGCCACGTTTTGTTTGGTATCAAAGCATAAGATTCTAAGGACCTATAAGGCGAGTTAAAACGGAGTTATAAGGAGCAATTCTTATCATAGGATTAGGAGGACTAGAGGTTTGTATTGTCATAGAGCTCGTTGTTTTGATAGCTTTGACTGAATTGCTTGAGCTGCACTACGTTCATCAGCATGGAAAGCTGGTTTGATAATCCCGGCATGTTTTGCTTGATTGCTAAGGTGACCTGGTGAGTCATAAGCATTACATTTGATTTTCACATTGAGAATGCCTCCTAAGTTGATTTGGAAAAGCCTGGATTAGCATCGAAAGACTCATCATAAGAAAGTAGATTGATGAGAAACTGGCTATGGGAAGTAAGCCACTGTGCGCCACGCTCCGAGATCACAGCCCACTCCTGGAGCTATATCGAGCTCGACCTCGGTTCCTTGCGTCGATGGAATCTTGCGAGCTTTCTGAGAATGTCAGCGATCTCATGAACCGACAAGCGCAATGCCGAGGCACAAGCCACTCCCTCAAGAGCTGCCAACGCCACCACTACCAATGCCGCAACGTCTGCTTTTGGGCAAAAGGGATTTTTGGTAGGGCGATTCCTGAATATCCGTCCTCCGAGGTTGATTGGCTTTGGAGACCCTGACTAGGCTGAGCAATGGATCAACCGGATGGAGAGTGTTAAAGGTATGTTTGGTTCAATTTTCCAGTGGACTTTCAACCTCCAAAGCCCTTTGGTGAAATGTCAAAACGTTTAGTAAGCATTTTAAAATAACTTTTGGCCATATGCTAGCATTGGGAATGCTGAAAGCTCAATACTACTTCCACCCACTCTTCCAAAGTAGCATTTGCGAAATACTAAAACCAAAATTAAATATTTTTTTCCTTCTAAAACTACCTTAACCAATTATTTAGTTTTTTTATTTTACCCTTCCTTATAACTATTTATCTTCTTCACATGAAGGTGGTTAGTGAGGCCAAAGATGGTTGACAAAGGGCCAGTGAGGGTTGTGCAAGACCCGGGGTAGGATTGCCAAAGGTGGCATGACCCCAGGCGGCAGTTGCTTGGGTCACGCAACCTCAGGCGACCTTGACCTAGGTCTTGTATGACCCTTGCAACCTAGGCAATCCTCGATAGGGTCTCGCACCACCCAAACGGCAATCGCTTATGTCGGACATCACCTAAGGTCATGCGACCTCAGGAGGCCTTTACCAGAGTTGTGCAAACCTCATGGGAGGTTAGGCAACCTCAACCAATAGCGTTGGAGCCAAATTTGGCTCAGCCGCCATAGCCCTTTTCCTACTCCGGTGAAAGACTTGAGTTCCTTTTCAAAAAGAAAAATATAAAAAAATATATATAGTCAAAGCTCATTGCAAAAATCTTTTTTTAGCCAAATACTATTTAAATCTAAAGTCCATTTTTAAAGAATTTTTACCAAACACAATTTGTATTTCTCCAAAGGGTTTTGGGTTTTAGGATTTGCATTACACTCAAAACTTATTTACAAAGTTGAAATAAATTTATTCAAAATATATCTCAAGTTTAAGTTCATTAAATAAAATCCAAGCAGAAGCAAAGTGGTTTGATTATTCGGTCACGCTAAATATATGGACTTCTTGATTGTGGAAATTAAAAAAGGAAAAAAAAAAAAAAAGGAGGGGCGCACAATTATTTAAGTTAGTGGAGTCGGCCAAGGCGAACAAAGGGGAAGTTGATCGTGGACTTTGTCGACTGAATTGACCGAGTTTTAGTGGATGCTGTGCTAGGATTCCTTTTCATGTGACATTCCTTTTCCACGGACGGGTCAGACTTATAAATGATTTCCTCTCCAAATATATTATACAATATATGGTCATAGGAATCTTTGAAGCACCGCTGTTGACGTGAAGAGGCGTTGAAGCACCGTCTATGAGTGCTTGCCAGTGGGCTATCTTCGTGGGTTTTACCAAGAATTTAGTGTTGAAGTCAATTAAATTTAAATGATAAAGATTTGTTAATTTATTTGTGAGATTGAGAGATTATTTCATAAAGAATTATGAGACTAAAAGAGTTATTGGAAATAATCGGGATTTGGATATACTAAAAGTGTTTTGAGTGATCGAGTGTGATTGTAATATTTGTGATATCGCTTAATATTAGTGAAATTCATTTATGATCTTCTTGTGAACAATATAAATCTAGTATTTGATTTATTTACTTATTTTGTCTATTTTATTGTTTGATCACTTACTTTCGTAACAAAGAGGACCTTATCATCGGAAAAACATGAATCGTGCTAAACCCTCGTCCTTCAAACCCACTCCGGGAGCACAAGCTTTATGCCAAGCTGAATAAATGCAAGTGCTGACTTTGATCGCGGCAACATTTCTTGAGCATGTGGTCACTGGTGACGGCATCCTAGTCGATATGGCAAAGATAGAATCCTTGATAAATTGGGCAAATTCCTCGAGATTGAGATTAGAAGCTTCCCTTGGTTTAGTTGGATATCGACGTTTCATGCAATGGAAACCTAGAAAGATTAATGAGAGCGAAGATTGCAAGAGCTCCCACGCCCATTTTGACAATGCCCATATGGATTGTGGGTGGATTCGTGATTTGTGATGCCTCTCATAAGGATTTTAGACGCATGTTCATACAACATGAGAGAGCGGTAAACTCATCATCGCGATAGTTTTCTCCATAAAATCCGAGACATTATCCCTACGGCAAGAAGTTCGAAACTTACATGTCAACGCTGTTGGATTCAGCTACTAAATGATTATGATTACGAGATTCTATATCGTCCTGGAAAAGCAAAGATTGGGGCCAATGCGCTCTCAGTCCCATGACCGGGGGTTCCCTTGCTCGTGTAATGATCAAGGAGTGGGAGATGCTCGAAGAGGCACGAGACTCATGATTCGAGTTCGATTGGCACGACTCATCCACGGTTTTAGCGACCCTACGTATTGAACATGTTCTCGCGCATAGAATAATGATGTTACAATGTAAGTTTAAGGAAGAGACTGACAAGGGGAAGAGGCCCTTTCACAGAAGATCATGCGTGCCGAGAATGACGACCTGCAAAGTGAAATTCCGCCGGTAGCTCATCCTCGTTCTTACAGCATTCGCCCCTGGAGCAACAAGATATATCAAAACCCCTGCCAGCATTATTAGTGGAATGACATGAAGATTACTATAGCCCGTTCTCATGTCAACAGGTCCGAGCAGGATGCCAAATGCCCGGAGGCACTCTCAATCCTTTGGAAGTTCCTAAATGAAAATAGAACTACGTGACGATGGACTTCATTGAAAATGCCAACCCCGAACCGAACAAAATCACGATTCCATTCGGGTGATCGTCCATCGTTTGACGAAGGCCACTCATTTCATACCTGTTCCAGGGCTAAAAAATTTCCACTCATGACTAGACTTCTCTCTATTTCCAGGGGCTGAACATTTCCGAAAGCCAAGCAATTGATATATTGACGACAATAGAAGGTTGCATATCTAGATACAACGCTATCCGTCACCAAGCCACCACATAAATGGATGTTGGCAGATCTTGGGACTCAAAAACATCAATCTTACAGAACTTGATCTGATTCTATATCATTTCATATTATAAATCAATACAGAAATCAACCAGAACTTATACAGAATTAAGCTAGGAGAAGCACATACAGCACCTTCAACCTACCAAATTTCCCTTTTTGGCTATACTATTTTTACCCTTCTACATATTCCTTTTGCTTTTGATTCCTGTACAGTGTAGAACCACAGCAAATTCATGCGACAATTTCTGTGTATACAGACAACTCGTCTTTAATTGGACATAAATGGAATTCTCTGCAATCCTTTATCTGACTGAGATTGTCGCAGAGATTGTCATTAAAACTCTGCAAGGGGAAAACAGGATCAGAAATCATAAGTAAATACAATTAAAGCCACTTTCAACATGGGCATGTATGAGCAGAGCAGCAACTTTCCAAGTTCAGTCGATGTGCTGGTTAACACCAACATTTTCACCCAAAAAAACATGCATGGCACTGATCAAATACTGTTTGTGGTTGCAATTACAAAATGATTATTTGGTCTTCCGCCTAAGCACATAGCATGTATTCAGAAGCCACCCATTTCAGTAAAATCCCACTTCAATTTCACAATAATAAGCATCATATCCTAGTAACCAGCAAACTCATTTTTTATTGTTTTAAAATTCCAAAGATAGCTTACACATATGTAAGTAGCATTTGTTTCCATATGTAAATAAACCTAAAAGATGCATCTAAACACATCCACAATCATAAATTTCCAAAGGATATCCATGGAAGTTACAGTCTATGTCAGTAAAATGACCATCTCTATTCCTCTTACTTCACAAGTACATGTGTGTGTGTGTGTGTGTGTATTTCAGAATCTCTACTAGTCTTTAGTTGCTCAATTCATCAATAGGAACCCAAATTTGTAACTTATTTTAATCAGTTACTCCCACATGGAAGGAATCAAGCTCCATTTCCCCATTTTCTAGTTTAAATACCTACCATCTACTCTGAGCAAAGTTCTTATACAATAAATGACACAAACAGAGAAGAAGAATTTTTCCGTTCAAGGAAAATCGATTTGCTCTCACCTCCTTGGAGCTAAACAAGATCATTCCTTGCTAGATTTTGTCCAGAAGAATCCCTTTCTTCGGGTTGAATGATTCTCTTTCAGGGACCTACTCCCCTTTGATCCAAAGGAGAAGTGACGACTCAAGAAAGGTTTCCCTGAGGAGCTTCTCATGACTGAACTGGAGCCCACCCTAGAACCCTTCACATCACTTCCACTACTTTTGAAGCGATCATACACATAATCACTACTGAGATCACTATCCACCACTTGATTTCTTGATCTCTTTCCCTTTTTGATTTTCGAATCCATTTCTGCTTTTAATGCTTTTTCAGACATCTTGAGGGTCTGTTTCACCCCGAAAGTACAGATTGGGCAAGCGGGATCATACTTGTCAATGTCTGGTGTCATAATCTCCAAACATTCAGCATGATAAATGTGACCACAGATTAAAACAGCCACAACAGAAAGCTCATTGTTAGCGATTATCTTCTGGGTGCTCCATGACGATTTCTCAGTCAACAACTTTGTGCAAACTCCACAGGTTTGCTGATCAGTAGAAGTTTGACAACTTCGTTTGGTTATCTTATCACGCTTCAAGCCAAAAGGTTCACCATCAAAAGACCAACTCCCCTGGCGAGAAGTAGCCACAAGTTCTGAAAAGGCATTGACAGACCACCCATCTGAAGACCCACCATAAGAACCCCTAGTTGAATCATTGCTCCATGAAGGGATCCCTGGCCTTTCTTCAGCATCCAACTGACTGCTCGGTGACTTACTCCCTTGAAGTTTATTGTCAGATTTCTGCTGTAAAAGTTGTTTTCCTGAAGAACTAGGTTGCCTTAAAGGAGTTAAAGTAGCTGGCTGCAGATGAATTTGTGAAGATGACGGCAATGGGGATGAAGCTGAGGGTAAGCAAGAGACTGAAAGTTTTGTAGGAGATGGACACAAATAAGCTGGAGATTCTCTGGAGTCCACCTAAAAAATTTCCAAGAAGAGTTCATAAACATCTACAGAAAGCATTCAAATCAGGAATTTCTGTGGATTTACATTTACCTGCTCCAAATTCACATCCAGCGACAGGTTGTGTGAAATAGATTGATCTGCAATACACACTAGAGAGTGTAAGCTTAATAGGGCTATCCAACTATACATTAGAACTAAAAAAGCAAATCATAAAGTCTAACAACAAGTGAATAAGGAGATCTAATTATGCAAACTAATAGATAATAACAATAAGCAGTGCTCTTTGCAGTAACGACCCTCATTTTGCCCTTCAGCAGGGAAAGGGCTTGCTGCATAACAACTAGGACTTCAATCAATATTCCTAAGTGCGATCGAAACATATAAGTCTTGAATCTTTGGCCTGACCCGAAATGGTCCAACTTATCTAGATCTACTAACAAAATTAATTCTTATCCTATCACCAACAACTTGTTCGCACAACTAAGAAAACGCCCACATACCTCATACAACTACACCACAAAGGTGCAGAGAAGTGGAAAAGGATGAGAAACTGAGGAAACCAAACAAGAGAATCCGATCATGAGTGGATATTCTTAGAGCCAAGAGAACGTTAATTGTGTCGACTGGCCAACTATACCACAAAGTCAAAACAGTCGAACAAGGTCTAAATAAACTTTTGAGGAACAACTTAAGGATGGAATCACAATGCAGATGTTCACCACCCTGGCACTGACCACTATTAGGCAACTATATGACCCTGGGCAGGCCATGTCCTGCTACTTATGCAGTCAATCTCTTAGACAGAAGGTGCTCACTAAAAGACCTTAATATTTTAGGCGTAAATATGAAATTCCATCAAAATGGTCTAATGATACAAATCAGGTACTTATCAGATGCTGTCCCTCAGGTGCACGTACAGAGTTCAAAAACTAAGTCCATCAGACTCTCTTCTATGCAGTATGAAGGGCCTTCCCTCTTAACTCCATTCCACCTCACTAGAATAACCATTGCTTCTGCTTCCCTTAAAAGTTTTTTTCATTATTGCCCTTCAAATCAATTATGCAATCTGAACAAATGAGGAGAGTGTGAACAGTGACTAAACTGAAATTATCGCTATTTCTCTCTGAAAAAGAAAAGTGCTGAAAGATTGCACTCTCAGGATGGTGACATCTTAGCCAATCTTGATTGTATTGAAAAATAGGACTGACAAGATAAGAGTGAAATATTTTGCCTTCTGTTATCAGCAAAGCCTTTCACCACCGCGCTGGAACCTAGGGCCACAAAAACCTAGCTATATGCTGTGCAACTCAGACCAATTGCCCTAGTATTTTAAATGCTGCTCTTATTTTATTTTTATTTTTTTGGTTGGTAAATGCCGCTCTTATTACAAAAATAAAATTGATATGAGGATACTTACATTCAAAAGATAAAGCACGGCATGCTTCTCTTACTCTTATTTTTTAATCTTCTCAGAGAAAAAAATTCATACTGCTCTATTTTGTCCTATATTCAAGTAAAAATTGGGGCCCGGATTTCTTCTTCTTACATGAAAGATTTCATACAGCCACAAACAAGTCTTTTTCTGCCTAGTAGTCAAAATCAACAAGCAGTGCACAAGCTAACCATAGAACTATCTGAAGGGTATGGATTAAAATGCAGTAAAATTCCAAAAAAAAAAAAAAAATAAAATTGGTAAGTGTGCAAGAAAGTGGCTGAATAATGGTGGAAAACAAATCTCAACCAAAGACACACATTGTATAACCAGTATAAACTCACCAACTAAACAAACTCTTGTTATTGTTATTATCGGCAGCAGACTGCTAAAACAAACTTATTGACATGCATATCACATACATAGACCCATGCATGCTATTGATGAGTAGAATCTTCAGAGAAAAATGCCCTGGTTTAGAAATCAATAATGAAGATTAAATTAGTTAACATAAAAATATAATCCAGCAATGGTCTACCTGAGCCAGCAGTTCTCACAAATCCAGCAGTCCCTTCAGAAAATGGGGACTTAGGCCATGGTGGCCTATGGGAATTATCCAAAGAACCTCCATCCTCTGATGCATAAGAACTTTCGAACTTGACATCTAAGTGATTATTTTGGCTGATTCCATCAGAGAGCCAACCAACGGAAGCCTCTTCACCTGCCACACGCCCCCGGTTTTCCCACGGAAAGCTCCATGTCGGTGAGTATCGTACATTTCGGTGAAAGAATTCATTACTTGACCCACCCAGGATAGTTTTGTCTCTAGCAGCGACACAGCAAGCTGAACCCATTCTAACAAGCACCAAAATCAAAATCTGTAACTGTAGCCAGACAGCACTGTTCAAATATGCAAAGCCTACAGCTTTACGATTCATCTGCGCAACATTTCTCCATGCATCTTGCCACCATCATACCCGATGCTTGTTCCTCCCAATCATGCGAGACACAACTTCAACCTGGATGTCAAGAAATACTGTAATCAATCATCCAGAATGAAATGCTAAATACTCCAACAAATGCATAATCACCACGACAACAAATCTAACAGCTATATAAAACTAACTTAAGCTCATAACTAGTAAACTCATGAACAAATCATCAAATCATCAAATCATCGCCTCAGCCTTTATAGAAAACACAAAGGAACTTAGGTCTCATTAATTCGGCTACCATGTTGTCCTAAACGACCAATTCAAAGCTCGACATAATTTTTCTTCCAACCTCCGGCGACACCAACTCTACAAACCCATCAACAAAAGGGCGGAGAAAACTCGCAAGAGAAAAAGGGTAATTAGACTTCGATGAGAATTATCGAAAAAACAATACGAACGCACCGTGGTTCGAGGACTGGTAAGCGACGCCATAACTGAACAGGAAAAGCACGAAACAGAACGCAAAGGTTACCGTAAATACTCTCTCTACACCGCGTATAAAAAAGCAAGCGGAAATCGACTAAATCTGCTACTTTTAAGGCTACTTAGAGCAAGTCCAATTCGAAAACCACCTCAAATTAACAGAAAGAGTTCAACACTCGACAAGTCGGATGGGGGGATCCGAAATGAACGCGCGGAGAACGAGAACCGCGGTAAAAATAACTCTTCTCGCTCCAATAAAGGACAGAAAAAAAAAAAAAAACACGAAAAATTCGTTGAAAATCGCGATTAATACACGACACGCATCGGAAAACATACGAATTAGGTCGGGCCGAGGATGTCCGACGAAAGCGCGCGTTCGTCGCCGAGACCGGAATCTCCGGCGCGCAGAAGGACGAGGCGAGGACGCCGGCGCGATCGGATCGGGCCCCGAAGCGAGGCGGCGTCCGGCGAGGCGCGAGGCGGTGCGGAGGTTAGAGAGAGAAAGCCGCGGGCTGGGGAGGCGAGGGGCTTTTCTATAGAGAGAAAACTGAGATACAAGAGTGTTGTGAGGTGAGAGGTTGGTTCGTCTTCGCTGCAGAAGAGAGTGAGGAGTCGTTTCGGTGGGGAGGGGCAAAAACGGCCTGTCGTTTTGGGGGGAGCCGTCGACGTTGACGGGATTTCTCCTTTTTGGGGGTCGGAACCGTTAACGGAGTTAAGAGGCGACGTGTTTGTCGTGGCCGTCTGTGACACGCCGACGGTGCGTGGGCCTCTTTATTCCCGGTAAAAATGCGAGAATTTTCAGACGGAAATTCGCGACCGAGAAAATTGAATTTGCGGCCTCACATCATTAAATGTGAAGTGTGAACGTAGAAATGGGGACCCGTTATTTTTATTTTCCCTCCAAATTCTAAAAATAAAAGGAGATTTTCTTTTAATATTGAAATAATTAATACCATAGAATCAAATCAGTGACCCTTAATACATTTATCAGAAATTAATTTTTATCCCATAAGAAATTATAAATATATACTCTCATAACATATCTATCTCAAACTAATTTTCATCACAAAAAAACAAAAAAATCGAAACTATCACCTGCAAAATTTGTCTACCCTCCTCCATTGGCATGTGGTGGACAATTGCAGTACGGATCTGAGGTGAAGAACGACAAATTCAACATGAATAATTCATGTGCGTTCACATGTGTGCATTATAACCAAGAGTAAATTTGAGTTGAGAATGCCAATTCAAGAATTTTCTGTCGTACAAAAATTTGTTCGAGATAAATGTGTGTTTGTGAGACGAAAATTGTTTTAGGATAAATACGTTGTTTAACCTTGTAAAATCTTTAAAACTTTATTTATTTGCAATTTTGAATGTTGTGAAATGATGAAAGTTTGATATCAATAAAAAACAAGTTTCAAATTTTAGGAAAATAAAATGTAAAGATCATTCCCCACACTTAGGCTTCAGGCTACTAGCATTAGCTTTTTCCAAAATCCATTCCCAAGATCGAATAAAATGTAGTCTCACACTTTCAAACGTGTTTATTGATTATTTTTACTAAATGGGTTGATGTTTTGCAATGCATCCATTACTTGGGTAATGCCAATATAGTGAGTGAGATTGAAGGAAAATATCAAAAAACAAGCTTCAACTTATACTCAAGAATTAAATTGTCTAAACCGAAAGTTATCAACTTAACTTATAGTTTGCTTTTCATTATATTAGTTAGTGAAAATAAAAAATAAAAATCTCTTTCACAAATTTAATGGAGCAGAAACAGATCTTCCTTATTTTTATTCCATAAGAAAATTATCAATTTCATTCTCTAACAAAAAACAGAAAACAAAATTATCACTTTTATTCACAAAAGCACTTTAATACAAATAGGTAAAGTATAACGAAATAATTTTTATTTTTCATGAATATGAAAACTAAATGATTTTTCTCAACTCGAGTGGCCAACCTTTTGTGCTTGGGCTTTGTGGAGAGGGACCACTTTTTGTCTTTATGAGTGTATAAAATTGAGGTAAGACTGCTTTATTCTGGAATAAGCGGAGTGCGCACTACGCATTCCCATGCTTTTCCCAGCGCAAGTAAGCATCGCATTGTAATTTCTTTTTTAATCAAGGAAATTACATAAATTATCTCGCAAACAAGCAGTACCAAACGAGATTAATGCCACATAGTCAATTTTTTTTTTTTTAATTTCTACTTTCCTTCTTGCTTAGTTTTTTTTTTTTGGCTTATTTCGCAAATAATCGTGTTTAACCATTGTTTCTGCCTAAACCTATTATATTTATATTAATTCAGTTTTGAACTTTTTAATTTAATCAATTTAGTCATTAACATTTGGCTAAGTTTTCCAATTCATTCAGTCAAGCCAATTTCAGCTAGAATTTGATGACGTGAATACTAACCATCCTACTTAATACGACCGGCGACAAAATAGAAAATATTTTAAGTTTTTAAATTTATTCTATGAATGTTTATGAATTCTTTTTTATTTTATTTTTTTATTAAGAGTAGTCAAGGACCACCAACCAAGGCCCATCGACCCCACCAACCATTGGGCAAGGGTGTGCGAGGGGTAGCTTGCCTTGGCCAACCACTAGGCAAGGGCTTACAACCCTTGCTTGTAGTTGGGCACCTTGCCATGAGTCCTTGCTAGCAGTGGCAACAATCGTGAGCCCTTGCCCATGTTTAAGCAAGGGCTACTTAGTGGTTGGTGAGGGTCGCAATCCTCAGCTAGTGCCCAACAAGGGTCATGTGGCCTTAATGAGTGGTCATTGCAAACCCTCATCAATAAAAAATTAAAGAAATGAAAAAGTTTATAAAATTAGCAAATTTCAAAAAATATGTCACATTAGCTATATTACGTAAGGCAATCTGTGCTCACGTTATTAATATCCATCGAAAATTAACTAAATTGACTAAATTGATAATTTGTCAAAACTTTTATAATTAAAGCGGTAAAATTGAAAAATTATCATGTAATTGACATAATTATACCGCTGCACTTGAGCATCGCTTCCGCGAGTTCTTCTCATTAATATAATGGCTTTTGCTCAGCCAAAAAATAGAAAGAAAGAAAAAAGAAAAAAATTGGCATGACGGCTTTTACTTTTTAACATTTTATTCTTGCAAAGTCGTGAAATTTGAATTTTATTTAATACAAAACGCATAAAAATCTAAAATATTGAAGATTGACTCATCTCATCAATTCGCATGTAACGGCTTCGTATTTTTTTTTAAAATCAAATAATACTCAAAGTGTTGGCAAGAAATTAGAAAGTAACTGTTTACCCCAAAGAATGCATAGAATAAAAAGCACTTTAGATTTTCTTAATATCATTCTAAAAGATTATCGATCTGGATAAACAAAAACTCATAATTCTAGGAGTATTAGAAAATCTTCTATCGTAGGTGATTACGGGTATTAAAGTACAATATGATGTAAGTAGCTGATTACGAGGTATTAAAGTACAATAGGATATAAGTAGCTGCATACTTGATGATAATTAGTCCTTAAGCATGCCAAAGTACTCACCAAAGTACATTAGGCCAACTAGATTTAACCAACTTTCGTCCACGCGAAACTCCTGTGATGGGATTTTAGTTTTTTTTTTTTTTCCTTTTGTAATATTGGATAAAAGTTACTTTGTCAAGTGAAGACACATCTCTACGTGGTGGGGAATAAGGATAAGATTGCTTAGTATAAAAAATGGAATTGGGGAATCGGGAATATTAGAAAAACTTCATTCTTTGGCATGGCCTTTCCGCCATTTACCTTTATCTTTTTTTTTTTTAATCTTTGTTGAGATATAAATAAAAGTTTAAACATCCATCTTTGTCATGGAGATGCGGACGAGGGTACATTCAATTCACTGCCGAGGCCAGGTAAAGGGTTGGGAGTTGGAATACCGTCTTTCGAGAAAGGGAAAATTTTATTTTTCTAATGCAGCAGTAATCTTACGATTCATTTCAATTTGGTTCCACAAAAATTAAATTATTCAATTTAAGTAATGAGGAAATTCTCAAGTGGAAGGAACTTACTCATGGAAACATTGTAGTTCAACACCCCCTAATCGATGGACCGGTCTACCAAAAAATTTGAAAAATGAAAAGCAAAAATTCAAAATAAAATCATTCTTTTTTGGGAAAAAAAATCAGCCCCCTCATCTTCCACGATGTTGACTCGCCAGTCGCCTAAATTTGACCAAAACCTAAGATTTGTAGGAGGCATCTCTTTCTCTCTCTCTCTCTCTTCCCCCATTTTCTGACTTAAGTGAATGCTGGTCAAAATCTTGAAAAATGTCCTTTTCATTCCCATTAGTTTCTTTTTCTCATCAACCCTTTGTTTTACCCGCTAAAGTACGCTTTCGTTACCGACCAAAAAAAAAAGGGTCCGCTTCGTTAGGTGGCGAGCGTTGGGGGGTGCCGGGTGCACCATGATTATTTGAAAGAGTCGAAATTAAAGAATTTCGTTTCTCTCGCCAATTAAAAAAAAAAAAAAAAAAAAAAAAAAAAATAGAAGGGGGAAAATTGTTTATTATGAAAAAGAAATTACAGTTATATTTGATTGAAGATTAGAAATTAAAGAATTTCGTTTCCTTGGTAAATTGAAATAAAAAAACCAGAAATAGAAGGGGGAAAACTATTTATTTTGAAAAAAAAGAAACTAGTCATGCTATTGAGGGTAGAAATTAAAGAATCTCGTTTCCTAACCTAAAAAATAAAAGCATGAAAAATTATTTATTTTTTTTAAAAAGGAAAAGAAATTAGAGTTATGCTTGTGCACGTAAAATCGATTGCGTCTCTCAACTCCCGAGTTGCGGTTGACGCATGGGTTCAACTCCTCTCGACGTGTGTTAGTGGGCGCGACTCAAGAAGAGGTTGATGTCGTGTCGAAGAAAATCGAAATCTCAATCTTACCCCTACACTTGCCCTCGCTAGGGCGGCTCGCAGGGAGGTAGATCTCAGGGACAAAATCGTCTTTCCAATGAGCTTGCCAATTTGGTGGCGTGTGATGGTGGCTTGTTGGAGGTCCCCCGTAATCATTTTTGGGTGTTAAAAGCGGGTTGGATTACATGTCTTGATCGAGTTGGGATTAGTTGGATCATTGGGGATGTTAACATGAAGCTTATAAATTGAAAAGGGTTTTTCCTCTTGCGTTATTGTGTGCAAGTTACACCTTTTATAATGGTGCATTTGTTATTAAACTAAGATGACAAGCCTTGTAATGGATTATTATTATTATAAGTTTTCATCATTAATAAATGAGGTAATACCATAAAAAATGTTAAGCTAAGACATTTGTGATAATTTTGTCATAAATTAATTATTTTGATTGCCGATAATCTTAAACTAGTATATTTATAAGAAATTTGTCTTCCGTCAATTTCCGTTAAATTTTACTAGCAAATTATTGAATTGGATAATACGCGATAATTTACGAGTGTATCGATTGAGATTTTATCCTTCATTTTGTCACATAATACTAGCTTGTAGTTTTTCGTTATATTAATCTAATTTAACGAAAACTAGTGCAAGATAGATTTGTCACAAATGCATGTGTTTGGAGTTTTTGATGGCTAAAAAGTTAGTTTAGGGTAAATTTGTTATAAATGTATTCATTTTGAGTTTTTTATGGTAAAAAATTAGTTTTAGGTAAATTTATCATAAATATACTAATTTGAGGTTTTTTGTTACATTCTTAACCAAAAAAAAAAAAAAAAAACGAAAAAACTTAACCAAAAAAACCCTTGAAAATGCATATGTAGAGGGACAATTCCCCGACCAGTCCTAATTGTACGAATATTTGTTCAATCTTAAACTTTTTAATTTGATTGATGTACGGGAACCTCCATGCGAAATTCCAATGTAATAGTCATTTTAGTCAATTGCGGTCAAAAATCACTAACATGGCGTTTAGTTATCACTAGCCTTCCTACATAGCACACTAATGTGGTTATTTTGTGGTTCGACAAGTTTGTGATTTCTGGAGGCAATTAACATGAATGATTACATTGAAATTTTGGTACAAATGTTTAGAATTATATTGACAAAATAAAAAAATGTAGAACTTAATTGACAATTGTAAAATAGAACAAGGATTGAATTGGTAATTATTTCTATGTGTATATGTATTCACTAACTAATGGAAGTGGACAAAGCAAATAAAATTTGTGAGACAGATTTAAAAGCTTCAAAAATTGGAGATCCGCGCGTTTGTTTCTTTTTGGACGTTATTATGTTTTTCCCTCCCTTTTATTTGGTAATGGTTAATTGGCTACCCAACAGATCATATCTATTTATGATTATGTCAAGACGAGGTAGTTAGATTTCTTTACTCGTATGGCAACTTTGAGAAATTTGCATAATTTCACCATAACAAAATCTGATCATCTTGTTGACAAGATGTGGATTTTTAGAATGATTTTTGCAATACCCAACCTCTCGTGAGGAGGAGTATTTTGATTAACCGAATAAAGTGGCGATCATTTAGAGATTGATTTTGCTTATGAATAAAATCACAAGGTTTTTACTCATTCGATGTAAGACTCAGGACATCATAAATGCCTCCTCTTAAGACGCTAACGTCCCACTTAATTAGGATCTTCTCGTTGAGATGATCACTCTCTACCCTCGTTCAATTGGTTAAGTCCTCCACCATTCATGCACCTACTTAAGAGAGTCCCGCTCCGATATCATTTATAAAGTAGAGACACTCAACCATGCTTCTACTTCGTTTAATAGTAAGCTGCTTCTGGTCACGGTCTCTATAATCTCTTCATGCCAATTGACTGTTCATCTTCTATGCTCCGGTCCTTCAAATCATATTGATGTCTTTTGGTTCTATTCAGCCGTTCACCTTCCAGGCTTCCACTAGTCCGCCCAAGCTTCAACTATACATTTGTTTTATACCCTGTTCACATCCTACTTAGTTTTATCCATCTTTAGACACTTTCTACGTCCAAGACTTTGTTCACTCTTAGTAAAGTTGGAGCACTTCTAGATTGTAAACGTTGCTGATGGGATTCCATATGCATATTGGTCCGTGTATATATCATCCGGTCCTACACAATCAATAAATGTATTGGTAACTTTTGAATATTTTGTTATCTTTAGAATAATATACAGATTTTCCCTTAATAAAAGATTTAAAGTCAAGTGCGTGTGAAGTAAAATGGAATTTGCTTATAAGAGATATGAGCCCATATCAAAGCAAACTAAGCGTTTAAGATAATAAGAGTCACCACTTAAACTGTTATTTTTAAAGTCAAGTGCGTTTGAAGTTGCTCTTACTTCCACACAAGTGATCTTGTTATGCAAGAGTCACACGCGAGTGTCACATCATCATTTTTATTGGAGCTTAAATTGTAATTTTTAAATTTTGGTCAAAGCTCCAACTTTATATTTGATTTTTTTTTTATTTGCCAATATAATAAGAGTCACCACTTCTTGTAGATCTGGACATGGGTAGGTCTTTAAAAAGTTCAAGGAAGAAGAAACAGGGCAAATAACCCTTAGGTGAGAGTCCCTACTGTCACCTCCCATATTCCCTATTGGGTAGGGAAGAAAAAGATTTACCAAGGAACGGAGGGAGCCTTCGGTGGTGAAGGTAGACACACTGCTAAAAAGCGAAACGCACCCCAAGATCTTCATAACTAGAATCGATAACATATATGTAATCAAGTAGAGAGATTTAGGAGTTTGAAGTTGCTCTTACTTCCACACAAGTTATCTTGTTATGCGAGAGTCACACGCGCGTCATCATGTTTATTGGAGCTTAAACTATCATTTTTAAATTTTGATTAGAGCTCCAACTTTATATTTGATTTTTTTTTTTTTTGCCAATATAATAAGAGTCACCACTTCTTGTAGATCTGGACATGAGCAGGTCTAAAAAAAGTTCAAGTAAGAAGAAATAGGGCAAATAACCCTTGAGGGGAGATTTCCTAATGTCACCTCCAGTATTCCCTCTTGGGTAAGGAAGAAAAATATTTACCTAGGAACAGAGGGAGCCTTCAGTGGTGAAGGTAAACACCGTTGTAAGACGCAAAAACACACCCTAAGATTTCCATAACTAGAATCAAGAACATATATGTAATCGAATAAAGAGATTTACGCTCCTGATTTGAAATCTATTGTTTTTAATGCAGAATAATGAGAATCCAAACTCAAGAACTTCTCCTATATTGCCCTCTGTATTTGCTCAATAAGATTGCCCCTCACTTGCTTTTGGTAAACACTCATTATGTAAGGATAATTATGTGTTCGGATTAGATGGAGATATGAACACTAAAGTTTTTAGTAGGCCTTCTCATTATGGGCCAAGCTCAACTTAACCCACACTAATCAACCTCATATTAGATTAATTAAAAGACTTTCTATCTCACTTTATTAGATCAATTTTGTAAAATAGTAAATTTTAATATCAATTAATGCAATTCACATTAAAAAAACTCTTACAACCACATCACCTCTTTAGAGGTGGCTACTGTTGGATGGCATGGTATAATAGCCATGCGCACTTGGAATGAGGAGGTGGAGTTCAAAAGTGCTCTTGCTAGGTAGATGCATGCTTACGCACAAGTCTTAAAGCCGACTACCAGCCTAATACCCGTTGGTTATAGGACTTGTGCTCGTTCTATCTATTTCCTCGAATGCCTTCTCCCCTATCTGTTTCTTTCTCCTTTCCTTCCCAACACAGTTCAAATATAATAAGTGATATAGCTAGTATAAGCACCTAGAGGGGGGGTGAATAGGTATATAAATATTTTTCTCGTTAATCGCACAATATTGAACAGTTAATAGAATTGAGACAATCAGCGATCAAAGTAAGACTGAGATAAGGGAAGAGAAGATTAAACATAAGGTTTATAGTGGTTTGGCTTATTCTAAGCCTACGTCCACTCTTTCGCACTGATAGCCAATTGGCTGGATTCCACTATGAACAAAAGATGAGTTACACCATAGCTCTTCCTTGATTCCACAGTGTAGATGTTCTACTACACCTTCTCAAGGTCTCTTACAAATATAGACTCTCTTTTGAATACAATGATTCGCTCAAAGAATTTGTCTAAACAACAGGAAGCTTTCAGACTTTGGAATTTTTCTATCGCGCACTTCTTAACAACTAATACGTCTTCTTTATATACTCCTTTATGCCATCATACCCGTTGGCACTTACCAAAGGAATTCCTCCAATCTACCCGTTGGACAAAATCAATCAAGAAGATTAATTAAGTTATTAAAGGAACGTGTCGATAGCCCATCAATCCTGCTCGCCCATACAATCAGGATCTCGGTTTCCATAAGTAAAACCTTCCAAGAATATCCAGACAATCATCGGATCTTCAATCATCGAGTCAATCTCGATCAATCAAGGATTCCGTTATGTCTTCTCCAGCCACGAGGTCTTCTCCAGTTGATAAGGTTATCCCCTTAATGAATCATCTAGATCTGGATAACCATTCTTCAACGGATTAGAGACTGTCAATGAGGATGGACTTTGAGTCTTGAGTCTGGCTGTTCGGAGGTCTTCAGACTTTAAATAGAAGAGTCCGCAAAACTTTCAGACTAGACTGAAAGAAACATTTTGTCAACTTCAAAACACTTCAAGAAGATTTCTCCAACAATCTCCCCTTTTGATGGTGACAAAATTTTCCTGCAGATTTGGACAACATTGACCTGCAAAACATATCTCAAACATATGTGCATATCTTACGAGATAAATGGCTAATTCTAAAATCTGCAACCACGAAAATAGGTTAGTCTCGAATATGATAAACTATCCATAAAATATTAATAGCGAGTCAATAGCAATAATCCAAATTCAAATCCAGACATTAAACACACAAAGTTTAAATCCAAATCAAACAAACCAACCAAAAAAAATAAGTTGTTCAAAAGTAAAAGTTGTTGTTCAAATCTCTTGCATTTCTTCCCCTTTTTGTCGCATTGAAAGGGTTGAGATGAAAATGGAATGAAGTCAAGATTTCTTGGGAACACGAATAAGCTGGAAATCTTTCATTGATCGAACCATCCCTTCCAGCCTTTTCAAGTCTTCCTTCGCCTTGAGCAATCTCCTCACCCTTGGCATTGGCCTGAATTTGAACAGATAGGGCTTGGATATGATCTTGTAAGGACACTGAAGAAGCTTGACCAGCATTTTGCAAATTTTGAACCTCGCATCCCAAGGCATAAATTTGACCACGCATCTCCAAGAGAACATCGAGAATTCTGCGAAAATCCCCTATGTTGTCGGGCCCGCGTACTAGCTTCAAAGACGTTACGCGATGATGGCATGTCTGAATAATCTCGCAGGTTTGGCGTTGAAACTTCATGATCTTCTTTTGGAAATTGAGAGGCATAAACATCCTCTGGGTCTGCAGGAGAACGACTGACTCCTTCACTCATGTCAGGATGTGAGGACTTCTCTCCTTTCTCTTGATCTCCCCCTGTTTTCATGCCTACAAGTGGAGAGGATTGTTCCTTAGGTTCTCCTTCTTCTCTTATTTCATTTCCAGATTTTTCCTCCTCTGCTTTGCCAACTTCTCTTTCTTCTTCTTCTTCTCCTTCTTTTCTTTCTTCTCTTCTTTCTTCTTCTCTTGCTTGATCTTCTTTCTCCTTCTCTTCAACATTTCTTTCTCCTTGACTTTCTCCTTCTCTTCCTTCTCGTCTCACGCCGTTCGTTGAGTCTCGGAACGTAACGACTTAGCCTTTTAAAGCTATTGCCGAAATGGTAAGATCATCATCTTCTTCTTCGTCCACAATAAGAGCTCTTCTTTTCTCGCTTTGAAGCAATCAAGGGCTCCTTTCCTTTTCTTTTTGAAGAAGAGGTTTGATGAGATCTCGACCGGAGTCTTCTCCTTGAATTTCTCCAACTCCTTGTTCAGTTCCTTCAGACACATTTTGGTCACCATCTTCAGTCCTACCACCTTATGATCGCACGATTGAACACAAAATATTTGTGGAGGCTGAATATTGAGATGTCTGAACAACTTTGTCACAAGGCTTGGATAAGGCAGTTGACCTCTGTCCTTCATCATTGCTTTATAAATATGAAACATGACAAAGTGTGAGGAAGAGAAAACCTTTTTCCGAGAGGGATGGCATACATCAATTTTGCCTCGAACTTGAAACATCGCTTCGAGGTTGATTTTGGCCGGAGGCAATGATCACTATCTTGTGAAGCAAGATATTGAATGCATTTATCCTTAGGTAGGTGATCTTCTCATCTGTTCTCCTATCCTTGACAAGTTTCAGAGTGGCCCAAGCGATGGAAACCTTGATCGGCTTATATCTTCTTCTTTCAACTCCTAACACATCTCGCCACATTCATATCCACAACATAGTCTTGATCTTTGACACTTTGAAAGAAAATCTATCCGCATCCAAAAGCTAAGATTCGAATAGAAATAGGCAGTCAGTTCAGGATAGGCCTCTGTCGAATCATAACAGAACGTCTCAAGTTGAAGGTAACTTAATTTCTCCCTCAAGTTCACCTTCACAGCATGCAGAAAATCAAAATCCACACTTTTAGGGTTTATAACCTCACGCTTCAACAATTTCGAGTACAAATCCTCTTGTTCCTTCGATCGGAACACTTCTCCCCTTTTTCCTCGACTGTTAACCGCAACACCCATTTTTGGTTGAAATTGACTGTACAACTTGTCATCATCATTTCCATCTACAGGATTCGGTCCCCAGTCACGAGGATCACTTGGGATATTCGCAAGAGATTCCTCAGCCACCCTTTGTCGAGCAATTCCCAAACTTTCCATTCTTCACAAAAATAGGTATTCGTTCCTATAACCTTTGTCTTTAAGAAAAGAGTCGACATAGTTCAAGGGAGTACCAGTTCCTTTCAAAACGCAATATAGCTTATAAATAAAGGCAGGCGTTTGAATTCTTACTGGATCTACATCCTCAATGATTTCTTCCTTTTGTTGATGATCAACGCCTTGAGGACTAGATGGATGACGCTACTGAGAATGTTGTGGGCTCGGTTCCTGTTTAGGAGAAGCTTCTTCTTCAGTAAGATCGAAGTACGTAGGCCCCTCATTCAATCTTCGTGGTCCCCTGTTAGCGATTCTCGATGGCTTTCTCGAGGACGACATTCTTCTCAATTTTGGAAGATTCCTTGCTTGACTTTTCTCAAGAAAGATGAAAACTTTTTCAAGGATTAAACAAGGGTGAAAAGAGAATGGAGGATTGATGCTTTCTAGGGTTTTCGAGAGTAAAGCGAAGAGGAACAAATAGAGCACTATCGAATAAAAGGAGAGGTAAACGAACCGTCACAAAGGAAGGTAAAAAGATGCCTTTTAAAAAATAACTACCCCTTTTTCCGTGAAGATATTCATTTGAAAAAAAGATAACTTCTTTTTCGAAAAAGGAAACGATGCAATAATTATGTCGATTGAAGATAGCAATAAAACACGGTTGGCAATCGTACCTTTTCAAGATAAAATTCAAGAGAGAGAGAGAAAGACTAACTTATAGTCGACGATCGTACCAAGACTAACTTACGCTTAAGGTCTTGCATCTCGAGTCCGAGGGTCTTTAGACTTTGATCTCCTCAAACCTTAAAATGTTGAGTCTGGAGCGAATCGATTCAAATTGATTTTTCTTTAGAGGCTTCGTGAATATATCTGCCAGCTGATTCTTTGTATCAACATATTGAATTGAAACATCTCCATTCTGAACGTGATCTCTAATGAAATGATGTCGAATCTCTATATGCTTTGCTCTTGAGTGAAGAATTGGATTTTTGGTAAGATTGATAGCATTGGTGTTGTCGCAATTTATCTCAGTGCATGAATCTTCAATTCCAAAGTCTCTTAGTTGTTGCTTTATCCATAAAATTTGTGAACAGCAACTTCCAAGAGCTACATACTCTGCTTCTGCTCGTAGAGAGCTACGTACTCTGTTTTCTTGAAAACCAAGACACCGTCCCGCCTCCAAGTAGTTGGGAGTGTACCCGAGGTGCTTTTTCTATCAACTCGCAACCAGCTAAATCTGCGTTTGAGTATCCAAGAAGAGTAAAGTCTCCCTCTTTAGGATACCATAGGCCGATGCTTGAAGTTGAAGTAATGTATTTGAGAATACGCTTTGCGACTTAAATGAGATTCTTTAGGATCTGCTTGAAATCTAGCACAAATGCAAACACTAAACAAAATGTCGAGTCTAGAAGCGTAAGATAAAGAAGTGAGCCAATGATACTCCTGTATAGCTTTTAATCAACTTTCTTTCCTTCTTCATCTTTGTCTATCTTCAAGGCACTTGACATTGGAATGTCAGTCTTTTTGCAATTGTCCAGTCCAAACTTTTTGACAAGATCATTAGCATATTTTTCTTGACGAATAAAAGTTCCTTCCTTTAGTTGTTTCACTTGAAGTCCAAGAAAGAAGGTTAACTCACCCATCATGCTCATTTCAAACTCTTCCTGTATAGTCTTAGAGAATTTCTTGCACAAACTTTCATTAGGAGATCCGAATATGATATCATCAACATATATTTGAACTAGAATAAAACTTTTGCTTTCCTTTTTGATAAATAGAGTAGTGTCTACTTTACATTTCACGAAATTGTTTTGAATTAAGAACTTACTCAGCCTGTCATACCAAGCTCGATGTGCTTGTTTCAAGCCATATAAGGCATTTTTGAGTTTGAATACTGAGTCTGGTTTCTTTGGGTCTTCAAACCCAGGTGGTTGTTCCATATAAACTTCCTCATGGATGAATCCATTTAGAAAATCACTTTTGACGTCCATTTGGAATAACCTGAAATTTTTGTAACAAGCAAATGCAAGTAATAAACGAATTGCTTCTAACCTTGCTATAGGTGCGTAAGTCTCGTCATAGTCGATCCCTTCTTCTTGCGTGTAACCCTTGGTCACGAGTCTTGCTTTGTTTCTCAAGATTTTTCCTTTTTCGTCCCTATTGTTTCTGAAAACCCATTTTGCTCCAACAACAGATTTACCTTTAGGTTTAGGAGATAATTCCCAGACATCATTGATACTGAATTGCCTGAGTTCTTCTTGCATAGCTTCAATCCAGCTTTCATCGATAAAGCTTCTTCTATGCTCTTGGGTTCTATTTCGAAATAAGAGCTACGGACTAGATTCTTCACGCCTTTTGGATCTTGTACGAATTCTTTCATTGATGTCGCCAATGATAAGATCTTTGGGATGACTGGACTTATGCTTCCAGTTGCTGAATAATTTGTCAGATTGATGATCACTTTCTTCGCTTGATTCTTCAACGGTCACTTGCTGCTGATCCTTCAAAGTTTGAGCTGCTTCTTGAGATTTAGACTTTGTAGGATCTCGAGCAGATTCAGATTCCTCAATATGACTCGAGTAGATTCATTTTGAATGGAATCTTGGAATTTGACATTCATTGATTCTTCCACTTTTAGAGACTTTTTGTTGTAGACTCGAATCCTTTGCTAGAGGTTGAATATCCAAGGAAGATGCCTTCATCGACTTTTCTTCAAACTTACCAACTCGATCATTTGCATTTTTCAGTATGAAACATCTGCATCCAAATACATGGAAATATGAAACAATAGGCTTCTTTTCTTTAAAAAGTTCATAAGGGGTTTTTTCTAGAATAGGTCTTAGAAAAACTCTATTGATAATATAACATGATGTTGAAACAACTTCAGCCCAAAATTGTAAAGAGATATGACTTTCAATTAAAAGAGTTCTAGCCATTTCTTGAAGAGATCTATTCTTCCTTTCCACAACTCCGTTTTGCTCTGGAGTATATGGAGAAGAGAATAAATGCTGAAAACCAGATTCTTCACAAAATTTGGCAAAATCTTGATTTTCAAATTCTCCTCCATGATATGTTTTTATTCTTGAAATAACATATCCCTTTTCATTTTGAACCATCTTAGTAAATTTTTCAAAATATGAGAAAGTTTCAGACTTACTTGCTAAGAAATATACCCAAGTATATCATGAGTAATCATCCACAATTACTAGGCAATATCTCTTACCTCCAATGCTCTGCGTTCTTGTTGGTCCAAAGAGATCCATATGCAAGAGCTGCAAAGACATGGTTAGTAGAAACTTGATTTATTGATTTGAAGGAATTTCTTACCTGTTTTCCCAATATGCATGGTGTACATAGATCGGACTTTTGGTATGATAAATTAGGTAGACCACGAACAAGCTTCTTTGCTTTGAGATCTTGGCTATCCGCTTCATGTTAACATGCCCAAGCTTTACGTGCCACAAGCTTGCTTCGTCTTGGATTGAGATTAAACATTGTGACTCATCTGGTTTTAAGTCCAAGAGGTAGATATTTCCATGTCTTCGACCCATAAATGACTGAGTAGAGTCTTTACTGGTTCCTGAACAAATGCCCTCTTGAAAGTTGATCCTAAAATCAGCATCACACAAACCTGATCGACACCGAGCGGTTGTAATTGAGCCCTTCAACTAAAGAAACATTGCTTATTGTGAGGTTCCCAATCTTTACGAGTTCCAAAGGCTACTATTTTTCCTTTGCTTTGTTTCCACCAAATGAAACTTTTCCACCATTCACTTGATTGAGCTTTATGAAGCAATTTGAATCTCCTGTCATGTGTCTCGAGCATCCACTATCCAGTACCATTTCACATTTTTCTTGATAGTGACTCGTGTATAAAAAGAGACTCAAACTTTCTTTGGTACCCATATTTTCTTGGGTCCTTTTGAGTTAGTTTGATATACGGTTTTTGCCCAGACTTTATTGATGTGTCTCCATATCATAGGACATTCTTTCTCAAAATGATATGTACTATTGCATTTTGAACATTTAAGAGCATTGCGACCTCTTGGTTTTACAAAGTTCCTTTCAAAATGATTTTTGTAAGCATTTCTTGAAGGTCTTTGTTTGATTCTTTCTTTTATTTTAGGAAAATCGATTAAAGGAATAGTTTCAAATGGTCATTCCTAAACCAGATCTATTGAAATAAGGTCTTTGAACAAAGTATTTTTTCAAGTTTTTCGATTCTAGAGAAAATCTTTTGGAAATATTTGAAATGTCATTTTTCAAAAATGCATTCTCTTTTAAAAGATTATCTTTGCTTTCATTGATAGAAGAAACATTATGGTCTAAGCATTTCACTTTTTCTTCCAAAACATTCTTTTGATGTTTTAAAGCAGAATTTTTCTTTTTGATTTCGGAAATTCTTTTAAGAGAAGTCTTAAGACTAAAACATAATTCATCAATGTATTTTGAAACTTTAACAGGGATTTTGAAGTTACTTACCTCGAATTCACTTTACGAATCGAATCGGAGTTTGATTCTGAGTCTAATTGTGCCATTAGACATATGTTGGCATAATCATCATCACTTTCTTCACATTCTGTATTACTCCAGGTCTTTGCTTTAAAGCCTTTCGATACTTTTCAGTTTTTCCTTTCTTCTTTCTCAAAAGAGGACAGTTGGGTCGATGTGTCCTTTTTTCTTGCATTCGAAGCAAACAACATCTTTGTTTGATTCATCATCCTCAACAGACTTAAGCCTGTTGCTTTTGAAAACCTTGTTTCCTTGGATTGAATCTTCTTCCTTTTCTGTTCAGCTTTCTGAATCTTCTAATCATGAGAGCAAGCTCCTCATCGTCCATATCGTCTTCAGAATCGCCAACATCGGAATCATCATTGGATTTTAATGCAATGGATTTCTTACCTTTAGGGTCTTCATCTTCATTGATTCGTTCTACTTCATAAGATCAAGAGTTCCAACCAACTCATCAACGAGATAGTGGCATGATTCTTTGAGTTTCTCGATTGATGTCTTTATGTGGTTCCAATCCTTGGAGAGTCCTCGCAGTAGCTTATTTACTTTCATGGAGTCGAAACTGGTTGACCTTGATTCTCCGGACCATTTACGATATCTCGTAAAAAAAACGACTAAACATCTTAGTTATAGATTCTCCCATTTTCATCCCGAAGGCTTCGTATTGACCGAGGAGTATATTGACTCGGTCTCTTTCACACGATCGGATCCTTCATAAGTAATGTGTAATCTATCCCGAGACTTCTTTGGTGTATCACAAGAAGATATTCATTATATTCGGTATGTGATAAAGCACAATATAAAGAATAGATTGCTTTTGCATCAAGAGTTTGTCTCTTGATTTTCTCTTCCCGACTCATGTCGCCGGTCTCAATAGTTTCCTTTCCTCTTTCTCGAAACAGATGCGCTTTTAGGAATGATTCCTTTTTCTACAACGTCCCATTCCAGAGGATCCTTTGATCTTAGAAACGCCTTCATCTTGTTCTTCCATATGTTGTAGTCCTTTCCATCAAAGTAAGGCGGTCTCGTGTTGCTTTGCCCTTCTACCAGCCCTGGAGCCAACATACTAGCCATGGATCTTTTACTCTGAAGTAAACCACTTCAAACAAAGTGAGCACACGAGCTCTGATACCAATTGATATAGCTAGTATAAGCACCTGGAGGGGGTGAATAGGTATATAAATATTTTTCTCGTTAATCGCACAATATTGGACAGTTAATAGAATTGAGACAATCAGCGATCAAAGTAAGACTGAGATAAGGGAAGAGAAGATTAAACACAAGGTTTATAGCGGTTCGGCTTATTCTAAGCCTACGTCCACTCTTCCGCACCGATGCCCAATTGGCTGGATTCCACTATGAACAAAAGAGGAGTTACACCATAGCTCTTCCTTGATTCCACAAAGTGTAGATGTTCTACTACACCTCCTCAAGGTCTCTTACAAATATATACTCTCTTTTGAATGCAATGATTCGCTCAAAGAATTTGTCTAAACAACAGGAAGTTTTTAGACTTTGGAATTTTTCTATCGTGCACTTCTTAACAACTAATAAGTCTTCTTTATATACTCCTTTATGCCATCATACCCGTTGGCACTTACCAAAGGAATTCCTCCAATCTACCCGTTGGACAAAATCAATCAAGAAGATTAATTAAGCTATTAAAGGAACGTGTCAATAGCCCATCAATCTTGCTTGCCCATACAATCAGGATCTCGGTTTCCATAAGTAAAACCTTTCAAGAATATCCAAACAATCATCGGATCTTCAATCATCGAGTCAATCTCGATCAATCAAGGATTCCGTTATGTCTTCTCCAGCCACGAGGTCTTCTCCAATTGATAAGGTCATCCCCTTAACGAATCATCCAAATCTGGATAACCATTCTTTAACGGATTAGAGACTGTCAATGAGGATAGACTTTGAGTCTTGAGTCTGGCTGTCCGGAGGTCTTTAGACTTTAAATAGAAGAGTCAGCAAAACCTTCAGACTAGACTGAAAGAAACGTTTTGTCAACTTCAAAACACTTCAAGAAGATTTCTCCAACAATAAGAATTACCATTACCACATTCTTTACATTTATTGAATTTTCTGCGAATATAATAAGAATTAGCACTTCTTCATTTGTCAGGTCCAAATATAATAAGAATTACCACTTCTTCAATTGTTAGGTCCTATACAACGCCCACTGCAAAGTAACAATTATGATCCTACGAACTTAGCGGCCTCTGCAAGTCAATTATCCTGTATCTACTTTTCTTTTTAGCACAAACCCATATTTGTCTTCTCCCCGTTCTTGTCATAACAAAAAAAAACCCAATAGGAACAATTAAGAGAGGAAAACAATGAATGTCACAAGGATCCCCTTCATTCACATCATCTTCTCTGTCAAAGAGAAAAACAGATGTGCATCTGTGTTACTATCACATCCTCAAAGCGGGTTACTTTCCTTCCTTCCTCGTGTATGGCGGTATCATGCCTAACGACTTTCCTAAAGCTGGTACAAAAACCTTTGCGGTGCATGAATTTTTGAAAATGGTATCTTGTTTATGAAATTTGCCATTTAGATCATGGTGTTCTAGAGACTCATAGCCGAATTCAGAGGGCAGTTGCTACTCATAATATTGCTATTCTAGAAGGAATTCAGGAACAATGCCAAGGCTATGGGCTAGATAAAGACTCTCAGGTTCGCATCATCCTTGGATGCAAAAATCAAGGTTCCTTTGTAATCAATTTTGGCACTTGGCGCTTCAGCTTCGGACAGTCGAACACTGTATGACCTACTTCACCTCCATTGTATATGTAGCTTACTCTTGGATTGTGTGGGGAACCTCTCCAGGCCAGCACGAGGAAATACAGGAGTTGACAACCTAATTGGGATCAAAACAGCTGAAAACTGTATTTCGGAAGTCATTAATAGTGCCCTCCTCTCATGAACTGGTCCACTCTTAGCCTGATCTGCTTTAGCGGTGACTATCATGCGTCAGTCCTGTTGCACCTCTTCTTTGCAATCTTGTCGACTGAACCTATGCCCTCTTCTCTTCTGAATATCAGAGTATCACCGGTTGGTGTGTGTCATTGCTGACTGATAAATTCGAGCTTGATATTGGTTTTGCGGTGCATCTTAGTATCAGGCTGACCATTTTTGTTGGTTCCAAATAGCTGGACTATGTTCATGCCGGGGCTTTCCATCCTCATCAATCCATCCTGATGGTCGGACAGGACCTTGCCCTACTTGCATGGGCTCGGTGAAGTCACATAATAGTCGAACCTTCTAGGTGATCTTAAAGTTCCTTCTTCGGATTCTCTCTCTTCATACTTCCGCCTCAGAGATTTCTCCACCACTGGTTTTGGTTCTATGATCAAATTAGTTACTGCGCCTTTGCCTTGTGGATCTTCTGTGTATAAGTGCATAACCTTTTTTTTTGGCTAAGCAATAGATTTGCCTTTCGAACTCCGAGTTTCCTTAATTCCTCCTTGAAGGTCTCCTCTATCTTTAGGGTCCTTGGCCAGCAGGCTTGCCGAGCCTGGGTAATTTGCTATGATGTGGTTTATCATCAGGTTAGATTACAAAGATTTCACTACATAGGTGTATGAACTAGCCTTCCCTTCCTCAGTTAATGGCGGGATTGGCTGTTCTGCATGTTCTGTTGGCCCAAATGTAGTGAAATTTCATCGTTCAAGATTTCCAACTTCTCTGGGTCCCACAAGAGCTGTCTTTCGGTCGAATCGACTTCTGAATGCTTCAGCAATTCTTCCTCATGTCATGTCTTCTAGTTCCAGTTTGGCAAGCCAATCCAAAGCAGGAGCATCTGAACTCCTAGTAGAGGGTCGGATCAAATTTCTTCGATACCTGGGTGTTTGCCTGTTTTGTGAACAAAACCTTTCAAGATGAACTTTTAAGCCACTCTATCGTACGTTATTAGTTCTGGAGGCTTATCCAGATGGACATTAATTCTTTTTCTCTTCAGTATTTCGTCAATGTACCTCCCCTTGTGATCTGGCGGTATGTTTGTCAAGATCTGCTCTAGAAACTTTACCAATCTATCTTCTGGTTGTTGTTGGGAGTACCCTTTTGCGCCAAATTAGGCCTCAATTGAACTAGACTCATGATCATGGAATGGAATGTTGTATTCTACGTGAATCAAAAGGAATATGTCAACTGTTAGTATGGACGATAAAAAATGCATAGTGTAAAGAGGGTGATATCCTTAGGGACCGTTTACAAGGCTTTTCCTAAATACCCACTCAACAAGTTACCATCTTTTTTGAATTGTTACAAGGCAATTTCCTAAATGACAATAAATTTTTTAAAGGGAAATGGTAAAGTATATCTTTCTATAAGAGGAGGTTTGCAATGTTAAGAGACTATGGGGTCGATTCATTAATTCAGCTACCAACTAAGGGTCATTTTGATTTGCTGAAACTCTTATCTTGCTTGAAAGTAGCTAACCATCCTCTTTGATTATGATCTTCTTACTATCACTCACTTCCCATTTAATCTCTGACTCAATCGTGTCTCTCCCTATTAGTAAGCTTTGCCATCCCCAAGAGGGTCGGGGGCCTTTGTTTGCTGACCGTAAGTCTCCTTTGGGAAAATAAATTCCTTTCAATAGTCTACACCATATGGCTTTCGGGTCTTGAGTGAATCTCCAAGCCTGTTTCCCCAACATTGCTTTATTAAGCCCCCCACAATCTTTCCTAGATTTCAAGATATCCCATCCTTTCCAACGTATACACTTCCTGGTAGCTTTATGTTTCCACCAAAAAGAAGATATTCTTTTTTAAATAGCTCTACATATCAACATGGGAACTGTAAAGATGGACATGACAAATTGAACTACTGTTTTGATGAAGATCTATTTACTCACCTTCGACATTGGTTTCTCTTTCCATCTATCTAGCTTACTATCAACTTTTGCAAGAATCTAGGAGAACATTTGCTTTATAGTTTGTCCTCAGTTTGAATGTACACCATAATATTTCCCTAGTTTCTCAATGACCAGTACTCTCAATTTCGTTTCTAAATTTTGTTTTAACCCTTGGGGGCAGTTTTTCCTAAAGAAAATTCCTTACTTAATGGCTTGTCTCGACGCAGAACAATATTGATGTAGGATATTTGCGAAGTTCTGAGCCTTAGTATTGGTACAATCTAGGAAGAATATAGCCTGCGAATAGAAGATGTGAAAATGTAGGGTAGCGTGGATTCAGTTGGATGCCCTTTAAGTTATCGTCTGCTATAGCTTTCAACATCAAGGAGGATATAATGTTGGCCATAATACTAAAGATATAGGAAGATGGTGGGTCTCCTTGTCTGATCCATGTAGTTGGTATGAAATAATCATATGACTCTCCATTAACTCTGACACTCAAAAACACCCGAGAGATGCATTGTTTAACTAATACGACCCATTTCTCATAGAAACCCATTTTGAACATGCAATCACCTTGAAAATCCCATCTACCATGTCATAGGCTTTTTGCATATCAAGTTTGAGGATCGGCTGAAATTTTTACTTTCGTTTTTGCACTCTAAGCTGATGTAGAACCTCTTGAACAATGAAAATATTATTTTGTATTTGCCAACCCCCAACAAAAGTACTTTGTTCTCGAAATACAATTTCTAGGAGCCAAGGTTTCAGTTTGTTAGTCATGACCTTTGCAATGATTTTATAATTAAAATTACACAAGTGATGAGAGTGATTTCAGGGTTAGAGGCACCTTGGTTGAAGAAGTTGTCAATTATTTTGAATATGTCTTTATAAATTTCTAACCAATTGCTTTGATAAAATAATCCATTAATTTTGTTCGGTCCCGAAGTCTTTGTAGCACCCATTTGAAAAACTACTAGTTTCACTCCTTCCCTTATAACATGCCTTGTAAAAGCTTCATTCATTGCATTTGTGATCACTTGTGAAAATTAGTCTAAAACAGGCCAATATTCACTACTTCCCATTGTGGTATATAAAGATTGATAGAAACCCGTTACATGTTGCTTAAGGATGGAAGGGTCTCTACTCCAATTTTGAACATCAATTTGAAGCATAGAGATCTTGTCACATTGTCTTCTCTGTATTGTGGTTGCATGGAAGTATTTTATATTTTTGTCCCCTTATTTTATCCAACTAATTATGGATCTCATGCCCTAGTATATTTCTTCTTGTCTCCACAGGGCTTCAATTTGCTCAGCAATTGCCATCTCAGTAAGTACTCCCCTGAGTGAGTGGATTTCACAAGATGCATTTTTGAAATTTTTGCTACTCAACCTTCTCGGTTCGTCAACTACCTTCCTTGTTTTGTTAACTATATCCGATGAGTTGTCTTCTCTAGCCTTTTAATCTCTTTGAACCACTCCTTTGAATATTCTATCCAGAATGCCTCAAATTTGAAAATCGTCATCTTTTTGACCCCAGTCGAATATGAAGAATTGGACTATGGTTCGATCCAATTGCAGGTAAGGCATACGCCTTCGCATTTGGGAATAAGACTCTCCAATTTAGATTACAAAGAGCCCTATCAAGTCCTTTTTTTACAAGTTCTACCCCTTTTTGCTTGTTAATCCATGTGTACGCACAACCCTTACTTTCTATGTCCATCAATGAGCATGAGTTCACAAATTCCCTGATTGCCATCGTTCTATACAGATTTACTTCTTGTTTTCCAACCTTTTCCCATTGATATAAGACTTTATCAAAATCTCCAATACACAACCATGGAAGACTATATGAGATATGAATAGAGGGCAATGTTTGCCATAGTGTAATCTCTTTTGATAATTCGTAGATGCATGGAGGAATGATATCCACATGACCACACCACTGTTTATGTCTTTACATTAAGTAGCACTGATACTGACACATGACATGCGACACGATACGTAGACACGTTTCTAAAAAAAACAGAGAATTTCGACATGTTGGGACACGTTATATAATAAATGTAAATTTTTGTATATACAAAATAATTTCAATCATATTAATTTGAAAAAATAAATAAATTAATAAATAATAAAAGCCTAAAATGAATTTACACTAAAAACATTAATTCACATTTTATTAATATCATTCGTTGTTTCAATTTGACAAATTCAACTCCATTTCAATAATCCAAAAAACTTGGAGAAAAAACAAGTAACTCATATTTTGGATTTGCGTGTTAGACATGTTGGAAGAGAAGAGAAAAAACTTGGGGGTGAATTGTGTATCACAAGAAATGAGAGTCAAGAGAGAATAGAATATTAGATTTTTCTTTTTTCTCCATTTATTTTATTTATTTTATTTTTCACATATATATTTTAATCCCTCATTTATTAAATTTTTTTAAAAGTAATCTCGTGTGTCAAAATCACGTGTTGGACACTCGCATTTCGGAATTCCAACTCGAGTGTTGGAGAGTGTCGTGAAAGTTGACTAGGTGTCGAATTTTCCGACATGTGTTGATCAAGTCTCGAAGAGAGTTTGAAAATGTCGGAGAGTGTCGGACACGTATGAGAGTATTTGACTTGTCACAAAAGCTCCTTAAGAGTGTGGTGCTTCCTAGTTTTTACGTATAACATCAAAAAGCTTTTCGATGCTAAATTCCACTTCCACATGAACCTCCTCATACATAAGTACTAATCCTCCCCCAATTCCAATCTAATTAATGATGGCTACATTTTCAAATTGAAGACATTTTTAACTCTTTCTACAATAGTTTCTTTGTTCCTGGTTTCTATGAGGGAGACTAAGTTGAGCCTTTCTCAAGCCACTTAGGCTCGAAGATACTGGACTGTCAAGGGAGTGTCCAATCCTTGATAGTTCCAACTCAATAATTTCATATATATCCTAGTGGCTTATTAGGACTAGCCACCAAAGCTTGTTCGTTGACCCCTTCCCACACTTGAATAGGGGTATCCAATAGATTCTTTCTCATCTAGCAAGTTCCCCGATTGTCCTTGCTTCTCATATGGAGTAAAACATTTCCGTTGTTTGGCCATAGGTGTTTTCTATCTTGTTCGTCTTTCTTTGATGACCTTATAATTCTTTAATGTTCTGTTGAAGGTGAAGAAAGTACCTCAGTTTGTTGTGCTCTTTTCCCCTTATTTAGGGCCATATATTCTGACATTTGTTCATCATCTATTAGCTCATTTGCTGCTGAGTTATAGATAATCAAAGCCTTATTCAACCCTATTTGATCCTTTTGTAGATTCAAATCTTCATCAAGTCTTGGTGTTTTTGGTATGTTCTCATTCTCTTCAAGATTGGGTTCTATTTTGCCATAAAAGGTCTTCCAACTGGGGTTGTAATCTCTCACTTCAGCATTCAGCCATGATCCATATCTACTAGGTTTTCCTTGGGCTAATCCTGTCTCCTCATAAGAGAATTTTGGGCAAAAGTTGGCTTAGTGTCCGATGCAACCACAAGAGTAACAAAAATGAGGCACCCTCTCATATTTGAAATTAATCCACCATTTCCAACTTCCCAACTCAACTATAGATCCTGTCTTTAAGGGACTTTCCAAATTCAATCTCACTTTGACTTTACCAATCTTGTGCAAGCTATTGTTCTTTCTTTCAATTCTAACCTCCTATGTTTTGCCCAATTTTGAGGCTACATCATGTGTAGCATTTTCAATAATCCAAGGTTGAGGAACACCCAAAATATGCACCCAAAAAACATAATATTTTAAACTCATAGTTGTGTTTTGGGACATTAGGGTCTCCTTGTTGCAATGCAAGAAGATTGCTAGCAAAAGACCAAGGACCAAAATCCAACACTCGGTTCTTCTCCTCAACCGAGTCAAATATAAAGAGAAAATAACTAGGTTCAATGATTTCACATTTCACCTATTCTAACTTCCATGCTTTCTTCATCATGCTCAAAAAGGCTTGAAAATTAACATTTGGTTTAGAGAAAAGTTTCCCATAGAGGATAAGTTCACTTTCCTATTTTTCTTTGTTAGGCATTTCATTGATCAATTCTATGATGTCCTCTTCTAACCACAAATCGCCTATGCTTTTGCACAAAGCCATCATTCTAAGATGATTTTCGTGTGTGCCTTCCATGTTGTGTGAGATTGCTGAGCATATGTTGACTTGAGGAGTAGTATTTGTGCCGAATAGAACCTGGTAATCTTCTGGGTATTTCTGGAGTGAAGGGCACAAACAGGTTGAACTGAGAAAGTCATAAGATCTTATCAATCTCGGTTATTTGTTTGGATGGATTTTGTGGTCAAAGATGGGGATCAACACCAATACTGATCGGAGGGAGCTGAATCAGGTAGGATCTCGAATCCTTGCTGATGCCGCTTTGAGAAGGTTGTAGTACCCATGTGGGGGAAACCTTTGCGAGGAGAGAAGACTGGAATTGAAAACTTAATCCGAATTGAATGTTGTGGAAGACTCCATGGAAGATCAAAGTTGGAAGCCCAAGATTTAGGGTTTAAAGGAAAAAAAAACTATCACCAAAGGGATAGAGAGGAAGCTCATACAAGTTGAAAGAAATTTTCTCTACGTTTATCTTATCATTTAGCTGGAACTCCTTGAGTCCATTACATAATGATAAAGTTTCTAGCATCAATATCACAAATCCTAATTTTTGCCCTTTGTTTGGCAATAGTTTTGAAAATTTTGGCTTAATCAGTCAGAAATCTTGGGATAATTGCATACAATACTCATCACTTGATCTTAATTTACTAGCCAAAATCAGAGGCATAGCAAACACAACCAATCAAACGGGGCGAATCTCGCATTTGTCCCGTAATTCATTTCTTTTTACCCTTGTGTGAAATCATATGATTGTTTTCTTAAATTACTTAAAGGTTAGCTGTCATAAACTTAAATAGTAGAGTCGTTATGTTGTCGTTTAGAAAATTTTATTTTGATAGAGAATAAGCCGTCATTCTATTAACATATTATGGGTGAGTTTGGTTTAATTTACCGTAAATGTAAATACTGAAAGCTAAAGTCTTTTAAGAAAATACAAATTGTGTTCTGTAAACATTTTTTACGAAGGGACTTTTGATTCAAGTGATGTCTGGCAAAAAAAAAAAAAAAAAAAAAAAATTGAAATGGGCTTTTGTTATATTTTTAATTTAAAAAGAACTCAAACTTTTCGTTGGAGTCCACAAAGGGCTATTGCCACTGGTGAGCCAGATGTTACGTCTTGCCCTCGCACAAAAAAGATAAACAGTTATAAGAAAAGGTGAAATTGGAAAACTAAAGAGTTTGTTTAGGTAATTTTGGAAGGAAAAAGATAATATTGATCCTAGGTTCACAACCTTCCCGAGGGCCGTCAATCCACAAACCAAGGCCCCACGTGTGTGATGATTTATATATATTTGAAAAAAAATAAAGAATCTGAATTTGAGTTGACAAAACCGGCTCCGTCATGTCAAAATTGCATTCATACTTTGAAACTACGCCATGAATTAAAAAAAAGAAGAAGATAATTTTGTATGATGCTCGCTGAATGCTTTGCACGTCACCTGGATCGTAGCTAATTTTAAATGTCTGTTTTAATTGAATGATGATAAATAAAATGTCGAAGGTTTGTCTATGCTAATGATAAAATTAGTCCCTACACATGAATAAATATGTAAAAATGCATGACGTACGCCGCTTGAAATTATTTTTTGATTTTGAATTGCTCTTGGTCGTGATAGAATTTGCAGGAAGTGGATTGCACGTTGTGCACGCTGATGTGACAAGGTCGCACTCTGTTATGAGATTGTATGCTATTGAATATTGCCAGCAGATGCTGAAATTGAATTTTGGAATTGGATTTATCCCCATGAGTTAGAAGTACATTTAAGATGTGTTCGTTCCCCCAAAAAAATGAGTAACCTATAAAACATTTTTCTAAAAATAATCATTTATATATCGCTTATAAAAATAAGTTTTTCAATATCCACAAAAATAGTTAGGCATAAACATTTTTTAAATTACTTATTTTTCACGAAACGAATGTTGGCCTCAATTCCTACTATTGTAATATGCATGAGGTATATTGTCTGATTATATGATGGACAAGATTTGTCCGTCTATACTGATATAGAATCCACACAAAATGTATAGGGTACAGTGTGCGCATTGTTTGAACTGAATTGTTTTGTTTTGTTTTGATGTTATTTGACTATCTGATTGATATGGATAAATTCATCCATTAGATTTGCCTGCACTGCATTGCACATTTTTTAAATGACATCAATCACGTGTGACACGACTGAGTCTAGCGGGTGGCAAATTATTATTCTCAAAACCCATGGAGAACTAGATTTATTGGTAAGTTAGGAAATCGTACGATATTGCATGATAGAACTTAACAAAGTAATGTGGTACCGAGAAGGCGACTGGGGTTGCTAGTCCTCACCTCACGCATGACCGAAAGGATGTTCTTGTTTCCTCATATTTGTCAGCCCTACGTGATTAGTTGACTTCTCCCAACATTTAGGAGTTTAGGTTCCCAATCAACCTAGAAATTTGATTGGTGGTGGTTCCTAGGATGATTTAAGATTTGAATGGAAGTGTATCCAAACCAAGGTAAGGACTTTAGGCTATAGATCATGGGATATATTTTTTGAAATTGCAATTTCTTTTGTTTGCTTTTGACTTTCTTTGATTAAAAACCACTCACAACATGGTCTTATTCTTCTTCAAGGCTTTCAATATGCTTCAAAAGAAATTTTTTCAGATGCATAATGAATAGGTTTTTCAATCTTATGCTTCAAAAGAAACCGAAAAACGTTGAAGAGATCGGCTGGACGAAAATATGCGTTAAGAAAAGAAAAAAGGTACTTGAGTAAATAGTGCGCACACATTAAAGAAAGGCGTATTTTAAGTTTTCCGATTTCAAGTCAACACGAAACGAACGAAATCCACCTACTCTCCATCAAACATCAACTTTATTAAATTGTTGTCCATGCCATATTTTCTTCAACATAATTAATGAAAGACAATAAACATATTAAAAATCTATTTAGGATCTAAATGGTGCAATTGAAAGTTTTGAGATGACATTGCCTTGTTAGTCAAAAGTGACTTAATTGAACCAATTGAAAGTTCAAATATGTCATAGCACATCATTAAAAGTTCCCCGACTACATGTATGACTATCTCTTCTATCAATAGAAAGTACATGTTTGTTACATCTTGATTTAAAGAAGACTGGCGATATTGATCCAATGCATTTTGCAAATTCACTTTCGGATTGCTGTGCAAAAAAGTTGGGAATAGTAGTGAATTGAGCCTGGCCGTATTTGTTTCTAGTCCCACGACTTGAAACCATAAACATCACATTGTTTCATAACATTCATAAGAAGCTGACTCTGCAGTGAAGATCATAAATCACATGAATGGGATTAGCGAGAACTAAGAAGATATTCAAAACAATGATTAAAAACCAAACACAATAACATATGAAAAAGTAACTTCAAAACTTACCATCTCCTGTAAATGTTCCAAATTTCCTAACATTGAGATCGTAAAGTTGCTCTAAGCTGACTGAGGAGTGCGGCATTTCAGGCGTACTTGAATGCGGAGCTCATCGAGACTTGTCCCATGGTTGGTCGAAGCCGCAGATCAGCTTGCAAGCATGCGAATGCTAGCCTGATGATCGAGACCATGTGTTTCACATCTTGAAGATGGAGTCTAGAAGCCGAGAGATATTGATCTAGCACATCCTTCAACAACATTGGTAACCTAGTTTGGGCAAATGAAAAACATTCCTGAGAGATGTAATCTTCTGGATGCTTTTCCATGACTGTATCTAATGCGTTATACACATCGCATTTTCGGTAAGAATCTTAGAGTAAGTGAGCTCTGCAAGGGGAGAAATCATTGTGTTTTTTATAACCTCGATCATAAGTTGTATTTAAGTTAATAACATTGCTTCCCTTGACGTGATGATGACAAGTACAAATCTTTACTTAATCTATAATTACAACACTTACTTGAGCAGGGGAGTTTATGCTTTAGCGAAGTTCCAAAAGATTTTGCTGAATGATACAAAGACAAGATATACGGCTATTGAGAAATTATGCTTGTCATTGTACCATGCCCGTATTAAGTTACCTTATTATATGATGCCGACTTCAGTGCATGTAATATGTAAAACAGATGTGATCAAGTACATGTTAACTCGGCCAATAATAAAGGGTCGAATTGCCAAATGAGCATTTATAGTTTCGGAAATTAACTTGGTATTCGTGCCATTGAAGGCCGTGAAAGGGAAAGCAGTAGCAGACTTTATAACTGAATTTCTAGGTATCCGAGTGGAAGATCATTTGGAGGGATATGTCTAAGTAGTCCCTTGAACCTTGTATTTTGATAGTCAAGCGTAGCTGAGTTAGTAAGAGCTGGAATTTTAATAGTATTGCCCTACGGACAAAGGTCAAAAATGATATTTAAACTGGATTTTAGTTGCTCCAATAATCAGGCTGAATATGAAGCATTAATTGTTGGCCTAAATATTTTGACTAACATGAAGGCAAGATTCATTAGAGTGATTGGCGATTCTCAGTTGGTAATAAAACAATTGGCTGGAGGATACCAATTCTTAAATGAAAATATCATTTGTCATTATGTGTTAGCCAAACGACTTTTAGATCATTTCAATGATCATGAGTTGTCTCACGTCAAAAGAAATCAAAATACAAAAGCCGATAAGCTGGCTCAAGTGGCATCCGGTTATAAGATATCTAAAGAACTAGTAGATCATATTATCACACAAGTAAAGACATTACCTTCGATTGATAATAGGGTCATGTTGATTCAAGATACATGGGCCCTAGACAATCAAATAACGGGTCAAGATTGGAGAATTCCATTTATTGACTACTTAAAAAATCAAGTTGCCAGTGACAAGAATTTTAAAAAGAAAGCAATTAAATACTTGTTAATTGGCGACGATCTATATTACAAAACTGTGGATGGATAGTTGTTAAAGTGTTTGGGAAAACATGAGTCTATGCTTGTAATGGCTAAAGTATATGAAGGTATATGCGGTGCACATCAAGTCGGGGTGAAAATGAAATGGCCATTATGTTGACATGGTTATTTTTGGCCAAGTATCACCCAGGATTGCATTGACTATGCCAGGGGATGCGAAAACATGCCAAAAGCATGGTCCTATTCAACACCTCCCAGCCTCGGTAATAAAATCCATAATTAAGCCTTGGTCATGCATAATTTTTCAAGTTCCTCCTACTAACATATCTAGAAACTTTGACAATTCGAACCTTAGCTTGTCATTATTCATGAGATTGAGAGTACGACTAGGAGTAAAATCATAGGGATTGACATTTAAAATAATTTTAGCCCAATTAAGTTTCTCCAATGCTGGAGAAGTTGTCGCTTGAGGCTTACATTGAAGAGATATATCCATGTGAGCTTCAGTTTGAAAGGCTGGTGAAGAAGTTTCAACAGCAAGAACAATGGGGCTAAGATCAGAAGGCTCGGTGGCAGCAACAATAGGAGCCTCGGTAATAGAAATGTTGGGAGTTGGATGAGGGATCTCAGCAATAGGGTCAGCTAGAAATACAAGGTTGGTTATCAAACTAGATAGCTAGTAAAACAACTAGCAAGGATCAAGCAAGGGAATGCATACCAAGACTTGGAACTGGAGCATCGGATGGAATAAATGTGAAAGCAGCAGGAATTTTAATGTGTTTAATATTGCCAGTTGTTCCAATTGCAACACAATCAATGTTGCATGTCGCGATGGTAGGCTTAGCTGTTGTTCATAAATAGAGGGTCATTACAAAATGCACAATATATTCCTAGCTGTAAGATAGTCAATGAGCTTACAATGGACAACTATTGCAAGAGAGTTAGGATCATCACATTTTGATGGAGGGTGGACGATAGGAATAAAAGAAACCTTGCTGTAAGATAGTCAATGAGTAACCCTTGTTCACCTTAAGTGTAGCACAATAGATAATGTATCTTGACAACCGATACAACAGAAAGACAATACACTCCTTTTCATCGATAGGGCCAGTCTCTTTACCAAACCGCTCAAGGAATTTACTATACGTAAAGACACCATCCGAGATGAGAAAGGAATTTCAATCATAGTCAATTGCTCAACAGAACAACCAAGTAGTTGAAAATCGGCTATAGTATGCATGTCCAAAAGGGTGATAGTCATGGGTCCCCAAGGGAAAAGAAAGTAGTCAATTGAAGGGGACCATAAGCTTACTGCAGATCCCACCAGTCCACAGTTTACGTCATGGGAAGACATACTGATCGTGAGCATCTTCTTGATTCCAGCATGCATCCAAGCCATTTGGATTGATTCATCATCCCTAAATCGAAGATATCATTTATGGAAACATGCTTCGAATGAAAGAAACCCGTGAAACCGAGGAGAGGCTGAAGACCAGACATCTCGAAAGGAGTTGTGTTGAAAAGCTAAAGTCTCATGCTTAATAGGAAAGCAAGCTTTGACTAAAGGAGGAATTATATTATAGTTGATAATGTTGGGACCCAGAAGGAAGTAGCCCATTACATCCTTGACCTCATTCAATAAGCCAAAATGGCAATCTTTAGCACACTCCCCCATTTAGAGAGTGCTCAAAATGTTGATGTAGTTCGATGAGTCATATTCAGAGGATTTCTTGGGTGCCATGGCAGGTAAACGAGCCATAGATGAAGGGAATTGCAAAGGGAATGTGAAAATAGGGTAAGGCAAGAAGATGAAAAATAGTGATGAGTACAGGAGACTGGCAGAAGACAACGCCTCGAGGAAGAAAAGAGAAAAGTTGCTAAATTTAAGGAGACGTGTCAAGATAATATAAGGAATGAGAATCCATATTAGAGAAAAGGTGTCAAAAGATAGAAAGACATGATCACCCCCAAGAGGCTGTGAAAAATTAGTTATTTCTTTAAAAGAAATGAATTCAAATTTATTTCTTTTAAAAGAGGGCATATGTTGACACCCAAATTTATTAATGGAACCACGTGCTGGTCACTAGAGAGTTTCGAATGAAAACGACTCGTTTTAGTTCACAAAATCATAGGGAAATAGCTTTTGCGGAGGTTACTTAAGCCGAGCCTCAATGGAATTCTAGAAGCTGAGCCTCAAGTTGACGGCCAGGTAATTAGTAATTGCATGTTAAGCTATGAAGATAGTGTAAAGCATTAGAACTTGAGCGAGAATGATTGCTACAAGAAATGTGCATAAAAATAGAAAACAGTTATTTGCTTGATGAGCAAGCTGCACGGGTATTGTCGACAAGTCAAGAAACGGTCGTTAAAGGACAAAGTCATCTTAAAGAGATGAAACTCGTGGTGAATGCGAAGAGTAATGCCCAAAGAAGAGCAACCGACTAAGGAATATCAGCTCCCTATAAATACCATAGCCTTTCCATTGAGAAGAACCCATCGAACAACACACAACAACTATCTTTGCTTTATTTTTATTTTCTCGCATTTTAATTGTAGTTCCCTAGATTCCCATCGTTGATTAAATTTCGGCATATATATTTATCTGGTCCAGCATCATCGGTTGAATTCCGGTGTTGTTCCACAAGCCCAACATCATTGATTAAATTTAGGTGTTGTGTTTATTATCTAGAAGTATTACTATTGATTAAATTCCAGCTCTACACCTAAAACAAGCTCTATTGTAGATTAAATTCCGCTTAGTTTAAGTTCGAAGTCTAGATTAGCCAGCTGTTAATGACCAAATTGCATCATTGATTTAATTCCGATGTAATTTGTGCTCAAGGACAGTTAGTCGTCGAGTTGCCTAAGTATCAATTATCAAAGTTGTATATACAAGTTGATCAAAAAAGTCTTCCTTGCATTTGACATTCTTTATCCAAACTTAACACAGAACCTGAGTTTTTCATAATAAAACCAAAAAGCAACTTTTGGTGAAAGATTTTCATGGAGATAAAAACCGGTGAAATAGAAATCTACTTAGACCATATTATCTGTTCGTGACATATTTTTAACAAAGCGTGATACCTTAATATTGTTGGAGTACGAAAAATGATGTTGATTTTAACAAAGAACATTTTCGATGCTTTATTACTAGCTGACAAATTATTCCTGTGATAAAGGATGTTACCATCATGGGGATCAAGAAATAAATCGGTGGTTGATACAGCATAATAATCTACGACCAAGTAACAGGTCCTGTTCTCTCGTTTTTAACGAATTCTGCTTAGAAGAAGACCGGCATTATCTCCGCAAGACTTTGGAGAGCCAAAACTAAACACAGCCACATATTAGGACCCATAAATTGTCACATATAAGTCCTTCACATTCATTGAATATGTATGCTTAATGCATACAGTTGATGACCGAGTAAGGCACGTGGTTGATCTTGGATCCCAGAAACGAAGTCTAGAACGAGTTGCTCACATCAATCTCGAGGTTCTTGAAGTTGATGCCGGGAAAATCGAGCAAGCATTTAGATTTAAAATGCATGAATCAAAATTTTCTCTTTTTCATTCATTTCCACATATATATATATAATAGAGAATCGCAGTCTAATTGCAAACCAAGACAAAATCCAAAACAAAACATGATTAGGGGTCACACACTCAAGGAGCGGATCTTTAACTTTTAAAAGCAAAATCAATGGCTGATTATCGAATCCATCTTAAGTAATGAACACACATTTGATCTCCATCTATTGTTAGGACTATTCTTTTCGCCGGTGCATACCTAGATTGAGCATATCTAATACCATTGTTGTTCAGAATAATAAGGTTGAAACGCATATATATAATACCTTTGAGAGCAAAACCATGAAATCACACATGCGAAAAACCCCAAACCTAGACTAAATTGGGATAGAAATTTCCCTGAAGCTGACGAGGTTAGTGAGGTCGCCCCTAATAGGCCAAGTGGAAAAAGAATTAAAATATATATATACAATTTTTTTTAAATAAACATTGCAAAAATTGTTTACATCAATATCGGTTGTGCCATGTAAAATGGTTTGCGTTTCACATCAGCGATTTTTAGTCAAAATTAGCCCAATTGACTACATTGGAAAATTTTCAAAATGATTAGAATTTAATTGGTCAAATTGAAAGGTTTAAACTAAATTGACGCAAAAGCAATAGGTTTAGGATTTTTTTTGTAATTTCCTCCGGCTCTAATGCATAGCTATGAATAATCAAGAAAGTGCAAGCCATGAGCAGCTTTGATTAAATCAGAGCCATGGGCTTAGCCCATTTATTGGCAGCAGATCATTTTTTAGCCGGAGGCCCATAACATGCCACCAGATTCAAATATTTGGAGAGCCCTAATTTGGAATTTGTTGCTATGAGAGACCACAAGAAAATTATCAAAAAAATCTAAATTTATAGCAATTGTGCTAATTCAATTCTGAATATTTTTTTTATTTATAAAATTTTCAAGTATTTCTAATTTAAAAAAAAAAAAAGTCACAAGGCGGGACTTACAAGATTTTGAGTAAATAAAAAGTAAAATGTTAAAATTCAATCTAGACGGATTGAATTGATCAAAAGCTACATATGCAAGGAAACACAATATTAAATTACTACCAGCACTCAAAACTTAGCACGTTATATATAGATGATACTTCAATTTACATTAGGACATGCTACAAAACATCGTAAGAGATAGAGCCATAGTAATCAGTAATTTATTTCATCTATAGTTTATAATATGTAGTGGCATGTAGTGCTCGCTTCTCGGCAAGTCATTGGGTTTCTCCATCAGTTGGGAATGGGCTTGTGCTGAGGCCTGGCAACAGCCGGTGCTGGATCGGGCCTTCCGTAGTCCTTGGCGTTTGCTCTAAGGAGCCTTTCGTGGATGATGTTGGTCTCTGCTAATTCCTTTTCCGCTGATGATGATGTTGTCGCTTTCCATGCTTCCTATTGACACGCAATTAAAAGCTACGAGCGAAGTTCTAAAATTGCCTCAAAGTGAGAAAGAAATTTTGAGCACAACTCTGCATGCATAGGCACCGGTTTCACATTTGATCCGTGGTATCACCTGTTTATAACTATAAAAACGAGAAGGCACTTTCATGCGTATGTGTGATTTTCTCATTTATTATGTTAAATCCAAAATTCGCACAGTTGGCTGATCAAATAGAGGATTTCAAATTAGAAAGGCCATCGATATTGGGCAAATTGTTATGAGTCTAGACTACTTCCATAGATTGAAGGTCTAAACTTAACCTATATATGAGATGTGTAGAGTGTTCCATGAGCCACTAGATAGCCGAGTTTTTGCATTCATATCCCTTGTTTATCAACTCATTTTTTGATGTTATTTTGAGGAACAATATCATTCTAGCGATAATTTTTCTTCCTTTTCTTCTTCTCGTCATGAAAATTAAAGTGCCAAATATTAAGGTTTTGGCTGCGGAAAACCAGACAATAATATAACAAAACCCGAGAGAGAGAGAGAGAGCAATGAACACAAACCTGTTGATCAGTCCTTTCACTCGCATCCACTTCCTTAGCCAACTTATCCAGGGACTTGAAGGGTCGACCTGCCCACAACACGCCCCACGCTTTATACACATTGAGCAGCAGCACCATAAAAACTAATTTGATACACATTCCCACGTCTCCTGAATTATGGGACATACTCTCTGCTCTCTAGTGACTCCTCGGGATAGACCAATGAGATTATTCTACCGTTATTCATACTTTTGACGATAATACGAAAAACAACAAAAGCTGCAAGTCCACATGATGATAAAAGACCCACCTGCATGACACGATGTGAAAAGTGAAGCTGGGAGGAGGAGGATTAGGAGCAGACTGATTTTGATCTTCAGAAGCACGACCCCCATTCTCATGATCACCTTTCTTCTTTCTCGCTTTAGTTCTTTTGCTTTTGCACAGAGAGAGAGAGAGAGAGGCTAAATCATGAGATGCTTCTGCATTAGCCCAAGGAGACCATTGCAGTGCCTATACCAAATTATTATGCGCATTAGAGTTAGTTTGAGTGGCAATGTATAGATAAACAGGAAACTTTTAATGCTATCTGTGATGGAGGGTGCAAATTTATGTTTTTTTTTTCCATTATATTAAGTTTACTATTGAAAATTAAAAGGTGAAGGCCATCCTCTTTTCTCTTGTAGGGCTTTATAAGTCTATGAAGTTAGTGGATTGATGATTTGGTGTTAAATTAGTGATAAAGCATTGACCGTGACCTCCAGTGGAAATTATCAAAGTAGCCCCCATGTTTTGGACTATATTTTTTTCTCCTCACAATGCATAGCCATTTGCAGGAATTTATTGCATTTGGAAACTCTTTAGAGCAAATTAACTTTCCGGATATAAAGGTCGCTCTTCCCACATTACTATGTAATATAAATGTTTGCACTTGCTCTCCTTTTTACTAGCTATTCCTGTTAGAGGTCTTAAATAGAAAAAATTGAGTGAGTTTCGCGATCAGGTTATTTTAGAATCAGATAATTTTCTGGTCGAAGTCAGTTTTCGGGTTCTCTGAGCTCAGATACGGACTTCACTTTCAGTTATGAGCTTCCTCGAGTTTTAGATATATTGATCTAACTTTTCTGGACTTCAAGTTCAGTCAGGTCAGCGTGAAGTACTGCAATTGTTGGTCGGGGGTCACTTTAGGGATGAACTGGGGTGGATTCCTCGTGCCAGTCAAGAACTTTGTTACCTCTAATTCTTGTTCTTGCTAAGATGAAGCAGCTAATGTTGGGCATGAAATTTGCGGAGTTAATGTCATATTTAGATAGGTCTACTGCATTTGCCTTTGGAGAAAGTATTTTAATAACAAGAGCAGCATTTTTGCATACTCGAAAGGTTTAAGTTATTTATGAATTGTTAAAGATTGGAAGTAGATAGTTCTTGAATCTCCTTAGAAAGGATGTCAGTTATAATCTACGATTCGAATCATCTCAAAACGCCATAAAATGGTAATGATGAAAAGCTCAGGTCAGCAAAGGGTTGGATAGAAGGGCAGAATCGTACTTATCGTACTTGATGATGTGTGTTTATAGGCAAAAAGGTAACGCAGGTAAAAGGGTAAAGGATGTGATTTCTGCTTAAACATAATATCAGTGTGGTTAGTTGTGCTGGGAGGTAATAAAATATATATAAAAGTGAAAAAGATAAAGTAAAGTTGGTCTAAAAATTGATTTTCTGGATGACTAGTGCTTCCAATTATCCTAAACGACAAGTTGAAAGGGACACTAGTGGAGAATAAAGAGAAGCATCCGGGATTTAGTATATGATAAGAAAGATGAAAGATAATATATTTGAGACGGGCCTTCTTCTTTATGGAAGTGGTGTCAGCTAAGCACAAGTCTCCCTTCCTTTCTTTTCGAGTTAGACAATGGCTTATCGCTTTTGATTGTATTATTTGCCACTCTCTTGATGGCGTTGAAAATCTGCGTTCCATGTCTTAGAATTGAAGGTTTAGTAGGTCCTTTGTAGTTGCAAATGGGTATCATATCATGCTTGCGAAGGAGGTTGCATTAGGTTCTCTTTATAACCTGGAAGGGGCTAAGAGGTTCGACATCGGATTCATCAATGCAAAGAGATAGATTGAGAGGCCATCGGTGAACTGTTGTCGTAAGATATATGAACCAGTAAAGACTTCTACTAAAAGAATATTAACGAGAGAGAAGAACCTCCTTCACTACTTTTATTCCATATCCCGTATTTAGAGAGTCAAAGCTCTCTGTAAGAAGCAAATGAAGGAGATTATTTAGAAGAATTTTGATTTAAGCACTTCAACGTCGGATACAAGTCTGAATTTCTATGAGGCTCAACTTAGTATCTATGTAAAAGCTAGATTCTGTTTCTACTTATGTCAGCATTCAATCGTATAATTTGTAGAATATTGACTCATGCCATTGCTATGAGCTACAGGTTTTTCATAATTGCAATATGATAAATTACGAATAGACTGAATCAATATGCTCGGTACACAAATTGCAGTGAATGAGATAGCGAATCGACATGCCAATTACCGATATCTTTCTGAGCCTTACGTTGAATTATAGAAGAAGATTTAACTGAATGATTGATAGATGATAATTCACAGCTCCACCACCCCGGTCGCTCTCCTATTCATTTCCATCACCCTATCCACCTCATCCTCGACCTCCTCATAAACTCGCTACCATTGATTTATATTGATATAACTAATATTGAGACTAGGAATGCATTGCAAAGAATGTTAAAAGTTCATGGAGTACGTTGCAATTGAAAAGTAAAGGAGCAAATCACGAATTTCAAAAGTCCAAGGCAAAATCTAATTTCCTTGAATTCACTAGAAGCATTCGGCAGGTATACTAATTACGTGAGAGCAGTTAATTGAACTTTTAAGGAAAACATAATGAATTCAATATTGGGAATTTCAAAAGATTAAAAACTTTTTGCGAAAATTGAAGCAACAATATGAATGTGGCCGTTAGGGTTGTACATTCGGTTTTATTGGGAATCAAATTGAACCGGCTCTAAAAACTTGTGATTCTCGTTTTGGAGGCGGAACCATCCGGGAACCGGTCTTGCAAGTTGAACCAAGATCCGGTTAGACTAGTACGAACCGAGAACCGGTCCAGTAAAACCTTAGTTCTTTTTCCTATTATTGCTGCCACTATTGAGTTCCTTTGTCTCCTCTGTTTTCCTCTGTCTTCTTCAGTCCACTACGGTATTGCTTTCATTGTCACTGCAATCTCCAATTAAGATCGTGTTCACTATTGCTACAACCTACCCTCACTCCATCTTAATCATCTCCCACCACCACTCCCATGGCACTTCTATAATATCTAGCACTACCACCTTCGTTCAATAGAAAATATACTCTCGATAAAGTTTTGAAGGGTCAACAGTCAACTCTCCAAGACAGTTGTCAAAAGCTAAAAGAATATTAGATGTCCAAACATTGGCTTACAAGTTTGATATCAATGAGGGGTCTCTCTCAAGCACTCGCGCACTCACACACAAACACATGCAAAGCATAGGAATAATTACCATAAAGTCTTAGACCTATTATATATGTATTAATTTAGTCACAGACCTTTCAATCATATTAATTTAATCCTAAACATTTTCATGTTTTGTTGATTGAATCCATCTAATCAATTTTGGCCGGAAATTTTTGATATGGACACTAACCGTTACACGTGACATGACCCACGCTAACATGGATAATTTTTTTTTTAATATTTTAAATACTTTTCCAATTTTTTTTATTAATTTTGTTATTTTATTTTTTCCTTTTCTTCTCTTTTCCTTTTTTTTTTTCATTCTAATCGGCAAGATTATCGACGCTCACCATCTGCTATGCAAGGGCTGTGAAGCCTGCGCCACAGTCGACGAGGGTTATGACACTTGTTGGATCAAGGCAAGGCGGCCTTGCCTAGATCTAGGCCAAGCAAGGGACACGATTGCAATGGCCTTGCCCAAATCTAGGCCTAAACAAGGGTTGTAGCCCTCACCGGCCAAAGTGAGAAAAAATAAATTAGTGGTGATTTTGGAAAAATACTTTAAATTTTTTAAAAAATTATCCATATCACTAAGGCTATGCCACATAAAACAACCAATGTCCGCATCAGCGATTACCAATCAAAATTGGTCGAATAGACTTAACTGACAAAATGTAATAAAACTTAATTGGGACAAATACAATAAATTTGTAACTTTTTTTATTTTTGGTTATCCTCAGATGTACGCATATGTATTATTCAATTTAAATATTAATTAAAACTGAAAATAAGAAAAAAATAAGAATTTTTGAATAAAATGAAAATAAATAAAATAAAAAGAAATAGAAGTAATATGAAGTAAGGATCCTTTCAGGAAGTGATTTGTCTGCCCGGAAAAGGGGGTTAAACTCCAGTTCTTCCACTTTCATTCATTGATTCACTCCTTCTTCAGATGAGATAGAAGTATCTCTATCTCACAAGAAGCTAGGAAATTAACAAACGCCCATTTTGAAATCTGGGAGGGGGATCAAGATCAAGAAGTTATCGAAATTTTTTTCTTTAAGAATTTATTTAATTTTTTTCTTTAAGAATTTATTTGATTCAGGGAACAAATTGAATTTCTTCATCATATGATTCGATAAAATATTTTGAATCTATGTCGAATTGGTAGATAATCTCAATCAAATGAATTTCGTTTTAATGGGAGTCAATTTATTAATTAATTAGCGTCAGCCTTGAAACAATTCATTGCATTGATATTTATCAAATCTAATTTTGACCCTATACTATACTATCTAGGTAGTTTCTTTTTGGTGATACAGGGAAGAATCCTAAAAGCTGAAGATACCGACTAGGAGATTGACGGGGAAAACAAATGAAAAGGAAACGTGGAAAATGAACTTTAAGGGTTAAATAAGTGGACAAGACAATGGAATTTTTACACCTCATTTATTAAGTCCACCATCGCAATACTACTGAGTACAATCCCTCACCTCTAGTGAATGTACAATAACATGGGCTGGAGAGAGATTAATCTAATGTGCAAATAAAGATACAAAATGCTGTTTCATAGTTGGTAAAGAAACACAATGAAGCAATAGCAGCAGCAGCAGCAGCAGCTTAATATATCGAAGGCATTCAAGTTGCAGAATCTACTAACAGGATGCAAGAGCATTCGATACTAAGCAATTTCTGTTTCGCTCTTTTCTTCCTTAATTTCTAAACCCTGTTAAATGTGCCCTTCTTTTTTCCGACCCTAAACCATATCTTCACATAATCATCTCCGATATCATACCAAACATCCAAATCTTCAGATTGCTTTGAAAAAGTAGAGACCTAGCATGGCTTTTGTTGTGAGCAACCTGGGAACAAAAATCTAAGAAAAAACTTCTCTTCCCCCATTGATGATGGAAAAAAACACAGCTCGAAGCCACTACTGACCACCAATCACTTATTCCTCAGTTCCCACAACTGACTGAGACAACCAACTTAACTAAGAAATCGCAAACTCCTAGCAACAATTGTCCAATACGGATCTCCAATATCCAGTCACAAGATTAAGATACCACTGGCTCTACATTTGATTGAACAGTCACCAGTATAGAGAAATCATAAGGACTGGTGCACTTAGAAGACGAGATAAGCCGCCATCATTCATTCATGAAAAGTGATAATAACTGCCAAGCTACAACTATGAGTGTCCACCACAAGAGAGAAAGTTCAATACATACAATGAAGATGCTGGGTAAAAAAAACATTATGATTTTGAAACTTCATCTGCTTTGACGTCACTCTCATGTCGCAGGCTGTTCACTCTACTGTAAGCAGACTTAGCACCCTGAGAAGGGACAGAATTAAACCATATATGGAGACTGAAAATGTCTTCTTGTAATCAAGTGCAAAAATTTTCTCCAAGTAAATGAAACTTACTTGGAAGATTGTCCCAAGCTTCTTCAAAGCATGAGCACGAAGTTTGAGAACATCCCTAGAAGCATTAGGGTCTTTAAGAACCTGAAACAACAAAAGAACAGTTAGGTTATTTTCCTTTCAAATGACCCTTGTTTGAGTCAGCTAATGTCATCATCATGCTGGAAAGTAATTGAAATTTCGAGATGGCTTTTGGCCAATCACGCCCTAGAGAAAGCATGTGATATGCAAAAATGCACCCCTCATTCCACCATCACCATGCAAGCATTCTGTCTGAGTCAGAACCACCACTTCTAATAAACATTGTAACCGACATCTAGCCCAGTTCAGATATATCAAAAACAAAATATGTAAACTATTGAGCATATAAAACAAATTGGCAGGAAATAGGAAGGGAACAATTTGAAATTTTAACAGTGGCCCCTCCTCCACTCAGTCAGCAGTCAACAAGGTACAGAGGGATGATCCACCTAAGCATACTACGACCTTTCATCCAAATGTCAAATTCAGGTTCTTAAAATGTAGTTTTCTTGAGCAATGTTATAGCTTTTCACATATCAGTCATGATTAGCTGGTCAAGGATGCTATCACAAGCTTATATAATTTTGAGCTACTAAAGATCTAGTACTCACTGCTTGGCAAACATGCGATAAAGTTGACTCGATGTCAACCACATTAATTTGCCAGAGCGAATTAAGCATGGCATCCTTCTTGTCTTCAATAGTTTTTAGAACAATCTCTTCTTTGTTTTCTTTGTTTTCTCCTTCATTCAGATGTTTCAGCTCATCCTGAATTTGAATCAAAGACACAGCACCTACACATTCAAGAAGACATGAGTTTGTTGACTGTAGTAGGAGTTCTACAAGAAGTAAAAGACCTTGAGGCGGAGATCATAGCAGCATGCATCATTTCCCAAGATTGACAGAGAAAATACCAGAAGCTGCCATCACTTGTGATTTTATCTGGTGCCCCGTATCTCGAACCCATTCTGCTAGAAAAGGGACCTTCATATATCGTTTATCCTTTCCAAGTTCCCTTGCAGCTTTTCGCGTGTAGACATACCCAATAGTATGAAGCATGGCTTCTCCAAAAGCTGTGGATTACAACAGTCAATGTCAATGCAATTATCATCAGTGAATGAAAAGTAAAGCGAGCCTTTAATAGGGCCGAATACTTTCTCTTGATTCCGTCATAAAAAAAAAATGTAGTTTATATATATATATATAGAGAGAGAGAGAGAGAGAGAGAGAGAGAGAGAGCTGATGCGACACAACAAATTTCTCAAAATAGTTTAGCCAAACAGAAGTGAAAAGAGAATTGGCAATCAACACCCAAACACTTTAGACTGATTTCTTTGTTTTTTTTTTTTTTTTTTTTTGCTTGGTTTGTGATTATTACCACTCTTCAACTAGCCGGTAATTTACATAGGAATATTGAGGATGTGTACTGTCCTATGAAATTAAACAAAGCAAAATGCATCCAACAGGAGCAGCATCGGGAAAATAATATTACAGTATGTTGCTGTTTGGAATTATATCAAGTTCATCCTCTAGTTATTTACATGTGTAAAAGAAACTATGCAACGGAATCTTCAGGAGTCTTCACTTTATTATGGATTTGTTCTAGTTCCAGTAAAAGGAAAAAAAAAATTGCTGTTTCTCACAATTTTAAACCTCAGACTACTAAATCATGATGAAATTCAAATGACACCAAACCTGATCACTCTTTGACCTTCTCACTAAACAAAATAGATCTATATGTGAGTATCCGAGAACTTTCACTGTTCTGGTAAAACATGAATTCAAACTATTACTTATTGACATCTGCCAGCTGACACCATTTCAAGTAAATCCACTTTGAAGAGCAAATATACATGAATATATTAGCCGGTCAATGTTGGAAGAGTAGTGCTTAATTAAAAGCATTTATTTTCATATATATGGCATTTACAGTAGCCAGATGTTGGCTAAACAGAGAGACCAAGGGAGAAACTTGAAAAATTTCAACATTAATAGATATTACCCAATCTTCCCAGAAAGTTAAATTCCAGTGCTTGATCTAGTCTGTTTTATCTGCCTTTGCTCTTTTTCAAGGTGGAGGTTAGATCCCGTGGCAATGTATAAGAGATGATTTTGAATAGGTAGATGGTATCTGATGTCTTATATTTTGAAATGACATTTCAGTATTGCCAATGCATTGTGAAACTCTTCTGCACCTAATCATTATCAGATAATTACATGATGATTTGTTGGTTATAGCCCAGCCTTTTGGTCTATGCAATTTGTTCAAAAATTGGATAAAGTGATCCATGTAAGAATGCAACCAAAACCTCCCTTGTGAGGAGTAATTCAATACATAAGCACACCCAAGAAGAAGAGTTACATGCTTGAGAGAGGCGCCTTGCTTCTGATGTTGCCCATTTAACAAACTCTTCCGTTTGACCTTCAACAAAAGGCTGAAGGCGATCCTTTAAAATATTTATAAGTTTTTCTTCCCTTTCATTTTGCATCACCTGCACCAAAGAAATGGAGAAACAGGTCAAAGAAGTTGCATATACTGACAAGTACAGTGGCTGGGTGGGGTCTTGGAAGCATTAAAAAATATATCAATGCAGTTTATCAGAGGAATTGTTCATGTAGCAGAAATAATACCTTCATTTTTTCCTGAATTTTCTGCTTACGGACTTCAGGATCCTGAGAATCCTCTTCAGCTTCAATCCCTGATATAGAAGCCAATGCAAGTTGCCCAACATAATCTTCAAACAAGTCACTCCCAAAAAGCATCCCAAACACGGCTGAGGGGTCCAACATGGTGTCCCTAACAAACGAAATATAGTTAAGAAATCCAACATTTGTTTTTCCGTTTCCTTTTTCTTCCTTCTGAGAACTAAATGGGAAGAAACCAGAAGGAATCATGAAATTCCTTTTTGTACATATGATCTGGCATAAACAGACATGGAAATCAAATAGTCTAGAGAAAAAGTCTAGATTAAAAGGAATGAAAACACTTGCTCATTAGAGATTATCCACACAGGTAAAATTATTTAACTTACTGTATCAGCTGTCAAATTTAAGAGGCTAGTACTCAAAATAGCTACGAGGCAAGCAATGTCAGCACTTTTAAACCCAAAATAACTAAGAGCTAAAAAATACAGCAAACCCATTTGTGACCACTTGGACACTTGCATTTCATTGAATTTATTTGTATACTCAAAGAACACCACTATCCTTCTAAAAAGAATAAGTGAGTTTAGCTATTTAATGAATTTCGGAATGTAATTGTTTATTTTGATGAAAAGCATGTGCTAGAAAATGAGGTGCTAATAAAATTAAGTGTACTCTGAAGATCTAGCTCATTGTTGCTCAGGAGAAGAACTTACTGAGTAACTCCTGCCTTTCCATGCTTGTCATATGCCTCACGCTTCTCAGGATCACTCAGAACTTGATAGGCCTCCCCAAGAATCTTCACAAACATCAAAGGCACAATGAGCAAGACCAAATATATTTTCTAAAAAGGTTAAGGCTAGATATTACATCTCAGAAAAAGCTTCTGAGCTACATAACATGTGAAAGTCTGTTGAGCTGAATGCGGAAAATAATATCCATGAACAACATTCTTTTTTCAATCTCGACCCAAGTTAAAATACTGAATGACTTCCAGATTATTCTGCTCCGGAAATTGACTTTTTCAATTGACATTGCTTGCTTGGGGACTCCAAACATTCAACTAGTCAAATAAAAAGATTGTCATCCAAGAAAGCTGAAGTAACCCATTGTCAATGTAAGTTGTAGTTTTGCATTCAAACTCAGGGTGGTTATACTTGTTCAGGATAACAAAATAGACAATCAAACTGACCTGGAAATTCTCTGCTGCTTTTGGGTCTCCAGGATTCTTATCTGGATGAACCAGCCGTGCCTGAAAGACAACGCGTAAACTAAATTCAAGCAACGAAAATTGAATATTTCATCATATCAAGCAATGAAAATTGAATATTTCATCATATTCACACAACCTTATTCCCAACCTGGTCATAGGTACAACAAACCAATTCTGTTTTCAATTAAACCAGCATTTCTTTCTTCTTAGCCCAATCACATTGCAAAGTCTATTACCTTCCATTTGAAGCTCATTCTGACCCAAAAAGGAAAAAACAAACAAACTCGCAGATGATCAGTTACCTTGAGGTAATAAGCCTTCTTAATATCAGCTGCAGAAGCATCCACGTTCACGCCGAGGATGTCGTAATACGCCGTCTCCTTCACCATCTCCCTCTCTCTACCCAGAAACAAAAATATGTATAAGCATCAGAGAAACACATCGAGAAGATGACCAACCTTGTAATAGCAATTCTCTCAGCCAAATTCAGCCTTCTCCGCTACCCATTCCCCATTTCCCATGATAAAAGAAAGAATCAAGAAATCCTTTAGATACCCATTTCATTTCCACACTACCCATTTCACCCATTTCATTTCCCACACACGCAGAGTAACAACCGAAAAGAAAACCCCGAAATACAGAAGCGCCGGGGGGTGGTGTGTGTGGCGAAGAGGCTTACGAAATCGAAGCTGAAAAACAGTGGAAAACACGAGGTGATCGAAGGAGAAGCGAGCGAAACGAGAGTGCTCGAAGGAGAGAACGAGCTGGATCGATCCAGGGCGCAGAAGAGCTCACGTACGGAGTAGATCCTGATCTGATTCGAAGAGTGCGATGAAATCAAAATACAAAGCACTAAATAAAACGGTGGAGTGGAAGGCGATCCGTCGGTCGGAAGGAATATGGTAAAGGGAGAATCGAAACGACAACGCGGCTAAGGAAAATCGAAGGGACGCGAAGGAAAGGGACTATGCGTTTGCCGCTGCGTCGTTTTGTACTGCAAGTTTAGCGATGTCGACCAGCGTCCACGTAAGAAGATTTCCTTCGTTCTGGTCCTTCGAAAATGTCCGGCCGACAACGAAGTAAGTTTATGCTTTTTCCTCGCATCGTATGCGCTGCGTGGGGGGCGTCACGCGCGGTGGAATTAGGCCCCGTTTGGTTCGATTTTGAAAATAAGCTTTAAGATTCTAAAGTCCCTTAATCAAATATAAACACATTTGATTCGATTTTTTGGACAATTTTGGCAAGATGCAATCTCTAAGAACCTTTAGCCCAATGCAGTTCTAAGGTCCAAGTTACATTTTCAGAATGCAAATTCGGTACTGTTCATCTTCTTCCTGGTACTATTCATTTTCTTCGGAGAGACGAATGGAAGCCCACGACCGACGATCAAGAAATGGCCCGTGCCGGTGATTGTCGCCTAAGGCATCGTCGACCCCGGCAACCGCTGCCTAGGGGTTGTGGTCACCCGACGACCGTCACTTGAGGTCGCACGACCTAGGCGACGGTCGCACGACCCAAGCGACAGAGGCTTGAGGTCGCCGGACCTCAGGCGACGCCTGGGTTGCGTGACCCAAGTGACGGTCGCGTGACCTAGGCGACGGCACCTGAGTCGCGAACCCCAGGCGTCGCTTGAGATCCGGCGGCCAAATCTGGCCGCGGACATTGGTCGCCGGTGGCCGTGGCGGATTTGGCCACCGGCGGCTACATTTTAAAAAAAAAATTAAAAAATTTTTTATATAAAATTTAGCAAAAATCCTTTACAAAATGTAGTTTTTACCAACGGTGTTTAAGCTAAAGTCCTTTCACAATGCACTTTAAAATTACAATTTATCAAACGCTATTTGCATTTGCACAAACCCCTTTAGCTCATATTTGCATTTTCTCAATGACATTTACTCAAAACCGAATCAAACGGGCCCTTAGTCTATTGTGAGTAAAAGTTTCCTTGAATCGAATGCTAAGTCGATTGAGATGCATATCCCCCGACTTTGGTAAGAAGTATGCATATCCCCCGATTTTGGTAAGAAGTCTTGTCTCATTCGACTTGCAAAAACTAATACGTACACCAAGTGAGCTTCTCAGCATAACAGGTTCCAAAATGGAGTGGGTTGGAAACCGAATTATGAATAAGGTTTTCATAGCTTTGGGCTTTTACAATTTAATTCGCAATTTTGTTCTAGGCTGGTGTAGGGTGGGCTAACTGGAGGCCTTCCTTCTTGATAAGCACGTAGACCTCCTAGGCAATTTGAATTGTCCCTTTAAGCATTCTGACTAAACATATATGTTAACGCACTCCTCTTTGACTTTCTCAAAACGGGCTGTTCAATTACTTAAATGCCTCAAGTAAATCTAGGATTTTCTGCATGGAGAGCCAATCTCACCGTCAAGGAGCTTGCAGCTCCATTGATTAGCTTCCTAAGATGGCACAAGCAAAAGTCTCCCTCCTAGTATGAACTATTAATGTTAAGGGTTCCCGAGCCTAGCAATGTCTAAGATCCCGATGAGTTTGTTGGAAGATACGCGTGAATCTTCCGGATATCATTTAGATTGAGATTGATATATTGAATCAATTAAGATCAATTTAATATCATATCTGATTTGTAGATTATATTGTTGTCTTTTTCTTATTTACATTTTGTACTATAATTTGGAGCATGTACATTAAGTTTGTAAGCAATACAAAATATAGAAAAATTTCCCCACAATTTCTCTATTTCTCTTCTCCTCATCTTTGTGGTTTCTTGCTTTCTTTCATGGTATCAAAGCGCCAATCATGTGCCTGATTTTGCTTCTGCACCCTATAGTTGCCTGCTAGAAGAGACACACTAACCTGCAAAATAGCATAGCATTCCAACATAGGAATCAGTCTCCTAAAGATCAAATTATTAAAGCAAGTGAAGAAAGGAAAGGAATTTTTTTACCACCACTGTGGCCAACAACCAAATCCCTAAGAAGCGTATCCCATTAATGGACACACCTACCTTAGAGATACAAGATCTCGCATAAAATACAACTGCTGAAGTTATTGGAGCCCGAAGCCAACCTATTTTGGGCCAAGTTATCCAATGGCAACCCAATTAGGGGTGGCCCATTGTAGGCCAACTATACTAGTGGGTGCCTTTTCCCATGTACCATGGGCCAAGTCCAAATTTCTCTTTTCTAGGAATCCAGCTTCATGGGGAAAACATCCAACCCAATGATGGCCCACCAGCCATAATGGGGTAGATGCATCGAATGGAACTGGATCTTCTAATGTGGGCAAAAACCCTACCAGGTCATTCAGACCAAATGCAAGGATACCAAGTGGGTTGAATCCGAGTCAATGTGCAAATCCCTACCCGGGCTTTTCACTCGATTTCTTACCGTTTCCCATCACAGCTGCCAAAAGTTGCCTAGAACCCAAAAACACATTGTTTGTCTCCACCACCAGTGGATCGGAGTTGCGGCTCATCAACTACCTTCTCACAAGGCTAAAGAACTACTCGAATTGGGTGGGGGAGTTTCTGCGAGCCCTAGTTACAAAGGATAAAGAAGATTTCATTAATGGAACTATTCCGGTTCCAACTAACAAAATGAAGGCACAACAATGGAAAAAAAATGCAACTAATTAGTAAGAACTTGGATAGGGAACTATATAAGCCCAAAAATTGCCGCCAATTTACCTCAAATAGAAGACTCAAAAACCATTTAGGATAGCATAAAAGAGATATACAAGAAATTGGACTGGGCAAAAATCTTCTTGATTCATCAAGCCCTTATAGAGTTGAAGCAAAATAACATGACTATAACAACATGCGTCAACAGGCTTTCAGCGCTCTAAAATAAGCTAGAAGCGGTCGAAGAAAAACTCGAGGGGCCAGAGGCGACCCTATAATAGTATAAGGTGATGAAAGATAGAGAGAAGGCCACATGCTTCCTCCTGATTCTAAACGAGAGTTACCTAACTTTCAGGTCCCAGATCTTAGCTATGGAGCCCACACCTTCCCTCGGCCGCATTTTCCAACTGGCGGTGCAAGAAGAGAGCTAGCGACTCACCTCAGAGAAGCATGCAAAAGGAGCCGATAGTCTTGCACTCACGATGAGGGGCAAGAAGGGCAAAAAAACTCTAGACCGAGAGAAGGAGAGGCGAGAAGGGCTAGGATTTGGGGGAGACCAACGGAGTTTTAAAGGATCTAGAACCAACGACTCAAATTGATCGTAGCAATCCAATGGTCCCAGAGGCACCCACTCTCCATCAAATCTAGATGGTGGCAAGGCATACGAGTCTAAAGGATCCAACGATGGCCATTTTTCCAGAAATTGCAAGCCCAATTTCAAAAAACAAAGGAAAATCATTTTGTGAATATTGCAAGCAGTCCCACCACACAATAGATGATTGCTGGAGGTTACACAGAGAAAAATATATTAGTAGCTTACCAACTTACAAAGTCGGCAGGTGCAAATCAACCCATCACATATGGGCAATATCAACAACTCATGCATGCTTTGTAGATATTGGACACCAAGTAGCTTCTAGGTATTTCTTATTGCTTGATAAATTCCATATCAAGAAATGCAAATCATTGATTCAAGAGCAAGTGATCATATCAAATGTGATAAGGGTATATTCTCTATTATTCATGAAGAATTGGATATTGCTATTACTGAGCAATTGCCCAATGGAAATATCACTCATGTCACTACAATAGGGACAATGAATCTTAGCTCCCAAATTACTCTAAAAAAATGTTATTTATGTCCCGAACTTCCAATTTAATCTCATTTCTATGTCTAGAGCTTGTAAGGAAAATTTCTACTATGTCCTATTCGATGCTGATACTTGTTTATTTCATGTCCTTTTGACTAGCAAACATATGGGCTTGGGTATTCTCTCTGAAGGATCATTCTTTTGGACTAGTTTTCCAAGAAGTCTTGATTGATCTTGTGTTTCCTGTAATAAACAATCATTGTATATATCAATGATAAAAATTTCCTTTTGTATTCCAGAACAAGCCATAGTTCTCTACTTCCTTATCTTCAATGTCATATCCATCCGCTTGCAAAATATTCACGTGCACCCTTCCCATTAAGCAAAAATCATGCAAATAGTGTCCTTTAATTACTTCATATTAATGTTTGGAGACCCTATCACACACCAAATCATGATGGATCTCGGTTTTTTCTCACTATTATGGATGAATACTTCGGAGTCACATGGATTTTCCTCATACAATCTAAAAGTCAAGTTTTCTTCAATTTGAAGACTTTTATTTCTCTGTCAAAGACCCAATTTCAAAAATCTGTGCAACGTGTTTGGACTGATGATGAAAGAGAATTATTCAATCACGAGTGTGCTACCTTTTTTTCATCTCAAGACATATTACACAAGAGTTGTTGTATATACACTCCGCAACAGAATGGAGTAGTGGAAAGGAGACATTGTCACTTATTGGAAGTTGCGTGGGTTTTGAAATTTCAAGCCTCTATTCCAGACAATTTTTGGGGAGATTACTTGATGACTGTAGCTTATCTGATTAATCACATTCTGACAAAGGTACTTAACAGACAAACTCCTTTCGAGTTCTTTTTGGAAAGAAGCCGAAACTGGATCATCTTAAAATCTTTGGATGTTTGTGTTATGCTACAACAGTGGGCCATCAGGACAAAATGGGTTCTCATGCTCGGTGTTGTATATTTATGGGATATCCCAGTCTACAAAGAGGATACCATCTATTTGAATCATCCACAAGAGAATTCTTCATTAGTAGAGACATCATGTTCCATGAAAATATTTTCCCATTCAATAAACAAGAGTCAGTAGGAGCAGAAGACATGGGGACTTCTTGCCTTCTTCCCATTGAGGAACCCCTCAATGACCAAGAATATGTCTTGATTCCAAAGAAACTTAGCAATCCTTCAACGTCCAATTCAACCCGAAAATAATTCATTCAAAGGCAATAATGGACCAGACTTCTAATGAAGTGGCTATTAAGGAAACATCTAGTGCTACAACAGGACCAATTCCAGAGGATCCTTCACCTTCACCTCCAGAGCATGATCTACCACGATGTTCTGGACAAGCCACGGGTACATTGACTTGGACCAAGGACTATAAATGTGGTGCACGGAACCCACTAGGTATTCATTACCAATCTCTTCCTATGTTTCCTTTGATAAGTTATCTCCAAAACATAGATGTTGCATTACTCACATCTCAGAAGAGCGAGAATCATCCAGCTACAATGAAGCATGCTCTAATCCGTGATGGCAGAAAGCTATGGAAGCATAATCGCGAGCCTTAATGGATAATCACGTATGGGAGCTTATGATGTTGCCTCCTCACCGCAAGCCAATGGGATGCAAATAAGTATACAAAATTAAATATTGAGTTGATGGATCCATTAAACGACACAAGGCTCGATTGGTAGCTAAAGGATTCACATAGCGAGAAGATTTTGATCATCACGAAATATTTTCTCCTGTAGCCAAAGATGTTACTATCCACTCGTTTCTTTCAGTGGCGGATTTCCAAGATTGGTCATTACACCAAATGGACATCCACAATGCCTTCCTCCATGGAGATTTGGATGAAGAAATTTACATGAAAGTTCTTCAAGGTTTATGGAGACAAGGGGAGGATAGAGTGTGTCGTCTCTGCAAATTCCTTTATGGCCTCAAACAAGCCTTCAGGCTATGGTACACCAAATTTTCTAAGTAATTGTCGATTCAAATAGTCAAAATATGATTATGCTCTTTTCACATAGATCAAAGGTATGTCATCCATCTCCTTGATGATATATATAGATATTATACTCATTAAGGGTAATACCAAGGTTGCTGTCAAGGTCGCAAGGAATACTTGCACTTTCCATTTCACATGAAAGAACTTAGGATCCCCTAAATATTTTTTGGGAATTGACATTGCACAATCAGATTAAGGGATTTCTCTCAGCTAGAGAAAAATTGTACTAGAAATCATATAGAAAGTAAGACTATTAGGATGCAAGCTAGTTATTGTTCCAATTGAGCAAAATGTTAAATTAACTACGGCTGATTATGATGCAAGAGTATCTCAGGAAGGTGATCCCATACTCAGAGATTCATCAGGTTATCAAAAACTCATTGGAAAACTTATATGTTTGACTATGACTCGGCCGGATATATGCTATACAGTGTGGACACTCAATCCATTTATGCATAAGCCAAAGTAGTCCCATATAAATGATGCCCTGAAAATCGTGAAATACTTGAAGAAATGCCCAGGACTTAGAATTCTTCTCTTCAATAAGTGTGATATGGAAATGATTGCTTACTGCGATGCAAATTATGCGACCTATCCAATGAGTGGAAGATCCACCACAAGTTTTTCTATTAAATTGGGAGATTCTCTATTCTCGTGGAAGACAAAGAAGTAGCCAACCGCTTCATTATCCTAAGCAGAGGTAAAGTATCAAGCTATTGCGAAGACCACCTGTGAAATAGTGTGGTTAAAAAGCTTGCTTCGAGATCTTGGGGTACAAATTAAGGGACTGACCAAGTTGTTCTGCGACAATAATGCAGCCATCAAAATTGCATCAAACCCATAATGCACGAGAGCATAAAGCATAAAGAGGTGGACTATCATTTCACTCGAGAGAAAATTCAAGAAAGACTAATTGAGACAAGAGGGATTGGGACTGTAGAACAGCCAGCAAACGTCTTCACCAAACCTCTATATCAACACACTTATTTATTGAGTAAGCTAGGTGTCTTAAATATTTATAAGCCACCAACTTGAGGGGGAGTGTTGGAAACTACGTGTGAATCTTCCATATATCATTTAGATTGAAATTGATGTATTTAATCAATCGAGATCAATTTAATATCAAATCTAATTTGTAGATTATATTATTGCCTTTTTCTTATATACATTTTGTACTATATACATGGAGCATGTACATTGATTCTGTAAGCAATACAAGATACAAAAGAATTTCCCCATGATTTCTCTCTCTCTTCTCCTTGTCTTCGATTTCTTGCTTTCTTTTGGAGCTGTCCATTCCTTTTCACTTTCTGAGGAGTTCCAAGCTCCAGCGACTAACGTTGTCCAACATTGCATTTGCATCTCTCAATTATACCTCTCAGATCTGACTTGGTGCCTCTAAAAATGAAATTATTTTGCGATATCCATATTTGCCATGATAGTGCTATTATGAATTCCAAGTTTATTGTTTCCCTCTTTGTGCTTTCATTGTTTAGTAGCTAGTTTTCTAATCGATCTAATCAGTAACTCGAGATATGGATTTGTACTCACGGGTGCGTCCACACTTCTTTAGTCCAAGAATTGAGGAGGAATACGCTTCCACTAGCAGAGAGGGCATACTGAATCAGGCACGACCTTTCTTTTGTTGAGTTTGTCTATTTTCAGCAAGGTGTTTTGACAAATACCCCGTATAAACATCCTGAGTTTGGGCAGGATATATAATCTCTAGACTTTACTCCAAATTCTGTTGTATTGCCCCAATAATATGATTGTCTGATTACATGATTGTCATCTTTATATATGTACATTAAAATAGATTTTCATAGTAAGTGCTTTCTGCGTACTTGCCAAATAACTAAATAAAGAAATTTCATAATTGTGAAGGCACGATTTTTTATTTTTATTTTGTCATAAGCTAGTGCTTTGAAATTAAGGTATCATTTAGTAAACTGTTGATAAGTGCTCTGAGGGTACTGGTTAGCAAAACTCACATATATACGTTCAAATGATTGGGTGGGGAATAATAAGATGGCGATGTGGGTACCTTGGGGATTTTTCACAAATTTTCCTTTTTTCATTTCGAGATTTGGAGTTGGTCAATTAGTGGGGCCATAGTTGATAATATTTTTCGGCCTTTTTTTGGGCGGCTCTATTTCCACCCCTATGTGATTAAATCCAATCAAATTTCATATTAAAAGACAAAATTGCCCTCTATTTTCAATTGCAATTCAAATTGGTGGTCTCAAATCTATTTACTTTCTTCTTCTTCTTTTTCGATATATATGTAGGATCTACTTACCATAATTAAGAATTTTATATATATTTAGTTTTTTTATTGTAGATTTTTCATGTATATAATAACACTATTTTTTATGTTTAAATATTACTTTTCTATAAAAATTTGTTTACCAAAAAGAGAAAATTTCCAAAAATCTAATTCTTTTTTATGTTGTCAATCAAATTTATAGATAACTTGTCAAGTGGATGATGTTTATAAATAAAGTAAGAATTTCTTTTCAAAAATGCCTATGAAGTATCATTATTTTGAATTTACAAGAATTAATATCATCTATGAATTGTTTATGAAAAAAAAAATCAAGATACCTCATTGTGCATAATGTTTGAGGCTTCATTCGTTTCATGAAAACAAACTTCCAGGAAGACATTTTTTTAGATTTTTAGGTATTTGTTTTAAGGAAAATAAAATTGATTGGGGAAAATATTTTCCATCAATGGAAAAAAAAATTCTTCTAAAGTAGAGGAAGATGTTTTCCACTTTTCAAATAGGGGGAAAAATTTCATTTCTTCTTTTACCCACTTTCTTTCATCAAACACATTTTCCTTTTATTTTTTAAATTGAGGTTTTGATTTATTTATTTTTTACTTTTTTTCCTTTTCTTTTTCTTTTTTTATTCTTCTTCCTTGGCCTTGGCCAGTTGCTGGCCACGGCAGTGGCCAATGACTAATCTTAGGCGATGTCACACCTCGAACCTTGAGCACGTGCACATCCCACTAAGGTCGATAGAAATGCGACTTCCCAGGACACGTCGCCTACCCATTCCTTTTAATGCACATGCAGAAGCAGATAAATAATCCCCAAACAAAACTCAATTGGAATAGAAAAGCAGGATCATATTCTCAAAACCAAACCACATACTTTTATACACATCAAACCAGTTCATTTACAAGACTAGGCTATTAACAAAAGATCTATAGAAGATCAGTCCTCAAAAACTAAGCTATCCTAAGACCAGCTAGTCAGATCCATTCACCAGCTCTTCAGTCTCCACCGGCACCGAGGGCGTCAGGTCCTCCACCAACCCATCTGGAAGATCAACAGCACTCTCACCTAGAGCGGCATCTATAATATCAAGGGGAATATCAAAACACCTGAGAGGGCCATCCAAGAATCCATCGGGTCTATAACGGTACCACGCTTTGAATCGATGAGGGACCTATGAGGAAGGTTCTCATCGACCCAGACAATAGTCACCAACATAGTCAAAAATTCTCTCAGTGACCCTCATTGGTCTACCAAAAAGCTCCGGAGGATCCTCCTTTTAAGGACCTGAAAAGTTGAGCCCACGACGGAGTGAGACATCATCTCAGCAAGTCCTACCTTTTAAAACTCGATTAGGAAGAAAATATGCCTCAAGGCGCTCTAGCCACACAAAGAGGATAGAGGACTTACCCTCAATCCTTTCCTGCATGTCGGTACAATTCATACCATCTATTAAATCATACCACCTACTCATCCATTAATACAATCACAGCTCACATAAGCTGAAATGGATGCAAGGCTCTCACAAGCTGATATAGATGGTAGCTCGTACAAGCTTATATATATATGGTAGCTCTCACATGCTGACATACCAATGCTCACACAAGCTGATAAAGATTTATATTGTACTTGCTTGCCAAAGATGTCGATTCAATAATAGACCAATCCATTCCTCAATCCAATCAATCAATTGATTCAAATTGGTCCTACAAACCAATTACGGTGCTAGAAGCCAACACCAAGTATTTTCAAGTTAAATACCAAAAATTCTCCAATTTCACTTAATTCCACACTTTTGTAATAATTATCAACAATCATCATTTTCACTCAATTTCTCAATTTAACATACAATTAGCACAAATTGACCGCACTGTTGTGATTAGTGCGAAATTCTAACGACCAGGACATTCCGCAAAATTTTCAAAAATATTAAATAATTAAATTTAATTCCGAAAATTAAATAATTAAATATTATATTATAATAATATAATTTAATAAAATGATATTTATAAAATTCGAAATGATTAATTAATTATTGGCTTAAACTAAATTGCACTAATTTAAACATACAATTAGCCCTAATTAAATAGCCACTAAACTAATCATACAACTAATTTGATTAACATTTAAATAATCTAATCTAACCACTTAAACCTACTTAGACTAATCTAAATACCCCTTAAGCATAATTAACTTACTAAGCGAGGTTTAGAGGATAAACTCACCGGTTTTGCGCGCCGGTGAGTTCACGGTGACCACAATGCCAAGGCGATCGATAAACCTCGAAGCGGCAACACCAACGGAGGTCGGGAAGACACCTAAAATGGGCCTCGAAGCCTCCAAGGTCTTGCTGTCTTCAGCTACTAATCTTGGACCAAACTAGCTGGAACCGGCGGCGATTGAGGCTGAATGGCGAAGGAGGAGCAGCAGCGGGCAGGCAAAGGTCAAGCGGGTGCAGGCGGTGGCTCCGGCGGTCTGACGGTGGCTGATCAATGACCAAGGATCCTCTTGACAGTAGCTGGTGGTGCGAGTTGGGCAAGACGGCGCACGGACAAGCTGGACAGCGAGCGCCGACCAGCAGCTTGCAACAGCAGATTGAGCGGTGGTTTGGTGGCGGATGGGCGTGCGCCTGAGGAGGGAAATGGTAGGCTCAGTTTTGCTAGTTCTTGGGACCTCTAAGGAGGACAACAATGGAGAAAGTGAAGTCTATTGGAGAAGATGAAGTGGTTGAATCAAAGGGGGACCCCCAAGAGCTCTTAAGGGCTGAACACTTGCCCTTCTCCCCTCTCTCTTGCCCCCACCATGGCTGGCCCACCCCTCAGCTATTTTCCCTTCATTAGCTTCCTCAACAAGCTTTGCAAAGTGCCCAAAATGTCATGTGCCAAGGGAGTTACGGATTTTGGATATTTGTACATCAAATCCAATCAATTCTCTCTCAATTCCATCCAATTGAAGCTCAATAAAATCAGTCCATGTGTCCTCGACCTTCTTATGACTTTTCCCCATCAAATGATCCAACTTGCATCCTGACAATTTGATTAAAAACGGCCCTCTGACTATCCCGAACAAAAATGGCCTTACTTTGCTTTTCCACTAAAAATCTCGGTTTGTAGAATAATCTTCTAAAGATAAGTCGATGTTCCTAAAATGAATTGTGACATGACAGAACTTTCAATTTATGCATTCGGGTTTAAAATCACAGTTAATTTCAATCTGGCGTGATTTGAGCGCGTCCTAATCTACCGAGTAGCTTTTAGGAATTTTCAGTGCAATTGACCCATGGTTGATTATTTTCAAGCCATGACATAATCTTCGACACATTGGCAACTCTCGGTTGTCGTAAAAATCTCAAGGTTTTAATTACGGACACAGAGTACCCAAAACGACAGAAGAATTGGTTTAGTGCCGATTGACGAGGATATTGAAATCAGGTAGAATCACCCACACTCTAATCACATATCTCAGTCGAATCGACCTATTACTGATCTATGTTTGATTCTAACATTGTCATAATAATCATTGTAAATTAATACGGTCGAGCAGCCAATTTATGGTCAGATTCTCAAGCCTATTGCATTTAAATTTCTTAACGGCTTTACATGATAGACTAGTTATCTCGTGAGTGATCAACTTGGAGAATTGAACTATAAGCGCGTCGATGAAAAGTCCATTTCATTTAATTGAAAACAAAATAAAAAATTTGGGATATCACAGGCAAGCTCCAATCTTGTCACTGGTCAACGAGGTCGAGCCTCGCCGAAGGTTGTTAAAGCCTCGCTGACCTCCAACAACTTTGGTCAAGGCTCAAGCACTACCTAGCTCGTCGAATGTAGCGAGGCTCGAGAGCACTAGCCTCAAGCAAGCTTGGGCCTCACCCAATCCTGCAAGGCCTAACTTTTTCAGAATCTAGCGAGCTTGAGTCTTGTCAGCCTATGGTGAGGTTAGAACTCGCCTATGGCCAGTCGCTGGCTATCGCCATGGCCAACAATCAGCCAAGGTCAAGGAAGAAGAAGAAGATCAAAAGAAAGAAAAGAAAAAAGAAAAATAAATTAAAAAAATAAATTAAAAAAAAAAAAGTAGGTCAAGTTTGGACTGTGCATAAGGTCGGCTAGTCAAGGTTGGGTCTAGCAATAGCAACTGTGACATTAGGGGACGTCGGACTTTGTGGCTCAACAAGGACAGTGGGGGTGGTGGCAAGAAGCAGCTACAAGTGATGACATGCGATGGAGAGTCTCGCCCAAGGGCTTGACCAAGCAATCTCTCTCTCTCTCTCTCTCTCTCTCTCTCTCTCTCTCTCTCAGACACATACACACGTACATAGGCATAATGCTCTATTTAAAATGTAAATATTGGCTAACTTCAATATTATGATGGGCCTTAAGCCTTTATATTATGATGAGCTCTAATAACCTAAGGCTTGTCTGTAATTAAACTCCCAATAGTCTGAATTAAGCTCAAATTAGGCCAATTAAGGTCCCTTCTCCCCTATGATTTTCAGGCATTACCTCCCCTAGGCTCAACTGAATTTTCCCTCCTTTCGCAGGCTCAATTTATCATTTTTAAGCTCAAAACCATTTATCGCCAATCCAATGTTAATGCAATTAACAAAAATATAAACTCAATAATAAATGCTCCTAAAACTCATGGCTATGCAATTTAATTATAATACTTTTTCTAGAGATTAAAATTAATCCCTAATTTTATAATGATTGAGTTGTCAAAATTTAGGTATCAACAGTGTTGGAAAAAGAGGTCGGCAAAGACATGTTGGCTCTATTCCATCCCACATAGGGTTGGGGCTTTACCATCCAATATGTAGCCACATTTCACTCGGAATCAAGCCATAAATAGAGTTTTTATGCAAATCAAACAAAATCTTATCTAATTATCTACCAAAATAATGCTAAAGAATTTGAATGACAAAACAATAATGACAATAACGATAACAAAGTTTCATATTCAGAGGGTAGTTTTTCTCGTCACAAATTTTTTTCTTTTCATCATGTTGCCTCTATTTTCGTCACGGCGCTCTCTTTTTACAAGTTGGTCTAGAACTTTGACTGCTACAAGAAATGTACACTCTATAGAGCTTTACGTCAGTGGTAGATAGAAATCAACCATGTCGAGGAGCATTAGCTCATGGAACCACGACAAAATTGTAATCTGACAAGAAGAACTAAATTCGCATATCAGATCATTCATTGACATGTTTGCCGAAAACTTTTTGTTCACATGGAGATGATTGAGCACTAGTTTCAGAATGTTCCTATCATGCAACTCCACATTTTCACACCTGAAATTTTTTCAATCATGGAAATGTTCGTAAATAGCAAAACAATGACCAGAAAAAGAATACATAAATAATTGGACTAAACAAATTTATAGTAGAAAAAAGATAGTGTTAAAGAAAAAGATAAAGATAAAGATAAAGATAAAGATAAAGAAAGGGGGAGGCTTTTCTAGTTCATGGCCCAATTTGCATTAGATCAAATTTTGCAAAAGCCACAAGCCCAGTGAACCTTGGGCTCGAATCCATTTTATGCACCAATTACGCCCTAGAAGATGCAGCCCCACTAGATCATTCCACGTACTAAAGGCACGGCCTATTATACTAAAAACCCATAAGGAGCAAACCCAGGCTCAGCCATTTTATCTTCTTCATCAAGCACACGCCGAGGAACGGAATGAAGTTGGGAGCCGCCAACCAAGATCACGGAACTATGATCGTTCCTTAGCCTCATGGACTATTACCAATAGTTCATCTAGAGCTATTCTAGCATTACTATGCCACTCACAGACAGGATTAAAAAGGAGAATCCGTGGGAGTGGACGGGTCGATGCTAAGAGGCGCTCGATTGGCTAAAGCGGGCAATGACAAAGGAGCTAGTACTCATGTTGCCCAATCACTCTAAGCTCTATGAGGTAGACAGTGACACTTCCAATTATGCTGTTGGTGGGGTGCTTGTGCAAGAAAGACACCGGTGGCATTTGAATCAAGGAAGTTGAACAACAACAAGCAGTGGCATGCAGTCCAAGAGAAGGAGATGATTGTGCTGGCGCATTACCTTTGCACGTGGAGGCACTATCTCTTGGGATCACATTTGTTATGAGAACAAATAACATGTTCACGAGCTACTTCCAAACCTTAGAAAAACTGAGTTCGAAGCAAGCTCATTGGCAAGACTTCTTAGCAGAGTTTGACTACATGCTAGAGTATAAGCTTGGACCAAGCTCTTTAAGTTAGTGGGGTTCAACCTCAGTGTCTCCATGAGTTTCTATCCCTAAACTAACAATCAACCAAAGAGGGCAAATACATTATTGGAGTTGTACATCCGACACTACATGAGCAAAACTCAAGCAAATTGGGCAAAGTTGATTGATGTAGCCTAGTTTTTCTACAACCTACAACGAAGCGAGTCCACCAGTTAGAGTCCCTTTGAGATTGTAATCAACAACAACCACTCATTTTGAGTTGCATCGGGTTATCGAGGGAGTAGCCCATTTGCCTACGAGTTCATGAAGGATTGGTATGAGTAAGTAAACTTGTCACAAACTTGTTTATAGCCCAAAAGTGCATGAAGAAATGGGCTAACAAGAAGCAAAGGCACGTGGAGTGTCAAGTTGGGGACCTAGTATTGTTTAAGCCACACTTGGTCCTTCAATATCTAAATGTACTCAAGGGATTAATCCATCATTACAAGGGGCTATTTTGAGTGCTATAACGAGTTGAGAATGTCACATATAAGCTGAACCTTCTGCCAAAACTAAAGGTACATCCGGTGTTCCATGCTACTATGCTTAAACATTTTCATATAGACAAAGAAGATCCCGATCGAAGAGAGTCACAACGGGCACCACTTAGAGCAACAAATCTCGTATGATTGAGATGTCAATTTCATCATGGCATATCGAGTCATACAAAAGCAATACCATGCACTAAAGCAAGAATTTTTCATTCGATGGAAGGGTGTTCCAAATAGTGAATCTAATTGGGAACCTTATGAAACTCTTTAGCAGTTCAAGAAGCAAATCAACGCATTCCATGTCAAAGATGAGATGAGGGCATTGCCCTATTAGGTAGAGTAGAATGTCTTAGCCTAGAGGTTTCCTCTATAAAGGACCATGGTTGATCTGTGAAAAATAAGTTGACCTTGAAGTTTCTAAATCTTAGGGTTTCCTCATATATTATAAAATACTTTTTGGGGTGAGCAATATTAAATGTACCTTCTTGTAGTAAATGTGAATAATTTGTAGATAGGGAGATGCAATCTTCATCGTTAAAATGAGGAAAGATCTATAGTTGTGGTTAGGTCTATATTTACATATAAAGGGATCTCCTCCTTCTCATTTGTAACATCTCATAAGTAATAGAATTTCCAAAGTTTCTCTCTATAGAGTTTCTCTTTCTAAAATCCTTGTGAGTATGAGTGAATAAGGTTGCATTGAGAAGAAATTCCTAAAGTTGTACGAGTAAGAGAATGTTAGATCAATTGGCGTGGGATACATGGCTCATGCTTCATGGAGTTTAGCCATGGCCGCTCTAGCTTCCAGGCTTCTTCAAGCTTGAGGTCGTGGCCAATCAAGGATGCAAGTGTCACGGTCCGTGAACCCTCCCGTACTCGTGACACTTGTGAGTGGCGCTTGGGGTTATCTGGTGAAGAGTGTGAGGCAGAAGGGTAGAACACAACTGGCCGTGGGAGTGGCGTTAGGACGGTTGGTGCTAGGAGTTCTAGGATAGAAGGATTATATCACTTAGGAGCTCTGAAGACGAGGTAGGCCTCCCGTGCACAAACTGGTCGGGAGCTGATGCCGCTCTCCTGACGAGATCATGGCAGGCCGAAACCAATTGTTGTGCCTAAAGAGAACTGCTGCCTTACTCAATGGACTAGACGCCCGAGCGAAGCTGGGCGTGGTAGGATCTCGTACGAATAATCATTCACCGTATCATTCATGGAACAGCTAAAGAAAGGGCTGGCCTGGCGAATTCCGCTCGCTAGGTGCCCGCGGGTCGTTTCCGAGGCCAAGGGAACTCTCGGCCCGTGACAAGTGGTATCAGAGCAGGAATCCCTCCAGTAAGCGAGCGAGCAAGTCGGAGAATCGGACTCCTCGCTCATGTGCGGGTCAAGCAGATAAGTCCTAGTGGATGGGTGCTAGGACGAGTCGGCTTCTCGCCGAGCGGAATGCGAGTTAGAGAAGAACCGAACCCTTGCCGAATGGGGATAACGTTCCTAGATCAATCGGTGAATACGAAGAAGAGGTCTACTGCTGCGTTTTCAACAAGAAAAGAACCTCCATTGGTCTGCTGGGGTCAAGATGCTGATTAGGCTGGAATGGTGCTGCCAAAAAGATGCGGTTGGCGAAAAATGTCACACTTGCCAAAAGTGCAGGTGACTAAAGGGCCGAGCGGCTAAGATCAAAAGAGGCCACCAATGGAGCAAGACCTGTTTTGTTGGGCGAGCGTGACCGTTCGATGTGAATTCCCAAAAGTGGCACATCAATGGTTAATTTACGCAAGGAAGCGACAGAGCAGAGATCGCAACGAGGGCGTTGCGAAATGAGTGGGGGAGAATGTCACGGTCCGTGAACCCTCCCATACTCGTGACACTTGTGAGTGGCGCTTGGGGTTATCTAGTGAAGAGTGTGAGGCAGAAGGGTAGAACACAACTGGTCCGTGGGAGTGGCGTCAGGACGGTTGGTGCTAGGAGTTCTAGGATAGAAGGATTATATCACTTAGGAGCTCTGAAGACGGGATAGGCCTCCCGTGCACAAACCGGTCGGGAGCCGATGCCGCTCTCCCGACGAGGCCATGGCGGCCAAAACCGGTTGTTGTGCCTAAAGAGAACTGCTGCCTTACTCGATGGACTAGACGCTCGAGCGAAGCTAGGCGTGATAGGATCTCGTACGAATAATCATTCACCGTATCATTCGTGGAACAGCTAAAGAAAGGGCTGGCCTGGCGAATTCCGCTCGCTAGGTGCCCGCGGGTCATTTCCGAGGCCAAGGGAACTCTCGGCCCGTGACACAAGCTTCAATCAGTGCAACTGCGGGGCATAAACTTGCGATTAATGCAACTTCAGGGAATTATTGCAATTACAGGGCTTTAACATTTTGGCTCATTTCATCGGCCTGGGATGTTTAAGACTAATGGCAACGTCTTTAATTACTGCTCGAGTTAATTCTAGGTCGATATTTTAGGCCCATTAATTTAATGTTGATGACCACGGAGATTCATCGAGCTTCACCAATGAGATAATTTCCCATTGACTTAATAATTTATTTTTTAGCTTTTTTCTTTCAAAATTTTAAAGACTTTTTTTTATATGGTGTTTGGTGGGCACCACAGCTGTGTCGTCTGCATCTTATAAAAGTGATAAAAAGGCCACATTACATATTTAGTTAGCCAAATTGAGCGGATCCAACGGATGGACAAGTTATAACATTTGATTGATCATTTTCAAAGTTTTAGTACCTAATGGTACTTTCTCAACAAATTTTATAACTTTTGATGGACTTTTTTCTTTCTTTTCCCTAAACATGTATTGTACATTGTGATCAGTTATACGTTATGTATGTGCTTGCCATGGTCATCACCTTACCCTACGGCAAGCTAAGATGAAACGTAATTGAAAGAATCCTAGATATCGAAGGACTGTTCTAAAGATGAAGAAAGACAGTTCACTCGTGCAACCCTCAAACAGAGTCGTCGTTGGATGTGCTACTTTGAGCCCGTTCAAAGTAAAGAAAAAGTACTGAAGAAGGAAAAGCTACAAAAATTTTAAAATAATTTAATAATAATAATAATAATAATAATAAAATAATAATAAATAAATAAATAAATAAATAAATAAAAGATAGAAGAAGAAGAAAAGAGAAAGCAAGTTGCAAGAAAAGTAAGTCTCAAGCAGTCGGAGACGATGGCGATGGTCATTTGACTGGTTTAAACCTGCATGAAGTCTTACACGAGTCCTTAACCCTTCGATCCTCCGAGCAGGCTCCTCTTTCATTTCATAACCCTTGACCTGCCCATAGTCCCATCTCTTCAAAAAGACCTTTCTAGTTGAGCTATCCTGTTCCGAATACGTTTGTCGTCACGACCTTTTCAGAAACAAGACCGGCTACGATCGGGCGACATTGCGATGCTTTGATCTACCAAGGAAGATATGACCACCCCAATAACCCCAAAACCAACACCCAAAAAAAAAAAAAAACAAAAAACAAACAAACCGGGGTTTAGTGGGCCTGAGAAAATCTGATTAAGTTACAATACGACCATCGATTATGTCTTGACTGGAGACTGATTCTCGAACCCCTGTAACATATATGGCCTGTATTACTCGTATGCATGACTTAAAAAGGTGCAGAGCTTGGCCTTTGCCCCTCTCTCTCTCTCTCTCTCTCTCTGTGTATATGCGCGCATGTGAAGCTTGAGGCTAGATCTCGTCAATCACGATGGAGCTCAATGTGAAGAGAAGGCGTTGAAACAAGAAAACAAAGATAATTGGAAATTCGGTCACAAAATGTTGGTCCTTTTCTTAAAGGTGATAATTGCCCCCAAGAAAATACAATAAGCAAATCACCCCTTGAGACATAAGGGAATCCTTAAGACTCTCCTAGAAAGGAGACATGAAAATTATGGATGATAACCCAATAATTATAAACCTATTATATATATGTCAATTCAACCTCAAATGTTTTAACTTTGCCATTGTAATTTTGTAGTCATTCTTGTCAATTATTGTCAAGAATTGCTAATGTGAAATTTAATCATTTTTAGCCACTCTACATGACACAATAACGGAATAGTTTGTGAATTGTCATGTTAGTGATTTTCGGTGATTAGTCAGAAAGATTAAATTGAAATTAGCTAAAAAGATTTAAGATTATATTGATAAAACAAGAAAGTATATGAATGAATTTGAATTCATATAAATGAATTTAATACTGAATAGACTTTGATTTTTTATTTAGCATAACTGAAATTATGTCATATGTATGGGAAGTGGCCCAATCGATGCTACCTACAGCAACATCCATTTTTTTTTGGCTCAATCGTACCTAGTGTTCAAATTCCCCATCTGTCTCTCTCTCTCTCTCTCTCTCATTTCTCTCTTTTTTTCCCGAACGGAAATCATTTCTCATATTACGACACTAAAAGTTGCACTAATTGGAGGTCCTAATGGTAGGTAGGCGCCAGAGGCATGGTGCTGATTGAGCCTGTAGATTGAGTGCAAGCGATGACATCAATCAAGTAGAACTCTAGTTACGACAAAACTTGTCCTATAGATAATGTTAATTAGAAGCTAACTGTAGGCGCGCATGCATATATTTGCACCGAAAGGTCATGATTAGAGTACAGTCCCTCTTAGGTTCTCGAGATTTGGTACTTTGAGATCCATTAATATAAAAATGAATGGAAAATGTCACTGATCAGTTCTCAATACTAAAGTGATTGGGACCCAGAACAGATTGCACGTGTTTACGAATGTCTTAGGTTTCAAGGTTGCATTAATATGCTTGTGTGGGGATTGTTGACTAACTTTCACAGATCCAGAAGATTTTCCAAAAATGCTAAAACTATTATACTTTCGCTATTCATTCTTGAATATTTTAATTGTTCCAATTGAATTTTAAATATTTTAATGTTTTTGTCAATTGACTACATTCGCCTAATTTTGATTAGAAATTACTTATGTGAATGCTAACCGTCTAATGTGTTATGAGTTATATTAATGTGACATTTTTTTATAATATTTTTATAATTTTTGAAATTTGTATGTTTTTTTTTTTCCTTTTTTTTCCCTGTTCTTTTTTGTTTTTCTGGTTTTTGGAGTGAGGCCTCTCTCTCTGTAAAACAGCTTGTCCGCGCCTCTTCTCCAGCGAAAATAGTTAGCCGCGGCGCCTCTTTTACCGCTCTGTCTACTGTCGCCATCAGCTGATCCACCTTCGCCACTCTTCTTGCTTGTTCGAGAGACGCCTCTCTAGATCTAAGGAACTATATGATGCATGACATAAAAGGTGCAAAGCTCTCTCTCTCTCTCTCTCTCTCTCTCTCTCACACACACACACACACTACGCGCGCGCATGAAACTAGAAGCCAGATATTGTCAATCGCAAGGAGCTCAATGTCATGATGTAGAATAAGAACAAGAGAAGGTGTTGAAACAAGAGAACAAATATAATTGGAAATTTAGTCACAAGATGTAGGTCACTTTCTTCAAGGTGATTATTGCCCCCAAGAAGATACTATAAGCAAATCGTCCCTTGAAATATAAGGATATCCTCCAAGACTCTCCCAAAAAGGAGACATGAAAGTTATAGGATAATAACTCAATAGTTATAAAATATTGTATAAGTCAATTCAGCCTTAAATTTTTCAATATTGTTAATTACTTTTTAATATTTGCATGAAATTTCAATATAATCATTCTCGCCAATTACCACTGAAAACTGCTAATGTTTAATCATCACCGAGCATCCTATGTGATATGATAACGGGGACACCTTGTAGATTGCCATTTCAATAATATCCGGTGGTTAATCGGAAGGATTACATTGAAACTTTGTAAAAGGTTTAATACCACATCGGCAAAATAAGAAATTATCAAGGGTATGCAAAACAAACCATCCAAATTGAGAACCACTTGGATTGAATTGAATCGGCTGGTTGGGTTCGATTCTTGGGAGAGCCGATCCAATTTATGATTTTAAAAGTGAAATGGTGTCTAGGCAGTCTAGTTTTCGATTTCCAAGAGGGAATTAGACCAGGCCAGACCAACTACATATTCTTAAAAAAAAACAATAAATTATTAACTAAACACTCTCTTGCCTAATGGCACTATAAGCAACATAACAATAACTTTTTATTTATTGTCACTTTCATCAATTATTTAAGATCTGTCACTCTCTCTTATTGTGCATGGACACTCATTAATGGGTTTGTTGTACAATCAAATTTATAGATCTAGTCTCTTCCCCCTTCTGTTAGTGTACTTGGGTCATTGTTGTTTATAAATCCACTTTTTAATTTCTATTTATCATAGAGGATATATGAGCACATAATTAGGGTCCTTTTGCTCGAATCTTTTTCTAACAAAGTAGTGTGAACATGATTCCTACTTCAGTACAGATGGCATTAAGTGGTGAGGAAAAAAATAGTGACCAATTTCATTGAACCAGACCTAATTGGGAACGTTCACTCCTAGAAAGTATATAACTGAATTGATAATTTTTTTATAAAAGAAATAGCATGACTGAAATTATGCCTAGTCGATGCTCTTAAAGAGCGCACACACTAAAGTAACATCCATTCTATGTGCTCTTTCATACGAAGTCTTCAAATTCCCCGTCTCTCTCTCTCTCTTTAACGAGGGAAATAATTTCTCATATGACGACACTAGAAGCTACACTAATGGTGGTAGGCGCCAGAGGCATGGTGCTTGATTGAGACCATAGATTGAGTGCAAACAATGATATCAATTGGTAGAACTCCAAAGTTACGACAAAATTTGTCATATAGATATACTTAATTAGAAGCCAATTGTAGGCACGCATGCATATATTCGCCTCAAAAGGTCATGATTAGAGTAAGGTCCCTCCTTGATTCTCAAGGTTTTGTACTTTGGGATTCATGGATATAAAAATGAACGGAAAACGTCGTTGATCACTTCTCAATACTAAAGTGATTATGGTCTAGAACGGATTATGCGTGTTTACAAATGACTTAGGTTTCAAGGGTGCATTACTTTGCTTGTGTGGGGATTGTTGATTAACCTTAACAGGTAAAAAAACAATTGAAAGTGCTGAATAAAAGAAAGCTTGCTTTCGTGTTCAAGTAGAACACGAACACATGAATCGGCCCCATTGGATTGCGACTAAAGCATGAATGACAGCTCCTTGTCGTGTTGCAATTGGCTTTGGCAACTTTTGCGGTAGAAAGATCGTGACAATCGAGGACAAACAAGAGATTGAAAGCTGACAGAGAATCCTTGGTTTTTTTTGCTTATTTAGGTTTGTTTGTATATGACGTTGGAAGGACGTTAGGTAATTGGAATCCTAAGAAAAGAAGAGCCTCCTCCATTTTACCTTGTGATTTTCTAAGTTGGAGCCCCACTTGCCATGTTCCCCTTTTGGCCTTTTCTTCTTCACATGACAATGTCCAATTAATCATTGTGATCTTCTTAAGTTATGAATAAAAATGTTGTTAGGTATAGTAAAGTTGATTGACTGAAATAATATATTAAATGGGAAAATAAAAAATATATGTTTCATTTTTCTTTGATGACCACTTACATTCACTTCAACAAAATTGTGCATCTATTTTCAATATTGCCATTCTCATTTCCAGAAATAACCTAGCTCAAATTTCCCCATCTTCCCAATGTTAAATTATGTGGCAAGCTCTAAATGAATCTTCAAATAAATGGGTTGTATTCAACATCAAATAAAACTTATCATATCGCTTTCACATCAATATAGTAAATTGATTTTAACAAGAACATTTTTAAGTCTTCAAACCTAATCAGGTGTTAGGTCGGATTCCTCCTATGCTCCTCATGGGGTTGTCAACCATTGTATATAAAAATATAATTAAAGCAAGAATATTCTAAAATTTTAATTTGAAGGGACAAAATATTATTGTTTCCCTTTTTTTTTAATTAAAAGTTGGTGAAGGAGAGACTAGGTATTTTGACATTTTATCTGGTGGACGATATGGCATGTTCGAAAATGTCTTCTGACTTGGGTGTTCTGAGACGTCTCAAAGGCCTAGGGAGATGAATCACATAATCAGCCAGAAATCTTGCGTTTACACAAGCTCCTAAAGTATCTTCCCTTACCTCGAGACCGATAACTATGAGAAAGTATTTCCCGACTACTCGATTGAATTTGTACCATTAAAAATAATCGTAATTATGTCAATTTCATATAAATCTCATCAGGTCTAACTGTCTAGATTTGATTTGTTACACACACACACACACACACACACATATATATATATTAGATTTACCGAATAATACTAAAAAATGTCTCCAATCTCATATAATTTTTATCATAAATCCAATTCAACCGGAATGCCGACTAAAAGGATGATGAACTTGGCTACAAAGAACATCTATGCACCACTTCGATTACCTCCACAGCAATCTCTATCCATCAATTATTTGTGAAAAAAAAATGATGTGAAAAAATTGCCCGTATAGCTTGAAATAATTGATCAATGGAAATTTTTTCGTTTAAGAATTTATGTGTAAAATTTTTCATGGGTAGTGAAAATATATCGTCCATTCAAATTTGTAAGCGATATAAATGATTAAATATTTTTCAAATCATTCATTTTCTAAAAAATACATGAAACTTGCAATCATTTAATTTTTCATCGACATACTTGTTAGGTCGCTAAACACATTTTGCACGCATTGACTAAGATTATGCGATGGTAGTAAGTTAGGCTTGGTTATCACACTTTTATGTGATCCCCCAATATGCCTCAGATAAGGTTTTCTTAGTCCACAAATACTAAAAAATTGAAAGTCTTAAATGTCATAAATAAAGTTTATTCTATTTCTAAATATTTTTAAATTGGTGCAATCAAATTCTAAGACATTTTAAGTGCAATCAAGATGTTCCGGTCATTTTTATCAAAACTTTTCAACACGACGATTGAGAATCACTTGCATGGCATGCCTTAAATTACACCTTCCAGTAAAGGTCCAAGATTTCATTGTGCCAATCGAAAGGTTTCACAATCATTGTCATTTTAAATCAAAGTTAGCACCTGATTGCAGTGGACAAACTTAAGACCCTGGCTGTGTTTAGTATATGGAGTTGAGGAGCTGTGCTGTTCAACACAAATACCATTCACCATTTCCATACTGAACCCATTTAACTGAACTTTAGAAGAAAAGATAAAAAAATTTGGGAATTGATCTAGTCCTTGTTTGGTTCGCTGCGGGATCCAATTACTTGAATATTGAGATTTCAATTCCTTAATATTTCATGACTAGAACAAAACTTAAATTTGGATTTTTTTTTTTTTGCCGAAAATGAATAATTTGAAAAATCTTTTTCTAAAAGTGAAAGTGCTAGTATAAACACCTAGAGAGGGGTGAATAGGTGTGAAGAAATTTTTTTGCGAAACGTAGTAAAATATTTTGCTTTTGAATCTAAGTTTAAAGAATAATAGACTTTTGAAACTAAGTCTGAAGAATAACAAACTTTGAGTAAGTTCAGAGCAATTAAAATAGAACTACGAACAAAATAAAGGAGTTCATGGATGAGAATAAGAACACAAGGTTTATAGTGGTTTGGCTTAGATCAAGCCTACGTCCACTCTCCCACGCTAACAGCCTTCTTGGCTGGATTCCACTATGCAATCAACAAGAGATTACAACTTTGAGTGCAAACACTTAGTAGTAGATCATACTATCTCACTAAGTATATGATCGAAAACGTTTAAGCTCACCAAAAACAAGTGTATGATCGAAGGTTGCTAAGACTTTGGAATTATAAATTCTACATTCCATCTCTTACTTGCTTATCGGTCCTTGATCTCTTTAAATACTTTTCCACTTCCAAACTAGCCGTTGGACAGTATCTCGATGATCGTCTTCCAATCTACCGATTGGACAGATCTATATCTGGAAGATTTGGTAGTCGTTGAGTGATAGAAGTAGAATCCCAAATTGATTATAATCGCCCATACAAACGGAATCTTGATTTCAATAAGTAGAGTTTCTTCATATAGAAAGTTCTTGTCTTTAAGATCTAATTGTCAATCAATTAGATTGAGTCAATCAAATCAATCTTGATGTAGAATCCAAACCAGATCACTAGCCGTTATTATGTTTGAGGCTTGTGTTACGTTCTGTCAAGTTATTTCATTCTGAATCTACTTCGTTATGAATCTGCTACGTTCTGGATGTAAAGTCTGAGAGTCTTCAAACTGAAGTAGAGTTTGATGTAAAGTCTGAGAGTCTTCAAATTAAAGTAAAGTTTGAATGTCTTCTATCTAAAATAGACTTTACAATCCGGACGTCAGTCTAAACATATTCTGCTTTTGAACATATTTAGCCTTAAGATCTAGACACAGTCTGAATGGATTTAGCTTCAAGATATAATGCATCTTCGGTTCTTCATTCACGTTCAGTCTGGAATTTATCAGAGTTAGCAAACTTTTGATCTAGAACAAACTTTGACACTAAAGTTTGGCAGTCTTTAGACTTTGATATAGAAGTTTGGAAATCTTCAGGATATACTTTGGACATATGTTACATTCAGTCTTTTGGCTGTCTTCAAACTTTGACATTATCCTTTATTCGTTCTATCATCTGCATAATCTATTACTCAACCATCAAACATGTAAGTAGCCTTTGATTTATTTTGTCATCTTTAAAACATCATAATGGATTTTCCTAACAAAAATAATTATTTAAAATAATTAATCAATATGAAATTTTTTCATTTTTAAAATGTAAACAAAGCCTTGAATCAAGATTACACATCAAATAGAATTCTTTAGAAAGTGTGGAATTAGATTAGCTAAGAACTATCAATGGGATTTCACAACAACCAGCAAACTATTCAAGAATATGAGAAGTCTTAAAAATTTATAACTGAAAACTTAAAATATAACAAAAACAGCCCCCGTCGTCCCCATGGTGGAAAAATGGTGGACCGCCACCATTGACGACGATGGCAATGTCGTCGCTGTCATTCAAGACCACAAGGTCATCCGTGTCGATTTTGGCCTCGATTGATTTGCTCTTCTTCATCACGAATTGCATCTCAAGCCCTCAATTACATTGCAAAACTACACGCCACCATGAATTACGTCTTCAAGCTCCAGCAAAATGGCCATGGGGTCCCTAGCCTCATTCGACCACACATCTAAGGTTGCACAAGGCAGCATCGACTAGAGGTCGCAACCTCCATGACCACAGGTCACCCCCTTCACACCTAATGAGAAAGAAAGAGAGAGCATGAGAGTCGAGTGAACTAGGGTTGAGTCAATGGACGACATCGTGGTGGCCATAGGGGGATAACGCTGGAATGGGCCAGTTGGCTAATCTATGTAGCCTTCATTGTTTGAAGTTTATTTTTTAAAATGGTTTTTTTGGTCATTAAAAAGAATTATTAACGATACGCAGTTCTATGTCAATAAGAGATAAAGTATCTGTCTTTGGATCTATAGCGATTGATTTATACTTCCTACTTTTATAATCAAAATCCTGCCTGAGTAATTCAAAAAAAAAAAAATTATATCCAAAACATTTGAAACATTTACAAAACATAAATATTAACACAAATATTTTTCACAATATTTTAAATTTGAATATATTAAAAGTTTACGAATCATATTGAATAAATTTAAAATGTATAAACGGCATTACACTTCAAATTAAATTTTAAGATTTATTTCTATCATCGTTTTAGAGTTTTACTTAAATCGGAACATATAACTTGAAAAGTTCTTTACCAAAAAAACATATAACTTGAAAAGTTTTCTACCACTTTACTTAGAAGTACGTTTTCTCAAAATTGCTCGCTTAGGCAAGATTCCACAAATGGTAAAATCTACTAATGCACGAAAGACTATGTTTTTGAGTTCACGAGATCAAATGGTTTCTCGATCAGAGTGAAAAGCAGATCGTGCGCATGTTCGTTGCGTGCGGCGAGGGACTTGACGCTGAAAGCGATGCTCGCACGTGGGACTTGTCCTTTGCGCCCTAAATGCTCCGTCCTTTCCTGGAATTAACTTCCTCCACCGACGGCTTAGGATCTTTAAAATAAAATATAATACAACATAATATAATCCAAATGGACAAGCCAATCAGAATCAGATTCGAACTTCCATTTAATTTAGTCCACCGATTCGATTTTAAGAAATGATTCCAAAAAATCGTGTGAAAGCGTGTCCTTAAGCACTTATAAAAATACTTATTATAGAATACGGCCGATACTACATAAACAATTTCAAATTAATATATTCGCATATTCCAAACTAATTTTCCATTGCAAGAAAATCTCAAATTAAATAGTTTTGACATATTTATCATAAATTAATTTTCCTATTACCAAAAATCTCAAATGATCAAGATCTTAAATCGGGAAATCTTCCTCAAATTTGCTAATCCCTAAGAGCTCCATCAAGTTTCAAAATCTTGCTAAAATACTTAATATTTTGTGATACGAAAATTAGTTTGCATAAATGTGGCAAGAATTTGATTTTTCGTGACAAGAAAATTAAGTCGAGGATATTTAAAAGTATTTAAATATTGGGAGGCTTTTTTTATGCACAGTTTTTTTCTATACTAAAACAACGTATTAAAGTTTTTTTTTTTTTTATCGAAGTAGTTGATTGACCAAATTATCCTCGAAATGCTTAACAAAATAAATAATAATAATAAACCATATCTTAGTTCTTCTCACGATTGTGAATGCCAGAGAATCCACATTTCATAACCACTTTTCATGTGATTTGGACTCTCTTCAAATTGTGTGACCACTCTCAACCTTTTCTTGGGATGGGGCTCCGGCTACACGGCTCTGCTTCTTGTGAATATCAAATCCCCCAAAGTCAAACTAGAAACACTCATAAAATCATAATTAACTCTCAATAACGTCGTCCTATTCATTTTTTGAATCAACTCATTTCCCTAAAACTTTGTTTATTTCGTGAAAAATAGATGATTTAAAAAATATATATTTTAAAAATATATTACTTATATTATTTGAAATAATTAGTCATTAACAAATATTTTTATCACTGACAATAATTACATCTAAATATTTTTTAGACAATAAAAATATTTTTTTGTTAATTCATTTTGCAAGCAATACAAACAATTATTTTTATGAAACTTACTTCGATATTCATTCGATATACTATTCCATTTTTAAAACCATTTAGGTGTGTAGTTACTTATATGAGTAACTACATCCTACGCCATATATATGAGTAGTTTGTTACTTTTTAAAGCTCGGTTTATTTTGCGAAAAATGAATGATTTATAAAATATTTTCCCTAAAAATAATCATCTACAAAAATGAATGGGTAAAAAATATTTTCATTATCCATGAAAATATTTATACATATGTTGTCAGCAATGAAAATATTTTCATTGACTAATTATTTCAAGTAATACAAGTTATCATTTTTAGGTAAATATTTTCCAATTCTTGAAACATATGGACCCTAAAAATAGAATTTCCCCGATAAACAACAATTAAATGTGAAATGCGTAGAATATTGATCACACAACCTATATAGTCAACATTTATGCAAAATATAATAATAATACATCTAGCAGATGCAACTAATAAAAAGTCTGCGGTGTGGGATATGCACACTTTCTCTTAAAGCTCCCTTGGCGTAAATGAACACATGCTTTTAAAGCATCTAAAGTTCCCTTAGGTAAAGGCCCTTTGACTGGGGACTTCTTTTCCCTATGATGAGGGGGCAAGAAGTAATATCATATCAGCTACGCTTGGACATACAAAACAAATTTGTTGATCATTAGCTTTTGTATTAGTGAGTGACAGACATCCCATTGATTGAGTCAATGATGGCTGCGGCTTATTGCAATACAATCATTTTCCTTCTCTCACGAGGGCCTTTTTCAATAAAAATTACGAGACCTACGGGCTAAATTGGACAATATCTTGCAACCTAGCTAAATTTTGTGCATCATCAAGGACTAAATTCAAAGATATCTACTCAATCCTTTTGTATTTTTCTTTCATTAATAAAGGGCGACGGATGATTTGTCTACAAAATATATTAATTACATAAGCTAGATTCAAGATATTTTATCCATGGTTCAACATAATATTGGATGGATGTGAGATAGATCCAACTAATCAATATCCTTGTTCTTTAAGGTTCCAATGAAGTGAACCCCTAAGAGTAGCATAGTTAATTGAGGTGTCAAAGGATTTCATATTCAAGAACTGAAATCATACATTTAGATTCCATCAATCACGAGCAAATTATTTTGGGTTAAAGTTATTTGCACAGGTCAAATGCTTGCACTTAACTAATTTATAAAATTTGCAACATGTTCAATGGATTATCAAATAGTTGAGCTACACTTATAGACATGGATGGGAATTGTTACAAACAACCCCTAGTTCTCATTGAGAAAATCCTAAATCATAAACTTATTATACAGATGTAAATTAAGTCCTAAATTTTTCAATTTTATCAATTTGATTATAAATTTTTGCAGATATAATCTTTTTAGTCATTTTTGCTTGTAAATCGCTGATGTGGTGATCTAATCATCTCCGGCCGTCCTGCTTGGCACACCTTTACATTCGCTATGTCTAACGAAAATTAACTCAAAGAATTATATTTGAATTTCAAATAAAAATTTAGAATTAAATTGGTAAAATTAAATTTGATGTAATAATTTGCTTAGAAAATCCCACATATAATTAAGTGATTGAAAGCAACACGCTAATGGAAGTGAAGACTTCACGACATCTAATGCTAAGTAATGGAAAATGACGTTGCCGATTGCTGGTTTATTCAAATTAATTAAGTGGCGATCACATCAGATCATGGACAGCTCGTAGCTCCAAATATCACGAAAGTCAAGTTTTTCTTTTTTTTTTTTTTTTTGGTCGGTAAAGTCAAGTTTTTCAAGCAGTTGCCAAATCAATACGAACTAAAGAGTCGAAAGAGTACGTCATCGAGAGAGACTGACTCCTTTGTATAATCTTTACAAGCGTCCAAAATCCTCCGTAAGACTTTTACCTTTGCCCTTAATGTTCTGTTCCCCATACATTTTCTCATAGTACACCAAATGATCAGCAATCATTTCCCTTAAAAAATATAAAATTTGTGTATATTTAGTTTTCCTTTTAGCAGTATCTATTAATAGGTATTTTGGCCAAAAAATATCATATTGTCGTGCAGTACGCTTGAACTTTAAGACCATAAATTTTTAACTTATTTTGGAGAAAGGAAAGTGGAGTGGAAAGAAACATTAGAGAGACAAAACGGTGGGAAAATTTCAACTTTCCACATTTGCAAAGTGAAGGAAAAACCGATGGCGGGATATAAAGGTAAATACTTTGACATGGACCCATCAAGTATGATCATCCACGTGCGAGAAGACAGCGAATGGAGACCGCCACTTTAGTGCCCATTGTACCAATTGCTATTCAATCCTAAAAGATTTACCTCCTCTCAAATTCGAATTATATTGTCAGCAAAATTGTAGATTCTTATGTTTTAGATATATGCCATCTCATTTGGAAAGATTTTCTGGCTTTTGGCATATGCTTGGGGACCGAATAGTTATGCAGTTTAACAAAATATTGCACAATAAGTGTGAGACTTTCACGAGAATGGCCTAAGAAATGGCTTCTTGGATTGCCTCTCCCCACTGTTTTGCTTATGAAAAAGAATAGCGTAGCATTATTAATATAAAGGGCGAAAACTACCAAAAATTCTAAACTATGCCCATTATAACACATATACCACAATTTTTTTTACATGCTAAAAATCCTAAACTTGTATTTACGTGACATTTATTCTTCGTCAAAGTTTTATCAATGAAAAGCATTTAAAAAACTCTTCCTATATAGACACCAAAAAGCAAACAATGTTGACATAGTGCACACATAGCTTAGGTGAAATTAAGAAAAAAAAACATTTTGGCTAAAAAATCACCTAAATAAACTTTTTTACGGAGTGGTAAATGTGTCACATAAATATAAATTTGAGGTTTTTTATGTTACATAAAAATTTTAGGCTAAAAGTGTCATAATAGGCATAATTTGGAGCTTTCGATGTAACAAAACAATTGCTTGATGAATGTGTCATAATAGATATTTTGTGACTTTTTCTCTAATATAAAATAGTTTCAAGTTAGAAGGAAATGGACTTTTGTATATAAAGGTTTTCTTTACTTCTCTCCTCGAAAAAGATAAGATGCATTTTTCATTACTTCAATCCACCTTCCCAAATATCGTTGATTTTGGACTCCATTTTCAATCACTTTATATTGTTCCACTCTGCAGTTTCTCTTTAACTCAGGCTAATTTACTGAACATGTAGGCATACGAGCTTTAACCCACTTTGAGTGGATATTCTATCTATTACATAAAAAAGACTTAGAAAAAATCAATCTCGCGAAAAGACCATTGCCATGCATTCTCTGAGTGTAGGCTCTCAATAGGGGATATATAGCATAATAGGATTCCATTTCCGGCTAAAACTAATGACTTGTTCAAAATTCTCCAAATCCCCGTTTACTTTATAGTAGATATGTTATTTTCCTTATCCTATGCAAGTTGAATAATTATCAAAATACAAATTTATACCATGACATCATGTTTGGTTAGTAGGAATACACATATTATACTTAGTCTAATCTCAATAAACAACTATTGCATTATTTGGCTCAAAGTGCAATCCAAATAGCTAGAGTTATTGAATATAAATAGGTGAATAATCAATTATCACAATCAATTACATACTTTTATATTGTAAAACTGTTATTCAAAATGACGCTCCAACTAAATTAGAACTTTATTTTTTATTTTTTGGTAAGGAATTAGAACTTTATGTTCACATTGTGTATTGTCATTTTTTGGGTTCCTACCTACCATAATTACATGTTAATATAATTATAATTGGCAATTTTGTTTGTAATCATGTTGCAAAATATTTAGTGAGTCTATGGCCGTAAATCAATGAAATAATGTAAATTACAGCGAAAGTTCACATGATTATACCTTGATCATGTTGTCCATTTATTTCTCATAATTTTTACTGGAAAAACATAAAAATCCAAATATAAGGAACTTACTATTATAAATTATTCACAACTAAATTCAGATATAGTTAACTACTTTTCTTTCAAATAGATAAATCATTTATAATCAGCGAATCCATTGTGGAATATAAGAACGTAATAATTTATGCTGTAATTCGAAATTCCATATGTAATTTTACTTTTAAAAATTAGATGAACATTAAAAAAAATAAAGCTTGAGCTTTGACAATTAGAGACGACTAATATTACAATATCACTAATAAAATGCAAATGTTCCTCGGCCGGACCTGAGAGCATTTAAGAACTCTTCGCCTCTCTCCAACCTCACATGTCCCATCAGCTTTCTCGGCAAACCTTTTCTGCCGTTAGATTCCAAACCCCTCTTTTTTTTTTTTTTTTTTTTTTTATTACCCCTTCATTAATTTCTATTATTTCATGATTTTTTCCCTTTTTATTTTGAAAATAATTTTCTTGGTATTCCTTTATTCTAACTTGTTGGTTCATCTTGCTCTATAAATCCCACCCTCCAACTGCGGGAGGGCCTCTCCCTTCTCCTTTCATCTCTCCTCCATAGCAATCTTTATAGGCATCTTTCATGGTTCCTCGTAGATCTTATATTCTATATATTTTTTTAGGCCACCACCTTCATAGCTTTGTGCCAAAGCTATCTTCCCCCCTGGTTCTCTGCTCTTTCGGTTGATGATTCTGATTTCTCAAATCAAAGAAAGGGAAATCAAGACTTTATCCCACTGCTTTTAATTCCTCATCTGCTCTATTTCTCTCCCAAAGTCCACGTCTTTCCTTGCAGAGTCCTCTCTCTTTGTCCTGAATGTGGCTTTGAGTTCTTGAACCTCCTGATTCACATGCCAAACCTTTCAACTCCCCCAACATATTTGGTGTTTTTTGATCAAGAAATCTGTCTTCATGCGCATCCCCCTCTTCTTGATGTTTGAGACCCATGTCCCCAATTCTCAGTGAGATCCTTCTCTGTGGGTATATTATCTCCTCTTCATTCAGGCGCAGGACCCACCTTGTTCAGTCCTTCTCGGTCGCCTTCCTCTACTGGCTCTACTACGTCTCATGATTCGACCCTCAATTCCTGCTAATATATGTAATAGCTACTGCCTTTTCTGAATAAATCTGAAGCTAAATATCATCTGGGTCTTTCTTTAGTTTCATCCTCTCCCCCACTTAATTGCTCTAAAAAAAAGAGAAAAATTTCTGCACAAAGCACAAGAATTTCACAAAACGCTGTAGTTTGGATCGGCATCAATGGCATCTCCTTGCGGGACATCTTCAGGGTCGTCCCTGATTCAGAACTCGGCCTCTGAGGAGGAATTGCAGGTTGTCATGGACCAGAGGAAGAGGAAGAGAATGGTCTCGAACCGCGAGTCGGCGCGGCGGTCCCGGATGAGGAAGCAGAAGCACCTGGACGAACTGAGGGCTCAGGTCGCCGAGCTGAGCAAGGAGAACCACCAGATCGGGACCAACATCAACATCACGACGCGGCATTTCTTGGCCATTCAGGCTGAGAACTCTGTGCTGAGAGCCCAGGTGGGCGAGCTCAGCCACAGGTTGGAGTCACTGAACGAGATCACCGGTTTCTTGAACGCGAGCAATCGAGTCTTTGAATCTGGGGTCGCCCAGAACGGCCCAATCGAGCCTGTCGACGAGTTCTTGAACTTGAACCCATTTGGTCTTGGCTTTGGCAATCAAGCTATCATGGCTTCTTCAGAGATGTTTCAGTGCTGATATTTTCTATGTGCAGGAAATGAGTGATCTTTGGGGTTCTTTTGGTTTTGGGTGATAGAAGTATGTTTTAGTATTGTCAGTGTAACTGTACTTTCTCGTAATGTAAGTGTTACTCTCAGTCTATAATGATTTTGTCTCGCTGTGTTTATCATATCATGCATGAGAAAGTTAGAAATCCATGGAATGGAGTTACAGATACATATTTTAAAATGATGTAAATATCGATGAGGTAAAGGAATAGGGTCCAAAAATAACAACATGCGATAATACTGTGGATTAATTGGAGAATTGCACATGGTCCTAATCTTTTGTATGTAATGCAATTAAATCCCAAATCATTAAATTAGTTCAATTAAGTCCTAAGCCTTTTTTTTTTGATAAGCAAACATCATCACTTGATTTACTATTTAATATGAGGGAAAGTAACACTTAGAACATCAGTGCATAGAAGATCAAATAAAGCAGGGGGGTTAGAAATCCAGTTCGGGGGTAAGATGTTGTTTCGGCATGCCTTCGCTATCCAATCCGCAGATCGATTTGTGCTCCTGTTGCAGTGGGCCAGTGAGAGGCCCGGGAGATGACCGAGTTTTGCTTGGGCCCGGTTCACGATCGGTTGCAGTTCCCAACTTAGTTCAGTCGAAGTCTTCAACGCGTGCACTAAAGGTAAACAGTCATAGTGTACTTGAGGAGAGAGAAATCCGCGGCTTTCGACAAATTTTAGGGTTTCTTCCATCGCAATCGCCTCCGCCTGAGAAGCCGAAGTAGCCTCGACTGGCTTCGCAAATCCGTCCATGAGGAAGCCTCTGTGATCTCGACAAACACAGGCGATGGCAGCTCTGTGTCGAGGAAGTTCGCTCGCTTCGCTGGGTGCTGCGTTGATGTCCAGATCGGGATCAAAAGATGCGTCAATGTTGATTCGAATCGAACCTGGAAGAAGTGGACGCTAGGATTCAGATAAGAATTCGATGTTCTTCTTGCTTTTTGGTTTGTCATTTAGATCTTTGTAGCTTTCTGCGAACGCCTCTGCTCTAGCTATTGTTGCTTGCGGTCTTGGGATTTGATGCCTGAAAATAAACCGATTTCTTTCCTTCCAGATACTCCATAGTACTACCGCTATGTGGTTAAAATTTCCCGAGATAACTGGATTTTGTTTTATGCTGCAGATCCAGTCTTCGAATCGGGTAAGGCCAAACCTGGATATCCGTAGATGCAGAGGGGCTGAATTCCATACCTTGGCTGTCCATGGGCAGAGGAGAAAAGTGTGCTCAAGCGTTTCTACTTCCAGTTTGCAGGGGGCATAAAGGAGAAGGTACGATCCTTCGGTAGTGCAAATTTTCCATTGTTGCTAGGGCATTGTTACATGCGTTCCAGAGGAAAATTTTTATTTTGGGTGGGGTTGTGGACTGCCAAATGTATTTCCAGAGGTTGGGATTGGCTGTGTAAGATGAGGTTGCTTGTGTATTCTGTGATAAATCAGAGGCGTTCCTGAATATAAAATAACCGCTCTTTACTGAATAATTTCCTGATTTTGTGTGCATCCATACCAGTTGATCCTTTTCATTAGGTAAGCCAATGGGTGTGGCTAAAATTTCTTGTACCCTTCTTTCGTCAAACATAGAGTGTAGAAGAGGTTCGTTCCATGTGTCTGTACCTGGATTTATAAGATCTGAGACTTTGCCTGGTTCTTGGTTTGATGCTGGGCCTCCTATGGGGCCACTTTTTAGCCACCTCTCTGTTCTAATTGATGTTTTTTTTTCCATTGCCTATCATGTGCATCACCTGAGGAGCAACCGAATCCCTTGCCTTGATGATACTCTGCCAACCCCACGAGGGCTGTGATCCTCTGCCAGCTTGCCAGAAGTCACCATGTGGGTAATACAGCCCTTTCAATAATTTAGTTACTAGTGAGTCTGGATTTTTAATTATGCGCCACATCTATTTTGCTAGCATTGCTGTGTTGAAAGTCTGTAAATCCTTAAAACCCAAACCCCCTTCACTCTTCCTGGTTTTTAACAAATCCCACCTCTTCCAGTGAATGCTAGCCTTTTTCTCATTGCTTTTCCACCAAAACGATGCAACCTTTCTCTCAATTGCTTTGCAAATCGATATACGAATTTTGAATATTGACATAGCATATTGAGGAATTGCTTGTATTACTGCTTTCAGAAGTATTTCCTTTCCTGCTTTTGATAACAATTTTTCCTTCCAGCTGTCCAGTTTGGAGTTGACCCGAGCTAAGATCCATGTGAACATGTCCTTCTTGGATTGCCCCCAGTCTGAAGGTATGCCCAAATACTTGCTTGTCTTTGTGATTTCTGGTACTCGAAGGGCTGATGCCATGTTTCTCTTTAGAGCTGTAGGACATCCTTTACTAAAGTAGATACCCGATTTGTTGAGATTAATTGCCTGACCAAAGGCAAAACAGTATTGATTTAAGATACCAGTCAAGTTCTGACATTCTACAATTGTTCCATGCAGGAAAAAGATAGAATCATCAGCAAAGAGTAGATGGGACAGAGTAGGGCAGTGGTTGTTCAACTTGATTCCAGTAAGTGAACCTTCCTGAACAGCTTTCTTCATTAGGATGGATAACACATTGGCCACGATGATAAATAGGTAAGGTGAGAGAGGGTCTCCTTGGCGTAAGCCATGGGTAGGTTTGAAGAAAGGTAAAGGCTCTCCATTTAAATTTATGCTGAAAGATACTGTGCTCACACATTGCATGATCCTCTGTATCCATAGGTCACAGAAACCTAATTTTGTCAGACAGGCCTTAAGAAAATCCCACTCGATGCGATCGTACGCCTTTTGCATGTCTAGTTTTAAAACTGCTTGAAATTTTTTCTTCCTGTTGCTGGTTCATAGTCTATGTAGCACCTCCTGAACCATCTGTATATTATCCTGAATCTGCCTGCCTCCCACAAAAGCACTCTGTTCCTCTGCAATGATGTGTGGTAGAATTGGTTTGAGCCTGTTTGTGAGTACTTTGGAAATGATTTTATATAGGAAATTGCAGAGACTGATAGGGCGATACTGCTCCAGTTTTTCAGGCTGTGGGACTTTGGGAATCGGTGTAATGAGTGTTCTGTTTAATGCAGGATCTAGGGCCGCGCATGACAACGCTTCTGTTCCCGGGAAGAGTTTTTTTTTTTTTTTTCAGAAATGGTTCTTTTCTATTTCTGCTCCGGGGAATAATTTATGAGTAAAAGAACCCGTTTGGTAACGACACAAAATTTCTACTTTTGGAATAGAAAAAGAATAGAAATGCGTTTGGTAACGCAACAATTTCTTTTATTTATTTATTCATTTTTTATTCTTGCCGACGGATCGCCGCCGCCCGCCCACCGGCTGGCGGCGACGGTCGGTCGGCCTCCGGCGACCGGTGGCGACCGGCGGCGACCTGCGGCGGTGACGGTTGATGGGCCTCCGGCGACGGCGGCGGCGGGTGGTGGTCAACGGCGGTTAGCAAGAGAAGAATAAAAGAAAAAAATTTACTTATTTCTTAAACTTGTTCCCAGAACAAGAAGCAACTTTTTTACTTCTCATTTCTATTCCAAAACCATTCGGCTAACTTTTTGTTCCCTGAACAAAACTAACATGCCATATCAAACAAGTTTCTATTCTTTTTTTGTTCTGGGGAAGAGAAGAATAGAAATAGTTGGGCTGGGGATGGTTACCATGCGCAGCCCTAGATGACCAGAGTTGAAGAATAGCTGTATTTCTTGGAAGATCTCCTTAGAGATTGCTGACCAGTGCTCTTTGTAGAAGATGCCATGAAACCCGTTGGGACCGGGTGCCTTGAAAGCTCCCAGCTGCTGCATAGCTATGGTGATTTCCTCCTCGGTAAGTGGAGCCATCAAGGTATGATTCATCTGGTCATCTACTAAAGTAGGAATGAGTTGTATGATAGGTTGCCAATCGCGGAAGCCCACCGTTGTATATAGATTTTTGTAAAACTGTGCTATCATCCCCTGTATCTGCTTTTCCCCTCGAACCCATACTTCACTCACATTTTTCAGCATTGTTATCTGATTTCTACTTCTCCTCTTAATTGTCGTCGCATGAAAAAATCGTGTATTTCTATCGCTCCACTTTATCCAGCCGATTCTCGACCGCATACCCCAATACATCTCCTCTTGACGCCATAGCTTATCAATTTCTTTAGTAATCTCTTTCTGTTGAGCTGATTCTCCAGTGATTTGTGTCACGCCCCGATCCTCCGAGCACGCGAACATCCCACTCTGGTCGATACAATTGCGACTTCCCAGGGCGAGTCGCCGACCCATTCATTTTTATTGCGCAAGCGGAACGTATTATAAAACCCCTGACCATTAAATACGGGATAGAAAAGCAGGAAGCAAAACCACAACATAACACTTTCATAATTTAACAGGATTACAAACAGAAGCCAACAAAAGGGAACTGCCCTAACACCAACTAGCGAGGACACGTTCACCAATACTTCGATCTCCTCCTTTCCGGACTTAGGGCTTTGGTCCTCCACGACCGCCATCTAGGGACCTGAAATTTTGATTCCCCAAACCGGGATGAGACAATGTCTCGGCAAGTTCAACCCCTAAACCCCTATTAGAACGAAAATACACCCCCGGGTGGCCTAGCCACATCACACGTAAGACTTACCTCGCCTCGGTTCCTTCCCCGCAGTTAGCACAATTCAAATCACTCAATCACGAGATAGTAATACGAACTTAAACAACCGGAACGCATTCACTTTCATATAACCAACAACCGCGGGGGTCTTGATTATAAGACTAAATCGTTATGACACGTCCCATTCCATGCCACACAATTCCGTCCCATAATCCGACACATCAACAACACTCAACATGCATTCCAATTGTTATTCATGCCACACAAAGGGCATAGCCTACTCGCAGTTCGGCTATCTGGCACATAGCCGGCATCGCCTCCCCCCTTGGAGCGCGGCTTCGTTAGTACGTCGACGGCATTCTCGAAGGAGCATCGATCCAATCGGCCCAGCCTCTACTGCGATCGGCATCCACCGCGTGGGCATCCCATATAGGGGCAAGTCCGGCTCAACAGCCCGACGATTCCTCTTAGTTATCACACAACCCAAGCATACTCGGCCCTGGACACTTTATATTTCAATCAATGCTTCCATTTAAAATAGTGATCCCGCCATTTTTCTTCATATTAAAGATATTCCAGAAATTACTCACGTGTGTGGGGGCACGCTAATTTCGAATCAAAAAGCCAATATCTCACTTTCTCAAACCCCACTATTTAATATAATAACTAAAATCCAATTTTTGCATCAAAACCCGACACTTAGGATTTTATGAATAAAATCCCGATTTATCACAATCAACACTCAATTTGCCACAATCAATCATCAAATTCAAATTCTAAATACACAGCAAAGATCAGCACAAAATTTAGAGAGTTTAAGATCCCTAAATGATTTTTTGGAATTTATTAAATAATTAAATTTATTCCGAAAATCAATTAAATAATAATATCCACATTTTTCACAATTCACGCTCAATTTATGATATCCAATCATCAATTTCAAAATCTAATTACACAGCAGCGATCTAAGACGAAATTCGAGCAACCGGCTCAAAAATAATTTTTCCGTTTTTTTTTTTTTTTTAATTATAAATAATATTTTAATAATTTCGGAATTAATATAATATTATAAATTCCAGAATTCGAATTCATTTAAATAATTCAAAAATAAAACCCCATTATGTCACATCAAGGCTTTATATTAAATAAACTCTCTTAGCCTTTAATTAAGCATACTTTAAATTAAACAAACACCTTAATCTAATTCACAATTAAATAAACTAATCTAACCACCTAAACATACTTAACTTAGATTAAGCACACTTAGGGCATCATTAACCCTCTAATCAAGATTTAGCGAGTTAAAGTCACCGGATTAACGAACCGAGCGGACCAAAACGACGGGGACGACGCGAGGATCGACTTTCCTCAAAGCAGGCCGAGCATCCGGGCTCGGGAAGGCGGCCAAAACGGGCCAAGAAGGGGCTGCCATACCCATTTTCTGCAACTTCCGGTGGCTCGCTGGACGGGGGCAGCTCCGGCGCGATTCGGCGGAGGAACGGCGGAGGAGCGGCAGCCGCAGCTTGGCGGGTGAGGCGCGGCTCCGGCGGACTCACGGCGGCGACGGCGACGGGAGGAAGCTGCTGGAGATGCCGGACGACGGCTGGATACGCGGCTGAGGCGGAGCGAAGAGGCGAGCGAGCGGCGGCAGCGAACGGCGACGGGCGGAGGCGTGCGACGGCTCCGGCGACGGGCGGCCGAGCGGGCGGACGAAGGGGCGGCGTCGGGCGGCTGCTGGTTCGGTCGAGCTCTCCCCCTCCCTCTCCTTTCTCTCTCCTCCAAAGGTTGAAGTGATGGGTGACATCCTACCTTTGAAGAACCAATCACCACTTGCCACTTGTCAAGCTCTCATTCGCTTGGCTTCAATCAGCATGACATCACCTGCATGATGTCATCTTCCACTATCTCCTCTCCCACAACATTATTCAATGGTTGCATTCCATTTTCCGCCGGGGTCCAAATCCTTGTACATTTAATTTTTCAATTCCATTCAATCCACTTCCAATTGAGCCAAATTGAAATCCATAAAATAAATTCAATGTCACCACACTCCAATTCACATCTTCACTTGACTATATAATCACTTTAAGTCCCAAAAGTACGACCAAAAGCGGGCCTACTAATTTCTCGAGCCAAATTAGCCATTTTTTGATTTAATTTGCCAAAGAACTTTGATTGCAAGAAAAATCTTCTAAAGATGATTCAATGATCCTGAAATGATTTGTGACACACCAAGACTTCCAATTTCTGAATTTGATCCCAATTCCACGGTTAATTTCACTTTGGCACGATACTAGCGCGGCCCAACCTACCGGGTAGCCTTTAGAAATTTTCATGCATTTGACCTGTGGTTGATCATCTCAAGCCACAATGTACATCTTTGAAACATTGGCGACTTTCGGTTGTCGGGGTAATCTCAAGGTTTCAAATACGAACACAAAACCCAATCGATAGAAAAGTCGGCCCAAGTCTTGATCGACAAGAATTGTGCGATCGGTGGAATCACCCACACCCGATCACATGCCTCCGTCGAGTCGACCTATCTCCGATCTCTAATCGATTTTAATCGTGCCGTAATGATCCTTGCAGATTAGCTAGGTCGAAAGGTCGTTTCCGGTCAAATTCTCGAGTCGATGCATTAGAAACTCTTAACACTTTCACCCGATAGATTAGTTTTCATATGAGTGGCCGACTCAAGGAAAAGAGCTATATGCGTGCCAACGAAATGCCCATATCAATTTATTCAAAATAAGATTGGAAAATCGGGATGTCACAATTTGTGTGCTGTTCATTAGGTTCTGGAGTTCACCTTTTAGCCAGGTGACCCTCTTCTTTGCATGGCCGAATTTGCTCTTGCTCCACTGTATCAACTTCTACTGTACTTGCTTCAGTTTGTCCACCAAGGTAAGATCCTTTGTGGCAGGGTCATTCCAGGTATCTGTGACTATGTTTTTGCTTTCTACATCGTCAGTCCAGTATGCTTCATACTTAAATTGCTTTCTTTTTCTGCTCTTTGGTTGAGCCAGGGATAAAAGAAGAGGAGTATGATCCGAGTCTATCGCCGGGAGTGCAATGCATTCAGCCTCTGGGTAGGTAATTCTCCACTGAAGCGAGCAAAAAGCCCTATCTAGTCTCTTTTTCACCAGATTTTCTCCCTCACGTTTGTTTGACCAGGTGAAGGAGCATCCTTTGCATTCCAGGTCCATCAAGGAGCATTGATTGACAAAGTCTCTAAAAGCAGTTAACTTGTAAGTTTCAGCTCTGTATTTGCCCACTTTCTCCCAGTGATTTAATATTTCATTAAAATCTCCCAAGGAAAGCCATGGTAGTTGGTAATGCATACTAACTGAGGAGATCTGTTCCCATAACTCGATTCTTTCCTTGAAAACAGTTGGAGCATGGAGAAAAATAATTTTCATTTCTTGATTACTGTCTTTTAGATGACATTGGGTGGAGATGGCTGTGGCTGAAGAGGAGTCAATAGATAACTGCAGATGATCATCCCAGAATAAAGCTAAGCCCCCTGCTGTACCCTCCGGATTAACTATGTAACTGTTTTGGAATTTGAGTCTCCTTTTTATTCTGAGCACTTTCTCTTCTGGGTTTTTAGTTTCCATAATGAAAACAAGGTTGGGCCGTTCTTGAGTCACAGTGACTCGCAATGCCTGGAATGTCAGGGGATTGCCCAGCCCCTGGCAATTCCAGCTTAAGAGTTTCATGGGTAATTTGGTGGCTTATTAGGGCTAGCCACCAGAGCCCATTGATCTGACTTTTCTGCCACCATAATAGGTGTTTCCACTAGCTGAGTAGTGTTCTCTGAAAGTTGAGCTGATGGTTGTGCTCCATATGGACAGAATCGTTTAACTTTTTTTGAATTAGTCGACTTCACACACTTCCCTTTCAACTTTGCAGGGGGGTCATCTCCAGCCCAACTTCAGCTTCCTTCATCTGTTCCTCGTGGAGTGTCAAGATTGATTCCTCATCAATGTAGCAATTTCCCCTCTTCTGGGGGCTTTTCACTTCAACCAGAATTAGTTCCCGAGCTGAGGAAGGCTTGTAAGTTTCCTTTCCTTTTAGGCGAGTATCACATACCTGGGTTTGCTAGGATGATGGTGAACTGTCCTGCTCTGTTGCAGGTGTAGGAGATAATGGGGTTTCAAGCACTACATCCACTTCGTCGAGAGGAAGTTCCTTCTTTCCATAGAATATCTTACCATAGGGACTTAGTTCCCTCACCTCAGCTCGCAGCCAATCCCCACATCTGGCCGGTAAGTTCTGTTCCAACCCTAACTCCTTGTAAGGTATTTCAGTAAATTCCGTTGCATAATGGCCAATTCTGCCACAGGAGTAACAATAGTAGGGCAGTCGTTCGTATTTAAATTCGACCCACAGCTTCTTATTATCTAGATTCACAATTACACCAGTTTTTAGCGGGTTTTCTAAAGGCAGTGTCTAGCTTTACCCACTTTGTAGGTGCTGTTTCCCTTTTCCTCCAGCTTTACTTCAACAACTGCTCCTAGTTTGGAGGCTATTTCTTCAATCACATCATAGGTAACTCTCCCATAGGGTAAACCAAAGAACTTTACCCAGAAATCACAGTGATTATAATCATAACAGAACTCTGGTGTATCAAGTTCGCACTGCCTAAGGATGAGGAGATGGCTGGAGAATGACCAAGGTCCCGATTGAAGTACTCTCCGTGCCTCAGCTTCCGAATGGAAGGAGAAGGAGAAGGAGAAGAAACTTGGTTCCAGCGTTGCGTAGGTAAAGTTCTCCGTCTTCCAAGTTTTCCTCATCAGGGTTAAGAAAGCATTATGGTTCAAGGCTGGGTTTGTGTAGAATCGGCCAAATAGTGTTTTGCGACACTCAAGTAATTTTTCGGGAGAGATAGCACCTGGGATATCGACGACTTTGACTGCGTTCCAGAGTTTTCCCATGCTTTTACACAGAGCCGCGAGTCTTCTATCTTCATTGTTCTAATCTACCATATTTGTTTGTAGGGGAATGGGTTTTTTGATAGATCGTGGATTTAAGGGTTGAAGGGAGCTCAGAAGAGTGAAAAATGGAGCAGACCTTACTACTGAGGAAAGGGCGAAAGTAGGGTTTCGAAGCTTTCACAAGGGGGTGTATGGTTAGATGTCACAACGCCAAAAGATCAACAAGGGAGAGAGACGAAGAATCGAAGCAAACAGAGGCTTCAAGGTGGGATTTGAGAAAAGCTACAAGGAACTACCCAGCTGGTAGAGGGGGATTACACACTCGGTAGAGAGGAAACTCCATGGCGGAGAGCTCCTGAAAGGAAATGTTTTTAATCAGGACCGAAATTAGGAGCAGTCCTAAGCCTTCTTCAAAGTGTAATAAAGAATTTTCAATAAATAGTACTTAAAAAATTGTCTATATATCTCTAGAAAAGTGCTTATATGACATTCTTAAATTATATGTTCAATATAATTTTAGGGATAAGTACATTAGAGGTTTAAAAATTGTCACAAAGGTGCAATTGAATTATAAAACTTTCAAAAAAATGCAGTCAAGTCTTAAAACTAATAAAATTATTTTCTCTCTCCCAAGTGACTTTTTTCAAAAAAAAATTTTGTAATTTTTATCTAAAATAGATTTAAAAACTAAAAAAGGCTAAATTTTATTTTTTAAAAATAACAAAATTGGAAGGAAGAGAGGAAGGGGCCTAGTGGATGTTGTTGCCACCCATTGTCGGAGGTCATTAGCCTTGGGCAAGGGTGGTCGGCTCATTGGCCACATGTGAGAGCCGATGAGGCTCGCCCATATTTAGGCACCCAACCGAACCAACCTAAATCTAAGCAATGTTGGCTATGCTAAGCCAAGGCGAGGCTCACCTCAGGCTAAATCGTGTTGGGTGGGAATTGAAGCTTAGCATAGATTGAGCCTCGCCAACCATCATCTCGGCTCGTCCAAGCGAGGGTTGCTAGCCTTAGGTGAGGGTTGGTATTGCCTAGATCTAGGTTGGATGGCCAAATTTGGGGAGCCTCACTGCTCCCTTCGACAATGGGTGGCCATGCCACCAGCCCTCCACCATCTTTTTTTTTCTATTTTTTATAGATAAAATTTTAGACTTTTTTAAGTTTTTAAATCTATTGTAAATAAAACCTAAAGATAGATAATAAAAAATGCCACATTTGCATTTTAGTTAGACAAATTGATGATGTTAATGGAAGCAGTTAATTGTACTAATTTGACAAGTTGTAAAAGTTGATTATACTTTTTAAAAATTTTAGAATTCAATTGCACTTTCCCAACAAGTTTTATGCCTTCTACCGCACTTATGCCTAAATTTTAATAGTTATTGCATTTTCGCAAAGATTTTAATTTAATCAATTGAACCATCCAAAGATCCACCATGAGGTCCCATTAATTGAATCAATTGCGTGGGTGGTGGTTTCTGCGTGCCTCCCGGGTTTAAAATTTTAATCAATTGAAAATTTTATGACTTGATTCCATCTTTTTATAAAGTAAAGACTTAAATAAACCATTTGAAAGATTTATAATTCAAATGTATTCCCACAAAGAAATTTAGGACTCGTAGTGCAATTCTTCCTATAATAAAACTATGGTACTTCATGGTACATTTGGTTTGCAAAATGGAGAAATAAAACATAGTAAGAATAGCAATTATGTAGCTATATTTTAATTAAGATAATTGCACAAATAGTCTATGAAATTTGGCTCAATGTGTAAATCATCCTTTAACTTTTAATTTGTTCAATATGATCTTTGAACTTTAGTTCAATATGTAATGTTTTCCTTTGCACTTTAGTCTAATGTATAATGTCGTTCTTAAAATTTTAATTTATTTAATGTAGTCCTTAAATTTTGGGTAAACGTTCAATTTAGTCCACAAATTATATAAAAAAATCCATTGTTATTCTTTTATCAATTTAAGTTAACAAAATTTGCTGATGTGATTTCCAATCTAGTAAGTAGTGGACAAAAAAAATAACGTCACAAATGGATTATCCACATAACACATTCCACTCGAAGGAAAAGAACACTATAAGTACTACATGACACTCATTTCAGTGTCAAAACCTTTCGATGAATCACTTTGGTGCTACTTGGGTAAAACACAATCACTTACATACTAACTCTGATCTGGGATGCGGAAAATATGACATGATATCAATTTATTATAAATTGGTTAACGTGGCTTGCCAAAGAATTTCAATCAACAAAAAGAAACGATGTTGTTGATTTTTTCTTTTTCCCGAATTGAAAAATTGGGGCTAAATAATAATAAAAGGAAAGAGGAAATCGGAATTTTTTTTTAAAAAAAAGGAAAGAAAAATAATAAATAAAAAAGAAAATGCGGGCTGAATTTTGATTAAGATCGGGCTAGGAATGTGTGGGCTAGTTTAGATTTAGGCTTAGATAAACAAGGGCCAGAATGTGGGGTTCGGCTTGAGCTGCGATAGCTAAGCCCATCAGATTGAAGTCCTAGTCAGACTAGGCCTTAGGGCCTATCCGAATTTTAGGTCCAACCCGGACTTAAAGAGACCTGGCGGACCCATCGGACCGGGGGTACTTGTACCCGAATCAAAATCCAATTTTTCAGAAAAAATAAAATAGAAAATAAAAATTCCGAAATTTTTTTTAGGAAATAGGTTAGAAATTAATGTAGCTAATTTTTAGTGTTAATACAAGTTTAGAATTAGTTTAGATTCCTTTAGTCAGTGCATACATGTTTTAGATTTTTAATAATTATCCTAGTTTGGCATGGTTTTAGAAATTGAACCCGAATTGAACAAGCTCATGAGGTTTCTCCTTCCAGGACTTAACAACATAACGATGTATGCTTTTGGCGACAATCATTGGATTTCTTTTTCCGTGTCATTTTTTTCATATACTTGAATGTTTACTTTCCATATTTTTGTTATTTTGATTGTTCTTCTTTTTTAGCATATCATAATAACCATCAATAAAAAAAATAAAAAAAAGAACAATCGAATGAACGTTTAACGGATGAGAATCTTAAGATTCATAATTGGTAAACAGAACATAATTTTTTGCTTTTGCTTTCTCAACCCATCCTTCTAAACTTGCAAAAAGCATTCATGCTCGCTTCGGAGCCTCTTCACCATCGTGTCATTTTTCTATTCCTTTGGTAGTTCCCTCTTTATTCTCTCTCTTCTTAACAAGATGTTATACCTCAAGTACGAAGATTTATTTACAAAATTGATGCACAAAAATAATGTCATCATTTTATTTAGCATTGCATACAATTGATTTCTTAAAATACCCTCCTCTTACAGTAAACAAATTGATTTCATATGCTAATCTTAATGTTCTTTATGTTGCTCTAAACTGCTGAGGTCAATCACCCGTTTTCCTTAGATGGTGAAATTGTATATAAATTTCACATTCATATCACATTCTTCCTCAGTGCTTGCCTTATCATTATTTTCATAAAAAGAAGGAATTATTTGTAATGACTCGGTCTAATGAGGGTGGAGAATGATTACCAGGGCTAGAGGGCTCGAACGATGGGAGGCTTCTGACAATCTTTTAGGATAGCGAATAAGGTAGGAATGAATCTAATTGCATATCAAAATAGAGAGAGCGTGCTTGGAATATATATATGTAAAAACTAAAATTAATTCACAAAAGCGCATTTTGACGTAATAATAAACTTTACTTTGGAACTCCAAAGTTAAACATGCTTATACTAGAGTACTAAGATGGATGACCTCTTAAAAAAGTACCTATTTGTACAATAAAAGATAATATAATGATCTCGATAAGGGATTAAAGCGGGTAATATTTCAAGTGAGTTAATCTAGGATATCGATAAACAAAAGTAAGAAAAATGAAGTTACAAAGAAGGAGAGGTACATAACAAGGAGACAATTGTTATTGTTTTGGAGATCGCCGTTGATTTTGTGTAATATCAGCTGATCCGACCCGAGAGATCTTATTGATTGGAGGTGATATCTGGCCTATAACTAGGGGTGTGCAAAATACTCGAGAACCCGGACCGCTGTGAAGCCCGGACCGAACCGCCCGGAATCGGGTTCTTGAGGGAACCGGTCCAGTTCTCAATTCCATGGGCGGATCCGCCCGCCCGCCCGCCTGGACTGGACCGGAACCTTTTTAATATTAAAAAAAAAAAAACTACTAAAAGAAACCCTAGATCTCATCTCACTCCCTTCGTCTTCGACTCCTAATCCTATCGCCATTTTGCTGCGTTTACTTCTCCCGCCGTCCGCATCTCCACGTACTTAAATTCTCCTTCCCATAAATTGGAACCGGGAACTGGACTGGCTCCCTTAAGAACTGCCAGTTCCGGGTAGTTTCGGTCCGATTATGGACGGTCCGGGCGGTTCCCGGGTATTTTGCACACCCCTACCTATAACCATCACTAATTGCTTGATCCACTTTCCTTCACCAGCTTGAATCTCAATCTATTTTTTTTCGCATGCCTAGTCAAGAACTGGGTTGATCTTAATGCAATTTGGTGAATCCATGTTCCAATTCAGGAGAAATCGTTCTCTTGTGACATGACCGAGATGTTATATGCCCAACAAAATGCGGACTTGAGGCCTCATTCATGCTTTGTTCAATGGTGGGCACATTATTCTATCGCCATAATACAAAATCGTGAGAGGCCCGTGTAGTACTTCTTTGATAACAGCAAGCCAATAGTCGAATACTACTCGATCAAGTCAGGCGTGGTCGCGTTACCCGGGTTAGATTTCCGTATTCCTTATTTTTTTATTTACTTTGTTTGATTCTCAATATTCTTTATTTCTGATTTCTTTTTTAAATGCCACACTTCTAAATGTAACTTGATGGCTATGTCGGCAACTCTGTCCATATTTTTATTGAAGGGCCAATTCAAACGAAAAAAAATCAAGTTTTGGACTTAATGACACAAGAAAAGGTTTTTTTTTTTTTTTTTAAGTTCAAGAAAAGGTTTAGAATAATTTGAAAAAGTTAGGGACCTCCTTTATCATTATCCCTAAAATTTATGCAACTTGGGTTTAAGCATGACTATATTCTTATCTAGACCAAGTAATAGTCTATATATAAAAGGGGTAGTGACAAGGGTGGTTTTGTAACCTTTTTTTTTTCAATGTTTAACTTAGTCAATGAGGAACCAAATTAAAAAAAAAAAAAACCTCATAAACTTTGTCCATGTTTCGACCAAAAACCAAAAAACCTAGTCCATGAACTTTTTTCTCGTTCAATAACCTCAAAATTTTCAAAAATTCACTTGATGTAACCCTTTCATTAAATGTATTGTCACGTCACGTGCATTTTCGTTTTCTTGACACGAACACTTAAGTGTTTTATCAAACCAGAATAATAATAAGGATTATCACATTGTTTTTTCTAAGCTGGTAAATTTGCTTTTCTATATACTTGCGCATATAATATAGCAATAGGAACACATGACACCATGTAGAGTCGTAGTTACAGTGAAATGAGAAGGGGTAATGTATGATCATATATATATAAACATGACATCATGTAGAGTCATAGTTACAGTAAAATGAGAAAACATAATGTATGACCACTCACAAGGATTTGCCAAACTAATCCATAAAGCGAATGCTCAGCAGCAAAGTAACACCCAGCAAATGGTCAAGTAACTCCTGCATTACCACTCTCCCTGAATCCTGCCTTCGGCTATTCATCCTATTTTCTCGATTTCTATCATGAAAATTATCGCAAATGTCAGCGTTCTTCCTAAGCAATACCGTTTATTATTCATCTTTATTGAGATTATATGACTCAACACTCACAAAATGCCGGGTTTGTTATGTACAAGAAAAATGTGATTACACTTCACCCGACATTTTGACCATCTGCAGAAAACATCATGTCGAAGCTTCTTCTTGTCATCCTCTTCCTTTTCATAGCTGACTGTGGCCATGTCTCTTCCTTCTCCCTCCTCCTTCGCTGCCTCGAGACATCACCTTCTTCTTCATCAACTCAAATCATCGCTGCCAAACTCAGCGCTTGTAGACAATCCTTCACTGTCCGATCGCTTGAAGTTGTTGACCCTATCCTGCGTCTTCTTGGTGGCCCTCCTCCCCCAACCCCTTCCAACCTCAGTCATCTATTCTATCTGTCCGGCATTGGCCCTCTCCCTGGTCCCAAGTGTTCCTCCAGGTCTGCGCCACCTCACCATTGCAGCACCAGTCCATCCACTTGCTTAGCCTCTGGCTTGGTGGCGCTGGGCTGCTCCGTACCAGCAACGACAGAGCAGGGTGTTGGGAGGTCCGGAAGGATATCACCAAGTACTTCTCTCTCCTTTTGCAATCCAGCATCCATCTCATGCTTACATCCCTCCAATGGCCATCTAACGTTACGGTTTTGTGGGCCCATCTGGTCAATGTCACTCTGTTATAACCATGATTATAGCTCTGTAATCTCTGATATGATCACCCTCCCGGCAACCGTGTCAGGTGGAGATTTGAAGCGCAATTCGGTCTCTCAGCATTCTTCCGATGACCCAAGTCCATCAAAGAGTGAAAATCAGGTGTGGGAAGCTCAATGGAGTTCGTATGCTACACCGCCCAATCTGATCATACTGGTTAATAGGGATGGCAGATTCTGGTTCAGAATCGACAACAAAAGTACCATCCAGTCAAAGGGTGTTAAGCTACCCAGCAATTCTCACCGAGCAGTACTCGAACTGCACGTGTCGTCTCATGGATTGCCGAGCAGTACCCGAACTACTCACTAAAGTATTCTATTCCTGTGTGCCATACATGCTGCCGATCCATTCTCTACTTATACACAATACTCAGACATGTTTCCGCAAAATTGCCATTAACAAACATTAGTATAGAGCAAAACAATTGACAACAGAGCAGTGAGACAGGTAGCAAGCCATTTTGTTGATGCGGGGACTTCATTTGGCTTGTGCCAAACATGCATTATATGAGCGAATGTCCAAGATTATTGGCATTACAAAAGATGATACACAGCCATGCTAATTTAAATTGCATACTAGCCATTATTTAATATTCTTATTATTATTATTTTTTCCTTTTGGCTCAATAGAGTGTAGGTGAGAAATAATAGCTAGCCTAAGTCTTAATTGTTTAAAGATGTAGCCAAAGTACCCTTATCTTACATTTCTGAAGAAGAAAGGTTCCACTTGCTTCTTGAAAGATGTCGATCACTTTCCTCCATCATTACCACAAGATCATGCTGACCAATGCCTTCAGGCACGCCCTCTAGAGAATTTAGATCATTGTCCTCAATGATACTATTGGCAACGTGAACATCAGAGTTCTCAGCTTTGTGAAAATTATTTCCAGACCTAGACATGTCGTCCTCCACCTTAAAACTAGCAGTAGTAGTGCTGTTGAAGCAACTATCATTGTCATTAAAGAAGTTGTTCTCTGCTTTCCTGTCCATGCCGCAACACATGGATATGTAATTATTCTCCTCAGTGGTTGTTGTGCTACTAGCTAGTGGGGAAGCAGAGAACTCACTTCATAAAAGCCCCACTTTTGCTTGCTCCAAATTCAAATAACTTGAATTATCTCTAGAGGGCATGCCTAAGGCACTGGTCAATCTTGTGGTAATGATAGAGGAAAGCAATTGGCATCTTCCACGAAGCAAATGGAGCCTTTTAATCTCTGTCTTCTTCAGAAATGCATGGTAAGGCTACTCTGGCTGCATCTTTAAACAATTTAGGCTAGCTATTATTTCTCAATGACACTTTACTGAGCTAAAAGTAAAAATAATTAGAACATTAAATAATGGCTAGCATGCAATTTAAATTAGCATGAATAGGGCATCATCTTTCACAATACCAATAATCTTCGATATTCACTCATATAATGGATGTTTGGCGCAAGTCAAATGAAATCTAGGCAGAAACGAATTGGCTTGCCAACCAGCTACTATTTTAATTGTTTTGCTATTTAGTAATGTTTGTCATTGGCACTTGTTGGATTTTGCAGAGGCATGTGTAAATATTGTGCATAAGTAGAGGAAGGATTAGCAAGTATTGGCACAAGGAAGAGAAAAATTTATTTTGAAGTTGCGCGGTACACGTTATAAAGGAAGAGCTCTCCTTAGTTGGTCTCTCTAATTTTCTTCTCTAATTGATCTATTTCACTCAGTGTGTGGTTCTGGCATCCCATCAGACCTTTGAGGAAGGTGATACAGGTGAATGATTACCAAAATGCAAAGAACAGCTTACCAAAAAGTGGACCCCATGACTGATGTCCGCTATCGATGGCATAAGAGTTTTCAGCCACGACCCCGACCCCAACCGAGTTTATGATGAGGAGGGTAGTGGGAGGGATGAGATGTGTTGTCCATTTGAACATGTAGAGTTCAGTAAAATTCCCATCTTCATCCGATGCTTTGGAGGTAACAGTGAAGTTGGTGTCCATTTCAGCCAAGACTCTGAGCAGGCCCAGGAAGACAGGCAAAAGAGACACTCCATCAATCACCCAAAATTGCTCATTCCTTCACCATTCATCAATTCCAACACCACTCCACCTCATCTCCAGTATACCCACGGCAAAAAAGGGAATGAAGAGTGAAATGAACCAAATACTGGCAATGTTACTAATCTACATCAGCAGGATCAAACCTCAGTCAGTGATTGATAATTAGATACACTAAAAGCTACAAACCTCAATGGTATTCTTGGGCGTAACTAATGCTATTGAGAGAGAACTTATGATATCAGCAAGCAGAAGTAAATAATAGAGACTAAATATCAAGACAACAAATTGAGTTATGCCAACGAATGCCAAATGGCTCACCTGTGGAATAATAAACTTGTTTGTCAGCAGGCAGACAGCTGGCAAGGTACAATAGATCAGAAGAGGTATGGCAGTGATGAGATAAATGGTTATGTTGACATATGCAAACCTCTCAAGCCATTTAAGCCTACCATTGTATCCTTACCAGATGGGGCAATGGTGACTAAAAAGAATTTCAACAGAACCTAGAGCCCATCGAAGCACCTGGTGCACCTGATCAGAAAAATTAATAGGAGCAGACCCTTTAAATGCAAAACATTTTGGCATGCAGTAGACTGACCGCCAACCATGGGCATGCATCTTGAATCCTGTAAGAATATCTTCTGTGAAAGATCCATTGATCCATCCAATCCGCAAAGCAAAAGATAGATTGTGTTCAAGCAGTCGAACAAAATACTGGAGGAAAAAGTAAGGATACTAACTGAAAAACTAGAGTACAAGTCAAATTTCATTATACAAAGTGACCTACAAAATTGGAGAATTGCTTATTTCTCGAAGGCAAAGGGTAAATTGCACACAAATAAATATCTTCACGCTTCATCTCTTCTGCCAAGTACACATAAAGACAAACTGCAGAGACATCTTCCCCAACAATCCAAGTCTTCACTCTCCAATAGCCATGTATCTTTTTCTCTTATAACAACAAACACTCCATAAATATTAGAATAAGCTCACATACCTCACTTCCCCAGTCTGTTTTATCCTCATAACCACAACTGATGACATGAATAGCCTCTTTACGAAGGGTTTCTGGAGTTGCAGATTGAGGAACAACACCATTCCCTATATGCGTAGAGGCCACAAAGACAGCAGCCTGACCAAACCTCTTCTCTAGGCTCATTTATGACATGAGCAATTATCTCTCATCATCAAATCCAGCACCTATGAATATACAAATAAAGAGTCAGATTGAGAAATCTTGAAGCTCCTCTAATGGCATTATAAGTTTCTAGCAGAAGATAAACAATATCACCTGAAATGAACTATTGGACATTTTATAGCTCTTTCACGTAGGAGCAACATTAGAATTGACTGTGAATGGGATTGACAACATGAACTGATAAAGTACACTAGCAAGGCCTCAACAAAATAAGTGATTGATGAAGCTAGGAGAAGTCCAGGAAAAGAAAACATTAAAAAAACCTAAGAAACTACGTTACTGAAAGAACATAGAAATTGTGTCATCGGAAGGATCCTGTGTCATCAGGGACAAAAGTTGTCCTCAGGCACGATTGTCAAAACCTCAAGGGCCGCTATATAAATATGAGGATACATTCCGATCTCAAGGCCTCACTAACTTGTATACCACTACCTGTGGTTGACCAGTCAAACGTTATTGAGGTTGCAAGGATGTTTCCAGCCAAATTGAAATGATCCAAGAAATAGCTAGATAGGCATAATTGGGTCTACATGTTTGCTAGACTTCTTCTTGTTAGAGCCCTTTTTACTTGATCTTGCTTTCTTTCATGATCCACCACAGAGAGAAGACAGGAATCCTGACTTTCTATGCTTTGGCTTGTGAGGAGGTTCATTTCCATAAAAGGCTGTTCTATTGAACATTATAAATCCTATTTATAACAAAAGTACTTGCTTTGACATAAGACATGATTTTGATGTCAGCACAAGTAGCAATCTTGGACATAACTTAAGAAAATGTATTTTGATGAAAAGACAAAGAGCTTACATCAAAGAATTCAGTATTGCGATTGGCTTGTCTGTCATTTCTATCAATACCATCTAATCTCTGTGGAAATTGAACATCACACACACGTTTCCCAAGGTTAGGGTCCATAACACATGGCTTCTCTGAATACCTTACTGTTGTTTACATAGTGATCACAATCAAGTTCAACAAGAAAGATCCATTGGTGAGGACAGCTGAGACTCTCACCTGAAGATAAAATTAGACAAAAGGTAAGGAAATCCAAAACATGAAAGCATCGACATCCAGAATTAAAAGACGACTACTCACAAGAGCATTCTTAGCACCAGCTTTCTTGTGATGTCGGAAGCCTGGATGTTTTTCACAAGAAACATAGACCAAACGTGGCAGCTCATTACCCTTAGCATCAAGACCTCCACTTTATGCTAAGAAAACCTGGCAGCAGGCAAGTAATGTAAATGTTTTAGTAAGGAGAAAAATCACTGCTTCTGGTATCCTGGAAATACAATTTGATCCTCATCAGGTTAAGAGAACTTAGATGTGGAGTCATGGCCTTGAAGATGCAGCAAAATAGGAAACAAGAGAAATCTGCTACAGACAATGATATTCATGAGAAGAGACCTTCACAAATTGAATTGTAAGATCATAAAATATTCAAACTTGATATAATAACCTAGAGAATTTTATGAATTTCATGCTTATTGATCATGAGATCTCCACACCATCAAATTTAGTAATAGAAGTTAAATGTACAGTTATCCTACTGACATTGGTCAGCCTTGCAAAGTCAACTGTAAGAAATACTAAGCAAAAGAAAGACTAATATAGCTTAATATAGTAAAGACACAGTAAAAAATCGTCCACAAGCACATCGGTGCTGGCATCCATATCACCACCTCCTCTTTTGGAAATAGCCAGGGAAGGGCTCATTGGAGCTACATTCTTCTCTTTCTTCATTTTCCAACAGTCAACTCTCTCCTTCCAGGAAATGTTGTTCAGTCCTGATGGACCAATTTTTCTCACTGGGTCCACAATGCTGATGTTAGCTGCACTGCCAATACCACAAAATCAATATGTGCCATACCAAGGGTTTACAGGCATATGAAGACCAGGATGTTCGTGAATAACAAGAAGTAAGTGATTGATTAGCATTGGCTACATAAGGTAGAGAAGGACGCTCTTCCCAGCAGAAAACTCCCCAGAAACCTGAAGAAATTGTAAACACTGCAAAGACATGTTTAATTAAAAAACAACGCCAGAGAGAAAACCAACACCCTATAAGCTCAAATAATGTGCCTCTTGGCCACTCGTGAGTCGAGGAATGAGGTTGTGAGAAACCTCCTTATCAGGTTTTGGAGCACTCACTCACATCCTCATTTTGTATATACCGCATGTGCCAACTCAAGATGCATTCTTCAGTCTTCCAGTTTAGATTTTGATTTTCTGAGTAATTGAATTCACTCACACTAGCATCAACATCAGCATCTTCTTCTTGGTCACCAAGAATAGCAGGATTTCCTGGAATGAACAAGTACGCATAAAAAGAACCACAGAGACTAAGGTCAAACACAATCAAATAATAACATTGACAAGGTTATGTCAAGAGTAGTCTGACAGCAAAATTATACAAGTTAGCTATAGCCCCACATTCGACAGAGAAAGAATGCGAAAAAGATGGTATATCTGAAGAGAAGTATTCATGATTACAGTTCATGGCACATTTATAATACTTCTGTAACCAGTAGGAGACAAAATGGAGTCATGAGAAAATTAATAGTATTAAATAATTCACAAATAGCACAAAACAAAAAAATCCCAGAAACGAATGACTGCGTTGCAGGAAAATCATCGCGCGGGTCTCCGAAATGGCCAACTAAAGAAAAACAACAGAAGGAGGTGACGTTGATCGAGAGTCTGTTAACCAGAAGAGACAAAACATGTCCATTACCAACGTCGACACCCTTTACTGACTTTACCACAGCGCAGCGTGGTAAACATGTGTGTGATGTTCATGAGTTCCCTTCTAAATTGTCCCAAAAGTTTGAGACCGAAATATATGCAGATGGTGCATGACACGCAGAAGCAAATAAACTAGCATACCTGCAATCAGAAAACTAACTGTAGATCTAAATTCCACATCAAACTTCTCAAATGATTGAAATAAAGTTGTCACTAACAGGAATTCTGCTTAGACCAGAGCAGACAAGCTTTCAAATCAAGGAAGATGGATGGGATCATGAGACTTACGGAGCGAGAGTGCAGTCTGGACAAAGCAGACAAGCTTTGATAGAAGACCATGGCTGTTGGTTGCTTAGAATCGCCTGTTGCCCCTAATCCAATCCAGTAATGACGATAATGAGATTTCAAGGAAATGAACAATCAGGGGAGAGCTGTCACTAGGGAGAAGGACGATGCATCCACGTGGACATATGAGAGTAAGAAGAGGAGGCTCTAGTACCAGACCGAAACCTGGCTATACCTTCGGACTCGGTTGTGCTTAAAAACCACAAAAAAGAAAGAAAAAAGAATATGTTTGCTTGGATACTGACTAGGATGAACGTGAAATTAGAAGGATGGAAGGAAAAATTGAAGTCAAAGTCAGAGAAGTAAATCCTTTTGATAGCGGTGGTTCAGGCATTACCACAATAAATAATGTCTATTTTTTAATATACCTTTATACATTTGTAGAGTCATTAACAAGAAAATTTCATCCTTTTGATGGAAAAAAAATGAAGAAAAAGCTAGGATACACTGGAAAAGCTGGAATTTATAGAAAATAAGGAAGGACAATTAAGGAATGGGATTCAAAGATCTTGTCACTTTCAATAGGGTAACATTGGGAAAGCAAGTTTAGAGAATGACACAAACATCTGCAATGTTATAGAGCCAGCTCTTAAATGCACACAACAAAACTCAACAGCAAGCATCGTCCTCTCACCAAAAGCCTAGAGCTTTATGGACTAAGGTGTGGAATTTGAATACACTAACCAAAATTCAGATTGTTCCTGTGGAATCTATGTCAAAATGCCCTGCTTACTAAAGAGAGACTCTGCAAACGACGGATTATACCTGATTCGTCGTGCCCTTTGTGAAAAATGTGCACGGAAACAGCCCAACACCTTTTCCTTATCTGTCCACGAAAAAGTGAGGTCTGGTCAGACCCAACCCTTGGCATCACAATCCAGGAAAGAGGACTCACAAGTATAAATCAGTGGGTGTTAAACTACAAAAGCGAATTACCTGACCCACCAACCCTCTACCTAGTAGCAGGTGCGCTCTGGAACATATGGAAAGCCAGAAACGGCACAATCTTTCGAGGTAAACCGCCAGATACGAGAGCTGTTGTTTCTGATACTTTTGCATTGAATGGAAGTTTCAAAGCTTGGAATCCAAATCAGGAAAAAAGTAAAAATAAAAAACAGTCGGTTGCCTGCAAGTGGATCCCGCGAATCTCGGGCCCCCTCAAGCTGAACGTGCTGACAGGACGAATTACAACATCGTCCTCACGATGTCGGGGGAAGTTCCCCCATTTGATTTTTATTTTTTCTTTGGTTAATAATTTCTTCTCTTTGGTGACAACTTCAGTTCTTCCATTATACTTCCGTTCGAGCTTTGTCGAAAATTGCTATTGACACGTGGTGGCTTTACATGTACAAATTTGTAAATAGAAAGTAAACCTACGTTTTAGGCTATACAAATTTCGTCTACGTACTTTATTGTTGCAACAATTCTAGTTCTTGTACTACTTAAGTAAAGTTTTCTACCTTTCCCAAAACAAACTGAGATGTCTCACTAGCTATCATTCTATATTATGTGATAGGAAAATTGTTCAAAAAGTTGTAAATTTATTATACGGTTTTCAATTCGATTATAAACTTCCAATTAATATAGTTTTAAACATTTTTTCACAATTTTTTAACATAATTTATTTGGCCAATTTAGATTGGAAAAAATTGATATAGTAGTTTAATTAGTGTCAACCGTCTTATGTGATATGATCGATAGTTGATGTGGACAAAATGATATTGTTTTACACTTTTTTAAAATTCTTTCATTTTCCTATTCTACTCAGCAATGGCTGACAATGCCACAACCCAACTTGTCCTAGCCTCTACAAAGGCCCAAACAACTAGTGGAGGAAGAAGATGAAAAGCAAAATAGGAAAAAGAGAAAAAGAAAAAGAAAAGGATAAAAATGGAAAAAATATCAAAAAAAAATTTAAAAAATTGCAGAATTACACAATTTAATGCATGTCAAATGCCAATGCTGCTACGTAGGATTGTCGGCATTGACTAAACCATCACGTTGGCGATCTTCAGTCTAAATTAATTGGTTGAACTCCATTAAACAATCGTAAAAAAGTTTAATACTAAATTGATCAAATTAGAAAGTTTATGACTAGTAGCTGTATAATTGATTTACGATTTTTTGGAAAATGTGCCCCATACAAGACGTACACTAATACAAGTCTTTAACATCTCTAAAATAATAACCACAGGAACTTCCTTTAAGCTATTTAATATTGGGTAAAAGTCACCAAAAACCTTAGACTTGGTCCATTATAACACATTTACCTTAATTTTTTTATGACACAAAAAATCCAAAATTTGTACTAATGTGATACATTTATCACAAACTTATATAGTACGACACATTTACCCTATTTTTTTTTTTGTGACACCAAAAATCTCAAATTTTTTTTACAACACTAAAAAATTCCAAATTTATATTTATGCGACACATTTATCCTAAATTTGTATTTGTGCAACACATTCACCCTAAAAATTTGGTGTCACAGAAAAAAGTTTGGGGTCTTTAGTGTCACAATAAAAAATGTTTAGGGTAAATGTATCATAGTGGGTAAAGTTTGGGTTTTTTTGTGTCATAAAAAAATAGTTTAGGATAAATGTCACTCTGTGCATAGTTTGGGTTTTTTGTGGCTTTTTCCCATATTTAAAGAGTTGAGATTGTCACTTAACAATGATAATTTCCTTACTACAAAAACTAGTCCTAACAATCAACTTGATATGGATTTGTTGTCACTATTAGAATTCTAAGAATCTCATGAATTGCCTGAAATTTCGATGGAGAAATTTCCCAACAATCGACTTGACATGGAGAAACTGAAATTGTAGTTAGAATATTTAAAGTTGATCCAGATTTTTTTTATAAGAGCAATTCTAGACATGCATAAGCTCGGAATGAGAACCCCATTTTTACCTATATTGAATTGACCTTATTGTATTGTCATCTGATTCACAATTATATATAATTATATACGTAGAAGTTACCTAATTAATTGTTGGTCTTGATTCGATAATTTCACAAGATTTTGAACAGAATACAATGGATGTGACTTAGAAAATCCAATATAAAATATTGAAAGGGGAGTTCCTCAACTTTCACCATGGGGAGGGTAGAGAGAGTAGCAAAATAATGTAAGTGGGCTTCTTTTCAGTTTTCACCTACCTCACCTTCTCAATTTCTTAACTATTTGCCTTCTCAACATGTACTCATTTTATTGTATTGACGCCACCCTTTACCTAATATTTCCACACAATTTTCTTTTCTTTGTCTATTCAATACATGAATTTGCATATTTATGAGTAGATTCAATCTTGACTTTTTAATATATTATATTTTGTTGATTATTATTCCATTAATAAGTAATTTCTTACTTTTTATTGTTTCAATATGCACATAATATATAGAGTTATAAGTTTCACGTTAGTCCAGCTCATTCACAATTTGGCATAGTTAGTTGCCCATAATTAGTTGCCTCGATAATCTATAAATAGAACAAATGATTTTTAGGAGATACATGAGGTTGATGTATATTTTCATAATGTCAGTTTATTTATTTATTTTTATTTTAGTTATAATGTTTTCTTCTCTTAAATACATATGTTTTAAGCTTAATTGATTGCAAAATTCTACAGGAAAATAACTAGTGACGAAGTATCCATGACTTCGCATATGAACATTATGGCGCAGTGCCATAAATACATCAGTGACAACCTAGTTTTAGCACCTCATGAGGGCATCACAGCACCGAAACACTACCATTTTCGTTTGAAACTCGATTTCAGTCTCTTGTAATTTAATCCATTGGTTGAGATATAGCAAGACATATATATGAATACCATTATGCCAAAAATGCAAAAATTCACTATAGGAGCAAAACTTGAGGAAACTGTAAATAAATCCAACCTAACTTTTGAATAGCACTTGTAGCATCCTAAAACACCAACAAAATTTTTGACACAATTCAATCCAACTCTTACAACAACCCAAACACTATAAACACAATCGCCCTCCAACCTTAACAATAAAACAATGTAATTGAGTAAATGACCCTGCGATATCCTCATTTAAGAAGTTTATGCAAACGTATCACACCCCGACCTTCGGATGCATGACAACCCTCTTTCTCTTTGCTCATTCGACTGTGATGTCCCTCAAGGCATCGTCGACCTATTCATTTTTATCTTTTGATTATATGTAAGCGGAAGCAAGATTTACACCCACCCAACCAATTATAACAATAGGGATAGCATAAGACACATATGACAAAACACACTTTCATATATACATACATTAACCATTACAAGCTAACTTTATTTACATCCAAAATCTTAGTCATACACACACTTCCAAAAGAGTTCGGGATTGGCCTAACACCTCTACTACTATGAGGGCTATCTCAAAAAGTGATACACCCCACATACTCCTAATACCCTATTTGCTCCAAGTACCATCGCTCAAGGTTAGGGTCCTGATCCGGGTTAGTTTCCAGATCGGTAACAGCACCATTTGGGATGTCCAAGTCCATTGGATCCCGGTTAGCATTCCTAGATCCCTCGCCTGGAGGCCCATCGAAACCTTGAAGAGGGCCAAACAAGTCCTCCCCTACCCAAATATACCAAGCCATGAAACAGTAGGGTACTAAATTCATTAACCACTAGTTTGCCCATATCGTGGTTATGTATCTCTTGTATCTAGTATCCATCCTCGTGATCGGATATTGGGTCCACGAGGACCCCAAAATGAACGTGGCGAAGAGGCTCAGACTAAACAACAATAATGAGATAAAACTTAGTAAGTAAGCTTCTAATCCTCGTGTAGGGAGGTAATTTGCCTCAGAGTCGCTATAAACATACAACTTATCTATCAATGGTAGATAAATAGCAAAGCCTTTGCTTTGCATTATCTATTAATGGGAAATAGATCACTTAGCATGCAACACCATACCACATGTTCAACTGTAGCATAAATAATCTCTACGTGAGTGCACCATTCCATTAAGCATACAAGATCACAATGTAATAATCTAGACATGAATAATAATACTTTCATGCCCAATGCATCACATAATTCTAGATTATTACGATCACTCTCAGTCATGACTAATATTCATGTTGGTGGTCTTCTGGATTAACTAGGCATCGTCCTGTCCTATTGGGCACGGCAACGTCTTAACCTCACTCGAAGATGGCATTCCAATTAAGGAGCTTCGCTTTGAAATCCATCCACGGATGGCATCTTGTTGATGTGGGGGCATCCGAAATCCATCGGACATCGTCTCTCATAATCATACGAGTACGGAATCCAATATGTGATCACACAAGCGTCCCATCACTCAAGCCAATTTTATCTTTCTCATTAGCCAATGCAATAGTGTTTAATGCTCATACCTCATACAATGGCAATAATCGCATACAAAGATGTCATACAATAATGCCATGCAATCACCTCTTAATTAATCATTCACCCAAGTAATTATGTGTCAATCTCATGATATATAACATCATAAAGATTTCCTTAGACAATTTAACAATTCACCTTTTGAAATAGCTTTTTGTAAGTACTCATTACTTATAAACATAGAATATTAAACTTACCATTTTCAAAATAGGGATTGTATAAGTATATACTACTTTTAAAATTAGTATTTTAATAGGCACTTATCACCTTTAGACATTACTACATAATAAGCACTTATCACAATCAAGATAGCTTATTGCGTCTAATTATAACCTATTGCGATAGCTTATCACATCCCATAATAACCTATCATGATAGCTTGTCATATCCCATAATAACCTATTGCGATAGCTTATCACATCCCATAATAACCTATCATGATAGCTTATCATATCCCATAATAACCTATCACGATAGCTTATCACATCCAATAATAGCCTATCAATATAATTTATCACATCCCATAATAGCCTATCTTGATAGCTTATCACATCCAATATCACTTATCGCGATAGTTTATCATCTCTACCTATTGATTATTGTGATAACTTATCATCACTACTTATCACCTATCATGATAGCCTATCACCTTAATCCACGTATCTCCTAATTTAGGCACCATCAACTTTCATCTAATCCTAATCCTACTCATAAGCGCAACTACAACCCTAAACAAGGGTTAAGAAGTTACTCATGGTCCAGATTCTCGAGCTTGACGGCGAGTAGTGGTTATGACGGTAAAGGCTCACAGCGTGGCGGCGTGGGGGTATGAGGCATAGCAGTGGGCTGGATATCGGTCGGTAGCTCATAGTAAGGCTAGAATAAACAATGGAATATGGTAGGGACAGTGGCACATGGCTTGGCACGATGACGGATGGTAGACAATGGTGTGGCAAGCGGTAGCAAGGTGAGATCTAAGAGGGAAAGAGGGAAAAAGGGAGAAGTGAGTGTGAGATGAGGGAGAGAATGAGGGGAATGACATTTGGTTTAGGGGAAATGAGGGAGAGAGAGCCATCGGTGAGATTAAGGGGGAGAGAGGGAGAATGGGAGACAATGAGAGAGCGATTGGCTTGCATTAATGAGACATGTACCAATTATCCTTAATTTCCTCTTATCTAAGCTTTTACATGGCTAGGAAATGCTCATGAAGATTGCCAATCCAAAGTAATTAATGCCAAGATTTGGCACATGCTTGAAATAGGGGGGACTAGGTAGAATAGGTTAGGTGATGTCATCTTCACTCTGCTCTCCTTGCTCGGTGCCACTCCCATTTCTTCATGCCCATAATTTTTGCTTTATTAGCTTTAGGCTTCTAAAAGGGGCAAATTGGTAAATACACTTAACCATTTCACTATTCATGCATATGGGCTTATAAATGTGCAAGCTTACAAAAATCCAAAATGGGCTAATTGTCTTAATGGGCCCCCTTTTGGGCCGGCCATGGGCTTGGGCTCACGTGACTCCTAATTTGCATATTGTCTCTACTTTTCCAAAATTTCATGATCCGCCAATGAAAAATTGAGTTTTCCCCTAAAGTGATCTTTGCAAACCTTTTCCTGGTTTGTTGATTACCATCACAATTCTGCGTCGTAGATTGGGATCGGATTGATGATGTCATAACTTCTCCCCATTCAAGAAATTTTATTCTTGAAATTTGCAAAGTTACACGTCTCCTCAAATAAATGATAATATTGACGTCTCATTATGTCCTTACTTTCTCAAATCACTCCTTCGATGCCATGATGTCACCAAACTTTGACTAAGAGAAGACATTTTTACGCAACACCCACTCTTTTCTATTGACGACTTGTATTGGTTGCTCAACATATGACATTCTAAAGTCAACCTCGATCTCCTTATAACTAAGCACGTGCATTGGGTTTAGTTCATATTTCCTCAGCATGGATATGTGAAACACATTAGGAACCTAAGCAAGATTGGGTGGCAATGCTAATCGATAGGCCAAAGTCCCTATTCGTTCTAGAATCTCGAAGAGTCCAACGAACTTGGGGCTTAGCTTTCCTTTTTTGTTAAAACGTGACGTTCCTCTCATTGGTGACACATTAAGGAATACATGGTCACCCATTTGAAATTCCAGAGGCCTTCGTCATTTATTCGCATAATTATTCTAGCGGCTTTGGACTATCTTTGACTTGTCTATGATAATCTTAACTGCTTTTGTAGATTGTTGAATTAGTTTGAGGTTAGTAATCTTCCTTTCTCCAACCTCGTCCCAACAGACAAGGGTTATAGAGGCACGACCGTAAATGCCTTGAACAGTGCCATTCCGATGCTCTAATAGATAGTTATTGTTGTATGTGAACTCGATGGGGTGCAGTTGATCTCCCCATACTCCTTTGAAATCCACAACGCAAGCTCATAACATACTCTTAAGGGTCTGAATGGTCCTATCAAATTGACCATCTATCTACGAATCATAAGCCTTGCTAATCTGTAGCTTTGTCCCCATGACAATTTGCATGCTTTTCCAAAATGCTTTGGTAAACTTGGGGTCTCGATCTGAAGTGATTGTCATGGGCACTTCATGTAACTTCATTGTTTGGATCACATACATCTCAGCATACCTATCCATGCCAAAGTCTTTTCGTACCGCAATGAAGTGGACTGACTTGGTTAGTATGTTGACTACAACCCAAATGAAATTGTTACCTCTCTAACTCCTTAGTAATGCCATCACAAAGTATATTGTGATATGCTTCCATTTTCACTTTGGAATTTTTAGGGGTCATAGTAGTCCACCAGGTTTGCAATATTGCACTTTCACTTATTGGCATGTCAAACACTTGGCCACGTGTTTGACGACGACGTCTGTCTTTATGCCATTCCACCAATAATGCTGCCAAAGATTCCTATACATCTTCGTGCTACCTAGATGTATGCTATAGTTGCTTCAATGAGCTTATGCTAGAATTTCTTCCTTGAGTTTTACATTGTTGGGCACACATAACTGTCCTCAAAATCTCAAAATCTCATCCTCTGTCACTTGAAAGTCTAGTTTCCTTTTTTCTACACTCTCTTGTAGAATCTTTTGGATTGACGGATTCGTTGATTGTAGTGCTTTAATCCTGATTTGCACTTTGGTTTCAATTCGGAGGGCAGCCATAAGACTAGAAAGATGGCTTATCTCGAATCTAAAATCCAAATCTCGCATTTCTTCGAGAAGGATTCATTCTTGAACCATCATTTGCACAATCGTCGACTTTCAACTGAGCGCATTTGCTACTTTATTGGCCTTTCTCATACGGGATGTTGCAATCTTAGTCCTTGAGAAGTTCCATTCAACATCGTTGTCTCATGGAAAACAAATACTTTAGGCTTTGATGATTGGTGTAGTTTGTAAATTTTTCTTCACACAAGTAATACATCCAAATCTTCAATGCGAAGATGATCGCTGTCAATTCTAAGTCATGTGACGGATAGTTTTGCTCGTGAGACCTTAGTTATCTAGACACATAGGCTACTACTCGTCTAGTTGCATCAAGATGCAGGCTAATCATTTATCTCATAACCTTTAGCACTAGATGGTATCGTCAATACTGGAGTAGTAGTCAATTTATGCTTGAGCTCTTGAAAACTCTTCTTGCACTTATCCGTCTTCTTGAACTTAATTTCCTTCTTTAGCAATCACATCGGGGGCGAAGCTATTCTAGAGAACCTTTCCATAAATTGCTGATAATAGCTGGTGAATCCTGAAAAACTTCGAATTTCTATTACCATTATTAGTCTTGGCCAATTCATGATCGCTTCGATCTTTGTTGGGTCCACGGAAACTCCTTCGCTAGATATTACGTGTCCTAGAAAAGCTACTCGATTGAGCCATAACTCGCATTTACTAAACTTGGCGTAAAGTGCGTGTTCTTGGAGGCTCATCAATACCATTCTCAAATGTTGTTCATGTTCCTCTAGGCTGTTTGAGTACACTAGCATATCATCGATGAAAACTATGATGAATTGATCTAAGTACCTCTTGAAACTCGATTCATTAAGTCCATGAAAGCAGTTAAGCATTGGTTAACCCAAATGGCATTACCATAAAATTGTAGTGGCTGTATTGCATTCGAAACGTGGTCTTCAAGATATTCTCCTTTTTTATCCTCATTGATGGGGGCCTGTCCTTAAGTCTATCTTATAAAATACCGAAACTCCTTGAAATTGATCAAATAAGTTGCTGATTCTCAGTAGCGGATACTTGTTCTTGATCGTCGATTGATTGGGTTGTCGATAGTCGATACATAGTCGCAATAGCCCATCTTTCTTTTTTACGAACAGGACCGGTGCTCCCTATGGCAAAGTGCTAGGGTAAATGAATCCCTTATCAAGAAACTCTTGCATTTGTACCTTCAATTCCTTCGGTTCTAATAATGACATTCAGTACGACGCCTTGGAGATTGGTTCCATTCCAAGGGCTAACTCAATGACGAATTCTATCTCTCTTTCCAGAGGCAACCCTAGTAACTCCTTCGGAAAGACATCTCCAAAGTCTCACACTAGGACGATATCTTCCAACTTCAATTCTTCCATTGCTGTATCCACCATTGTTGCTAGATAGTTTTAGCAACCTTCCTTTAGTAATTGTTCTCCCTTGAGCGATGTAATCAAGGGTATAGAAGGTTTTGCTCCATTCCTTACGAATTCGTAATGAGAACTACCTAACAGGTCGAATTGTATTATCTTACTATAGCAGTCTACCGTACCTTGTTGCTTCTTGAGCCAGTCCATTCCAATTATGACATCAAAGTCATACATGGCCAAAATAGCTAGATCTATCAATTCCTTCTAACTACTAATAATTATCCCACACTCTTGATAGCCTAACACATATAACATCTTATCTTTTATAGGGGTGGAGATGCTAAGGACTGTTACCTTGAAGTTGGTAAATAGCTAGTGTCACATTATCTTCCTCAGTGCACATTAATATCACAAAAGCATTCTCCAGCTCCTTAACATATGAGGCAAGAGCCTTAGGATCACCTTTCTTGGTGAACTGCGGCGGTTTCAGCTTTATGAACTATTTTATCAACTTATGCATTAGCTAGTCACTACTCTTGTCTCCAGCTAACGGGGCATCAATGGGAGCAGCGGTGGTGGCAACAGTAGAAGTAGCCTGATCTTGAGTCTACGATCCCATTAGATTTCCAATAGCCGCTAGGGCTCGCAAAATCCCATCTTTGAAATCCCCTTGTGCCCTTCCTCTTGTACCAGCTTGACTTGGAGTTGCCCTTATTCTATACATTCTCGTGTCTAGGTTATTCTTCTCTCAAAGTTCTAAAGAAGGCCAGTTCCACAATCCCAATAATACAGTTAGGAATTCGAAACCATAAATCAGCAAAATAATCAGCAATCACAAGCATAACTTGTGTTCCTAGCTAACTATCCCAAAGTCTCAACACATTTTATTACTCCAAGTAATGGCCATACTTTGATACCAACTAAATGGGGTTATCATGTCCCGACCCTCGGACATGTGACAACCCCTTTCTCTTCGATTATTCAATTGTAACGTCTCAAAAGGCGTCGTCGACCAATTCTTTTTTATCTTTCGATTATACGCAAACGGAAACATAATTTACTCCACCCAATCAATTATAACAATAAGAATAGTATAAGACACATAAAAAAACAAAATTTCACAAACACACACACACATGCACACGCACATGCGCGCGCACACAAACACACACGCACACACACATTAACCATTACAAGTTAACTTTATTTACATCTAAAAACTTAGTTATTCACACACTTCCAAAAGGGCTCGGGATTGGCCTAGCATCTCTACTATTATGAGGGTTACCTCAAAAAGTGATACATCTCCTACACTCATAATACCCTATCGGCTCTAGGTATCATGGCTCATGGTCAGGGTCCTAATCTTGGTCAATCTCTAGATTGATAACAATATCATCTGGGACATCCAGATCCATGGGATCTCAACTAGCGTTCCCAGGTCCCTCACTTAGAGGCCCATCAAAATCTCAGAGAGGGCCAAACAGGTCTTTTCCTACCCAAATGTACTAGGCTATGAAATGATGGGGTACCAAATTCATTAATCTCTCGCCTACCCATATCGTGGTCACGTATCTCTTTTATCTGGTATTTGTCCCCGCAATCAGATATTGGGTCACTTGTGTGTTTTGATCCACGGGGACCCTAAAATAGGCATGACGAAAGGGTTCAGACATGCTCAGGGCTTGAAACATTTCAACAACAACAATGAGAAAAAAATACAGTAAGTAAGCCCTTTAATCCTTGCGTAGAGGAGTAATTTGCCACGGGATCGTCCTAAATATGCAATTTATCTGTCGATGGCAAATTAATAACAAAGCCTTTGCTTTGTATTATCTATTAATAGGAAATAGGCCACTTAACATGCGAAACCCTACCACGTGTCCAATTGTGGCATAAATAATCTCTACGTGAGTGCATCATTCTATTAAGCATATGACTATCACAATTTAATAATGTAAACATGAATAATAATATATCCCATGCATGATGCGTCATGAGTTTAGATTATTACGATTGCTTTTGGCCACGATTGATACTCGCGTTGCTATTCTTCTGGCTTAATTGGGTATTGTCTCAACCCATCGAGTACGGCAATGTCTCAACCTTAGTCGAAGATGACATTCCAATTAAGGAGTTTCGTTTTGAAATCCATCCGCGAATGGCATTCCGTTGACATAGGGGCATCCGAAATCCATCAGGCATCATCTCTCGTAATCATACGAGTAATATGAGATCATTTCTAAACAGACAGAAGAATTGTGGACATTCCTTTGGGAGAAATACAACAAGAGGTTCGCCTATCGTGGGAAGGCATACCTGCAGAAATCTGACTTAGTTTTCCCTAGTTATAAGCTTAGGTAGATTCAATGGTATCGGAGCCAGGTTTTGTTTATGACATGATTTTTTTCATGCGCTTAGTAGGTGAATCCAGTGTTGAGAAGATCCCTTCACATGATGACTGATCCTGAAATACTAGAAGCCCTGGTTACTCTCACTCCCTCTCTATCTTCCTCATCTCTTTCAGATTTTCGTGTGTCAAATGTTTCTAAGATTGACTATCTTCATGAAGTCTCTCTTAGTGATGAAATCAAGATCTCTGAAATCCAACTCCCTCTTATGAACCCTTATTCTGCTTTTGCTAAACTTGCTTTATCTTTTTCTCTTATCCGCTCTATTTGGCAACTTATTTGCCAAACTTCTAAGGAAGCAAAGGAGTACGTCTAGTCCTCTAAGTTTGATCAACATCCCATTCTAGCCACTAAAAAGGAGTATTTTGTTACTCTCCAAATTCCACCGGAATTTCCCAAATAGTGGACCCAGTAATGATACTCCCATGTCCATTATGAAACTGTTCGTCTTGCTCTCACTTTTTATAGCCGTAAAGGCTTGCAAATTGTGGTAGAAATGCGAGTCGCCTCAAAGAACTAGATCAAATAAGGAAAGAAAATGGTAAAGAGAAGATGCCTAAAGAATCCTCGATTTCTATAAGGGAAAAGCCAAACCAAATGATGCTATCCAATCCGTTAGAATCATTCCTGAGGGATTTGGGCAATCGGGAAGAACAACCTGATCCTGCTACTTTGAACAACTAGGCTCTATTCCCATCAGAATCGGTTTTCCTGAGCAACTTTGACACTGAATCAAACTTGGTATCCCTTTCATCATCTTCATCATTCTCAATCCCCACTATTGATTATTTTCCTATTGTGCCGATAACTTCATCAATATTCATGGCTGGCCTTTCGAACCAAGATATGGAATCCAACCCTTCTGAATAAGAGGTTGTTCAACCAAATAATCCATCTCAGAATTGAACTCCCTATCTAAACAGTTTTTCACTATTGATGATGTTCCCTACTCCAAATGGCCAGAGAGATTTGAAGAATTCCATACTTGGTTAAATGCCCAAACTCTTACCAATCATGAAAATATGATATCCTTTTTGGTTTCGTCACAAGGTTTACATGTAGTCTTAGATATTGGTGGCAATCGGTGACAGAACAAGGCCAACTCCAATTTCTGCTTTCTCCTGACTTTGGCCATGCTATGACCCTCTTATATCATTTTTTCATTAGGAGACCTTTTGACTTTCAGGAGCTCAAAAGAAGAGAATTTTTTGAAAGAATATTATACTCTCTCCAAAAAAAGCATCTCGATAAACACTATCGAGAAATGTTTAAACTTTTCTAAGGTATTGGAGCTAATCCAAACCTGAAGCAAGTCTTTTTAACATCCATCCCCAAAGAATTATCCCAGCAGGTTAAGAAATCTTTTTTCAGCAGATAAAGGAGAATTGTGGACATTCCTTTGGGAGAAATACAACAAGAGATCCATTTGTGCCTTGACATTTGTATTTAAAGTGCCAGATGGTTCAAACTTATTTCACGGACAACAGAGAACTTGATGGAGCTTGTTCTCGCCAGAAGCTGAAGATTAGCTCTAAACAAGACTGCGATGGTTCTTGTGGAAATTCTTCTAGAAAAAAGAAGCACAATAAGAAATTCTAGATAAAGAAATCCAGGCATGGATCTAAGCACTTTTGGAGAAAAAAGAAATGGCGATTCCTACACAAAAGGAAAGATCACACAAGTCACAAGAAATTAACTCAATGCTCCATCTGCAACCAAAATGGTCATTTTGCAAAAAAACTGCCCCATGCAAGAAAATGTCAGAATCATTTGATACATCACATAGAGATTGAAACTCGTATTTCACTCAAAAATGATGATATCGAATTACTATTTTTTGCAGAGGAAGAACCGTTTGAACAAACTCTTTGTATCATTCCTTGTTACTAAACTCCAGTGGAACTGATTCAGAGTCAATTTCTGAAGACTTTTTTCACATACCTCTCACTTCTTCAGAACAAAACCCTAACATATTTTTAAACCAGATCTATTGTCCCCATTTTCTTGTGAAAATCTTCACCTCGAAGTTTGCCAAACCCATCATTGTCATTGCTTTTATAGATACTAGTGCAAGTTCTTCAATTTTAGACACTAAAGTTCTTCCTGAAGAGTATTGGACTTCCTGTGTTCGATATTTTAATTCAACCTCAGGAGATACTTTTTCTACGAATGTAAGAACCACCCCAATAACTATCAGTGGACATGAAGCATCGTGTCCTCATGATGCCTAAAATCTATTGCGGCCTTTTGATATCTTGGGAGGAGTCTAATCTAATTAGAAAAGCTATAGCCTGTTGATGCATTTTTAGAACAGGGTATCGTATAATATGTATATCTCTAGTTTTGGCTTACCAATTTGTCTAGCAAAACGCCAAGGAAATGGAAGAAAAATCAACAGCTAATTAACATGGCAGTATCATTGTTGGAAGTAGAAATTTTGGGGTCTGTTCAGATTCTGCAAGTTAATTGGTGTCCTATCCCTAGACAAGTAGTCGAAAAAGACTAATCTGCTACTTGGTTGGAGTGCATATGCTAAACGGCCAAAATAGAGATGTTAAAATAGAGTGCATGGCTTTTGTATTCATTATGTGCTTATTGCAACTGTGCCGAGTTCATTGCGGTTCGAAGTATCTCTATGCAGTGCTGACAAAACATGTCAAGGGGATGCTTCTTGTATGGAAGGCGAGAGTATTCCTTCTGAGCAAGTAAAAGGCTCCACTAACAGAGCCCATAGCAGTGCCGAACCGACTACTTCTGAGCAAATAAAAGGCACTGAATTGTTTTATGTGGCGCGTAAAATTATATTATGACATATTCCATCTGCTTTACAAATCGTAATCTTCTCAAAGAGAATTAATTGCAGATGAATTGCCTCGTAAATTTTTTTTTCCTGATTCCTGGCTTTGCTTGGGCATTTAAGAGAATGGCACCTAGCGAGGAAGATCTATTTTGTCTTTATTGCAATAAAATTCTGGTTTCTTGTTTATGGTTGTAATCAAGAGTTTGTGCAATATTTTCATCAGCAAAATTGTTAATTATGATTACCGTTTTGGAGTTCCCTTCTATCCGAGACATAAATGCAGCGCATAGCTGGACTACCAGTTAAATACTTAGCTCGGCATGACTCAACATGTTCCAGGGTATAAGGCAATTTGGAACAGATCTCATAATGATCAAAGAACTCTACCCTACCCCAAATTGGTGCGCCTGCAAGTAAAGTTGAAATTTAAGAAGGAAGAACGTCGAAATCGGTTAAGGCTTATTGAAGCTTTGGCCAGCCGTGCAAGAGGTGAGACATCTCCTGCTTCTTTATCTAATTTTCTTTTATCTCTTTTCTTAACTAACAGAGAAATAAGGAACTAAATAATCACAATCACCTTCACCATTCTCTCAGCCATTATCAATGTCTGCTCATTTTTGCAAGTAATTTTTTTGACCATTTTATCTTTGAGTAGAGTTTTTGTCATTTTAACGCTGCTACACTAATTTTTTTATTTATCATTGGTGGAAATTCTTCTTTTTCTTTTTTTTTTTTTTTTTTGGGGGGTTGGTTTGGGAGGTTGGTGTGGGTGGTTGGTGGGGATTTATTTGTTAAACGTTACTATCGGTCGTTGTACTTGGAACTGCAAATGTAGAATCCTTGCTCTCGAATCTTAATACATGAAGATTGAGTATAAGATCATTTCTCGACCAATTTCTTTGTGCATAAGCATGGCTCCTCATTGAAATTGCTTCACACTGCTCTTTTCCCTTAGTTTCGGTCACTCTTTCTCGTGCTGGAAAGGCGATACCAGATTCGCAACTCTCTTGTCGACAATCATTGCTAAAAATAGTTACCAATTCTCTATCAGACTAGAATTTGCCTATCTAAAAATTTCAAGGGTTCCCTGGCATAAGAAATGTTGGAGAGTCTTCTTTGGCATGTTAGCTATTGACTTGTCAATATACCATATTCCCTGTAGACACCACGATCGAATTGTTCAGATGTTACGAATTAAATGTCTATTTTATTATTCTCATTTTGAATTGGTGATTAAGCATCTCTGAGTTACTGCTCAGGCAGGGAAAGAATCAAGTAAGGTTCCTTCAGCTAGCATGATGGCTGAGGAAGAGGATGAGAAATCGTCACCCGAAACGAGTATATGTATCAACGGAAAAACTCATAAGTATGCATGACTATCTAACTGGACCTGTGGACAAATTGGTCTAGCGATTGTTTTGATTTGACAGTTCATCCTGTCCTAGTGGATCGTCTGCCTTTTGAGTGGTTGTTGATGTCTTGTTGGAAAAAACAGTTATGATATATAGTATACCTGTATCAGATGCTGCTGCAAAATCACATATCAGATGCTGAGTGTGCACCTTTAAAAGTTGAGGGCTAAGGTTTGTTTCTCATGCTGCTGTAGATGTTTAGTATTTTAGGAAACGATCTGGTTGATATAGTAAATAACGAACTTATCTTTCGTATAAGAATTAAAAAGGTGGGTGAGTGGCATAGTGTTATTGTAGCACCGACTCATACATTTTATTCCATGATAAAAGATCAGTAAATCAGTTGGATAAGGTTGACAACAGGTTGAACAGGTGGACACCGAGTGAGTCTGATTTTGACCTGCAACGTGTCATTTAATCAAACTAAATAAACTACTGCGCGATACCCTAGTAGGGCCATAATTCTAGGAACATTAACATGAAAAGTATAGCAACATTCATGTTAAGTGGTAGCGCCCCGAGCAATTTGATGTTTTGAGTAAGCTTTGCAAATGGAGGCGGTCTGTTATAGTTACCAAGTAAAGCCATAATCTGTCGTTGTTCGAGTGTGTCGACATTGAGATAACAATTTCGATTGACACTCAATAGCTTTAACCGAACCGAACCAATAGCATTGTCGTCGGTTCTCTTGAATTAGGGATAAGTGCTTTGGAAGTTCTAAAACTTATCAAGAAATTATCGAGTTCTTAAACTTGTTAAATTGGTCTAATCAAGTCCTTCTATTGATTGCATTTTTTTTTTTATATAGTTTCAAGATTCGACTGCACTTTCGTGACAAGTTTTCAGATTTTATTGTATTTTTTGAACACTTTAGGACTTAGTTGCACTTTCATGGCAAATTTTTTAATTTAATTACATATTTTGTAAATTTCAGAATTTAATTACACTTTCATGAAGAATTTTATGACTTCTAATTCACTTATTACCTTAAATTAACTCATCAAACCCGTGCTGGTTCGGAAGCCCGGCACCGTCACGTTTCATACTTTTCATACGACATCAAAGACCACTTTTTTACGGCATTGACAAAGTTTCCAAGGCGTGTTCCTGCACTCAGCTGGCGAAGTCGTTCACCTGAATTTCATTTTCAAAAGAAAGAAAGCTTCACCGGGCCGTGATGCTAGTGAAACGACGTCTTACCTTCCTCATTGGTTTCAGAGAAAACTCCTGGTGCTGTTGAAGATGCCCTTTCGCCATCATCAGAAAGAAGAAACAACGCTGGACAAGGAACGATGGGGCTGTGTACTTGAAGTATGCATTCTTGCCGATGCAATCGAATGGCATGTCAAACTTGCAGATGGAAGCAGAGTCAGACAGGCTTGCGTTATTTTTCGATGGACTCAGGGGAGCTTCCGCGTCGAATTGAGTGTCTTGAAAAGACGAACAAAGACGAGACTAATTCAAGGCACATAGTGCAAAGTCGCTCCCAACCCTGCCGCAGGCAAATATTAAAAAAGATTAGATTTGGATGTTTCAACAAAACACGACATGCGTAATCTAATCTAAATGAAGTGGCTTGCTTTGCAATGTTGGAAAGACTCTTCGATTGGACTAAGGAGGACCGATTCCTATATGCTGCCAAAGTTTACAAGAACAGAAGATCCTGCTTTTGACCGGGTAAATTCAATCCGCAGGTGACCAGATTTAAGTGAATTTTGCAACCGGATCGTTGAACTTTGATTTCAATCATTTACAATGCGAAAAATAACATTCTCTTTTTAGGAACAATTTATGGTTTGAAATAAAGATGCACATTTGATTAAAAATTTCTATTTTCTATGTTCTCAACGAGTTTCTAAGCAAAAACACTCATTTGGTAACGACACAAAATTTTTATTCCCAGAACAAAATTTGTTTGTTACGCCTTAAATTTTTTTACCAGTGGCCGCAAGCGGTGGGTGGGAGGCGGGACGCAAGAGGCGAGCGATTAGAAAATTTTTTGTTTTTGTTTCCGTTTCCAAAACGAGATAAGTTAAAAATTTCTACCAAATTCTTGACTAAAAATTTGTCTTAGAAATAGAAAATGAAATTGTGTTACCAAATGGATTTTTGTTCCAAACTTGTTCTTGATAATAGAAAAATAGAGAAACATAATGATTATCATTCGTACCCTTGTGCGTTGAATTTTCATTTCCCTACAATTAATGCAATTTGATGAAAATCAGGCCAGTTTTATAGTTATGTACTAATGTGTTGAACACATTGTCATAATTTATTGAATACACTATCACCATTGTGTTGGCACTTTGTCAAGAAATTGCATGGATTTGGTCAAAGTGCATCGATTGCAGAGATACTGGAAAGTAATGCCTAAGTCGGCTCAATTTCTCTTAAACTTTTCTCCTCCTCCTTGACTTGAAATTGACCCATACGCTAGTAATACAAAAAACCCAATATTCTTGTTTACAGGATAAGGAAACCAGAATTGCCATAATTTGTGTACGATACTTACTTTAATGTCAAAAAATTTTGTCGGCTCACTAAGTACCCAAATTTTTTAAAAATGATATTTTCAGTGCCAATTCCGATGCTGACGTGGCTGGCTGAAGAGTCTAGTCAGCATCAAAACCATAAACAATGCTGTCTACTCACTTTCCTTAAAATAAGAACCCTAAAACCCCAAATTGAAAGAGGAAGCCAAAATTGAAGCCTTAACTGGGCATTCAACCAAAATTGCATCATAATTCAATTTGCCCTCAAAACGAACAGCTCAATCTTGCAAATGGAGGCATGAGCTTCAATAGTGGCTCAAATTCGTTTCAACAAAGTGCAAAAGAAGGTGAGTGTTATTGTTAATGTGGGTTACTGAGTCCAATAAGAATATCTTGGACTCGATTGAATCCTAAAAGAAGATTACATGGATATGCTAAGTACAGAGAAGGCTCAAAGTGCACATGTTTTAAATAGATGGATGCGAAATTATTTATTCCAGTTAGAGGTGTTTTTGGAGTTATTTAGACGATGGCATAAACCTCCACCTACAATGGTGGGCAAGTTGAAGGCTGTTGATTCATTGCAAGCTCAAATGAATGCTTTAGAATCTCTAGCTAACCATTTGAAGAAGGAAGTTCCAAAGATGAAAATTGAAGTAAAGTGTTATTGAGTGTTGGTTGTATCCTTGTTTACTTGTGTAGCCTATTTTGTGGGCAAATGTAAAGTGAGTGATGAGAATCAATTTCTCCATCTACCATAGTTAAGATATATGTAATATGTACTTATATTAGGTAATTTGTAAGTATAGTTGTATTGTTGGTTAGCTCCAATTTTTGTATGTAATCTATGGTGGAAATGATGGAAATGGAAGGATGGAATATTGTTTCTAAGAACTTATAAGTCTCTTACTTAGTTGTGTATCAATTTTGGTTTGCTTAGTTTTTGCTTGAGCATTTGGTTTTGCTGCAATGTTTGCTGGTAACAAACATGGGTCAAATTAAGGAGTGGTAACAAGTTCTCAAGAAACAATAATCATTTGAGTATAAAGTTTGGCTGGAAGTAATTACTTAAATACTAGTCATGATAAAAATAGTGATCACTTAAGTTTCAGTCGTAATAAAAAAGTGATCACTTAAGTACTAATCATGGTAAAAAAGTAATCACTCATGCCGTGTAAATTTCTAGAAATAAATATGTTGGTTTCTTTTTTTCTTTTTTTTGTTTCATTTGTAGCGCACCATTGCACCCATATAGTGCATTTTGTGCTCGGCCAAAATGGCCAATGCACATGTCCACAATCTTTGGCCATATTGTGCATTAGCACGATGCAAGAGACACTAGACACATATATGCAAGCAAGGCGATTGGGGACTATGTAAACTAAACACACTCTTTTGGCCATAAATCTCAGCCAGTGGTGCATCTTTGCTTGCACCAACACCACCAGCACATATAACTCTGTTGATGCAAGCACTACACTAGCACCAAGCATTGTATTAGCACCAAACATAACTACAAATAAATCAACACAATCACACAAACAAAACCACCACAACCAAAAGCAATGTATGTAAATGGAAAATATATAGATGAAATAAACATATGTCCATTAACATTGAACATAGGGCAGAAGTACACTCAAAGTGCCAAAACTTGGCATGGAGAGACACTTAAGTTTCAAAAGTTAGGAAAGTGATACTTAAGTGCCAAAATCGGAGCAAAATGGATTACTTAAGTGCCAATCTAGCCAAAACCAATCAAAATGATGACGTGGCGATTTTCCGACAAAGTAAGGGAAAAACGATGTCGTTTTGCACACTGATGTGGTTAGACAATGCAAAAATGACGTCGTTTTTGTGATGATATGGTAAAAAATTAATATAAAAATTAATAAAATTAAATTTAGACTAAATTTATTTAAAAATTTTAAAAATAAAAATAAAAATATTAAATACATTAAATATTTTTTTAAAAAAAAGGAAGGGGGGCGGCTAAAGGCTGAGCCCTCGCCGCTACTATCAGAAGGGCCGGCGACGAAGGGGAGAGGGTAGATTGGGGTTGCTGGGTCCTAGCTAGGGGTGACAACCCCAGTCGATTGATAGTGAGGGCCCGCGAGCCCTTGCCCAGCTTTGGTAGGGGTCGGCGGCCCTCGCCCGATCTAGGGCTCGGGCTTGTGGGCCCTCGCCGCCGGTCAACCGGGGTCGTTGGCCCCTAGCCGGCCCCGGTGACCCCACCGACCCTCTCCCCCTCGTCGTTGGCCCACCGGCGGTGATGGCTCAACCCTCGGCCGCCCCCTCCCCCCCAACCTTTTTTTTTTTAATAAATATTTTAATTTTTAAATGTTTTAAATAAATTTAATTTAATTAATTTTTATATTAATTTTGTACCACATCATCTCAAAAATGATGTTATTGTTACATTGTCTAGCCACATCAGCGTGCAAAACGACGCCGTTTTACCCTTACTTCGCTGGAAAATCGTCACGTCGACATTTTGGCAAGATTTCGCCGGATTGGAACTTAAGTGATCTATTTTGCTTCGATTTTAGCACTTAAGTGTCACTTTCCTAACTTTTGGCATTTAAGTCTCTCCGTGCCAAGTTTTGGCACTCTAGGTATCCGGCACTCTTGAACATAGTCTTGACTATATTTGGCTAGTTTGAATAACCAACAAAAATATCCACATCTAGGAGTTGGATTCCAACCGAACATTGAACTAACTCGACACCTAACAATATCAACTTCCCATTAGTCAATATGCACAACCTCCTAACAAAAAACAAAAACAATTATATTTATATCGAGCACCCTTCAATAATTAGTCAATTTGCACAATCGCTCCTGTCCATTTTTTAAGTGATAGACATTTAGGTTAAATCATCACACTCTTCCTACGTGCAATTGGACTTAGAAGTTGTTATATTGGTTTTTTTTTGTCTTTTGCTTTTTCTTTTTAATAGCTTTCACATTCTTGGTAGTGATGTTACTAGCTATTTTGGAACTGCCAATATCAATTATTTGAGATGGTACTAGTGTCGAATTCATTTTTTTATGGTTGTGTTGGAGTTGCTGCTTGTGTCATTTGTTTTAAGTTTTGGAGCACTCTTCTTATTCAATTGTGCTCTTATCATTGGACCCACAGCTTGTATTATTTGATTTGGAGCACTAATCTTACTCGATTGTGCTCTAATTAACCTTGGTTAGGTCTTATGTCTAAGTGCACCCCATGACTCTTGATTTGGGCCACCTTGAGAGATGAGCACTTCCGAAGTTTTTTCAGGCTACAACAATCTAACCATATTATATATAAAGTCCAATACCATGAATTAAACGCATGATAATTACAAAATCTGCATTCAAAATAGTCATTCCATTATTTAAGTCTGTATAAAGGCTATAACCATATTGTCTTATCATTTTCCCAAGAGCTCTTCCAATTCGAATCGGTGCCTCACTTTCAGCAACTTGAGCAACTTGCATAGTTTGTCTTCTTCTAACTTGAGAAAGAAATAGCAAAATTTAAAATTTGCTAAGATCAGCCAAATAAACAACACAACACACAATAGAAATTATATGACTTACAGGATATTTGCTCTTCGTCTACGCAACAGTCAACTTATGGATTGGCCTTTCAGTTTGGCCTTTGGCTGACACTTCAGTTGTCCTTTAGTTAGCCCTTTGGTTGCTCTTTCAATTGTCCCTTTAGTTGCCCTTTCAGTTGGTCCTTCATCAACCCCTACAGATAGTTTGCTATTGATGTAGTTTCTTCAAATCACAACCAGTCTTACTGTGTCCTTCTTTACAACAATATGAGCACTTAACTTGTCCACCTATCCCGCTCATTCTCTTACTTGATATCTCCCCCTCCTACATTCTTTGTTTCTTTTTTGACCTACCAATTTGCTTTTTTAGGGGCAAAGGCTGAGGGGCTCCATGACTTGTAGGTTCCCAAAATCTGCTACTTTTAATTTGCTACGACATGTACTATACGATGCAACATAGGTGCTTCTCTTGTAATAATCGAGTAGGTAGTCCTTTAGAATATGACGCTTTAGCTGGATGGCACAAATGGCATGTGCAAATGAAATTCCAATCACTTGCCAACCATGACATGAATACTTTCTCTCCTCAAACTGGAGAACATACTTATTAGCATTGTGCATTATCTCATATCTATTATCTCCATTCTAGATCGAATAACAACACTTACTAGCAATTGTTCAAGTTTTCCTCTAATCTCTTTGCAATCCTAGGACCACACTCTCTTAGTCTACTTTCTAGGCTCATCCATCTGCCTTTAAAGCCTAGTCATGACTATTATTCTTATATTTTCAAGTATGCTAATAATAGGTTTGCACCTAGCCCTAAGATTCTCTCGTTGAATGCTTCACTGAGGTTGTTATCAATGATATCACACTTGAATTCTTTATTGAAAAATGCTCTATGCCAATGCTTAGGTTCGATTTGGAATAGTGCTTCAAATCATTCCTTTGTCAACTCAAGCAACCCCTGTTTATGTATTCTAAAATAAGCCATATTAGTGCTCCTTGCTATATAAGCCAAAATTGTTTCTACAATCTATCTCTTATATATTTCTTTGCTTAGTTTGCATAAATGTGCCTTGCACACATTCTATGTTCAGCATATGGTATCAACTTAGTTAACATTGGAACAAGTCCCTACAATAATACCAAAAACAACTACTTATAAGCTAAAATATGTGAATAACATGAAAACGCAAAAGATTGGCAATATCATTACTTTCTGTTGCTCACTTATGAATATCCAACCTTCTCCATTACTAATGTCTATGTTAGCCATTCTATTCTTTAAGAACCATGATCAAGTGTTCTTGTTCTCTACCTTAGCATCTCTCTTAATGGTAGCCAACAACTCTCATTTGCATAAATCTTTCAAAAACATCCATCCAACCTTATCACTCTTCTACAACTAGCCAAAAATCCTTGCTTCCATGCATCAAAGAAAACATAAATTATATCAAACTTAGTCCCATGGTTAGGTAGTGGCCTTTCCACAATTTATACATATATTCTACTCAATGGATTTTGAAGCCTATACTTGCCAGCATAATGCCAAACCTGAGCATATTGTTTCTTGTACCTACCCATCAGTGTACTCATCACCCTTTGCTTTACTCTTTTGCACTGATTCCGAGACACATCTACTCATACATACTCCTTCATTAATTGCTTGAATTGAGGACTCTTAATTTCAAGCATTGCTTTAATAGTGTTAAAGAAATGCTTTGACAATCATTCACTTGTTACTCTTTTGTTATCAAATACAATGGAACAAGTATGTTCCTCTTGCAATGACCTAAGTTGGAATGATCCACCCTCCTTGTTTAGTGCACCATATATCTTCCATGAACAATTTGGTTGTGAACTTTGCTCTCACAAATTCCTTAGTATTTCTCAAGAATTCAACACTCCTATGTTAATATTTGATAATAGCTTTTTTGCACTATTTTGCATCATTGAATTTCATACCAATAGACAAAACAAGTTATGCAACAGCAGGATCATAATAATAATACTTACTTTTCCTGCTACGCATGGCTCCTTTGACATTTTCTTTTTTTGAGCTATAACTCTCGTCACCGCCACTATTTTCTTCATAATCGGTTTCATTACCATCAACTGGAGCTCCTTCAACCCTATTAACAGGTCAAGATTCATGCGATTCTCTAAATGCTATAACTTTATTTCTTTGAAACTCGCTTTACTTTTATCTTGATTGTACAAGTTCCTCATCGTCATCATCACTCGAGTCATTCACATTTAGCGGAGTTTTATCATCTGATTTACTGAATAGAACAACTTTCCACTCTAATCCAGCCAATTCGTAATCACTTACGTCTTCACTAGAGACTCTTCTTGATTGTGCTATATGCTTCTCATCCTTCTCCTCCCTCTCATGTCTCTCTTGTTGTCCTTCATCTAAAACAAATCTACACCCAATCAGAGTAATGGATTCCCCACACTACCTCCTACTTCTTCTACTTGATTGTTCTCATCGTATTCATCTTCTTCATCATCATCTTCATCATCACCGTAATACTCAACAAATACCATAGCTTTCTTGTCATGAAGATAATAGTAAACAATATTTGTCACGCCATTATCATAATCGAAGGTTCTTCAACTCTTTCCAAGGAACACAATAGTGTAATTTCATTATCTTGCAACGTAACTGATGCATTATTTCCCTCACAAAATCAATATATGATGGTGCACCTACATTGACATAGATGGTACCTTCATTTCCACCAACATGTCCCTATTCATAGGCACCAATGACGAATTCCCCATCATATTTGACAATGACACCTACATTATTGTTGTCCCCCATTCGACACTGCACCAAAAAAAAAAAAATATTAGCATTTGTGATCACAACATAGAAAAGACGAACGCCAATTTAACATGTAGGTCCCCACAAAAACACCTAACGAAATAAAGAATTACTCAGCCCTTGTCTTTTATTGGATAGAAAGCTACAACAAAGTACAATGGTTGATAAAATAAATTGAGATCCCTGCCGGCTTTAATATAAAACGATTCCTCTTCTACCACTAACAATCCTATTTTTTCCCTCTTCACCTGAACCTTAATTTTTTTTCCCAATATGCACTAATGACTAACTTGACAGACTAAAAGCGACGAGGTGGTGAGTGAGCTATAGCAAGCGAGCAATGGACGATGATCAAGCGACGGCATCCAAGCAACTGACGGCGAGCAATGTTGAGAGAGAGAATGGTGGACGATGAGACAAACACAATTAAAGCCTTAATTTTCATTCATCAAGTGTAGCGTCATTTTGGTTAAAGGATGGTGTGGCATTGTTTTAGATAGGACGATGTGGCATCATTTTTTGGCAACAACACGGTACAATGACATTTAGTCCTACCTAGCCATGTCGAACTAAGCGATGCCATTTTGCTAGTCCACGTGGAATGGAATTTTTAACAAAAAAATCCAACTAAGCTTATTTTTTAAATTATAAAACCACGTTTTAGAATAATTAAATATTAAACCACACATTTCTTCTAACGGCTCAAGCTTTTTAAAATAGTTGACAGTAGTCTACCAAAATCCTTTATGATAATAGAGTTGGAGATCTTGAGTTCAAATCTTACTAGGCTCCATTTACCACCTCAATTAAATTTCCACACTTTATACAAGGCAAAAGGCCAAACTAAGCATGAAATGAAGTGTTATAATATTTAAATAATAAACCATACATTTATCTAATAGCTTAAGTTTTTAAAATTGTTGATAGTGGTCCCACAAAATCTCACAACACTCTCTTATGCTGAATCTGGTCTTTTGCCTAGAATATTTAAATAATAAACTATGCATTCATCTAACAACTTAAGCTTTTAAAACAGTTGACAGTGGTCCTATAAAATCTCACAACACTCCTCTTCACATTTGATCTAGTCCTTTGCCTAATACTAAGCGTGAGAATTTAATTGAGAAGGTAAATGGGGTATGGTGAAATTTTTTAATCACTGCCAACTGTTTTAAAAGTTTAAGTCATTGGATAAATGCGTGATTTATTTATATAAATATTCTAATATCCCCCTCACGTGTAGTTTGGTTTTTGCCTAGCACTGAGTGTGGAATTTAAGGAGGCAAATGGGGCCTGGTGAGATTTTGTGGGACCTCTTTTGTCTAGTACTAATTGAGGAATTTAATTGAGGAGGCAAATGTGGTCTAGTGAGATTTTGTTGGACCACGGTCAATTGTTCTAAAATCTTATGTTGTTAGATTTGTAGTCAAGACCTCTAAACTTTGATACTATGTGAGAATTTATGGAACTACTGCTAACTGTTCTAAAATCTTAAGTTGTTAGACGAATGCGTGGTTTAATATTTAATTATTCCAACACTCCTCCTCACATTTAGTTTGGGTTTTTTGTCTAGTACTAAGCGTAGACATATTTAATTGGGAAGGCAATTAGGATCTAGAAAGATTTGAACTCAGGACCTCCAACTTTAATACTATGTGAGATTTTGTAGAATCATGGCCAATTGTTTTAAAAATTTAAGCTATTAGATGAAGACGTGGTTTATTATTTAAATATTCTAACACCACGTAACCATTTTAGCAAGAATATCTCATTATTAGCACTTAAGTGATCGTTTTTCTCCCATTTTGACACTTAAGTGAGGCGGCAAAAAGTTTTGGCACTAAAATGAGCACCGTAATAACTTATAGCACTTATGGTATCTTTCTTTTCTTGTTTGCTATACTACACAAAATGATAGAGTTAATCAATTTGTTTTCCCTCTTCTTTTGCCTAATTCTTTTTTGGAATTTGTTAGACCCATCATCGATGTATAATTATATACATACATCCTTAGATAAGTGACATGCATCTTTAATTTTAAATTTATAATAGCATTCTTTCGCATTTCGACCATCCAATATAGAAAATGCCTAAGCTACTTCTTTTTTTTTTTCTTTTTTATTGGACCTAGTAAATATCTTTCTTTCTTTTTTTTAAAGCCTTCCACATGGACCAAAAAGAAGAGACTGAGTTCTCACGACATCTAAGAAAATTCAATTTTGGCAAAAGGAGACATTGGAAAAAGGGCCCGCCAGGGGGGTGGGGGGTGCCGACCAATGAGAGCAAAATTTGCCCTTTATCCAAGCACCTACGGCTTGACTTGGGACCCAATGTCGGACTAATGTCTTTGCTTTGAGCAACTTTGGCATAAATTCTTCATGTTTTCCTCGTTTAGGAATCTCAACTCTGTATTATGCATAAAGACAAAAAGAAAAGGGACCGATTAAAGAGGACAAGAAAACTAAAATTGGAGTGTGCTACTCCAAATGGATTTCCATTGCGTGCTTAATAGATTGGCATGACCCTTCTCTAGCGGTCCATTTGGCATGTCATTTCCAAAAGGTGAAAGGGCAAATTGCAAAATTGAAAGTGTCGGATTGATTCAGTGAAGCAGTTGGGAATGTGTATCGTAAGAAATGTGGGATCTTTATATTCAATGGCTATCTTCCATAGTTATATGGATCAAGCCGCGAAGAATTTCTAGAGTCCTTTCAATTACGACTTGGATATCTAGCCTACAATTTGAACACAGAAAAGTATCGGTTCTACACAAAACACGGTTGATATTACCATCTAGCCTCGACAAAAAAGAATAGTAATGAAGATCTCAACATTTTTTTTTGGGTGGTCTGTCATACCTAGCCAACATTCCGGGTCTAATGCTCGTCAGGAATCCCCTTGGCATGGCATTTATAAAAGTTGTTTATGAAAATGTCTTGAGACAAATATCATAGGATGAAATTAGCCACTTGGGAATTGGTCAATTTTGGATGCCTTAAAAGATGACAAATACGATATGCATTTGGTGAATCAAAACCTCAAGATCCAATGGTGTGCAAGCCTATGCTTCTTAAGAACTAAGAACGCTTCGATTGATAGGGAAGAGGCTGTCGCTACTTCGAGTGTTGGGTTAGGGTGGCCGTCTGAGATTCGCTCCAATTATTTTGAGGTGCAAGGTTTGATCCCTGTCGTGGTGCCCATCCAAGTCGGCACACCTCGGTTGATTTTATGTGTGCAAGCTTTTCCTTGTGCAGAATAAAATTTATAGAGAGATTTGGTTTGGTGTGAGAAAAGTGACAAACATGGAAACTGTTTCTTTTTGGAAAGTAAACTATATCTCTATCTTTATCTTAATATAATTGGAAAAGTGAGATCCTCTTGCTTTCTCATCTTTTTAAGCCAATCTTGATTTTATCCTTTTGGGGCAACGAATAAAGTTCCATATTCCGTTCACTAATTACATAATTTGAATGCAAAAAAATAATTTTAGCTGACCGACTTTCGAATAAAAAATTAAAATAAGGAATTTTGTTAATCAATGTCTTTGAAACATGTGTTAAACATGCTTAATTAATATTTCAATAGATTTTGTTAAGGAACACTTGATAAAGAATGTATTGCTATTTTCAATACCCCGTTTCTCCCACCTTATGTTTTAAACAATGCATTGGAAATAAATTTATTTTCTTAATTCAATTCCGAAGACAATGACCACACAAAACGCAAGAAAAATAGCACATTAAAAACTACAAAATTTTCTCAACTTTCCGCTCCATCAATAGTTTGGGGCGGGCGCTCCTTCACAAAAGCACAGTCAAACATTCAATCACACAACCTGAAAATAATAAATTTTTTAGGAGGGACACTTTGCAACGGAATGGAATCAATTAAAAAATTGCTTAATTATCTCCAAACCGGGGAATGATTAAATTATTTTCTCTCGGATTGAAAAATTCCTCCTCCGCGTGCCACCGAAGCATTATTAAATTCTCACCGGCGGTGATCAAATCATGACCCAATTATCCCACAGCAACGTCCCCAAAAAATCCCACCCCCCCCAGCGCGCTGTCACCGCAGGGTCAACCGCGCTCCCCTCACCGCCGGCACGCGCAGCTCCTCCACGTGTCGCCCCGCCATTGGCACTCGCGGGCCCCACCTCCCCCTTGTCTCTCTCTCTCTCCACGCGAGGTCGCGCTCTACGTACACATAAATTGCCTTCTTCTCTGACGTTCTCTCTCCTCCCTCCTGTCTTTATCTCAGATCTGTCTCGCTCTCTCTCTCCTTGGGGCCGACGATAAACGGCCATAAACCCTGTCTGTCTCTGTCTCTGTCTCTGTCTCTCTCTCTAGCTCTTCTTTATTTTATTTTTGTTAATTTATTTTGGGAGCTAATCTATCAATCTAAAATCCATCCGTCATCTTTGCTCAAAAAAAAAAAAAAAAAAAAATCCATCCGTCATCGTCGGCGACAACGCCGAGGAGAAAGAAAGAATAGCGGATCCGTCGGAGGGACGAAACCTTGCCGGGCCGCGCGCATCGCATTTATGGTCGGCCGATCTCCCTCGTGATCATCCGCGCTGCAGAGGTGAAGTGGCGGCGTCGCTTTTTTTTTTTTTTTTGGCTCCGATGAGCTAGCTTGGTCGGTTTCCGGCGTCTTATCGGGGGGCTTTTTTTTTTTTTTTTTGGGGTTCTAGGGTTTCGATTGAGGGCTCGCGCCGCCGCGGCGGCGGCGGCGGCTGTGAATTTGATCTCGGGCGGTTTCTTTTGGTCGCAGGTGGGGATTTTGCTCAGGAGATATGTCGGGCCCACTGGATCGATTCGCGAGGCCTTGTGAGTAGCGACAGCTCTTGCGATTTTATGTGTTTTGGTGCTGTTTTTTTGGTGGTGATTGTTGTTTGCTGCCAGGGGGCGGGTGGGTATGGGGTGGTGTGTGACTGTGTGTGTTTTCGCTTGGTGGGTATGATCTAGGGTGTTGCTGGCTGTTTCGTCGGTTCGATCGTGCTGCATTCGAGAGAAAAGTGTTATGGGGGGGGTTATGGTTGCTCTTGAATGACGATTTCGCAATTTGGGTCTCCTGCGGGCTAGGGTTGACCTGTTTTAGGCTGAAGGGAATGACTGCAATTTTCGATTTTGAAAGCTTTGGCATGATCTTCGCTGCCTGTTTTACGAATGGTCTCGTCAATGGGTGTTGGGTTTTGTTTCTGCTCGTTTGTGGAGTAGCACCAAATGCCTAGACGTGTCCAGTCTTTGGTACTTCGTTTTGCTGGCGTTAATTCTTTCTTTATAGCTAGTGCTGGGTAGTGCTGGGTCTGGCTTTTCTTGTGTCGGTTGATAATTTTAACCTGTTTGCGAACTCTCTCGTGTCAGGCTTTGAGGGATCTTCTGGTAGTGACGAAAAAAGAGAGAGGAAATCTGACTTTGAAATCTCTGAAGATGAGAGGAAGACTAGAATCGGTTCCTTCACAAAGAAGGCAATAAATGCGTCCACGAAGTTCAAACGTTCCTTGAAGAAAAAGAGCAGTAGAAGGAAAAGTGACGGTAGAGTTAGCTCCGTTTCCATTGAGGATGTTCGGGATCTAGAAGAGCTGCAGGCAGTTGATGAATTTCGACAGGCACTGCTTTTGGATGAATTGCTGCCAGAGAAGCAAGATGATTATCACATGATGTTACGGTATTTCTGTTTGTCCTATATATACCTTTTCGCATGCAAATGATTTATGCTGTTTAATCCTGTCATCTGTGTTTGGACCATGCTGTTTCTGTGGTTCATGAAATAGGCATTGGTAACTCAGCCAGCTTATTATAGGTTTTTCTGTTCTCTCTGCTGACATTTGGCTGAAGTTTGGTTCTCTCAGTATTTAGAAGCACTTCCTTTCAATGAGATTCTGGTTTTTATTCAGTTAGATTTCTATGAACTCATGCAATCTTCATATGGTTTTACAGTTCATCTAGAGGCTGGTTAAGATGCTTGTGTCGCATTATATACATTGCGGAAAATCAAGTCTTTGAAAATATGTACTGTTAAATGGTTTGCATTAGACGTGTGAGACTTACTGTGCTTTTTTCACCTTTTACCTTTTGCCTTTTCTTGCAGCTCTCACAGTTCTAATTATATTTAGCACTAAACACCTGATATCTTTGAAAATATACAAAGATTGACATGAAGATTGTTATGTAGTTTTTCGTAATTTTTGGAGATTTGTTTCTTTTTCCTCTTCAAACTTGGGAAGTAAAACAAGTTTTCTTTTTCTAAAGTAAAACCAAACAAGCCTTGACAGTTCATGCATAAATTGGAAGGACATATTCATAGCTTCTAGATGTAAATCTTGTGGGTAGCAGTCTTAGTTCCTTGAGTATATAGCAGGTTTTTATAAGATATTTCCTTTTCTGCTTTGGTCTTTCTGCATGTGCCAAATTTATTTGTTCTTTCTGATGTGTGGAATACCTCATATAGGCAGTGGCATTTCGTTTGTGGAATTTTTTTTTTTTTTTTTTTGGCATATCTTTGCGGTTCTACAGAATCAGTTTACTATGCATTGCATTTTCATTCTAACAATATATGTGCATGTTGAAATCTTTTAGGTTCCTGAAGGCAAGAAAATTTGATATTGAAAAGGCAAAGCACATGTGGGCTGACATGCTTCAGTGGAGAAAAGATTTTGGTGTTGACACTATTATGAAGGTTATTTTAGTTGACAGTTACTGATATGATTATTTGAGTGGCTTGGCAAATTGTTTTTGATTTTCACTGAACACCAAATTTTGCCTGTTTTCAGGATTTTGAATTTAAAGAGTTAGATGAAGTTCTGAACTATTACCCTCATGGATATCATGGTGTGGATAAAGAGGGTCGACCAGTTTACATTGAAAGACTGGGAAAAGTTGATGCTACCAAGCTTATGCAGGTCACGACTCTTGATCGATATATTAGATATCATGTGCAAGAATTCGAGAGAAGCTTTGTTGTCAAGTTTCCTGCTTGTGCGATCGCTGCAAAGAGGCACATAGATTCGAGCACAACCATATTAGATGTGCAAGGCGTGGTATGTTTACTAGTCATTAATTACCTTATATATCAAGGATGTACACATGGTGCATTTCATGATCCATTCTCTACAATTTTCCCCCATGTTTGTTCAGGGCCTTAAGAACTTCACTAAATCTGCACGAGAACTCATTACTCGACTTCAGAAGATTGATAGTGACAACTACCCGGAGGTACGTATCTCGTAGCCTTTAAATTCTAATGTCCACGTAATTTTGTGGTGTGCATATTGCAAAAATAACTATGGCGTTCCTTGATTTTTATTTACTTGAAACTTCAATTGCTGCAGACTCTCTTCCAAATGTTCATTATCAATGCTGGTCCTGGATTTAAGCTTCTGTGGAATACTGTTAAGTCATTTCTGGATCCAAAAACTACTAGCAAGATACATGTACGTTGCATTTCTTTTTTCCAGCTTTTCAGTGTGTGTCAAATTTTTTCCTTCTTTATTTTTCACTTTGTGGGAAATTGTAGGTTCTTGGAAACAGGTATCAGAGCAAGTTGCTTGAGATAATTGATGCCAGGTAAGCATAGGCCTTTACTGTTAATCCTAATGGCTAATGTAATTATCCACATGCACACAAAATGGTTGACACTTCTTATTCTTCTGACTTTTTATGTCTATGTTTCGGTCATCTTATATGCTCAATTTCCCTATGCACAGTGAGTTGCCACAATTTCTAGGTGGCACCTGCACGTGTGCTGATCAGGGTGGTTGCCTTCGATCTGACAAGGGGCCGTGGAAGAACCCAGATATATTGAAGGTATATGATGATTTAAGTCCTTTGTCATTTAAAGGTTTAAGCTGCATACCTTGCTTTAGTTTATACGGTAAGGCCTCATGTAGTGACTCTTTACAGGTGGTTTTAAGTGGTGAAGCACGACGAGCCAGGCAGGTTGTTAAGGTTTTGAATAGTGAGGGGAAGGTCATTGCTTATGCTAAGCCAGGGTATCCAATGGTTAGTTCTTTTCTATTTCTATTCTGCCTTGAATATATGCATGAGATTTCCAACAGTGCTGTAGCTACGTGCAACACAAAGTATTTGATATGGGGATGTGCTTATTTTGCAGCTCTGCCCTTTGTTATTAGTAGTAATGTATTAAATGATATGAGAACTTTTGATAAATGAATGCCTAAGTCCATGGATTTGGTGGCTAAGATATAAATTCCTGGCAAAAAGTCTTCTTTTATGGGGGGGTACACTCATATTAATAGTATAGTCACATTTAGTATGACAAGCCAAAATCTGTATTTCCATGCTTCTATGTTAAAGGTTCTGAGGAACATCTATTTAACTTTGAGACATTTTTTGGCCGAGCTTAGGAGTATTAAGCTATCAATGTAGGCAGTATGTCCTGCTGCTATATCTGACCTAGACTATGATGAATGCATTAAGGATTGGCGTATATTTATTTGCAAGTAAGAGTTTAATTGTCTTTTCATGATCCGGTTCAGGTTAAAGGGAGTGATACATCGACTGCTGAATCGGGATCTGAAGCTGAAGATATTGCTTCCCCAAAAGCAATGAAGAGTTACTCTCATCTTCGGTTGACTCCTGTTCGAGAAGAAGTGAGTTCTTACTGCTATGAATATGCAATTAAGTATTTTTCAGCCATTGTATTGGTTTGACTTGTAGTATGAAGCTCCATAGAGCTATTTGTGATATGTTTATCGAATCTAATATTTTCTGATCAGTTGCCTCTCTTGTTTTGTGATGTGTTGTAATTACCAAGCTGTTTATTATTGTATGGCGAATTGCTGGATTTTTAAGATTAGCTGAATTTCTGGATTCTGGCTTCCATTTACAATGTATTTCAAATGTATAGGCTAAGGCAATTGGAAGGGCAGGCTATGCTGGAACATTCTCAGGGTATGATGAATATGTACCCATGGTTGATAAGGCAGTTGATGCTGGTTGGAAGAAGCAATCAACCCTTCAGAGGCCTCTTGCTTCTAAAGGTTAGCATGTCTGCTCTTCTTTTTATGTAAACCCAGTGACTGGAAAAGAAAGTAAAGAGAAGTAGTGAGGACAACATAACAACTGGCTGTTCCTTCTTATACTATGTAAGGCAAGTTAGACTTAGATTACAAAGCACAGCTGCTGGGTAAACTGGACTTTAAAGATCCTGGTTAATTGCTTCTGTCACCCAGGTAAGGGCTCAAAGCTGTGCCTACTCAAGGAAAATAAATTCTCAGGAGCTACATATGGTTTTCTTGTTTTTTATTTTTTTAAGAAAGAAGCAAATTATGTTCTACATCTCAATTGTCTTTGACTGATGGAGACCAGGAACTGGTGCTGACCTACTTTAGAGGAATTCTGTTCTTGGTGTATGCTTTTAGGAATGAAATCTATGCTTGTAGTTGAGGACTTACCACTGGGCAGGTTGGGAATTCTTCTAGTAAGCCATTAACATGTCAAGCATGTATTGTTGTTAGTAATGCTGGCCAATCTGTGATTTACAATCGCTTCTCTTCCCTGTATTTTAGGGTTTTGTTTGATAAAATCAAGTATGATTTAAATTACCTATTATTCAGGGACTGTAGCCCAGCCAGACCCTTCAAAGAAACCAGAAGGACTTCGTGCTCGGATTTTATTAGCTGTTATGGCCTTCTTCATGACTCTTTTTGCTTTCCTCCAATCAATTACACACCATGTTACTAAGAAGCTTCCCAGCACCCCACTCGATGTTGACCAGAAGATTTCCGAAGTTGCTCCTGATAGTACTCAGAAGGAAGAGTTCCGTCCGCCATCACCTACTCCAGCATTTACTGAGGCAGATCTCCTATCCTCTGTAATGAAAAGAATGGGTGAGCTGGAGGAGAAGGTCGATACACTTAAAGCGAAGCCATCTGAAATGCCCTATGAGAAAGAGGAATTGCTTAATGCTGCTGTTTGCCGTGTTGATGCCTTAGAAGCAGAGCTAATTGCTACTAAAAAGGTATTCTTGTTATGTTTAGTAAAGAATTCACTTCTTTTCTTGTTTCTGTTTTCTTTGGGGGGATTCTTTCATGTTTCTTCATTGTCACATTGTGTTAATACTTCTCATTAGAGCAATATTATAATCTTCTCTTTTTACTTTATATAAAGCGGTGGTTTACAGGCTTCTATCTTTGGCTGAATTTATTATTTAAAAAGAAGAAGAAGAAGAAGAAGAAGAAACAAAATAAATCATTGTTGATACTATTAATTGGTTTCTCTCTTGCTTTACAAGTTCATCCTGCTTGAATATGAAGTTATATGGTGACTGATCCTTGGAATATTTTTGCATTGTTTCTGTGTAGAAATCTTGTCATTGGTGTTTTGTATAGCATTTAGTTTGCCTTCTCAATCTTCTGTCTAGAGATCGGTTCCTACCGATGATGGAAAGTATATGATTTTTCCTGGTAACCACTCTTAATAATGATACTTGTCCTTTCCTAGTATGCATTATATTATAGCATCACTCAAATATCAGACATTACATTATTTGCTCAAGTCTTTTTATTGGAGGAAATTCTCATATTTATTGGAGCATGTATGCTTATCCTTTCAGCATTCACTGCTCGTGAGCAAGCGTGCATATGTAGTGTCTTCTATAGTGTAGAACGGTAAAAGTACAGCTCAGTAAACAGATTATTTAGTTATTCCTATCCTTGAATGATAATTACTTCTCTTTTAATCATAGATTTGTTAATGAACATTTATTTTCTGGACTTTTTTAATCTAGAAATTGCTCCAGGTAAGAACTCAAACATTTTCCATTGGCTAAGCAATTCAAATTTATGTAGTAATGAAGTCTTATGTGACATTTTAGACATGCTAGCTTGCGCATGAGTTCATCAATGAAATATGGGTGCTTCTATGCGATTGTATGTATGAGTTGGCACCTTTTAAATGTCTTAATGAACCAATAGAAATTAGTGCGGTTATCTGCCCTCAAAGGTACGTGAGTGCATGTAGTTTCCACACCTATGTGCTTCAGCTTTTGCATTTTCCCAAACCCATAATATGCATGTGTCTTATAATTACATAAGTCGAAAAAGCAAAGCTTCCTTGGTATCTCAAATGTGACTTTTCTGACTGCTGCCCCCTTTCTATTGGTTGCTTAACTTTGCTCGCAGGCTCTATATGAGGCCTTGATAAGGCAAGAGGAACTGCTTGCGTACATGGATCATCAACGAGAGACACAATTCCGGGTATGTTGATGATCAATTTTTGTGCTTCCTTTTCTGTGAATAGGCAGATAAAATAGACGGTACTTCCTTGAGCTAACATTAGATTACTGCATGTTGTCCAGAAAAAGAAGTTTTGCTGGTAGGTTGTTTTCCTGATGTGAGAGAACCGGGGGATACCTTTATATTCCTCATGGACGCCTTTGAACGGTGTTCCGCATATCTTGTGTCAATACTATGGGGGGGGATACACAAGCGCAGGAAACTGGATTGTCTGTGCGCAGATTGTAAGGATATATGCAGAGAATTATTGTGCATAAAATTTGTCTTTCGATTTGTCCCAGCTCCTTTCCTTGTTTGCAACGTGAGGTGAGTAAAACTTGAGACGTAATATTTCCTACATAATTTAAGCTTCTATATCGGTTTGTTTGGCAAATCTCACAATATGTCTCGGCTAGTTACTTTCGGGTTTCCATTTGTAGAATTAGTAGATCGAGGGAAAAGAAATCCCTGCAAGAACATGATGCAAGGAATTCGTTATGCATTAGATAACCTACAAAATTCCAGGCTCTGCTGCATAACGAGGACAAAGTTGTGAGGAAAAACATAATTTATTAGTACACGGTAAATTTAGAAAGCGTGGAATGAAGTAACCATGTGAATCCGACTCCTTGTCGATGATTACCTCCATGATTGTGTCCGTGCCAAATTCCTTCCTCCACGGAGCATGTCGGTCGGCGTTTGCTTTGTCTTCTCAATATCAAACTCTGGCCCTCAAAAGCCTCTGTAATCACATGAAATATTAATCCCCAGTATCGCCTTGTCTTCTGCATAATCACACTCAACTCAAGTGACACACCTGAACAGAGAGCGACCTTAGTATGATATTTGATAATCGTATCTGGATGGCGAAAGCTCTTCTGGGATGAGTACTTGGCAAAAAACATCCACTGCCTTGGAATGCTCAGCCTCTAATGAGATGGATATGACGTTGCTGCCTCTTTGGCCCATTTTGGTTGAGGCATTCATTGCCGCCTTCTTTGGGGAGCCAAGCTTGGTTTTCGTCCTTATCGAGTTTGTCTGAGTCCTCTCTGCGTCCTGTGTGGAAGAAGTGAAAGGAAAGCATCCTCAAATGTGTCATCAGCAATGCGGAAGACAAATTGAGGTCGATGTTAAACCGGTACTTGCATAACAACTCCAGGCAATCAAAACCTGCTGCGACATTATGCTTCGCGAAATAATATCAAATCCTAGAAATGCCAACCTAAGTTGACTACTTTCTTATGGCATTAGGGATCGGATTGTCATAGAAACTTCAGGCACCCAGGGACGAGAACTGCGGTGAAAGAATACACATCTCATGATTGCTATGATCATCATGCCTTTTCCAATCCGCCGAAGAACATGGAAAACATATTTCTCGATCAGCATCTCTGTTTCCTTGCCTCTTGTAGAAAATCACATGATCAGAGAGAACTTAGGAGGTAAGAGGTCATGGTTTTTGAGCTATCAAGAAGGGAAAAGTTCACTATTCAAATCCAATCCAATTTGCCATTCTGAATCTTTTGCCCTAAGTAAGCATTCTCTTCTCATTCCATGGGGTGATGAACCTTACAACCTCATTTGCTGGATAGCACGTTCAGAGCCTAACTGGAATGCAAACTTTGCAAGCAAACCACATTGCTTGAGGGAAAAAAAGGCAAACAGATTCCACAAGAAGAACGAGACGTACCCGGCTTGACGGAATGAATGAGCTGTCCGGAAACACCATCGCTCATGCTCGAATCTTGCGAATCTCGCTCAAGTTCACGCAGCTGGAGATGGAGGCAGTAGAATTAGGCGCTCCTACCCAGAGACTTGAAGCCGATGCCTTCACCGGATGCGTATGTCCCTATACATTTGTAAAAAGACTCAGAAAATCGAAAAACCTCATTCGACCCACGAAATAAATTCTTAATGCAGCGCTCTCAGTATAAAGAAAAATAATTGCATCCACCACAATTCAGCAACGCAGTTACAACGTATTGCGGCTCACCTAATCAGACATGCACGCGGCGTTTGATCAATGAAGAACGGTGCATGACAAGCTGATGGAGCTGCCTAAGCTATTCAAGAATTAAAATGATGATCAAGCATGATAAGCTAACGAATTGACGTGAAAGGAGGAGGAGGAGGAGAAGTTTTTCTTAACCTTTGGACAAGAATGCAGAGAGTTCTGGGGAGAGGCGAAAGAACAGGAGTATGATTGTCAGCCGAAATAATCTCTCAAAATGGGGCGCCCTGAGAGAATAAAGGAAACAGCCTGGAATAATCAAATTTATTTCATCACATTCTCATATTTTAGAGAGAGAGAGAGAGAGAGCTAAATACTGCAAGCCACTCCTTTCGGAAGCAACTAACCTCATTCCAATTTCAGAAGCGAATTCCGAGTACAGGGTCGATCGATTCTATCTTGAGGAGTCCTAAACATTAATAATTATGCGCAGAGGAAGAAAAAAGAGAAAAGGAAAAGGAAAAAGGAAATAGCTTCGTCTTCTTGTTTTAATCTTGTTGCTTCTTCTTCGTAGAATGTCTTTTTAACTTTTCGTTTTTCTTTTGGGGGGGTTTAGTAATTGATTCCTGATACTTGAAGGGAGACAGACTTGTTCTTTCTAATCGTTTACTTTATATTTTGGTGGGAGGAAAAATGTTTTGGGGGAGATTAGACTTTGACTTAAGAATTACTCGTGATCGACCTATCTAATTTCAAATTGAGCTCGAGCTTGAACTACTCAAGTATCTTATGATTCAAACTCGAGCTCAGGAATACTCAGTTCGACTTGATCGTGAATCTATCGAGCTTTTTGTAATTCGTCATAAATGTCCATAGTCATAAAAATTAGACCCGAAAATCTTCAAAATTACATAATATATCCATAATATTGGAAATTTTTTTTAGATCGAGCTCGAGCTCGAGTTCCTTTACAAACTTGTTACAGGCGAGTTTGAGTTCAGTTAGAATATTTCGATCTTCTGTTTGAGCCTTGAGTACATGATGGAAGGAGTTTGGCACTCGATGGCTCAATTCGATTTCCGAGGTTCCTCACAGCTGGTAGAAATAGAAGCCTACATAGAAGTGACTATATCGATAAAATCATGTTCCTTGAGTGTCTTAATTGGCACGTTAAAAACAAAAGAGTGATAATATGCTTGATAATCATAAGGGAAATTAATGTACAAAAAATTTTAAAGTTCCCTCATTTTGTTATTTAATGAGTGTCCATTCAGAGACATGTTCATAGAATTGATATTGGCAAGAGTTAATATCATGAAAAATTTTAAACCGATACACTTTTAGCAAATTTCCCTCAAAACTAAAAACTAAAAACTGAACATGTGTGACAATTTCATCTTAAAATAATTTTTTAACTATCAAAAACCCAAAATTGATATAAATGTGACAAATTTATCTTTTATTAATTTTCGTTAAATTGAATTAATATTATAAAAAATCATAAACTAATAGACTTTTGACAATTGAAAAGTCAAACCATAAACCGTATACACCTGTCAACTGTCATGTATTATCCAACTCAGCAACTTAATGGTAAAATTTTTAGAGAAAAAAAAAGATGGTTAATTTGTTGCGGGTGTATCAATTCGGGTTTTTTTTTTTTTTTTTTCGTGATATTAACCATATTAGCTACTCTGGTTTATCTCAAACTAGTGAAATTGCACTGCTAGGGAAAAAACAAAGAAATAGAGTAATAAATTACTAATGGCTGTGTTGAGACCAGTCCACGTCTCCATTACAAGAATAGTTCTAACATCCAAATGAATTTGCTAATCATAATTAGCTCAAGTTCGCATACGATAAATATAACAGCAGAAATTAAGAAATAAAACGACTCTTCATGTCATATTGATCAAGCATTGATGAATCTGCAACTCTTCCTCACTTCTCCATTGAGAAAGCTATCCGGATTCGTGAGGTTCCCCATCTTTACCATGGAAACGGAGAACTGCTGAAAGAAGGCTGCCACGTCAAGTGCATACTGTTCCACAAGCTGCTTGGTCTGAAGGGCCAATGCACTTGAGTATAGTTCCTGGTCAGAATTTAGCAATCCCTCTCCATTCAGGAGCAAATGGTAGTAGGAATTGTCGAACGTGTTGGGCGTTTCGTAGTCCAAAGGCGCGGTGTTGTTATCTCCCCCTCCTGCGGCCGGGCATTTGGACTTCAATTGGCTGAGGTGCACTTCAGATGATGGACTACCGCCCGACGTCAATTCGTAGTCCCCATATATTCTTGCACGGAAGTTCTCACAGCGTGCCACGCCGATCGTGTGAGCCCCTAGCGATTCACATGTGCATATAGTTAAAAGGAAAGTTTCATGCAATGTACTATACAAGTCTTAATCAGCGCGCTTTCTTCTGTGGCAATAAGCTGACCTTGGGTGAGTAATTCGATCGATCACTTAGAAAGGAGTAGGAACTTAATAATTACTGGAAAGTGCGACAGTGTCGGTGACAGAGAGGCCGAGGTAAAGGAACTTGTAAATGATGGAAATGAGGCCTTGATTCGGAGTAGGAATATTGGTGTTTGCAAGCTCGTAGCTTGCGCTTCTCGAGTCTTTTCTCCCCACCGGAACATCCCAATACGGTCCGCCCACCTAACAAGTACGAAAGAGAATCGATATCAGTCACATTGATTTTCTGATATTTCTCCTCGGTTAGCAAGTAATAACTACAGAAGTTATAATTCGGAACATTATTTGACATGTCAATGACGAATTCAGAGAGAGAGAGGGGACAATCTATACCAGAATGACAGCATCTCTAGCAGCAATGGTCAATATATCAGCGCAAGAGACAATTCCAGGGCATTGGGATTCAACCTTGCTCTTGACAATTCCAGAAGTTATCGATGATTTCAAAACCTTTTAGAGAGTTTATATTTGGGGAAGCTGTCTTCTCTCCTCGTAGCATGACCGTATCATCCAACAGGACCGAACCGTCGCATCCCTAATAAAACATCGCATCCAAAACATTCAGAAAACACTCTCCCTTTGCAGATTGATCCATGCTTCAAGATGGTTGTCACTACTAACGCATACTTTCATCCCAAAGTACATGTTCAATTTAACACAACAGAATATAAAATTGCATAGAGTTACGATATAAGCAATGCACCTGAACGAAGCAGTCGTGGAAGTGTAGACGGAGTACTAAAGCGGCGTTATGCGGATCAGAGAGCACCTCACGTTCCATTTCTTGGCGGATGATTTCGAGCACGTTTGGGCACGGGGATGCATAGTAATCGAGCGTCAGACTTGCACCGGAACGTATAATGCCAGAAATGAAGGCGATGGCTGCCAAGAACTGCATCGTGAGGATTCTTGGATGATATAAAGCCGCCATTGTCGGTTCTTTGCCTCACCGTGCATTCCCTGAAACCGTGCAATATATAAAGGAGCAAACGGAGAGAAGCAAACGGAGAGAAGTACAAACATAGAGAAGTACAACCTCAGTTCTTGCATGGTTGACTTGAGGATTTTGCATGAAGTTTTCTTAAAGTCAAGAGGGGATGCAACTAATGTTGTTCTGTTTGGTGGGTAATACCAAGACTAAAATTACTTATAATCGTTCTGACTTCAGAGAGAGAGAGAGAGAGAGAGAGAGAGAGAGAGATAGAGACGTGCGCATGTGGCTCAAGAGAATATATGTTTTAGATTTGGGAAGTCACCAAACGAATCGCGATGACAGCTGCTATTAGGGGACCTATTTAGCTTCTTGTTTTGAACTCAATTAGCAAAATGTAATAGATTTATAATTATTTGGACAAATTTTCCCCGCATTTTGTACTTGAAATTACTGACGTGGACACCGATTGTCTTACGTAACACAGCCGGTAATAAGGTGAACAATTTTTATAATATTTTTCTTTCTTTCTTTTCTTCTTTCTGAGCCCAGCTGGCCAACCCTCAGTGATCATAGGTGAGGCCGCAAATGAGGGCCATGAAGCCCTCACCAGCCCTCATGAGGTCCGGGTGAGGGCTGCGACCCTCACCCAGTGGCCGACGAGGGTCGTTGCCAGACTTGGTAGAAGAGAAGGAAAATGAAAGAAAGAGTTGATTAAGCAGCTCTTGAGCGTGGAATTCATTGAACGGCTAGTCTTACTCTAAACAGACTAGAAATCTTATTTATGTATGTCTTCAAAGGAATATACGCGCAGTTAGTAGACGTATGCATCCTCAAAAGTTTCGAGTCATCAACTAAAAATGCGATGTTCCTTGTCACTAATTCTTGGTGTGTACTTGAAGAAAAAGAATGTGAAAGTTTGGAATGGCTATCCTTGAACTTTGACGAAGTCATGAGATAGCTGACAAAGCAAACAACTCATTTTGCCAATGTGGATCAACCATCGAAGGACCTACCAGACTGTACATACAGAATTTGACTATGCAGATCCATATCTAAGGCTAGTAGCTATGTTGTGCATTGGAAATTTAGCACAAATGTTTTATTTCATCTTTAATCGAGTAAATACAGATCCTGTTCCTTCAATTCAGGGGCATAAATCATCATAAGCGCAAGAAGACTTTGAATCTTCCGAAAGAACCACCTCTTCTCTAGACCAGAAACTGCTAACTCCACAATATACTACAAGTTACATGCTTCTCAGGAGGATAAGAATCATGTCTGAGTTGCGACCATCTCGGCGCTCTTGGCCATTGAGACCTGTCCATTCTGAGGATGTGCTTCCCGGCAAGTTCCTCGAACGATTTTTCACATCCAATGGTGATATATTCAAGGGTGCCGAATAGGCCTAATTAATCATCACCTCTTCCAAATTGCTTCAACGCTTGAACAGAACGACAAACATGTCCCTGCAAACTGGTATCAGCTTTAAAAGCACAGTGGGACGACAGCCTCTACTCGTCCAAAAAATTTGTCAAAAAAGCAGAAAAAAGAAAAAGAACTCCATGAAGTACTGTAGTAAGAAAATAAATCTTACCGACAAGGGTGAAAATCGGAGACTCGTCGCTCACAAACTAGCAAGATATGTCATGGAGGATGAATGATTTCTGGACAAATTCCCGACCAATTTTTGTCTATATGGACTTACGTAGGCATATATCCACATTGTGAATCAAGTTTTGTCCTAGATTTGCAGATGAACTTGAAGGTTTTAAGAGTAATCATTTGGTGGAGCTCGCATTTCATTATGTACTATGTGGACCAAAGATTAGGAATCCCGTGCGTCGGTGTCTCAGACGGGTGGATCATCAAGAGGGAAGGGTCCGCCCTCCGGCGGACAACATTAATTCGGGGAAACTCTAATTTTGCTTCGTGCACAACACTCTGGCATGCATGCGTGGTACTTTAGACATTTCCTGTAATTCGGCTATATTGTTTAAGTTTCCTATGCATTCGAATTCTGTTTTGCACGTTTTGTGGCCTTGAAATCAACGGAGTATGTCATGGAACTGTTGAGAGAGACAGTATGATGCATTTAAATGCAAGCGACAGGGAGGCGTTGGAGTAATGGAAGTAAAAGAGTTGGATTTGGAATAACTTATATTACAATTTGAGAGATGATATGCATGCAAATTGAAACTATTTCCACTGGCATGCATCAGTGCACCACGATCTCCAGTCCTACAATGCTTCTTTCTTCTATTGTGTGCATGAGCTATAAAAAAAACACCTCTGCTACGTCGGACTGGATTGTCTCCATCAGATAATCTCGATTTCTGTTGTGTTTTCCCATAATTATGAAGAGGATTTGTATAAAAAAGCCCATATTCATGAATAACTTTTTGCTTATTGCAGATAAAGATTTACAAAAACTCATATGGCATAGAAATTCAGCTACCAAGCAGGTAGTTACACCACTTCTTCTTCTTCTTCTTGGTTTTCTCTTTTATATATTTTAGGTACTCTATTTAATGCACGTTAAAATAGGTATTTCTGAAGTTTTTTCAGCGACAATGCAACTAGTTAGAGACCTTTGTAAAGATGTGACTTGAAGTCAACGTCCAAGATGTCTGAAAGATATTCATCTACAGAAATTCTCTATTTTCTGAGATACAGTCGGCAATTCTAGATATAATAATGGAAATTGGTGATCCGTTTTCAACAAAATCTAGAAACGTATTTTTCTTCCTCAAGAAGTAACCGAATGAAAGCAAGCAAGCAGCGGCTAAAGAAATGTCTGGAGTCAACTAGATTTGTGTAGCAAAGTCCACTATATTATCCCTGCAAATGGAGATATGTCTTGACAAAGCTCTATGATAAAAGCTGGCTAGGGCGGAGAGCTACAGAAACAAAGATTTTGACATGACTTAGTCGGTGCAACTTCCCATGTAAGAGGGTGTGAGGAATGGAGCCCATATAAGCCTACATCTATTGCAGTCCTCCACCAATACCTCCTCTAATTATAGTAAAACCACTTCTATAAACTAGTGAAACATCCTCTCCCAAATATATTCAATATAACTACACATCTGCATATTGAATCAAAAACTATCATTGATACCAAAACAATACTTTCCTGCAACAGTCAAATTTTCAAAATGGTATTAGAGCTTCAAAACACCAACGATGGTATTAGAGCTAGGCAAGTTTGGATGGGTTTGAGCGTTTGTCCTAACCATCCTCAACTAAAATCAAACCTCGAGCCCGAGAGAAGAGCGAAAGCCACAGCTAGAGCCAAAGCAAAAGCTAGAGCCAGGGCCGGAGTCAGGGCAAGAGCTTACAAGAGCCAAAACAAGAGCTAACAACTACAACTAGAAACATTTTTGATGCCCCGATACATATGAGACCTCGTTGGAAAAAAGGCATGCTGACTTGAAAGAGAGTGCAAGAGTCTAGCAAAAGGATGCAAAGGATCTTGAACAAAAAGATACAATAAGAAGAAATTTAGGGTGGGTTCAAAACTATACAAAACATATCCGGAATATTACAAAAATGGATCAAGGGGGAGTGTTGGAAATTAGCGATCTATTTTCAACAAAATCTAGAAGCATATTTTCTTCCTCAAGAAGTAACTGGATGAAAGCAAGCAAGCAGCGGCTAAAGAAATGTCTGGAGTTAAACAGAATTTGTGTAGAAAAGTCCACAAAAATATCTCTACTAATGGCAAAGATATATGCCTTGAAAGTTGGTTCACAAAGCTCTACAATAAAGTTGGTGATAGCTAAGAGCTACACAAAAATCTCTGATTTGAATAGAGATTTTTCCACAACTTAGTCGGTGCAACTTGCCTATAAATAGGCAAAGGAGTCAGAGGGTGTGAGGAGTAGATTTCATACAGCCTACATCTCTTGCACTTCATCAATACCTCCTCTGACTATTGTAAAACCACTTTTATAAACTGGTGAAACTATCTTTGTCCCACGAAATCTTACCTATTCCTTTGAATTCATGTACCTTGTCCATCCTCTCCCAAATATATTCAACATAACTACACATTTTCACATTAAACCAAAAACTATTATCCATATCAAAATCACGCTTTTGTGCAACAGTTGTATTTTCAACATAAAATAATCTTAGATGGATTAGCCATTCCATTAATCATGCTTCTGTGCGACAGTCAAATTTTCAACATAGAAGAACCCAAACAAGTGTTCAACTTTCAGGCTCCGTATCATTCGACATAGTTATGCGAGCTTTCTCCTTTTTGCAGCTCAACGCCAGGTAACATTTAAAGCTTTTTTAAGTATCAAACTAGATCGACTTGTCAATCGACTTGTCAATCTTTTCTTCATAATAATTACTCATGATAGTTGAGTCCACCATTACAAATGGCTGTGTATAGAGAAATGTACGTCTCTATTACAAGAATCGTTTTCACTTCCAATTGAATTTGCTAATTAGCTCGAGTTTGCATATGTCCGACTCTGGATAAAAAACCAACAAAGATTAAAAATCAAACGAGTCTTTATTACACATGACTCAGCGATCATGTCTTGATAAATCTGCAGTTCTTCCTCACTTCTCCATTGACAAAGCTATCCGAATCCGTGATGTTCCCCATCTTGACCATGGATTCGGAGAACTGCTGGAAGAAAGCCGCCGTGTCATGCGCATACTGTACCGCAATCTTCTTGGTCTGAATCGCCAATACACTTGAATACAGTTCTTGGTCGGAGATGAAGAGCAAGTGGTAGTAGGAGCTAGGGGTGAGCGTGGTTCCCGGGTAGAACTGGGAACCGGAAAACCGCACCTGAGGGTTTGGTTCGGTTCTCGATTCTAAAGAGACCGGTTTCAGTTCTGGTTCCTGGTTCCCTTTTTCTAGGAACTGGCAGAACCGGAACTTATTAGAGAAAAAAAAAATCCTATATAGCACATGATTTCTCTTCCCCCACCCGATTTCTCCCCTTCCTCTCTCTCTCTCTCTCTCTCTCTCTCTCTCTCTCTCTTTTCTCCAATTTTTCCTCCTCACGTCACTTCCTGCCCCACTTTTTCTTTTTCTCCTCTCTCTCTTTCTCCTCTTTCCCCTCTCTCGATTGATACCCCCCTTCTTCTTCTTCTTCTTCTTCTTCTTCTTCTTCTTCTTCTTCTTCCTTCCTTTTTTGCTGGCTGCCGCTTCACCCACCACCACACCGCCGCCCCACACCCTACTCACCACCACCTCTTGGCCACCAAACCACCATCACCTACCGCTCATTCGACGAGACGTCTCGCTGTTGAGCCCCATGAGTTGTCACGCCGTTTGTGCTGCCCCTTGCTGCTGTGAGCCACCGCTGCCGTCCCTAAGCCACCATTACCACCTCTTGCCGCCGCTCGCTCGGCTGTCCAAGCCATCGTTGCTCCAAACCGCCACTACCTCCGCCCGAACTAAGCTCTTTCCCCCTTGGCCGTGGGTTGAGCCGCAATCGCCGCCGTCTTTGCCGCAATGTCTGTGCCGCCGTTGGTGCCGTGAGACTCGTGTCTTCATCACTGTCGCACCGCCGTTGCCGTGTGCTCGCCATTGCTGGACCTCTCTCGACACCACCACTGGACGCCGTCACCCCTCACTCACCTCGCCGCTCAGCCACTTGCCGTCAACGCCACCATTAGACACCGCTCATCCCCCCGGTGGAGGCTGCTCGCTTGCCCAGCTACCTCGACATTGCTCACCACTTGCCCAGCCGCCCAATCAGCCTTAACTCCACACCCCTTCGCCTTCGCCTCCACCTCCACCTCCAGCTCAGTCGCACCCCCACTCTCTCTCTCTCCTTCCGCCTATCCGGTTAGGGGGCGACACAGGATGCCCTTGGAGACTCCGGCGGGGGCCTACCGGCTGATCGACGAGACGGTAGGTACTCCACATTTTTGCTCTTTTCAGTTTTCAGAATAGCTTTTCCTCCGCATTCTTGCTCAAGTGATAGAGGCCTATGGAACAACCAAAGTCCTTGCTTGCTTTAGCTTGCTCATTTGCCTAACTAAGATGAGCAACATCGACAGTTGCTCATCCTTCATTATTATGCAACTGTAGTTATTATTCTTGCTCTCTTTCTGCTGCTTCTTCTCTGTCTTTTTCGTCAACAGATCCTGAGCTTATTGAATGCATACCAATCTTTCAATTAATAATGCCCCTTTTTTATGATTCTTCCCTTAGGCTTTTGTCTACCATTGATAAAGGTTATATGTCGTCCATTTTCATTGCAAACCAGGACGGATCTCTCGTGGAGTTTGAGAATGCTAAACTCCTTGTAACAGATCAGAAGGTTTCAAATGTCAAGGAAATAATTCCTTTGCTAGAGAAGGCAACTCAATTAAGCATCCCCTTGCTAATCATTGCAGAGGATATCGCTAGGCAAGTACTAGAAACACTTGTTGTGAACAAATTCCAAGGCTTGCTGAATGTAGCTGTTGTGCAACGTCCAGGATTTGGAGAAGGAAAGAGAGGTGTATTGTAGGACATTGCTTTATCGACAGGTGAACTTGTAAAGCATCGCAACCTGGGATGGATCGCAGGTGTGGAATTTTTCCCTGTTTTTACAGTATTTGTTGTGAACAAAATAGAGAAGTTCTATTAAGTTTGGCTTTGGTGAAATGACCAATAGCTTGTCTCAATTCTCAACAGAATTTTTTCTCAAAATCCAGTGCATGGCCTATCATAAATCATCTTTTTTAATGTGAAGTAAACCTTGCAACAGGAACAAATGGATTTTACACGTTCATTGCTTATGGTAACTTTCTCCTTGACCAGGTGGTAGGAACACATGGATATGCTGCTCTTGATTACATTCAGAATCATCAACTTTGTGGTAAGAACACATGAATTCTGCTCCCAAGGAACTATTTTTGGCAATTTATGGATATAGAAGCTTTGGTTTATCTCTTTCCTTCTTCGTTATAGTTTAAATTTGAAAAAGAATATAAAAAAAAAAATACCTGTTGGAACCTGGAACCAACCCTGGAACCTGTGACAAAGTAGGTTCCAGGTTTTGAGTTCTAACGGGTAGGTTCCAGGTTCCAAAAAATGAGGAACCTGTATCCGATGGTAAGTTCCAGGTTCCAGGTGGAACTAAACCGGAACCGGGATCCGCTCACCCCTAGTAATAATATTATGAAGAGTGCTACATAAAAGTATCAACTTTAATTGTACTACTAACTTCAACAATGTAAAAATTAGCTATTTACAAACTTATATTTGTGAATCTATCCACATAGGTAATTCATTTATTTCTTTTATAATTCAAAGGCAAGAGTATAGAAACTCGACTATCCGAAGGCTAATAGAATACCCTACAACTTTTATGAATAGATTAAGATCAGACCTTAACTCAAATTAGTTTACACATAGTTGATGGAATTTGATACCACAACTAACCGTGCAATCCTAAGAGGTTAACAAGCCAATTGCACGGCAGGCCCTGGGATTCGATGTGCGATCATGTACGCTATGCAACAAGGCCCACAAGGCCCAACTCCACTGGGCTATATGTCATAATTGGTAATTCATATTTTTCAACTAAATTATAATCTGAATTCTTACTATTTTTGGATAATTCAGAGGCACGAATGTACATATCCAACTATCTAGAACTTCATGCAATATGTTATAAGTCTCATGATATAGTAAAATCCATACTTCCGGCCTCAACAATTTGAAATTCTTATTTAGTGTCATACTCAAACTACTCAAGTATCTTATGGGTCAAACTTGAGCTCAAGGATACTCAGCAAGATATGCTTGTGAGTCAAATTAAGCTTTTAGTAATTTGTCTTGAATGCCTGTCGCGACCTCTTTTTTTTCGGCGCCCGCAATCGGGTATGAGCGACTAAGGAGGCTAATGGCTCGGCTGAATTTATTAAGCCCGGACTCTCCCAAGTCCACCAATTCACGATTTAATGGTTCAAGTTTTTAACCTGTAATTCAATTTTTAAAATGGAGTCGCCACTAATCGATTTAGGGTGGATTGATTAGAAACCCAAGTGAAGTATCGGGAGAAATATTCACTCCTGCGCAACCAGAGAAATTAGGATCGGGGACTTGATTACACTAGTTAATCACTAATGCCCTTTCGGCACCTAATCTTATTTAAACCCTCAAGCTTTTGAATGTTCGAGGGATTTTCCATGCATTTTTAGAGGAAAACATTTTTTGAGTCTTTTTCTAATTTTTTGGACACAAAAGGGATTTTTTTGGTATTTTTGGAAAAATATAAGTCTTTTTGGCTTTTTCTGAATTTTTTGACTTTTTCATGAATTTTTGGCTTTTTTTTTGGATTTTTGGCATTTTTGGAAAATAAAATATTTTTATCATTTTTTACTATTTTTCGATTTTCTGGAAATTAAAACATTTTTTTATATTTTTGGAAAATAAAATATTTTTTAATATTATTTTTGAAAATAATTTATTTTTTTTTTTTCTTTTTTTATTAAAGTATTACATAAAATAATAAAAAGCCAACCCGGTCGGATCCGCGGGTTGGGTCCGACCCAAGTCGACGACCCAAACGGGGGCGGGCCCGACTCAGTTTTTTTTTTTTGGAAAATCGCAGCCCAAAAGCGAAATAGGCCCACTTCTCTTAGGCCCGCACAGATTTGGCCCGCGCAACTAAACCCTAGAGGAACCGGGTCATCCGCCCGACCCGACGACCCGACTTCCGGCCGCCCCAAATTCGCGAAACCCTACCCGGATCCGACCCGCCTTTTGACCGGATTTCGGCCCGCCTCGGAAATGCGAAACCCTACCCTGGTTCGTGGCCCGGTCCGATCCGATGACCCGAGGCCACGACCGGAAAATCGGGAACCCTAGGGTTCCCGATTCGCGGCGCCGAGGGAGGGGGACGAGGCGTCCGGCGGCGGCGGCGCGATGGCGGCGATACGAACGAGAGGACAAAGAACGGCGGGGAGGACATGGTGCGGCGGTACAACGGCGGCGATGGATGGTGATGCCGAGGGGAACGGCGGATAGAGAGCGACCGGGGTTGGATCTCGCGGTGGCTCAAAGCGGCGACGCGGCGAACGGCGGCTAGGGTTTCCGACGGGGCATCAACGACGGATTGACGAGGACGACGCATTAGAAGGCATCTCGCTACCCGTTTGCGGCGTGGGGCTCGGTTGGCGGTGTCGGCGGCGAGACGGCGGCACGGCGGGATCTGGGGTAGCAGCGGCGTCGGGATCTCGTGGTGTCGGCGTCGCGGAAGGGCTCGGCCGCCCCGATTTGCGACGCCGCTCTCGACCGGACCCTCCTTAAGCTTGATCTTCTCTCACTCGGGCCGGATCCGAGCCTCCACCGGCCGGATCCGACCTCCTCGGACTCGCTCGCCGGCGGCCTCCCCCGAAGTCTCTCGGTGGGAGGTCAGCCGAGCTCGCGACCCGAGTTCTCTCTCGCTCGCTCTTTGATTCCTCCCCCGAAGTCTCTCAGTGGGAAGATCTCGGAGCTCGCTCGTGTCCTTCGATGGAGGTGGTGCCTCGCTATTTATAGGCGAGGGGGCGGCCGGTCGATGGGGCTTCGACCGCCGGTCTTCGCACGCCGAACGGTCTCCGCCGGCCGAACCGGCGTCCCATCCGAGCTCCTCCAACAAGGCGTGCTCGGCATTGAAGGAAGCTCATGATGGCGCTTGAGATCTATCTCTTCCGGCCGACGTCGGCCTACACTCCTCGGCCGTAGGTTGTCCTTCGCGCGCGTGAGTTGCAGAGGCGGAGGGGAAGAAGAGGGGAGAAGGAAGAAGAAGAAGAGAGAGGGGGCCGGGTTGGAGGAGAAGGAGGCTGGGCTTGGGCTCGCGAAAGGGAGAGAAAAGGGAGGGGGCTGGGCTTGGCTGCCCACTTTTTGTTTTCTTTTGTTTTTATTGATTTTTTTTGTTGTTTTTGTTATTTATTATTATTATCTAAAAAGGGAAAAAATAAAAGAAATTAAGGCCTAATTAATAACCTAATCAAAATTTTAGGTGTCAACAGCTCCACATTAATAAAAATTAGGCTTGAAAACCTTTAAAATTACATAATATATCCATAATATTGGAGTTTTTTTAGATCAAGCTTGAGCTTGACTTCCTTTATAAATTCATTTTAGTCAAGTCGAGTCGAGTCGAGTTAAAGCATTTCACTCTTCTATCAGTGTATGAATTATTATATTGCTCAGGTTGAATCTTGAGCCTTGAGCACGTGATGGAGTTGAGTTCAAGTCCATCGCCATATGGCTCAATTCGATTCACCATGTTCCACCCAGCAGCTAGAAGAGCGATAATATGCGCGATAATCATAAGCGAAATTAATGGACAAACAATTAAAAAGTTCCCTTGATTTGTTATTTAACGAGTGTCCATGCGGCGACACATATTGACAAAGTTGATATCAGTTACTCTGGTTTATCTCAAACTCGTGAAATTGCACAGCATGTCATAGCAATAATCTATTGAAGAGTGCTGTATACAGAATATCAAATTGGTCCTAAATATGATGTTAAATTGCTTCGTCTAAGATCTCGTGCGAATCTCGACATCCCTTGAACGTAAAACACCAAAACATAAAGTCAAGGGCACTCTGACTCGATGGAAGGGGCATGGGTCAACACTGTAATAGATTTACCACAACAATCTTTACTTGGTCACTTAATAAATTTATACTTGCGAATCTATCCATAAAGGTAATTCTTTTTTTTTTTTATAATTAAAAGGCATGAACATAGAAGCTCAACTATCTAAAGCCTAATGGATTACCCTACAACTTCCATGAAACGATCAAGATTAAATTTTAACTGAGAATAATTTGCAAACAATTGGTAAAATTTGACACCATAACTTACCGTGTGTGAGTGTATGTACATATAGGAGTCTTCACCGATTGTAATTAGATTTTGATGAGCAATTCATAAATTAAAATATACAATTCTTACATCTTCTATATTTCTTTCCGCATCTCCATTTCTATTTGTAAGAATTTAAATTATAATTCAGCTGAAAATTTTGAATTAACAATTATGACAAATAGCCCAGTGGAGTGCAGCCTTAGTTCATATCCTACATGATCGAACATCGATTCCTAGTGCCCTGCACGTGCAATTGGCTTGTTAATTTATCAATCAATGATTGCTTATCATATGGATATTCTGATTGTGCTTTGATTCGGGTGCGATTTGAAGATAATTTATCAATATCGGATTGTTTATCATGTGGATATTCTGATTGTGCTTTGATCTTGATGCCATTTGGAAATGACATTATTAATCCCAGACTGATTATCATGTGGATACGGTAGTACTTTGATTCTGACATGAGCTGGGGATACGGTTTGATTTTGGTGTGAATTGGAATAGCCAGTAGTGGACTAGGTCAACACTTGCTTTTATAGATCATTTAGAGCACGAATGCACATCCGGCTATTTGGAAGTTCATAAAATATCATAAAAGTCTCTTGATTTAGTTTTATCCATACTTTCAGCCTCAACTATTTGCAATTTTGTTTTTCTTCTCCCCCCTATAATATTCTTCAACTTACTATAATTCTGTTGTTCAAATGACTATAGCTTCAACAGTCTTACTAATTGTGTCATTCTAAAACATTAGTTTATTATTTTATTTTTTTGGTCTGTTGCAACATTAGTTGATTTGATGTATTCTACAACACTAATTGTATTCTATTCTGCTACAAAATTGGAATTTTCAGGAAAATTTATTATTCATATATGTCTTATAAATTGTAATGTTCAATATGGTTTGTAAGATTTTACGTTAATTTTCATTTGGTTCAAGACACCATATTCTCTAATTTATTTTCACCTTTTGAAAATTCAATTATCTCTCCCTGTCATTTCCTGATTTTCAAACCCTCATTCAATGAACTTGCATCAAAACTTCCATTTGCCTTGGCCTCAAAGAACTTGGCAAGATGTCAAAGGCAAACCCAACATCCAAAAGACATCCATATTATAAGCCCCCTTCATTTGGTTGGAAATAACTTTTAGAAAAACGTTTTCCAAATTTTCCGGCATTCATTTTATGGAAAATAAATTAATCAAGGAAAACGTTTTCTATTATTGGAAAAAAAAGGAAACACCTTCAAAAGTAGAGAAAATATTTTCCACTTTCAAGAGTAGAAAACATTTTTCATAATTTCTTCCACTTCACTTTCTTTCATCAAATACTTTTTCATTTCATTTTTATTTATATTTTTAAATTGAGTTTTTCTTTGTTTTTTTTCCTTCTTTCCCTCTCTTCTTCTTCTTTGGCCTTGGTGATCGCCGGCCATGGCTATGGTTGGCGATTGGCCACAAGCCAACTCGAAACTCGCCTAATCTGGCAAACCTAAGCTCGCTCGAGGCCAACGAGCTCGGGCCTAGCTAGATTTGGTGGGCTAGGCAAGGCTCAAGCCTCACCCAAGGTCGCCAAAGGTTGGCGAGGCTTTGGCAATCTTGAGTGAGGCTCACCAAATCTACCTTGCCACAAGCTAGCAAGGTAATCATCGGTCATTGCCATGGCCTATGAGGCTCGATCTTGTTGGAATCTAGCGAGCTCAAGCCTCACTAGCCTATGGCGAGGCCGAAGATCGCCAATGGCCGGTCATCAACCGCCGCCATGGCCAAAGAACCAATCAAGGTTGAAGAAAAGAGAAGGAAAGAAAGAAAATAAAATAAAAGAAAAAAATTAAAATAATAAAATAATAAAAATAATTGAAGATGATTGCATGCAGGAAAATATTTTCCTAAGTGAACGGTAGAAAATATTTTATAGTTCATTTTCAAATTGCAGCTGAAAACCGGAAAATATGATTTTAAAACTAAACTAACTCATATAGATCATATGACTTGGGCCGAGATAGGCCCGACCCGAGCCCAATATCCTGACGGACAAGCCCTCCTAGGAATTCGGGTCGCCCCGTTGACCAACGTTTTCTTTCCCATGGCCATTTGCTTTGCCGAGGTTTAGAGCATGAAAAGAAAGCGCACGTTTCGTAAAACCCTTCGCCCGCGTCCCCGTCGCTCGCTGTCTCCCTTCCATCTCCGACAATGGCGGCCGCCGCCACCTCCCACCTCCTCTCCAGTCCCGCCTGCCGCCGCCACCACCGCCGTACTCTAACGAACCACCGGCTCTCCCAAAACCCAGTTGCCAGAATCCCCGTCGCGCCCCTCAAAGCCGCCGCCGCCGGACCCCTGAAGCGCCTCCAGCTGCGAGCCGCCGTCTCCCAGAACCCGGCCGTGGACCAACAGGCGACGGCGTTCAAGCACTGCTTCTCCAAGTCCCGGGATGGGTTCCTCTACTGCGAGGACGTCAAGGTCCAGGACGTCATGGAGAGCGTGGAGAGGAGGCCCTTCTACCTGTACAGCAAGAGGCAGATCACGAGGAATGTGGAGGCTTATAGGGACGCGTTGGAGGGCTTGGAGGGCGCGGTCGTCGGGTAAGCCATCAAGGCGAACGATAACTTGAAGATTTTGGAGCATTTGAGAGGATTGGGTTGCGGGGCGGTGTTGGTCAGCGGGAATGAGCTGAGGTTGGCTCTTCGTGCTGGGTTCGATCCCACCAGGTGAAATAGATTCTTTTCTTTTTTTTTTTTTTTTTGCCCTTGCCGTTCTTGAAGCTTGCTGTTCTTGAAGCTTAAAATCTGGTCTTTTGTGTTTGCAATTGGGTATTTCAAATGTGGCTTATTAGATGAGTGGAGAATGGATTTGCTTGTGCTTAGAGTGGTAGTATAGTTGGTTTTCTCTTGTTCTGAGTGTAATCGCAGAGGGGATATTTGATTTTGGATCATAGTAAAGTGACTAATGTGGCAGAGGATTAGGTCTCTGCTGATAGTGGAGCTGAAAATGTCCTCCTAGTGGAAACATCTAATGCTTAAACAAAATGGCTGTCTGGTCATAGTGTTTCGTTGCAGATTCAACAGGAATGATTGAATACCTTTCCATAGAAGTTTAGTGCAATTATATTGCATTGACATTCGCAAAAGGTGGATTGATAAGAAAGGTATAAAAGGTGTTCAGGTTGCTCTTTCATAATTGTCAAATTTTCTGCTGGATTACCTCTTAAGGGTAAGTGGTTTCATCCATTAGTTTTGAACTACGTATAATTAATGCACAAGTGTGTTCTGACTTTGTATCTGAATGCTTGCCTTTTCACTTTTAGTACTGAATAAATTTACACTAATTTTCAAAATTACTTTTTAATTTTATTTCTCACCCCCACCCAAAATCGAAAATAAAAAGTCGCCGAGCGTCCCCAAAAATCCCCCCCCCCCCCAAAAAAAACCTTTTTGCCCTTTTCTTTCAGGCCATCCCTCCGGTCACTTCCCCCTCTCTCTGGCACGCAAGTCCCTTTATTCTTTTAGTTCCCTTCTCACAACCCTAGGGCGCCCTCCTTCTTCTCCTCCTCCTCGCCGCACGACCCTCCTTCCTCTCCTCTTCTCCTCCTCCTCCGATTGAAGGGACTTTTGACGTCCGCAAAGACACGGACAGAGACCCACACACGACACAAGCACTCAGAGGCTTTCTCTCACTACTTTCTCTTTCTAATTCGGGCCGGGCCGCGGGTTCGGGGTGAGGCAGGAAGAAGGAGCGCCACACCACCACCGCCACCGCCACCACCGCCACCACAGTGACCGAGAAGGAGAAGCACCGCCGTCCGGAAGATGAGTTGAAGAAGCCGAAGAGGGAAGAAGTGGTGGGGATATACTTTCGCCTCGAGGGACTTTTGCTTGAGGAGGACTGGTTCTACTCGCCGTCGCGGGCTCCCCGTCGCTTACACCCTCATCTTTGCTCCCTCGCCTTGTCTCCAGTCTCCACCTTCTATGATCTTTCGGATACGCGTGTCAAAACGTGTTTGACAAAAGCTGATAACGTGTCCACGGTCGACCCGCGTATCCAAGCGCGTCCGAGCTTGTCTTCGTATCTCCTGACATGTCGGACATGACACGGAAGCAGCAACATAGCCGCAAGCTCGCTTTCCACATTATACATTGCCTTCTTCTCTGACTTTCTCTCTCCTCCCTCCTGTCTTTCTCAGATCTGTTCCGCTCTCTCTCTCTCTCTCTCCTTGGGACCGACGATAAACGGCCATAAATCCTCTCTCTGTCTCTATCTATCTCTCTCTATCTCTTCTTTATTGTTTTTGATAATTTATTTTGGGAGCTAATCTATCTATCTAAAAATCCGTCATCGTCGGCGACGACGCCGAGGAGAACCGCGGGGGGAGAAAAGAATCGCGGATCCGTCGGAGGAGGAAACCTTCCCGGGCCGATGTTTGGTACTTCGTTTTGCTGGAGTTAATTCTTTCTTTATAGCTAGTGCTGGGTAGTGCTGGCTCTGGCTTTTCTTGTGTCGGTTGATAATTTTAACCTGTTTGCGAACTCTCTCATGTCAGGCCTTGAGACATCTTCTGGTAGTGATGAACAAAGAGAGAGGAAATCTGAATTTGAAATCTCTGAAGATGAGAGGAAGACTAGAATTGGTTCCCTCACGAAGACGGCAACAAATGCGTCCACGAAGTTCAAACGTTCCTTGAAGAAAAAGAGCAATGCGTCCACGAAGTTCAAACGTTCCTTGAAGAAAAAGAGGAATCGAAGGAAAAGTGATGGTACAGTTAGCTCTGTTTCCATTGAGGATGTTCGGGATCTAGAAGAGCTGCAGGCAGTTGATGAATTTCGACAGGCACTGCTTTTGGATGAATTGCTGCCAGAGAAGCAAGATGATTATCACATGATTTTACGGTATTTCTGTTTGTCCTATATATACCTTTTTGCATGCAAATGATTTATGCTGTTTAATCCTGTCATCTGTGTTTGGACCATGCTGTTTTTGTGGTTCATGAAATAGGCATTGGTAACTCAGCCAGCTTATTATAGGTTATTCTGTTCTCTCTGCTGACATTTGGCTGAAGTTTGGTTCTCTCAGTATTTAGAAGCACTTCCTTTCAATGAGATTCTGGTTTTTATTCAGATAGATTTCTATGAACTCATGCGATCTTCATATGGTTTTACAGTTCATCTAGAAGCTGGTTAAGATGCTTGTGTCGCATTATATACTTTGCGGAAAATCAAGTCTTGGAAAATATGTACTGTTAGATGGTTTTGCATTAGACATGTGTGAGACTTACTGTGCTTTTTTCACTTTTTACCTTTTGCCTTTTCTTGCAGCTCTCGCAGTTCTAATTATATTTAGCACTAAACACCTGATATCTTTGAAAATATACAAAGATTGACATGAAGATTGTTATGTAGTTTTTCGTAATTTTTGGAGATTTGTTTCTTTTTCCTCTTCAAACTTGGGAAGTAAAGCAAGTTTTCTTTTTCTAAAGTAAAACCAAACAAGCCTTGCCAGTTCATGCATAAATTGGAAGGACATATTCATAGCTTCTAGATGTAAATCTTGTGGGTAGCAGTCTTAGTTCCTTGAGTATAGCAGGTTTTTATAAGATATTTCCTTTTCTGCTTTGGTCTTTCTGCATGTGCCAAATTTATTTGTTCTTTCTGATGTGTGGAATACCTCATATAGGCAGTGGCATTTCGTTTGTGGAATTTTTTTTTTTTTTTTTTTTTTTTTTTGGCATATCTTTGTGGTTCTACAGAATCAGTTTACTATGCATTGCATTTTCATTCTAACAATATATGTGCATGTTGAAATCTTTTAGGTTCCTGAAGGCAAGAAAATTTGATATTGAAAAGGCAAAGCACATGTGGGCTGACATGCTTCAGTGGAGAAAAGATTTTGGTGTTGACACTATTATGAAGGTTATTTTAGTTGACAGTTACTGATATGATTATTTGAGTGGCTTGGCAAATTGTTTTTTGATTTTCACTGAACACCAAATTTTGCCTGTTTTCAGGATTTTGAATTTAAAGAGTTAGATGAAGTTCTGAAGTATTACCCTCGTGGATATCATGGTGTGGATAAAGAGGGAAGACCAGTTTACATTGAAAGACTGGGAAAAGTTGATGCTACCAAACTTATGCAGGTCACAACTCTTGATCGATATATTAGATATCATGTGCAAGAATTCGAGAGAAGAAAGCTTCTCAAGTTTCCTGCTTGTGCGATCGCTGCAAAGAGGCACATAGATTCGAGCACAACCATATTAGATGTGCAAGGCGTGGTATGTTTACTTGTCATTAATTACCTTATATATCAAGGGTGTACACATGGTGCATTTCATGATCCATTCTCTACAATTTTCCCCCATGTTTGTTCAGGGCCTTAAGAACTTCACTAAATCTGCACGAGAACTCATTACTCGACTTCAGAAGATTGATAGTGACAACTACCCGGAGGTACGTATCTCATAGCCTTTAAATTCTAATGTCCACGTAATTTTGTGGTGTGCATATTGCAAAAATAATTATGGCATTCCTTGATTTTTATTTACTTGAAACTTCAATTGCTGCAGACTCTCTTCCAAATGTTCATTATCAATGCTGGTCCTGGATTTAAGCTTCTGTGGAATACTGTTAAGTCATTTCTGGATCCAAAAACTACTAGCAAGATACATGTACGTTGTTGCATTTCTTTTTCCAGCTTTTCAGTGTGTGTCAAATTTTTCCTTCTTTATTTTTCACTTTGTGGGAAATTGTAGGTTCTTGGAAACAGGTATCAGAGCAAGTTGCTTGAGATAATTGATGCCAGGTAAGCATAGGCCTTTACTGTTAAACCTAATGGCTAATGTAATTATCCACATGCACACAAAATGGTTGTCACACTTCTTATTTTTCTGACTTTTTATGTCTATGTTTCGGTCATCTTATATGCTCAATTTCCCTATGCACAGTGAGTTGCCACAATTTCTAGGTGGCACCTGCACCTGTGCTGATCAGGGTGGTTGTCTTCGATCTGACAAGGGGCCGTGGAAGAACCCAGATATATTGAAGGTATATGATGATTTAAGTCCTTTGTCATTTAAAGGTTTAAGCTGCATACCTTGCTTTAGTTTATACGGTAAGGCCTCATGTAGTGACTCTTTACAGGTGGTTTTAAGTGGTGAAGAACGACGAGCCAGGCAGGTTGTTAAGGTTTTGAATAGTGAGGGGAAGGTCATTGCTTATGATAAGCCAGGGTATCCAATGGTTAGTTCTTTTCTATTTCTATTCTGCCTTGAATATATGCATGAGATTTCCAACAGTGCTGTAGCTACGTGCAACACAAAGTATTTGATATGGGGATGTGCTTATTTTGCAGCTCTGCCCTTTGTTATTAGTAGTAATGTATTAAATGATATAAGAACTTTTGATAAATGAATGCCTAAGTCCATGGATTTGGTGGCTAAGATATAAATTCCTGGTAAAAAGTCTTCTTTTATGGGGGGACACTCATATTAATAGTATAGTCACATTTAGTATGACAAGCCATGTCAAAATCTGTATTTCTATGCTTCTATGTTAAAGGTTCTGAGGAACATCTATTTAACTTTGAGACATTTTTTGGCCGAGTTTAGGAGTATTAAGCTATCAATGTAGGCAGTATGTCCTGCTGCTATATCTGACCTAGACAATGATGAATGCATTAAGGATTTCTTTTGTTTTTGGTAAGGGATGAATGCATTAAGGATTGGCGTATATTTATTTGCAAGTAAGAGTATAATTGTCCTTTCATGATCCGGTTCAGGTTAAAGGGAGTGATACATCGACTGCTGAAGATATTCCTTCCCCAAAAGCAATGAAGAGTTACTCTCATCTTCGGTTGACTCCTGTTCAAGAAGAAGTGAGTTCTTACTGCGATGAATATGCAATAAAGTATTTTTTAGCAGTTGGTATTGGTTTGACTTGTAGTATGATTCTCCATAGAGCTATTCGTGATATGTTTATTGAATCTAATATTTTCTGATCAGTTGCCTCTCTTGTTTTGTAATGTGTTGTAATTACCAAGCTGTTTATTATTGTATGGCGAATTGCTGGATTTTTAAGAGTAGCTGTATTTCTGGATTCTGGCTTCCATTTACAATGTATTTCAAATGTATAGGCTAAGGCAATTGGAAGGGCAGGCTATGCTGGAACACTCTCAGGGTATGATGAATATGTCCCCATGGTTGATAAGGCGGTTGATGCTGGTTGGAAGAAGCAATCAACTCTTCAGAGGCCTCTTGCTTCTAAAGGTTAGCATGTCTGCTCTTCTTTTTATGTTAACCCAGTGACTGGAAAAGAAAGTAAAGAGAACTAGTGAGGACAACATAACAACTGGCTGTTCCTTCTTATACTATGTAAGGCAAGTTAGACTTAGATTAGAAAGCACAGCTGCTGGGTAAACTGGACTTTAAAGATCCTGGTTAATTGCTTCTGTCACCCAGTGTTTCCTGGCAGTGGCTATTTCTTGTTAGTATCCTTGTTATGGATGATATCCACAGCTGGAAGGGCTCAAAGCTGTGCCTACTTAAGGAAAATAAATTCTCAGGAGCTATATATGGTTTTCTTGTTTTTTATTTTTTTTAAGAAAGAAGCAAATTATGTTCTACATCTCAATCGTCTTTGACTGATGGAGACCAGGAACTGGTGCTGACCTACTTTAGAGGAATCCTGTTCTTGGTGTATGCTTTTAGGAATGAAATCTATGCTTGTAGTTGAGGACTTACCACTGGGCAGGTTGGGAATTCTTCTTGAAAATGTCAAGCATGTATTGTTGTTAGTAATGCTGGCCAATCTGTGATTTACAATCGCTTCTCTTCCCTGTATTTTAGGGTTTTGTTTGATAAAATCGAGTATGATTTAAATTACCTATGATTCAGGGACTGTAGCCCAGCCAGACCCTTCAAAGACACCAGAAGGACTTCGTGCTCGGATTTTATTAGCTGTTATGGCCTTCTTCATGACTCTTTTTGCTTTCCTCCAATCAATTACACACCGTGTTACTAAGAAGCTTCCCAGCACACCACTTGATGTTGACCAGAAGATTTCCGAAGTTGCTCCTGATAGTACTCAGAAGGAAGAGTTCCGTCCCCCATCACCTACTCCAGCATTTACTGAGAAAGAGGAATTGCTTAATGCTGCTGTTTGCCGTGTTGATGCCTTAGAAGCAGACCTAATTGCTACTAAAAAGGTACTCTTGTTATGTTTAGTAAAGAATTCACTTCTTTTCTTGTTTCTGTTTTCTTTGGGGGGATTCTTTCGTGTTTCTTCATTGTCACATTGTGTTAATACTTCTCATTATAGCAATATTATAATCTTCTCTTTTTACTTTATATAAAGCGGTGGTTTAAAATTCAGGCTTCGATCTTTGGCTGAATTTATTATTTAAAAGAAGAAGAAGAAGAAACAAAATAAATCATCGTTGATACTATTAATTGGTTTCTCTCTTGCTTTATGAGTTCATCCTGCTTTAATATGAAGTTATATGGTGATTGATCCTTGGAATATTTTTGCATTGTTTCTGTTTAGAAATCTTGTCATTGGTGTATTGTATAGCATTTAGTTTGCCACCTCAATCTTCTGTCTAGAGATTGGTTCCTACCGATGATGGAAAGTATATGATTTTTCCTGGTAACCACTCTTAATAACGATACTTGTCCTTTCCTAGTATGCATTATATTATAGCATCACTCAAATATGAGACATTACATTATTTGCTCAAGTCTTTTTATTGGAGGAAATTCTCATATATATTGGAGCATGTATGCTTATCCTTTCAGCTTTCACTGCTCGTAAGCAAGCGTGCATATGTAGTGTCTTCTATAGTGTAGAACAGTAAAAGTACAGCTTAGTAAACAGATTATTTAGTTATTCCTATCCTTGAATGATAATTACTTCTCTTTAATCATAGATTTGTTAATGAACATTTATTTTCTGGACTTCTTTAATCTAGAAATTGCTCCAGGTAAGAACTCAAACATTTTCCATTGGCTAAGCAATTCAAATTTATGTAGTAATGAAGTCTTATGTGACATTTTAGACATGCTAGCCTGTGCATGAGTTCATCAATGAAATATGGGTGCTTCTATGCGATTTTATGTATGAGTTGGCACCGTTTAAAGGTCTTAATGAACCAATAGAAATTAGTACGGTTATCTGCCCTCAAAGGTACGTGAGTGCATGTAGTTTCCAGACCCATGTGCTTCAGCTTTTGCATTTTCCCAAACCCATATTATGCATGTGTCTTATAATTACATACTTCAAAAAAGCAAAGCTTCCTTGGTATCTCAAATGTGACTTTTCTGACTGCTGCCCCCTTTCTATTGGTTGCTTAACTTTGCTCGCAGGCTCTATATGAGGCCTTGATAAGGCAAGAGGAACTGCTTGATCAACGGATCATCAACGAGAGACACAATTCCGGGTATGTTGATGATCAATTTTTGTGCTTCCTTTTCTGTGAATAGGCAGATCAAATAGATGGTACTTCCTTGAGCTAACATTAGATTACTGCATGTTTTCCAGAAAAAGAAGTTTTGCTGGTAGGTTGTTTTCCTGATGTGAGAGAACCGGGGGATACCTTTGAATTCCTCATGGACGCCTTTGAACGGTGTTCCGCATATCTTGTGTCAATACTATAGGCGCAAGAAACTGGATTGTCCGTGCGCAGATTGTAAGGATATATGCAGAGAATTATTGTGCATAAAATTTGTCTTTCGATTTGTCCCAGCTCCTTTCCTTGTTTGCAACGTGAGGTGAGTAAAACTTGAGACGTAATATTTCCTACATAATTTAAGCTTCTATATCGGTTTGTTTGGTAAATCTCACAATATGTCTCGGCTAGTTACTTTTGGGTTTCCATTTGTAGAATTAATAGATCGAGGGAAAAGAAATCCCTGCAAGAACATGATGCAAGGAATTCGTTATGCATTAGATAACCTACAAAATTCCAGGCTCTGCTGCATAACGAGGACAAAGTTGTGAGGAAAAACATCAATTATTAGTACACGGTAAATTTAGAAAGCGTGGAATGAAGTAACCTTGTGAATCCGACTCCTTGTCGATGATTACCTCCATGATTGTATCCGTGCCAAATTCCTTCCTCCACGGAGCATGTCGGTCGGCGTTTGCTTTGTCTTCTCAATATCAAACTCTGGCCCTCAAAAGTCTCTGTAATCACGTGAAATATTAATCCCCAGTATCGCCTTGTCTACTGCATAATCACACTCAAACTCAAGTGACACACCTGAACAAAGAGCGACCTTAGTATGATATTTGATCATCGTGTCTGGATGGCGAAAGCTCTTCTGGGATGAGTACTTGGCAAAAAACATCCACTGCCTTGGAATGCTCAGCCTCTAATGAGATGGATATGACGTTGCTGCCTCTTTGGCCCCTTTTGGTTGAGGCATTCATTGCCGCCTTTTGGGGAGCCAAGCCTGGTTTTCGTCCTTATCGAGTTTGTCTTGATTCCTCTCTGCGTCCTTTGTGGAAGAAGTGAAAAGAAAGCATCCTCAAATGCCTCATCAGCAATGCGGAAAACAAATTGAGGTCGATGTTAAACCGGTACTTGCATAACAATTCCAGGCAATCAAAACCTGCTGCGACATTATGCTTTGGGAAATAATATAAGATCCTAGAAATGCCAACCTAAGTTGACTACTTTCTTATGGCATTAGGGATCGGATTGTCATAGAAACTTCAGGCACCCAGGGACGAGAACTGCGGTGAAAGAATACACATCTCATGATTGCTATGATCATCGTGCCTTTTTCTGATCCGCCGAAGAACATGGAAAACATATTTCTCGATCAGCATCTCTGTTTCCTTGCCTCTTGTAGAAAATCACGTGATCAGAGAGAACTTAGGAGGTAAGAAGTCATGGTTTTTGAGCTATCAAGAAGGGAAAAGTTCACTATTCAAATCCAATCCAATTTGCCATTTTGAATCTTTTGCCCTAAATAAGCATTCTCTTCTCATTCCATGGGGTGATGAACCTTACAACCTCATTTGCTGGATAGCACGTTGAGAGCCTAACTGGAATGCAAACTTTGCAAGCAAACCACATTGCTTGAGGGAAAAAAAGGCAAACAGATTCCACAAGAAGAACGAGACGTACCCGTCTTGACGGAACGAATGAGCTGTCCGGAAACACCATCGCTCATGCTCGAATCTCGCGAATCTCGCTCAAGTTCACGCAGCTGGAGATGGAGGCAGTAGAATTAAGCGCTCCTACCCAGAGACTTGAAGCCGATGCCTTCACCGGATGCGTATGTCCCTATACATTTGTAAAAAGACTCAGAAAATCGAAAAACCTCATTCTTATTGCAGCGCTCTCAGTATAAAGAAAAATAATTGCATCCGCCACAATTCAGCAACACAGTTACAACGTATTGCGGCTCGCCTAATCAGACTTGCGCTCGACGTTTGATCAATGAAGAACGGTGCATGACAGGCTGATGGAGCTGCCTAAGCTATTCAAGAATTAAAATGATGATCAAGCATGATAAGCTAACGAATTGACGTGAAAGGAGGAGGAGAAGAAGCTTTTCTTAACCTTTGGACAAGAATGCAGAGAGTTCTGGAGAGAGGCGAAAGAACAGGAGTATGATTGTCACCCGAAATAATCTCGCCAAATGGGGCGCCCTGAGAGAATAAAGGAAACAGCCCGGAATAATCAAATTTATTTCATCACATTCTCATATTTTAGAGAGAGAGAGAGAGAGCTAAATAATGCAAGCCACTCCTTCCGGAAGGCTAAATGCAAGCCACTCCTTTCGGAAGCAACTAACCTCATTCCAATTTCAGAAGCGAATTCCGAGTACAGGGTCGATCGATTCTATCTTGAGGAGTCCTAAACATTAATAATTATGCGCAGAGGAAGAAAAAAGAGAAAAGGAAAAGGAAAAAGGAAATAGCTTCGTCTTCTTGTTTTAATCTTGTTGCTTCTTCATCGTAGAATGTCTTTTTAACTTTTCGTTTTTCTTTTGGGGGGGTTTAGTAATTGATTCCTGATACTTGAAGGGAGACAGACTTGTTCTTTTTAATCGTTTACTTTATATTTTGGTGGGAGGAAAAATGTTTTGGGGAGATCAGACTCTGACTTAAGAATTACTCGTGATTGACCTATCTAATTTCAAATCGAGCTCGAGCTCGAACTACTCAAGTATCTTATGATTCGAACTCAAGCTCACGAATACTCAATTTGACATGATCGTGAATTTATCGAGCTTTTTGTAATTCGTCATAAATGTCCATAGTCGTAAAAATTAGACCCGAAAATCTTCAAAATTACATAATATATCCATAATAATCAAAATTTTTTTAGATCGAGCTTGAGCTCGAGTTCCTTTACAAACTTGTTACAGGCGAGTTTGAGTTCAGTTAGAATATTTCGATCTTCTGTTTGAGTTGAGGTCGCGCATAAATTATTATTCTGCTCAAGTCGAATTTTGAGCCTTGAGTACATGATGGAAGGAGTTTGGCACTCTATGGCTCAATTCGATTTCCGAAGTTCCTCACAGCAGGTAGAAATAGAAGCCTACATAGAAGTGACTATATCGATAAAATCATGTTCCTTGAGTGTCTTAATTGGCACGTTAAAAACAAAAGAGTGATAATATGCTTGATAATCATAAGGGAAATTAATGTACAAAAAATTTTAAAGTTCCCTCGTTTTGTTATTTAACGAGTGTCCATTCAGAGACATGTGTTCATAGAATTGATATTAGCGAGGGTTAATATCATGAAAAATTATAAACCGATACACTTTTAGCAAATTTCCCTCAAACTAAAAACTATAAACTGAACATATGTGACAAATTCATCTTAAACTAATTTTTTAACTATCAAAAACCCAAAATTGATATAAATGTGACAAATTTATCTTTTATTAATTTTTGTTAAATTGGATTAATATTATGAAAAATCATAAATTAATAGACTTTTAACAATTGGAAAGTTAAACCATAAACTGTATACACCTATCAACTGTCATGTATTATCCAACTCAGCAACTTGATGGTAAAGTTTTTAGAGAAAAAAATATGGTTAATTTGTTGCGGGTGTATCAATTTGGGGTTTTTTCTTGATATTAACCATATTAGCTATTCTAGTTTATCTCAAACTAGTGAAATTGCACTGCTAGGGAAAAAACAAAGAAATAGAGTAATAAATTACTAATGGCTGTGTTGAGACTAGTCCACATTTCCATTGGGAAAAGTGCCAAAAAAGTCATAAACATTTTGCCTTTGTGCCGATTTAGTCCTAAACATTTTTTTGGTGTCGATTCAGTTCTAAACATTTTTACGTTGTGCTAATTCAGTCATTTCCGGCCAATTTTGGCCGGATTTTGCTGATTGGACATCGGCCGGCTAACGTGGCCTGATCGGTGCTAACGTGGACAATTTTTAATAACATTTTAATATTTTTTATTTTATATTTTATTTTTGTCTTTTTCCTCCAATTGGTCGCCAAGGTTTGGCGACCAGCTAGAGGCAACGGCCGACAAGGGTGAGCCGACCTCACCGGCCACCTCGCGGGCGAGCTCGCCCTCGCCAGCCATGGGTGAGGCGAGCCTCACCATATCGGGCCATGGAGGAGCCTTGCCCTCGCCGGATCGCGGGCGAGCCTCACCCATGGTCGGCGAGGCTTGACCTCGCTAGATCCGGCCATGGAGGAGCCTTGCCCTTGCCGGATCTGGCGAGGTCGTGCATCGCCAGCCATGGGCGAGCTAGCCTCACCGGATCCGGCCATGGAGGAGCCTTGCCCTTGCCGGATCCGGCGAGGTCGCGCCTCGCCGGCCATGGGCGAGGCTTGCCTCGCCCGGTTCGGCGAGGGCAAGGCTCCTCCATGTCTGGATCTGGTGAGGTGAGCCTCGCCCATGGCTGGCGAGAGGCCCGGCAGAGGCTCGACCTTGCCGGATCACGCAAGGGCGAGCCTCACCCATGGCCGGCGAGGACCGGCAAGGTTGGCCTCGCCCTCGCCAGCCGTCACCTCTAGCCGGTCGCCGAACCTCGGTGACCGGTTGGAAGAAAAATACATAATAATAATAATAATAATAATAATAATAATAATAATAATAATAATAATAATAATAATAATAATATTATTATTATTATTATTATTATTATTATTATTATTATTAACAGTTGTTCATGTTAGCGCCGATCAGGCCACGTTAGCCGGCCGGCGTCCAGTCAGGAAAATCCGGCCAAAATTGGCTAGAAAGGACTAAATTGGCGCAACGTAAAAATGTTTAGGACTGAATCGGCACCAAAAAAAGGTTTATGACTAAATCGGCACAAAGACAAAAGGTTTAGGACTTTTTTGGCACTTTTCCACGTCTCCATTACAAGAATAGTTCTAACATCCAAATGAATTTGCTAATCATAATTAGCTCAAGTTCGCATACGATAAATATAACAGCAGAAATTAAGAAATAAAACGAGTCTTCATGTCATATTGATCAAGCATTGATGAATCTGCAACTCTTCCTCACTTCTCCATTGAGAAAGCTATCCGGATTCGTGAGGCTCCCCATCTTTACCATGGAAACGGAGAACTGCTGAAAGAAGGCTGCCACGTCAAGTGCATACTGTTCCACAAGCTGCTTGGTCTGAAGGGCCAATGCACTTGAGTATAGTTCCTGGTCAGAATTTAGCAATCCCTCTCCATTCAGGAGCAAATGGTAGTAGGAGTTGTCGAACGTGTTGGGCGTTTCGTAGTCCAAAGGCGCGGTGTTGTTATCTCCCCCTCCTTTGGCCGGGCATTTGGACTTCAGTTGGCTGAGGTGCACTTCAGATAATGGACTACCGCCCGACGTCAATTCGTAGTCCCCATATATTCTTGCACGGAAGTTCTCACAGCGTGCCACGCCGATCGTGTGAGCCCCTAGCGATTCACATGTGCATATAGTTAAAAGGAAAGTCTCATGCAATGTACTATACAAGTCTTAATCAGCGCGCTTTCTTCTGTGGCAATAAGCTGACCTTGGGTGAGTAATTCGATCGATCACTTAGAAAGGAGTAGGAACTTAATAATTACCGGAAAGTGCGACGGTGTCGGTGACAGAGAGGCCGAGGTAAAGGAACTTGTAAATGATGGAAATGAGGCGTTGATTCGGAGTAGGAATATTGGTGTTTGCAAGCTCGTAGCTTGCGCTTCTCGAGTCTTTTCTCCCCACCGGAACATCCCAATACGGTCCGCCCACCTAACAAGTACGAAAGAGAATCGATATCAGTCACATTGATTTTCTGATATTTCTCCTCGGTTAGCAAGTAATAAATACAGAAGTTATAATTCGGAACATTATTTGACATGTCAATGACGAATTCAGAGAGAGAGAGGGGACAATCTATACCAGAATGACAGCATCTCTAGCAGCAATGGTCAATATATCAGCGCAAGAGACAATTCCAGGGCATTGGGATTCAACCTTGCTCTTGATCCTATCGATGATTTCAAAACCTTTTAGAGAGTTTATATTCGGGGAAGCTGTCTTCTCTCCTCGTAGCATGACCGTATCATCCAACAGGACCGAACCGTCGCATCCCTAATAAAACATCGCATCCAAAACATTCAGAAAACACTCTCCCTTTGCAGATTGATCCGTGCTTCAAGATGGTTGTCACTACTAACGCATACTTTCATCCCAAAGTACATGTTCAATTTAACAGAACAGAATATAAAATTGCATAGAGTTACGATATAAGCAATGCACCTGAACGAAGCAGTCGTGGAAGTGTAGACGGAGTACTAAAGCAGCGTTATGCGGATCAGAGAGCACCTCACGTTCCATTTCTTGGCGGATGATTTCGAGCACGTTTGGGCACGAGGATGCATAGTAATCGAGCGTCAGTGGAGGGTCACTTGCACCGGAACGTATAATGCCAGAAATGAAGGCGATGGCTGCCAAGAACTGCATCGTGAGGATTCTTGGATGATATAAAGCCGCCATTGTCGGTTCTTTGCCTCACCGTGCATTCCCTGAAACCGTGCAATATATAAAGGAGCAAACGGAGAGAAGCAAACGGAGAGAAGTACAAACATAGAGAAGTACAACCTCAGTTCTTGCATGGTTGACTTGAGGATTTTGCATGAAGTTTTCTTAAAGTCAAGAGGGGATGCAACTAATGTTGTTCTGTTTGGTGGGTAATACCAAGACTAAAATTACTTATAATCGTTCTGACTTCAGGGAGAGAGAGAGAGAGAGAGAGAGAGAGAGAGATAGAGACGTGCGCATGTGGCTCAAGAGAATAAATGTTTTAGATTTGGGAAGTCACCAAACGAATCGCGATGACAGCTGCTATTAGGGGACCTATTTTAGCTTCTTGTTTGAACTCAATTAGCAAAATGTAATAGATCTATAATCATTTGGACAAATTTTGCCCCACATTTTGTACTTGAAATTACTGACGTGGACACCGACCGTCTTACGTAACACAATCGATACTAAGGTGAACAATTTTTATAATATTTTTCTTTATTTTCTTCTTTCTGAGTCCAGCTGGCCAACCCTCAGTGATCATAGGTGAGGCCGCGAGCGAGGGCCATGAAGCCCTCACCAGCCCTCATGAGGTCCGGGTGAGGGCTGCAACCCTCACCCAGTGGCCAACGAGGGTCGTTGCCAGACTTGGTAGAAGAGAAGGAAAATGAAAGAAAGAGTTGATTAAGCAGCTCTTGAGCGTGGAATTCATTGAACGGCTAGTCTTACTCTAAACAGACTAGAAATCTTATTTATGTATGTCTTCGAAGGAATATACGCGCAGTTAGTATACGTATGCATCCTCAAAAGTTTCAAGTCATCAACTAAAAATGCGATGTTCCTTGTCACTAATTCTTGGTGTGTACTTGAAGAAAAAGAATGTGAAAGTTTGGAATGGCTCTCCTTGAACTTTGACGAAGTCATGAGATAGCTGACAAAGCAAACAACAACTCATTTAGCCAATGTGGATCAACCATCGAAGGACCTACCAGACTAGACATACAGAATTTGACTATGCAGATCCATATCTAAGGCCAGTAGCTATGTTGTGCATTGGAAATTTAGCACAAATGTTTTGTTTCATCTTTAATCGAGTAAATACAGATCCTGTTCCTTCAATTCAGGGGCATAAGTCATCATAAGCGCAAGAAGACTTTGAATCTTCCGAAAGAACCACCTCTTCTCTAGACCAGAATCTGCTAACTCCACAATATACTACAAGTTACATGCTTCTCAGGAGGATAAGAATCATGTCTGAGTTGCGACCATCTTGGTGCTCTTGGCCATTGAGACCTGTCCATTCTGAGGATGTGCTTCCCGGCAAGTTCCTCGAACGATTTTTGACATCCAATGGTGATATATTCAAGGGTGCCGAATAGGCCTAATTAATCATCACCTCTTCCAATTGCTTCAACGCTTGAACAGAACGACAAACATGTCCCTACAAACTGGTGTTGGAGTTTTGTTTGTTAAAACAAAATGAATGCTTTTTACTTTGTCCCACATAGAAAAGGTGGGAGCAAGTGGGTCAGTTTAAAAATGCAGGATTTCCCTTTTTGTGGTTAAATGAATGATTGGGTGGGGCTAGACCCCACCATACTTGCGTGAGGGTGCGCCAATAATTGCGCAATTTTGGCCCGATTATTTGGCGCACTTAGCACGTCTGCGCGCGCAGTTTAATTAGCATTAATCCCTTGCTATTTATTTAATTTTTAATTATTATTTTTTTTAATTCAAAGGTTGTCTTTCAATTTGAGAATTTTCGGAAATGAAATATAAATGAAAAAATTCGAAATTCTATTTTAAAAAATTTTGAATTTTATTTGTGTCTTTTCAAGACAACTTTTGGAAAATTACTTATTCGGTTTTAACTTTCCCGAATGGTTGCAATTGTTCGTTTTCGACTTCTTCCGAAGAGTCGCGTTTGTTTATCCGAACAATTTTCTAAAGACGTGTTTGTTCGCAATTTTTACGAAGAGTTGCAAGACTGCTTCATATATATACTTGTCTTTTTTCGGAAAGAGTGCGAGTGGTCATTTTTTCGAGTCTTCTTTCAGAAAACTGCAGCCAATTTTTTCAATTGTTTCTTAGAGAGACCCTAGAGAAATACTTGAATTGCTATAAAGTATTCTCATCCAAGACTTTGTTGTATCCTGGAGGATTTCTGCCGGTGACCATTAGCAACGTTGTGGGGCAAATAAATCCTTAAAGAAAGTGATATCACGCCTCAAAGTCCGAGTTGTTTTACTTGATCCGATTTCATTGTTCTACCCAATTTCGAAGCCATATTTTCCTACAATTTTAAGGATTTATCTTGCTACAATGGAGTCGGAGACAATCAAGGTTATGAATCAAGATATGGTCAAACTGGACCGGTTCGATGGGAACAATTTCACTCGCTGGAGGGACAAGATGATGTTCTTACTCACTGCTCTGAAGATTTCCTACATACTGGATCCTAACTTGGCGCCTATAGAAGATCCTAAACCTACTGTCGAGGGAGGACAGCCAAGTGCGGAAGTCATCGAGAGGGTCAATAAGGAAAAGAAGAAACGTGCGGAGGATGAATTACTTTGTCGGGGACACATACTGAACACACTCTCCGATCGTCTGTACGACTTATTCAATGAAATGAAGTTGGCCAGAGAAATTAGGAATGCACTCGAATTCAAGTACAAAGCGGAAGAGCAAGGTACCAACAAATATCTAATCGCAAAGTATTTTGATTTCAAGTTTATTGATACTAAACCCTTGTTGGAACAAGTCCATGAATTGCAAGTGATTGTGAATAAGATTCGTGCCCTCAAGATTGATATTCTATAAACTTTTCAAGTTGGAGCAATTATTGCGAAATTGCCTCCAAGTTGGAAAGACTATGGAAAAAGGCTGATTCACAAGTCGGAGGACTTTACCTTGGAGCAAATACAAAAACATCTTCGCATTGAGGAAGAGTCACGTTTACGTGATAATTCTGTTTTGTACAATTCCAAGGTGAATGCTGTGGATAAAAAACGGAAACTCGGCCAGAACTTCAAAGTAAAAAGCGAGGGGCATAAATTCAAGAGAACACAAAAGAAGAAAAAGAGTTGCTGTTTTGTTTGTGGCAAATAGGGACACTACGCCAAGGATTGCATTCACCGCAAGAGCATTGCAAAGGACAAGAACATTCCTGTGGTGAAAGCAGATGCAAATCTGGTTGAAGAAAATTATGTAGCCATGATTTCAAACATGTTTTTCGAACATGGAAATTTCTGAAATCAATAATGCAATGGCTATGGTTTCTGAAATTAATTCTACCACTGTCCAATCCGGTTGGTGGATAGATTCTGGAGTAACAGTCCATGTGTGCAAGGACAAGTACATGTTCAAGCAATTTGAAGAGATTGTTGACTCAGATGTTCAAGAGGTCTTGATGGCGAATAATACTCTTGCAAAGGTTGCTGGAAGAGGCACGGTGGAGATAGACTTTACTTCTGGAAAGAAGATAACTCTTCTTAATGTGTTATTTATACCCGAAATTAGGAAGAACCTAGTTTCTATTGATTTACTTTGTAAGAGGGGGTTTCGGGTTTTATTTGAATCCGACAAGGTTATCCTGTCGAAAAATGGGCTGTTTGTTGGGAAGGGTTATGCCAATGATGGCATGTATCAACTGAGTATCAATAATAATATTTCTAATTCTGCTTATATTGTCGAGTCTTCAATTTTATGGCACAGTAGGTTGGCACATATAAATATTCTTTATTTGAAGAATATGAGAAAATTGGACTTGATAAATTTTAATGGCGAATTTGATAAATGTGAAATCTGTGCTAAGTCAAAACTTACTAAGAAGCCATTTCCTAGTGTTAAAAGAAATTCGAATTTATTAGATTTGATTCATAGTGATATATGTGAATTTAATGGTATGCTAACACGTGGAGGTAAAAGGTATTTTATTACCTTTGTGGATGATTGTAGTAGGTTCTTATATGTTTATCTCATGAGATCGAAGGATGAAGCATTTACCATGTTTAAGAAATATAAAGCTGAAGTAGAAAATCAATTAGAAAAGAAAATCAAAGTTCTACGATCAAATAGAGGTGGAGAATATTTCTTAAATGAATTCTCTTCATTTTGTGAAGAACATGGTATTATTCATCAAGCTTCAGCACCATATACTCCACAACAAAATGGTTTAGCTGAAAGGAAAAATCGATCTCTTGGAGAAATAATTAATTGTATGCTTTCAAATTCAAAGCTACCAATTAATCTTTGGGGAGAAGCATTACTTACTGCATGTTATATTCATAATAGAATACCTTCCAAGAAAGATGACATAACCCCTTATGAAATATGGAAAGGTAGAAAGCCAAATTTGTCATATCTTAAAGTGTGGGGGTGCTTGGCATACTACCGAGCTCCAGATCCTAAGAGAACAAAGCTCGGTCCTAGAGCTATCAAAAGTGTTTTCGTTGGGTATGCTGAAAATAGTAAAGCTTATAGGCTTCTTGACTTAGAGTCCAATGTCATAGTAGAATCGAGAGACGTTGAATTCTTTGAAAATAAATGTTTTACAAGTTCTGAAATTATTGAAGATAATTCAAGATCTTTGGAAACTCAAAGTGATTCTCAAGAGAAAGAAACGAATGATTCTAAAGACATGATTGAACTAAGGAGAAGTACTAGAGCTAGGAATATAAAAGACTTAGGTCCTGATTTTATTACTCATGTTTTTCTTGTTGAAGGAGATGAAGATAATAATGTGGTAAATGAATACCCTTTAGTGTTAAATTTAGAAGATGATCCTGGAAGCTTTGATGATGCTATGTCTTCCAGAGATGCTTCTTTTGGAAAGAAGCTGTGAATGATGAAATGGACTCAATTATGTCAAATAACACTTGGGTATTAATAGATTTACCGAAAGGATCAAAACCTATTGGATGCAAATGGGTTTTTAGAAGAAAATATCAGTCTGATGGTTCCATTCAAGCTTTTAAAGCTAGGCTTGTAGCTAAGGGATATAGACAAAAGGAATGAATAGATTATTTTGATACATATGCTCCTGTTGCACGTATATCTTCTATTCGAGTTCTTTTTGCTCTAGCTTCCATTTATGATCTTTGTGTTCATCAAATGGATGTTAAGACTGCTTTCTTAAATGGAGACTTAAATGAGGAGATTTACATGGAACAACCGGAGGTTTTGTTCTTCCTGGAAATGAAAGAAAAGTACGTAAATTGATTAAGTCTCTTTATGGACTTAAGCAAGCTCCTAAACAGTGGCATGAAAAATTTAATTCGGTCATATTGTCAAATGGTTTCATTAATAGTAGTGCTGATAGGTGTATATACTCTAAATTCACTAAAGACTATGGTGTCTTAGTGTGCTTGTATGTTGATGATATGCTTATCTTTGGAATGAATATGACTAGAATTAATGAGACTAAGAAGTATATAACTTCCATATTTAAAATGAAGGATTTGGGTGAAGTAGATACTATCTTAGGTATTAAAGTTAAGAAACATAGTGGGGGTTATTCTTTAAGCCAATGTAGTTATGTTGAAAAGTTATTAAATAAATTTCAACATCTTGGTTTTAAAGAAATAAGTACTCCATTTGATTCCAGTATTAAATTAAATTATAATACTGGTAGAGCGGTGATACAACTAGAATATGCAAGTGCTATAGGGTCTTTAATGTATGCGATGCATTGTACTAGACCCGATATTGCTTATTCTGTATGCAAGTTGAGTAGGTATACTAGTAATCCAAGCACTGAACATTGGAGAGCTATTACTAGAATTTTTGGTTATCTTAAGAGAACTAAAAATTTAGGATTGTTCTACAATAATTATCCAGCTGTATTAGAAGGATACACTGATGCTAGTTGGATTACAAGTGTGGGAGATGAGCGTTCCACTTCTGGATGGATCTTCACACTAGCTGGAGGTGCCGTATCTTGGGCGAGCAAGAAACAGACATGTATAACTCACTCAACAATAGAATCTGAATTTATTGCTTTGGCGGCAACTGGGAAAGAGGTTGAATGGATTAGAAATTTGTTGTTGGATATCAAATGATGGCCTAGTCCTATGCCTCCTATCTCTATCCACTGTGATAGTCAGGCCACTTTGGCAAGAGCCTATAGTAGCACCTATAATGGTAAGTCTAGACACATTAGTCTAAGACATGAATATGTGAGACAATTGATTAAAGATGGTACCATAACAATTGTCTATGTGAGGTCAAGTAAAAATCTTGCCGATCCTTTGACGAAAACTTTACCAAGACATATGGTAATAACGACCTCACAAGAAATGGGGCTGAAACCCTTTAATTGAAATCACCAATAATGGTAACCCGACCTTTTTCTAGAACATCACTTGTTACAAGGTTTAATGGGTAAGAACAAGTTATTGAATGTGATTGTTTGATACTGACGTAGCCCTAATATGAGAAGTCAGTATCGTTTGTTACGTTTTGCAGGCTGAATTGAATCATTAATGAAGTATGATACAAGTTCGTAGTGTGTTGATAGTAACAGAAACACATGGTAGATACTTTACCTATATGAGCTTAGAAGTGGTGCCGCTTCTTACGAAAGTTAGGGTTGCTTTCTAGAGAGCTCATGAAACAGGATCAAGCACAAGGCCATAATAGTGCGGAGTAATATAGAAATTCTCGCTGAAACAAAAGGTTAGTATATGTGTGGTATGTCCGGTTCTATTACATAAAAGTACAAGTTTAAAGCCGAGCTACTTGTCACTTTGATAGAGCTTTGATATACTTGCACTAAGTAAATGTTTAATTCGATAGAGACCTTTATGTATGTATATTAATCTTACTGAAACTTTGGCTGTATGGTTTTTTAAATTTTTATTGAAATCTTTGTTTTACAAACAAAGTGGGGGATTGTTGGAGTTTTGTTTGTTAAAACAAAATGAATGCTTTTTACTTTGTCCCACATAGAAAATGTGGGAGCAAGTGGGTCAGTTTAAAAATGCATGATTTCCCTTTTGTGGTTAAAGGAATGATTGGGTGGGGCTAGACCCCACCATACCCGCGTGCGGATGTGCGAATAATTGCACGATTATTTGGCGCACTTAGCACTTAGCACGCCTGCGCGCTCGCGGTTTAATTAGCATTAATCCCTTGCTATTTATTTAATTTTAAATTTTTATTATTTTTTTTAATTCAAAGGTTGTCTTTTAATTTGAGAATTTTCGGAAATGAAATATAAATGAAAAAATTCGAAATTCTATTTAAAAAAAAAAAATTTCGAATTTTATTTGTGTCTTTTCAAGACAACTTTTGGAAAATTACTTATTCAGTTTTAACTTTCCCGAATGGTTGCAATTGTTCGTTTTCGACTTCTTCCGAAGAGTCGCGTTTGTTTATCCGAACAATTTTCTAAAGACGTGTTTGTTCGCAATTTTTACGAAGAGTTGCAAGACTGCTTCATATATATACTTGTCTTTTTTCGGAAAGAGTGCGAGTGGTCTTTTTATCGAGTCTTCTTTCAGAAAACTGCAGACAATTTTTTCGATTGTTTCTTAGAGAGACCCTGAGAAATACTTGAATTGCTATCAAGTATTCTCATCCAAGACTTTGTTGTATCCTGGAGGATTTTTGCCGGTGACCATTAGCAACGTTGTGGGGCAAATAAATCCTTAAAGAAAGTGATATCACGCCTCAAAGTCCGAGTTGTTTTACTTGATCCGATTTCATTGTTCTACCCAATTTCGAAGCCATATTTTCCTACAACTGGTATCAGCTTTAAAAGCATAGTGGGACGACAGCCTCTGCTCGTCCAAAAAATTTGTCGAAAAAGCAGAAAAAAGAAAAAGAACTCCATGAAGTACTGTAGTAAGAAAATAAATCTTACCGACAAGGGTGAAAATCGGAGACTCGTCGCTCACAAACTAGCAAGATATGTCATGGAGGATGAATATTCCGCAAAAAGCTCCGGACCCTTTTACTTAGCTAATTGCACAACTTGTTGACAGAATTTATGAAGCCCGGGACTGAGCCAAAAGTTTACTAAAATGGAAGTGCTTCATTTGGAGCAATAAAAGTTTGGCGTCTTTTGGAGGTGAGAGTGGTTGCTTTGGCGTCGGTGAACACCAGTTTTAGACAACTACAAAAACATTTTTTCCTGGAAAGTTCCTTTTCTAATGAACCAGAAAAGACACATGGGTTATCTGAAAGGAAGGAGAAGGCAAACTCTTTCCCCAGGCACTCTCTCTCTCTCTCTCTACACGCGGGGGTACGTGCCAACTGCCAGAATGATTTCTGGACAAATTTGCCGACCAATTTTTGTCTATATGGACTTACGTAGGCATATATCCACATTGTGAATCAAGTTTTGTCCTAGATTTGCAGATGAACTTGAAGGTTTTAAGAGTAATCATTTGGTGGAGCTCGCATTTCATTATGTACTATGTGGACCAAAGATTAGGAATCCCGTGCGTCGGTGTCTCAGACGGGTGGATCATCAAGAGGGAAGGGTCCGCCCTCCGGCGGACAACATTAATTCGGGAAACCCTAATTTTGCTTCGTGCACAACACTCTGGCATGCATGCGTGGTACTTTAGACATTTCCTGTAATTCGGCTATATTGTTTAAGTTTCCTATGCATTCGAATTCTGTTTTGCACGTTTTGTGGCCTTGAAATCAACGGAGTATGTCATGGAACTGTTGAGAGAGACAGTATGATGCATTTAAATGCAAGCGACAGGGAGGCGTTGGAGTAATGGAAGTAAAAGAGTTGGATTTGGAATAACTTATATTACAATTTGAGAGATGATATGCATGCAAATTGAAACTATTTCCACTGGCATGCATCAGTGCACCACGATCTCCAGTCCTACAATGCTTCTTTCTTCTATTGTGTGCATGAGCTATAAAAAAAACACCTCTGCTACGTCGGACTGGATTGTCTCCATCAGATAATCTCGATTTCTGTTATGTTTTCCCATAATTATGAAGAGGATTTGTATAAAAAAGCCCATATTCATGAATAACTTTTTGCTTATTGCAGATAAAGATTTACAAAAACTCATATGGCATAGAAATTCAGCTACCAAGCAGGTAGTTACACCACTTCTTCTTCTTCTTTTTCTTGGTTTTCTCTTTTATATATATTTTAGGTACTCTATTTAATGCACGTTAAAATAGGTATTTCTGAAGTTTTTCAGCGACAATGCAACTAGTTAGAGACTTTTGTAAAGATGTGACTTGAAGTCAACGTCCAAGATGTCTGAAAGATATTCATCTACAGAAATTCTCTATTTTCTGAGATACAGTCGGCAATTCTAGATATAATAATGGAAATTGGTGATCCATTTTCAACAAAATCTAGAAACATATTTTTCTTCCTCAAGAAGTAACCGAATGAAAGCAAGCAAGCATCGGCTAAAGAAATGTCTGGAGTCAACTAGATTTGTGTAGCAAAGTCCACTATATTATCCCTGCAAATGGAAATATATGTCTTGACAAAGCTTTATGATAAAGCTGGCTAGGGCGGAGAGCTACGGAAACAAAGATTTTGACATGACTTAGTTGGTGCAACTTCCCATGTAAGAGGGTGTGAGGAATGGAGCCCATATAAGCCTACATCTATTGCACTCCTCCACCAATACCTCCTCTAATTATAGTAAAACCACTTCTATAAACTAGTGAAACATCCTCTCCCAAATATATTCAATATAACTACACATCTGCACATTGAATCAAAAACTATCATTGATACCAAAACAATACTTTCCTACAACAGTCAAATTTTCAAAATGGTATTAGAGCTTCGAAACACCAACGATGGTATTAGAGCTAGGCAAGTTTGGATGGGTTTGAGCGTTTGTCCTAACCATCCTCAACTAAAATCAAACCTCGAGCCCGAGAGTAGAGCTAAAGCCACAACTAGAGCCAAAGCAAAAGCTAGAGCCAGGGCTGGAGTCAGGGCAAGAGCTTACAAGAGCCAAAACCAGAGCTAACAACTACAACTAGAAACATTTTTGATGCCCCTATACATATGAGACCTCGTTGGATAAAAGGCATGCTGACTTGAAAGAGAGTGCAAGAGTCTAGCAAAAGGATGCAAAGGATCTTGAACAAAAACAATGCAAAGATAAAATAAGAAGAAATTTAGGGTGTGTTCAAAACTATACAAAACATATCCGGAATATTACAAAAATGGATCAAGGGGGAGTGTTGTAAATTGGCGATCTATTTTCAACAAAATCTAGAAGCATATTTTCTTCCTCAAGAAGTAACTGGATGAAAGCAAGCAAGCAGCGGCTAAAGAAATGTCTGGAGTCAACCAGAATTTGTGTAGAAAAGTCCACAAAAATATCTCAACAAATGGCAAAGATATATGCCTTGAAAGTTGGTTCACAAAGCTCTACAATAAAGTTGGCGATAGCTAAGAGCTACAGAAAAATCTCTGATTGAATAGAGATTTTTCCACAACTTAGGCAGTGCAACTTGCCTATAAATAGGCAAAGGAGTCACTCTTGTAAGAGGGTGTGAGGAGTAGATTTCATACAGCCTACATCTCTTGCACTTCATCAATACCTCCTCTGACTATTGTAAAACCACTTTTATAAACTGGTGAAACTATTTTTATCCCACAAAATCTTACCTATTCCTTTGAATTCATGTACCTTGTCCATCCTCTCCCAAATATATTCAACATAACTACACATTTTCACATTAAACCAAAAACTATTATCCATATCAAAATCACGCTTTTGTGCAACAGTTGTATTTTCAACATAAAATAATCTTAGAAGAACTTTAATCATGCTTCTGTGCGACAGTCAAATTTTCAACATAGAAGAACTTTATATGGATTGGCCGTTCTTAGTTGGCCAAACAAGTGTTCAACTTTCAGGCTCCGTATCATTCGACATAGTTATGCGAGCTTTCTCCTTTTTGCAGCTCAACGCCAGGTGACATTTAAAGCTTTTTTAAGTATCAAACTAGATCGACTTGTCAATAGACTTGTCAATCTTTTCTTCATAATAATTACTCATGATAGTTGAGTCCACCATTACAAATGGCTGTGTATAGAGAAATGTACGTCTCTATTACAAGAATCGTTTTCACTTCCAAATGAATTTGCTATTAGCTCGAGTTTGCATATGTCCGACTCTGGATAAAAAACCAACAAAGATTAAAAATCAAACGAGTCTTTATTACACATGACTCAGCGATCATGTATCGATAAATCTGCAGTTTTTCCTCACTTCTCCATTGACAAAGCTATCCGAATCCGTGATGTTCCCCATCTTGACCATGGATTCGGAGAACTGCTGGAAGAAAGCCGCCGTGTCATGCGCATACTGTACCACAATCTTCTTGTTCTGAATCGCCAATACACTTGAATACAGTTCTTGGTCAGAGATGAGTAATCCCTCTCCATTCAAGAGCAAGTGGTAGTAGGAGTTAGGGGTGAGCGCGGTTCCCGGGTAGAACTGAAAACCAGAAAACCACACCAAAGGGTCCGGTTCGGTTCCCGATTCTAAATAGACCAGTTCTAGTTCTGGTTCCTGGTTCTCTTTTTCTAGGAACTGGTGGAACCGGAATTGATTAGAGAAAAAAAAAGAACCCCCCCGTGATTTCCCCCCTCCCTTTTCTTTTTCTCTCTCTCTCTCTCTTTCTTTTCTCCCATTTTTCCTCCTCATGTCACTTCCCGCCCCACTTTTTCTTTTCTTCTCTCTCTCTTTCTCCTCTTTCCCCGACTCTCGGCTGAAACCCCCCCTTCTTCTCTTCTTCTTCTTCTTCTTCTTCTTCTTCTTCTTCCTTCCTCTTGCTGGCTGCTGCTTCACGCACCACCACACCACCGCCCCACACCCTACTCACCACCACCTCTTGGCCACCGAACCACCATCACCCACCACTCATCCGACGAGCCGTCTCGCCGTTGAGCCCCATGAGTTGTCGCGCCGTTTGTGCTGCCCCTCGCTGCTGTGAGCCACCGCTGCCATCCCCAAGCCACCGTTACCACCTCTTGCCGCCGATCGCTTGGCCGTCCAAGCCATCGTTGCTCCAAACCGCCACTACCTCCGCCCGAACTAAGCTCTTTCCCCCTTGGCCGTGGGTTGAGCCGCAATCGCTGCCGTCTTTGCCACACTATTTGTGCCACCGTTGGTGCCATGAGACTCGTGTCTTCGTCACTGTCGCGCCGCCGTTGCCGTGTGCTCGCCGTTGCTAGACCTCTCTCGACACTGCTACTGGACGCCGTCATCCCTCACTCACCTCGCTGCTCAGCCACTTGCCGTCAACGCCACCATTAGACATCGCTCATCCCCCCAATGGAGGCTGCTCGCTCGCCCAGCTACCTCGACACTGCTCGCCACTTGCCCAGCCGCCCAATCAGCCTTAACTCCACACCCCTTCGCCTCCGCCTCCACCTCCACCTCCACCTCCAGCTCAGTAGCACCCCCACTCTCTCTCTCCTTCCGCCTATCTGGTCGGGGGCGACGCAGGATGCCCTTGGAGACTCCGGCGGGGGCCTACCGGTTGATCGACGAGACGGTAGGTTTTCCTCCACATTTTTGCTCTTTTCAGTTTTCAAAATAGCTTTTCCTCTGCATCCTTGCTCAAGTGATAGAGGCCTATGGAACAACCAAAGTCCTTGCTTGCTTGAGCTTGCTCCTTTGCCTAACTAAGATGAGCAACATCGACAGTTGCTCAACCTTCATTATTATGCAACCGTAGTTATTATTCTTGCTCTCTTTCTACTGCTTCTTCTCTGTCTTTTTCGTGAACAGATCCTGAGCTTATTGAATGCACACCAATCTTTTAATTAATAATGCCCCTTTTTATGATTATTCCCTTAGGCTTTTGTCTGCCATCGATAAAGGTTATATGTCGTCCATTTTCATTGCAAACCAGGATGGATCTCTCGTGGAGTTTGAGAATGCTAAACTCCTTGTAACAGATCAGAAGGTTTCAAATGTCAATGAAATAATTCCTTTGCTAGAGAAGGCAACTCAATTAAGCATCCCCTTGCTAATCATTGTAGAGGATATCGCTAGGCAAGTACTGGAAACACTTGTTGTGAACAAATTCCAAGGCTTGCTGAATGTAGCTGTTGTGCAACGTCCAAGATTTGAAGAAGGAAAGAGAGGTGTATTGTAGGACATTGCTTTATCGACAGGTGAACTTGTAAAGCGTCGGAACCTGGGATGGATCGCAGGTGTGGAATTTTTCCCTGTTTTTACAGTATTTGTTGTGAACAAAATAGAGAAGTTCTATTAAGTTTGGCTTTGGTGAAATGACCAATAGCTTGTCTCGATTCTCAACAGAATTTTTTCTCAAAATCCAGTGCACGGCCTATCATAAATCATCTTTTTTAATGTGAAGTAAACCTTGCAACAGGAACAAATGGATTTTACACGTTCATTGCTTATTGTAACTTTCTCCTTGACCAGGTGGTAGGAACACATGGATATGCTGCTCTTGATTACATTCAGAATCATCAACTTTGTGGTAGAAGCTTTGGTTTATCTCTTTCCTTCTTCGTTATAGTTTAGATTTGAAAATGAAAAAAAAAAAAAAAACCTGTTGGAACCTGGAACCAACCCTAGAACCTGTGACAGAGTAGGTTCCAGGTTCCAAAAAATGAGAAAACCTGTATCCAAGGGTAAGTTCCAAGTTCCAGGTGGAACTGAACCGGAACCGGGATCCGCTCACCCCTAATAATAATATTATGAAGAGTGCTACGTAAAAGTATCAACTTTAATTGTACTACTAACTTCAACAATGTAAAAATTATCTATTTACAAACTTATATTTGTGAATCTATCCACAGAGGTAATTCATTTATTTCTTTTATAATTCAAAGGCAAGAGTATAGAAGCTCGACTATCCGAAGGCTAATAGAATACCCTACAAATTTTATGAATAGATTAAGATCAGACCTTAACTCAAATTAGTTTACACGTAGTTGATGGAATTTGATACCACAACTAACCGTGCAATCCTAAGAGGTTAACAAGCCAATTGCACGGCAGGCCTTGGGATTCGATGTGCGATCATGTACGCTATGCAACAAGGCCCAACTCCACTGGGCTATATGTCATAATTGGTAATTCATATTTTTCAACTAAATTATAATCTGAATTCTTACTATTTTTGGATAATTCAGAGGCACGAATGTACATATCCAACTATCTAGAACTTCATGCAATATGTTATAAGTCTCATGATATAGTAAAATCCATACTTCCGGCCTCAACAATTTGAAATTCTTATTTAGTGTCAGACTCAAACTACTCAAGTATCTTATGGGTCAAACTTGAGCTCAAGGATACTCAGCAAGATATGCTTGTGAGTCAAATTAAGCTTTTAGTAATTTGTCTTGAATGCCCACATTAATAAAAATTAGGCTTGAAAACCTTTAAAATTACATGATATATCCATAATATTGGAGTTCTTTAGATCAAGCTTGAGCTTGAGTTCCTTTATAAATTTATTTTAGTCAAGTCGAGTCGAGTCGAGTTAGAGCATTTCACTCTTCTATCAGTGTATGAATTATTATATTGCTCAGGTTGAATCTTGAGCCTTGAGCACGTGATGGAGTTGAGTTCAAGTCCATCACCATATGGCTCAATTCTTTTTACCATGTTCCACCCAGCAGCTAGAAGAGCGATAATATGCGCGATAATCATAAGCGAAATTAATGGACAAAACAATTAAAAAGTTCCCTTGATTTGTTATTTAACGAGTGTCCATGCGGCGACACGTATTGACAAAGTTGATATCAGTTACTCTGGTTTATCTCAAACTCGTGAAATTGCACAGCATGTCATAGCAATAATCTATTGAAGAGTGCTGTATACAGAATATCAAATTGGTCCTAAATATGATGTTAAATTGCTTCGTCTAAGATCTCATGCGAATCTCGACATCCCTCGAACGTAAAACACCAAAACATAAAGTCAAGGGCGCTCTGACTCGATGGAAGGGGCATGGGTCAACACTGTAATAGATTTACCACAACAATCTTTACTCGGTCACTTAATAAATTTATACTTGCGAATCTATCCATAAAGGTAATTCTTTTTTTTTCTTTTATAATTAAAAGGCATGAACATAGAAGCTCAACTATCTAAAGCCTAATGGATTACCCTACAACTTCCATGAAACGATCAAGATTAAATTTTAACTTAGAATAATTTGCAAACAATTGGTAAAATTTGACACCATAACTTACCGTGCCAGTTCTAAAAGGTTAACAAGCCAATTGCACGTGCAGGGCACTAGGAATCGATGTTCGATCATGTAGGATATGAACTAAGGCTGCACTCTACTGGGCTATTTGTCATAATTGTTAATTCAAAATTTTCAGCTGAATTATAATTTGAATTCTTACAAATAGAAATGGAGATGCGGAAAGAAAGATAGAAGATGCAAGAATTGTATATTTTAATTTATGAATTGCTCATTAAAATCTAATTACAATCGGTGAAGACTCCTATATGTACATACACTCACACACTTAGAAAGGATCTTTAGAAATAAGTATTGGCAATGAAATTAGTAACCACCGGTGGAGATAACATTTGAATCAATCAATGATTGCTTATCATATGGATATTCTAATTGTGCTTTGATTCAGGTGCAATTTGAAGATAATTTATCAATATCGGATTGTTTATCATGCGGATATTCTGATTGTGCTTTGATCTTGATGCCATTTGGAAATGACGTTATTAATCTCAGATTGATTATCATGTAAATACGTTAGTACTCTGATTCTGACATAAGCTGGGGATAGGGTTTGATTTTGATGTGAGTTGAAATAGCTAGTAGTGGATTGGGTCAACACTTGTTTTTTTAGATAATTTAGAAGCACAAATGCACATCCGGCTATTTGAAAGTTCATAAAATATCATAAAAGTCTCTTGATTTAGTTAGGGTTAATACCTTGAAAAACTCTAAACCAGTATACTTGTGACAAATTTATCCCAAACTATTTTTTTGACCACCAAAAACCCCAAACTAGTAATACCTTTGACAAATTTACCTCAAACTGGTACACTTATAACAAATTTATCCTCTGTTAGTTTTTGTTAAATTTTACAGTCAAATTATTAAGTTAAATGACACGTGACAGTTGATTAGTATACCAATTTGAGATTTTACACTCCGTTTGTCATAATTTACAATTTTTGTGATTTTTTTCTGGTATTAATCCAATTTAGTGGAGGGTATATTTGTCACAAATTTATCAATTTGAAGTTTTTTGTGGTCGAATATATTAGTTTGGGGTAAATGACAATAAGTTTAGAGTTTTTTTTTATGGTTAGTCGGGTATACCAGTTTGGGGTTTTTCATGGTTAAAAAAATAGTTTTGGTAAATTTGTCACAGATGTACCAATTTTGGATTTTTCAGGGCCCATTTAGTTATATCCATACTTTCGGCCTCAACTATTTGCAGTTTTGGTTTTCTTCTCCCCCCTATAATATTCTTCGATTCTTCAACTTATTATAATTCTATTGTTCAAATAACTACAGCTTCAACAGTCTTACTAATTGTGTCATTCTAAAACATTAGTTTATTATTTTATTTTTTTGGTCTGTTGCAACATTAGTTGATTTGATGTATTCTACAATACTAATTGTATTCTATTCTACTACATAATTGGAATTTTTAGGAAAATTTATTATTCATATATGTCTTATACATCGTAATTTTCAAGACACCATATTCTCTAATTTTTTTTCATCTTTTTAGAATTCAATTATCTCTCCCTGTCATTTCCTAATTATCAATAGATGCGTGTCACGTAGCAAACCCTCATTTGACCAACTTGCATCAAAACTTCCATTTGCCTTGCCATGAAATAACTTGGCAAGATGTCAAAGGCAAGCCCATCATCCAAAAGACATCCACATTATAAGCCTCCTTCATTTCGTTGAAAATAATTTTTAGGAAAACGTTTTTCAAATTTTCCAACATTCATTTTACGGAAAATAAATTAGTCAAGGAAAACGTTTTTGCTTATTGGAAAAAAGAAAAAAACACCTTCAAAAGTAGAGAAAATATTTTCCACTTTCAAGAGTAGAAAACATTTTTCATAACTTCTTCCACTTCACTTTCTTTCATCAAATACATTTTCATTTCAATTTTATGTTTTCTTTTTTTTTTCTTTTTTAAATTGGGTTTTTAATTTATTTATTTTTCCTTCTTTCCCTCTCTTCTTCTTCTTTGGCCTTGGCCGATTGCCGGCCATGGCTATGGCTAGTGATTAGCCACAAGCCAACTCAAAACTTGCCTAATCTGGCAAAGCTAAGCTCACTTGAGGCCAACAAGTTTGGGCCTACCTAGATCTAGTGGGCTAGGCAAGGCTCAAGCCTCACCCAAGGTCACCGAGGGTCGGCGAGGCTTTGGCAATCTTGAGTGAGGCTCACTAAATTTGCCTCGCCATAGGCTAGCAAGGGCAATCATTAGTCACTGCCGTGGTCGATGAGGCTTGACCTCGTTGGAATCCGGCGAGCTCGAGCCTGACTAGCTTGTGGCTAGGCCGAAGATCACCAATGGCCGACAACCAACCAAGGTTGAAGAAAATAGAAGGAAAGAAAGCAAAATAAGAGGAAAGGAAAAAAATAAAAATAAATAAAATAATAAAAATTATTGAAGATGATTGTGTCACGGGCCGATCGATTGGAATCGTGGTCACATGGAGACTTAGGCACTTTTGGATTACCTAAGCCAAGTTTTGCTCGATCGATCGCACATTCGGTCACTTTATCGGGATCGTAAAGAGAGGAAGTTTAGAGAGAGGAGCTCTGGAAAGAAATAAGCTTTATATTACTGAAAGGATTGGATGGTTCCAAATGGGGGGAGGGCACCCTGTCGCGACCAAGTTTTTGGGTACCATCTAGGATTTGGCTAATGGATTGTTAACTCGGGCTCTTCCAAGCCCATACATATTCGCAACTTAGGTTCAAGTTCTTAACATGTAATTGATTTTCCAATCAAAAGTCACCACTAATCTATTTTTGGTGGGTCGATTAGAAACCCAAGTAATGTAACAAGAAATTTACTTTACTGCTACAAATAAGAGATTATGAGTTCGAGACTTGGTTACGCTAGATTTCTCAACGCCATTTCGGTACCTTTTTTTTTTATTTTGAAAAAAGTGTTTTGCAGGTAGCTTGAATTGATTTTAAATCTATTTCCCTAACATGTGAGGTGATCATGCGGGTGCACAAACCATCAATATAACACCCAGATAAAGCGATGAACAATAAAAAAAATTGCAAAACTTACCTCATTGCAACGAAAGCATCTGTAATGTTAGATCAGAATTCACATCAACATTCCTAGATATGATTTTTAATTAACATGCAATCACTCAATTTTTGTTTTCACTTATTTAATGAAAATCATGATCTATGCAATGCATGTCACTAATCTAACATGAAATGATATGACATGGCAACATGACCTAAACTATATGATATAAATGCATGCGGCCTATCTGAAGCATGAGATGAATTTATTCTAAATTTTTTTTTGTATTTTTCATGAAATTCAAAATTAAAGAAATGCAACAATTAAATATGTAATCTAAATTAACCATATGACTTAATTCTAATGACAAGCAATTTTTAACTAAATGAACCTAGCAATAATCATTAAATGACGGGAATTTCATGAACCTAATCCTACATGACATGTGCATGAATTTTTTCCTTTTTGTATTTTTTTAATGAAAATTCGTAATTAAAAACCACTAAAAATATAACTAAAGTGAAATGCTATCTATTCTAAATGCCTTCTAAACATGTATTTTAAAATAACTAACCTATCTTGCAATCAATTCTAATCTACATGATGCAAATGCAATTTTTTTTTTTTTGTATTTTCGGGATAAACAAAACAATTAAGAGATAAACATTAAATCATCCATAGACATCGAAAATATTATCCATATTCGAATTGAAATCCAAACTTGATTATTTCGTTAATAAAATCGATAAATTAATCTTAAACCTTAAAGATCAAGATATCAATTTTACTCCCGTGTGACCAATTATTCCATTTAAAGCCTTATAGATGGAATAAAAATTCATGTGCAGTTGCGAATCAAAGCTATAGATCGGGAATTTCAATCTTGCATTAGGATATATTTCAAACAAAGAAATAAAACATCAAAACTAAAATAAAATAAAGTAAATTTAGCTAAATAAATTAAATCTACCTAAAAAATAAACCTATCAAGTAAAACAAATTTCTATCTAAATTTGAATTTTCCAAAAATTCAATTGGTAGATTGAACCCCGATAGAGACTCGGCACAGCTAAGGACGGTGCAAGGGCAGCGGCTGTGGTGTATGTGATGGTGTTTCACCGGTGGGTGATGGGTTGCCATTCGGAGTGGGAGGTTGTTCATTGGAGCTCCAGCAAGGAGGCTCGGGCAGTAGCCGGACCAGCAACGAAAGAGGGGAGGTGGCAGGTGGCTCCGCTTGGGCTCGAGCAGAGGGAAAATCCAGTAACAGGAAGGCGAAGAAGGCACAGTGCTGGGTCAGGCGGGACAGGGGCGGCACCCAAGCAAGAACAACGTCGATCGCTGGTCGGAGCAGAGACAGAGTTAGGTGACTCGACTAACAAGCAAAGTAGGGATGATAGATTGCTGGGGGATTTGTGACGGTGACTGGCACTAGGCGGGGTAGAGACCGGCACAGCGGAAGCCGGTAGGCGGAACGACGAGATCGAACAGAGGAGGCGTCACGGGTCTTTGGTAACAGCAACCAACAACAAAGGGGGGCTCGGGATCAAGCGCGGAACTATAGGGCTACTCGGGTGTAGTGGACGGCCGACGGAGTGGCGGTGACTGGTGGCGTGGCTGGGTCGCGCGCAAAAGTGACTTCGCTGCTAGGTCAAGTGACGGTGCGAGCGCAGCGCGAATGAGGAGGAGTTGGCGGTCGGTTGCAGATGTGAACAGCAAAGGTGGGGGAGACAATGAACAATAAATGTCCAATCACCCCCCCTCTGCCTTTTCTGCTTTTACGTTTCCCCCTCCTTCTTTCTTTTCTTTTTGACTTTTCCTCAAGCTTTTCCCTTCTTTGTCTTTTTTTTTTTTTTTGGTCATAAGTAATAATATATTGAGCTTTAAGCCAAATAATTACACAAAACTTGCACTCATGAAGACAATAAGTCTAAACGAGTGGAAGGGAGCCGGATGCGAAAGAACTTCACAAGAGCGGCCAAAGCGAAAAACAACCTAAACAATAGGCAAACGAGGAAAGAGGAGGCCATGCATGGCCAAAAGGAACCCAACCTTGACAAAACAACCAAGACAAAGGATAGACAACAAAGAAAGAAAACAGTTAGAAAACACCAAGGAGGGGTCACCATTGTAGACGAATAGCAACCAAACTAGTCAAGATGAACATTGTCCCAACCGAGGGAAGAAGGCGAAAGGCCTTCATACAGTAAGCGCCCGAGAACAATAGCCGCGACCCAATCACAAGCCGTCTCTGAACCACTCTAAAGAACACTAAGGATCCATCGGATGAGGAGAGAAATTGCAAGAATCTATCCCCCAGTTACGCTGGAGTCTTCTGTTTCTTGGATTATCCTCAACATTTTTGAAAGTTAAGGCCTTGTCCTTCACCACTTTGACGAGATGATTTTTAACCGCTGCAACTGCGACCGTGCGATCTCTGAAGAGTATGTTGTTCCTATACCTCCAAATAAGGTGGCAAAGAGCACCACAAGAAAAGCGGCCAATGGAGCGATAAAAGTCCTTTCCGGAGAGGAACTTCATCGCCCACTGAAGGTTTTCAGAAAATGTCTTGTTACACCAATGGAGATTGCATTTAGTAGCCCAAAAGAAAGCCATGCTAGCAGTGATGCAACACCCGAAGTAGAGATGATCGATGGAATCCGACATCAGCTTATAAAAAGCACAAACCTCTCTTCTAATTCTGCCATGCGACATGAGTACGGCTTGGGTGGGAAGCCGGTTCTTTATAATAAGCCAAAGATTGACTTGATATCTCGGGGTGATAACCTTATTCCAAATAAAGGATGCACAATTAATCTTATCATTCCTTCTTCTAATAATATGCCAAGCCGAGGTAACCGAGAAGAGACCAAAAATACCATCGCTCCAAGTAAAGTGATCCGGTGCTCTAGAGAGGAGAGGGAGGGGATAATCCTAGGATTCAACTACTGTCTTGAAATCCTATCCCGCTAGTGAGAAAAAGTTAGCTACCGTGGCAAATTTGGATAAACCAGAATTTAGTATCATTTGATCTGAGCAAATAAGATGTAAAGGACCTCTCTGGTACCAGTGATCAAAACTCAGAAGTAGAGTTGAAACTTGAATCTCAGGTGAATGATTCTCTTCCAAGCCCAAGAGCAATAGGTCGGTGTCCCAACCACCTAGAAACTCTTCCGTTTCAGGAAGGTTGAGTGGATCTACTTGCACCATAAGGACTCCTTGTCTATAAACAAGATCCAAATGTGCTTGAGCATCGCTGCCTTGTTGAATTCTAACAATTTTCCATCGGAAGTAGAGTCGAAACTCGGATCTCAGGTGAATGATTCTCTTCCAAGCCCAAGAGCAATAGGTCGGCATCCTAACTGCCCAGAAACTCTTCCATTTCAGGAAGGTTGAGTGGATCCACTTGCACCATAAGGATTCATTGTCTATAAACATGATCCAAATGTGCTTAAGCATTGTTGCCTTGTTGAATTCTCTCAATCTACAAATTCCAAGTCCTCCTTCCTCCTTTGGAAGGCACACGTCTTCCCAGAATACTTTAGTGCCACCCTTTCCAAGGCTGGGGCTCTTCCAAAGGAATTGTCTGAGGATTAGCTCAATGCAATCCAAAACTGCAACAAGAATGGTGAAAACACTTGCCCAATAAGCTTGGATGGCGTGAAGGACTGACCTTATTAGTTGAACCCTACCAGCAAAGGATAAAAAACGCTGAGTCCAAGATTGGACCTTGGCCATTATACGATCAACTAGGGACACACAATCTACTTTGCCGAGCCTTGAGGATATAATAGGAACTCCCAAATAACGCACCGGCAGCTTTCCTTCAACGAAACCAAGGGCATCCTTGATCTCATTCCGTAACTCCTCCAAGCCACCTGTAAGAAATATCTCACTCTTGCTGTTATTTGGCTTCAATCCGCTCCACGCTGAGAAGTATGTCGACAATCTTTTAGAAGGGAGATGGAACCCATATTTGCTCAACAAAAGAAAAGACATCATCCACGAAGAAAAGATGAGATAATCTTGTAGCCTTGCATCTCCAGAAGAATTTTTTTTTTTGGTAAAGTTCTCCAGAAGAATTTGAACCAAGATTGCGCCGCATGCGCACTGAGGATGCCTGAGAAGATTTCCATAATCAAAGTAAAGAGGTAAGGGGACATGGGATCCCCTTGGCGAAGGCCACATCCACTAGGGAAGAAGCCATGGAGTTCCCCGTTCAAGGAAATCGAAAACTTGGGAGTGTGTACACATACCATGATGAGCCTAATAAGATGGTTCGGGAATCGAAATGCATGCATGACCATTTCAAGAAAATTCCAATCGACCGTGTCATAGGTCTTTTGAAAATCAACCTTAATAGCAAATTTAGGGGAATATACTTGAAGATGAAAAGATGAGATAATCTTGTAGCCTTGCATCTCCAGAAGAATTTGAACTTAGGTTGTGCCGCATGCGCACTAAGGATGCCTGAGAAGATTTCCATAACCAAAGTAAAGAGGTAAGGGGACATGTGATCCTCTTGGCAAAGGCCACATTCACTAAGGAAGAAGCCATGGAGTTCCCCATTCAAGGAAATCGAAAACTTATGAGTGCGTACACATACCATGATGTACCTAATAAGATGGTCCGGAATCGAAATGCACGCATGACCATTTCAAGAAAATTCCAATCGACCGTGTCATAGGTCTTTTGAAAATCAACCTTAATAGCACATTTAGGGGAATATACCTGAAGATGAAAAGCAGCAAATAATTCATATGCAAGAAAAATATTATCCTGGATGCGACGGCCCTTAACGAATGCATTTTGAGAAGGGCTGATAGTGTCATGAAGAACTACAGTGACGTGATTAGCTAAGACCTTGGTGATACATTTATAAATCGTATTGCAGCAAGCAATAGGTTTATAATCATTGAATGAGGTCGCATTAGGCACTTTAGGGATCAGCACAAGGATGGTATTGTTAATCTCTCTTAGAAGTCTCTCCGTGATGAAGAAGTCCTTAATTGCTTCAATAACCAAAGGCCCTACTAGCTCCCAATTGCTCTTGAAAAATTCTACACCAAACCCATCTGGCCTAGGAGCCTTCCCACGGATTAGGGAGAAGAAGGTATCATGAATTTCTTTGTCTAAGAAAGGACGGGAGAGGACACTAATATGCTCCTCATTGAGAGGGCATCGAATAACTTGCTGCAAGTCTAGCAATGCAGGGCTGGAAGGAAAGGATCGTGCAGTGAAAAGCTCATGAAAGTGAGACGAAAGTGTTCTACACTAGGCTTGGTTCGGTGACCAAATTGCCATTACTATCAAGAACCGAAAGAATCCTGTTCCTCAGCTGTCTTGTAGTGACGAAGTGGTGAAAGTACTTAGTGTTCCTATCACCATTCTCGAGCTATCTGATCCTGGATTTTTGTCTAAAGAATGACTCCTCAACTCCACAAAGGTCTTCCGATGATTCTTTTCTAACTCTGCCAAGAGATCGTTAGTCGGGTCTTGCTGTAAGTCAAGCTGGGCTAACCTAAAAGCATTTCTGGACTCAGCAACCCTCTCAGATAAGTTAGAGAAAGAATCTCTATTTAGTTGTTTTAGCCGGCTTTTTAGAGCCTTCAATTTGCTAACCAGCCTGTACATAGGGACCCCTTCTGTCGGGGCATCCCACACTTGCGCCACAATGTCCTGAAAGGACGGGTGTTCCATCCAGAAATCAAAGAATTTAAAAGGATTCTTCCGAAAAACTGGTTGTGTCATTTTAACCACCATAGGAGAATGGTCAGAAATTCCAGAAGTCAGAAACGTCGCTTCCGAATAAGAGAACTGAAAACTCCAATTGGCATTCACTAATACTCGATTAATTTTCCTCGTCTTGCGATTAGCCCCAGAAGACGTGGACCAAGTAAGCCAAAGTCCAACATACCTCAAATCTTCTAGTTCCGCCTGAGTCAAACATTGATTGAAATCGTCAAAACAGGGAGGCCAGGCATTGGAGCTTCCTATTCTATTAGATGGGTCTCTAATGGCATTGAAGTCTCCAGCAACCATCCAGGCCAAATCCTGGACGCAAGAACTCATCTTGACCAGGTCCATCCACAAAGGCCTTCATGATATAAACGTGTGCAGAGCATAGATCACCGAAGTGCAGCAACATAAACCAGACGTAAGAAGCTTTACTCTACCATGGATCACTTGCTCGTTGGAAGAGATTAATTTAAAGTTAATCAGAGTAGAGTCCCAGCCAACCCAAATCCTACCCTTAGGAGAATAATCATAATTGACCATCCACTTCCACCCAGCCAAAAGCCCAGCGAACATGGATCGAAAGAGATGCTCCAGCACTTTGATTTCCAATAAGCCGACCATATAGAGGCCGTTAGATTGAGCGAGTTTCCTAACCTTGGCTCTCCTCAAAGGGTCCATAAGATCTCTAATATTCCAAAAACCGAACGACATATATGTATACACAACTACCAAGCTAGGCCAACGAAAGGAAAAGGAAGGCAAATGAGCCTACCTTTGCTTAGGAGGCTTCCAGCGAGGATTTGCCGGCCCTCTAGTCTTCACCTCAAGTCTCAGGTCGGGAGCTAAAGTAAGCAATCTCTCCTGAATGGTCTCCAACTTCGTTAGGACAACCCTTGGGGTGGGCTTGACATGCCGGGGGAGACAATGTCGTCCTCATTTGAGCATTTAAAGGTGGCTGCAACCTTCGACTCCATATCGAGGTCATGGGAAGAAGTGCCTTGATTTGGTCGGGAATCAGCTACAAGGGAAAGAGTCACCTTTGGAGGTACACTAGAGGCCCTTTGCGTCTTTCGAGCAAGCTTAGATTGCACCTCTTTCTCCAAAACAGGGGCCTTCAGCCATCGGGTAGCTCCTTCATCACCAAGATTGCTCGGGCGGGAGGAAGCTCCTTCCTAAGAGGCCACTTTCTTCTTCTTCTTACCCTTTGCCTTTTTCCAGAGCTGTTCCGGAGCAGCCTGTGATACTGCCATCACCGGATCAGGATCACTGGCCACACTAGGATCGGAAGGAGCAAGATCGTTCGAGGTTTGAAGCGAAGCACAAATAATCATGGGCTAATACGGAACAGGATCGATCAAGGCCTTTTGTGGGTCAGGAGCTGACACTTCAGCAATCGGAGAAGAAACACCAGTCTTCTGCGGTTCTGTAATAACAGCAACCGGCGAAGCAGGATCAACCAGAGGAGCTAGAATGGCCAAAGGCTGCCTCGAATTGACTGTTTGACTAGCATGTTGCCTCGGATTGGTCGTGTGTCCAGCGGGGTTGTGCACATGGGGGGGGGGGGCTCGGCAGTTATGGCCGAACATATCATAGTCCGAGCATTTAGCGGAAGCCATTCATATTCAATGATTATCGACCGAGAGACCCCCTTCAAGACCACTTCAATGGTCTTACATCTCAGCTGATTTGTCTTGATCTCCACACAAATTCTAGCAAAGGAGACCATTTTCATTTGGTCGATTCGTTGGTCCACATAAAGCGGTTTACCCACCACACTCGGGATAACACTCATTGCCGGCACCGTCCAACAATCAAACGGTAAATTCCTCAACCGAATCCAAACCGGAATGGTGGATTAGTCTTCCCTCTTGAGGTCCATGAGTGGCTTCCATTGACGTAGAATGAGAGGCACTCTAGCAACCGTGATAGGTCCATCTTCTAGAATCTTTCTTCGAAACACCGGGTCTGGAATGTGGACAAAGAGGAAGCCTTGATCGTTGGCGAGGATTTCCACAAGTTTGGAACCCCACGCCTTTTTCAGAGATTGCTCCATAAGGCCGAAAGGGACTTTCCTCCTCCCAACTAGGTATTCCACCAAACATTGATGTCACTTTGGGTCCACTGTATCAAGGGCTTCATCCGGCAAATTCACAACAGCTTTGCCATCAACAAACATGGGAGGAATGAAGGACAAATCCGAGCCTTTCACCGCGAGCCGGGCCACATTTGCCCAAGAACGAGTCAGGGCATTAGGGTGATCAATCGGATGATGGACAGGGCGCTTGGAAGCAAATCGCTTGCGGCTCCTTCCTTTGGACCGGTGCGGACCAATAGAAGGCTCCAGCGGGCCTTTCAGCTTGTTTTTTGGATCTATAGGACCGGACGAGGAATCCACAGCCATACCAGGTTGTTTCGAAGTGAAGCAGCACCATGAGAGGGGTTTTGATGCCCCATTAAGCTAGCAGCCAAAGAACGGGTTGATAGAGCGTTTCCAGCCTCAACAGCGTCTGCAGAAATATTCACAAACACCTGGAGTGCACCCCGAACACAGCCTAGGAAAGCACCATCGAAAAAGGGAGCCAAATCTACCTAGCTTCAAACACACTTCACTGGACTTGAGGGGGCAAACTAGCACTGGAACACAATAGAAAGACCAACAAGAAACGCAAAGCAAGACCATAATAGCAGGGTCGAACCAACGAAAATTGAGGAAGCAGCTAACCTCGGAGATCGCCAAATGGAGGGGCAACGTATATGGACTATATGACCTTAGTCTCCAAAGGAGAAGCCGAACCACCAGGCAGAACTCCCTCAACCCGCGACGAACAGATCGGACTCGCAGCCTGCGCGCACACCTGGATCCAAGTGGATCTTGAAAACTAGAACCAACAGAATTCCTTCGGAGGGAGAGAAGATATAGGTGAGGGGAGACTCCTTTCAAATAATCAGCCCAATCCACCCATTCTCCCAACTCGTGCAGAAAACCATAAGGAAAACCAGTTCAAAAACCGGAGAACAGCTCGCCCTAGGGCAGAGGGTTTCTCTGAATGTAGACCATATCAAGCAAAATCCTTCGATGGAGAAGTAGAGGAGTATAAGGTGAAGCTTCCCTCCGAAAATCAGCCCATTCTGATGGCTACAGCCATGGGAAACGGCTCCACACCAGAACGATGAATAATGTCTGGGGAAAACTGGTTGAGAGAATGCCCGATATATTTGGCTCCCGCACAAGACTTTTCCCTTCTCTGTCTTTCTCTTCTTCGATCAAACAATAGAAAAGCCTTTTTTTTTCTCTCTTTTTGTGTTGATTCTTCATTTGTCTCCGGAGAAAATGAAAAGCTCCCCACGAACCCTATGCATTTTAATTTATTTATAAGCCACGAATTAGGGTTTTAATTTTTCCAAATCGATATCCATGAAGATCTTTTTTTCAAACGCAATATTCACTTTTCCAAACGCAATATTTGTTTACACTTGCCCTATCAAAAAAAAATTCAATCATATCTTAGAAAATTTCAAATTCCAATTTTCGATCATTAAAAAAAAAAAGGTTTGGCCCAATTTGCTCGCTTCATAGACTTAGTCCGCTCTGCCAAGTTAAAGCTCAAAATTACTAATTCCAACCCATCTGCCACGATCTAATAAATAAATGCACAAAATGCAAATAAAAAATAAATGCACCTAAATCTATATGCTATGCAATTAATATTTTTTTCAAGGATAAAATTAATCCCTAATTTTTAATGTCATAAATGACCAAATGGGACGCCAAAATTTAGGTGTCAATACACCCCTTCTTATACTCGAGACACTCTAATTACATCCGTTGATTGAGAATTTATCTGGCAGACGAGATCACATCACCATATCTACCAACACTAATGACAGCTACCAACTACCGACATTAATGACCGAAGACTTCTAGAATGCAACTTAATTACCGTATTGTCTGAGATAGCTAGTATAAGCACCTAGAGGGGGGTGAATAGGTGCATGAACAATTTATCGAGATACGGAAGCAATTTTTGGCAAATGATAAAAAGGAAATTCTTTATGGATTAACAAAATGAAATACGATCAAAGTAAAGAGAGTAAGGAAGAGAAAATTGAACACAGGGATTATAGTGGTTCGGCTTATTCCAAGCCTACGTCCACTCTTTCGCACTAACGACCTTTTCTTGGCTGGATTCCACTATGAATAAAATAGAAGTTACACCACAGCTCTTCCTTGATTCCACAGCGTAGATATTCTACTACACCTCCTCAAGGTCTCTTACAATATTGACTCTCTTTTGAATACAATGGTTCGCTCAAAGAGATTGTCTAAACAACAGAAAGCTTTCAGACTATGGAATTTTTCTATCGTGCACACCTTCAACAACTTAAAACGTCTTCTTTATATACTCCTTCATGCCATCATACCCGTTGGCACTTACCAAAGGAATTCCTCCAATCTACCCATTGGACGGAATCAATCAAGAAGATTAATTAGGCTATTAAAGGAACGTGTCGATAGCCCATCAATCATGTTCGCCCATACAAACAGGATCTCGGTTTCCATAAGTAGATCATTCCAAGAATATCCAGACAATCATCGGATCTTCAATCATCGAGTCAATCTCGATTAATCAAAGGATTTCGTTATGTCTTCTCCAGCCACAAGATCTTCTCCAGTTGATAAGGTCGTCCCCTTAACGAATCATCCATATTTGGATAACCTTTCTTCAACGGATTAGAGACTGTCAATGAGGATAGACTTTGAGTATTGAGTCTGGCTGTCCGGAGGTCTTCAGACTTTAAATAGTAGAGTCTGCAAAACCTTGAGACTAGACTGAAGGAAACGTTTTGTCAACTTCAAAACTCTTCAAGAAGATTTCTCCAACAATCTCCCCATTTTTTATGGTGACAAAACTTTCCTGCAGATTTGGACAACTTTGACCTGCAAAACATATCTCAAACATATGTGCATATCTTATAGAGATAAATGGCTAACACTAAAGTCTCGCAACCACGAGAAAATAGGTTAGTCATGAATATGATAAACTATCCATAAGATATCAATAGCAGTCAATAGCAATCATCCAAATTCAAATCCAGACAAAGAGACACAAAGTTTAAAGTCAAACATAAATCCAAATCAAACAAACCAAACAAAAAATTAAATTAAGGTTGTTCAAATCTGTTGCATCTCTCCCCCTTTTTGTTAGCATTGAAAAGGATGAGATGAAAATGGAATGAAGTCAAGATTTCTTGGGAACATGAACAAGCTGGAAATCTTCCATTGACCGAACGATCCCTTCCAACCTTTTAAGGTCTTCCTTCAGTTGAACAATCTCCTCACCCTTGGCATTGGTCTGAATCGAACAAAGAGCGCTTGGATCGATCTTGTAAAGACATTGAAGAAACCTGACCAGCATTCTGCAAATTTTGAACTTCGCATCCTAAGGCATAAATTTGACCACGCATCTCCAAGAGAATATCGAGAATTCTGCGAAAGTCGGCTGAGTTATCAATCTGAGTACTAGCTTCAGCACGTTCTGCAGATGATGGCATGTCTGAATAATCTCGCAGGTTTGGTGTTGAAACTTCATGACTTTCTTCTGGAAATTGAGAGGCATAAACATCCTCTGTGTCGGCAGGAGAACGACTGATTCCTTCACTTGAATCGGGATATGAGGACTTCCCTCCTTTCTCTTGATCTCCCCCGTTTTCATGCCTACGGTGGAGAAAGAGTGTTCCTCATGTTCTCCTTCTTCTCTTCTTTCATTTCCAGGTCTTTCCTCCTCTGCTTCGCCAACTGCTCTTTCTTCTTCTTCTTCTTCTTCTTCTCTTGCTTCTTCTTCTTTCTCCTTTTCTTCAACATCTCTTTCCTCTTAGCCTTCTCTTTCTCTTCCTTCTGTCTCACGCTAATCTGTTGAATCTGGAACAGAACGACTTAGCCTTTTCAAAGCTATTGCCGAAATGGTAAGATCATCATCTTCTTCATCTTCCACAATAAGAGCTCTTCTTTTCTGCTTTGAAGCAATCAAGGGCTCCTTTCCTTTTCTTTTTGAAGAAGAGGTTTGATGAGTTCGAAACTGGAGTCTTCTCCTTGAATTTCTCCAACTCCTTGTTCAGTTCCTTCAAACGCATTTTGGTTACCATCTTCAGTCCTACCACCATATGATCGCACGATCGAACACAAAAGATTTGCAGAGGCTGAATATTCAGATGTCTGAACAACTTTGTCACAAGGCTTGGATAAGGTAGTTGACCTCTGTCCTTCATCATCGCTCTATACATGTGGAACATGACAAAGTGAGGAAGAGAAAACCTTTTTCCAGTGAGGATGGCGTACATTAATTTTGCTTCTAAACTTGAAACATCAGTTTTAGAGGTTGATTTGGGTCGGAGACAATTGATCACAATCTTGTGAAGCAGGATGTTGAATGCATTCATCCTTGTATAGGTGATCTTCTCATCTGTTCTCCTATCCTTCAAAGGTTCAAGAGTGGCCCGAGCAAAGGAAACTTTGATCGGTTGATATCTTCCTCTGTCAAGTCCTAACACATCTGCCAGCATATTCATATCCACAACATAGTCTTGATCTCGTGACACTTTGAAAGAAAATCTATTCGCATCCAAAAAGCTAAGATTCGAATAGAAATATGCGATCGATTCGGGATATGCCTCAGTAGAATCGGAGTAGAACGTCTCGAGTTGAAGGTAACTGAATTTCTCCCTCAAGTTCACCTTTATAGCATCCAGAAAATCAAAATCCACACTTCTAGGGTTTATAACCCCACGCTTCTGTAATTACGAGTACAAATCCTCTTGTTCCTTCGATCTGAACACTTCTCCCCTTTTTTCCTCGACTATTAACCGCAACACCCATTCTCGGTTGAAATTGGCTGTACAATTTGTCATCATCATTTCCATCTACAGGATTCGGTCCCCAGTCACGAGGATCACTTGGAATATTCGCAAGGGTCTCCTCAGCCACCCCTTGTCGAGCAATTCCCAAACTTTCCATTCTTCGCAAAAAGATATATTCGTTCCCATATCCTTTGTCTTTAAGAAAAGCATCGACATAGTTCAAGGGAGTACCAATTTCTTTTAAAGCACGATACAGCTTATAAATAAAGGCGGGCTTTTGAGATCTTACAGGATCTGCATCCTCAATGATTTCTTCCTCTTGTTGATGATCAACGCCTTGAGGACTAGATGGATGAGAATAACGCTGCTGAGAATGTTGTGGGCTCGGTTGCTAATCTGGAGATACTTCTTCTTCAGTAAGATCGAAGTGCGTAGGCCCCTCATTCATTCGTCGTGGTCCCTCGTTAGCGATTCTCGATGACTTTCTCGAGGATGACATCTTTCTCGCTTTTGGAAGATTCATTGCTTGACTTTTCTCAAGAAAGATGACAACTTTTTCAAGGATTAAACAAGTGAGAAAAACGGGAATGGAGGATTGATACTTTCTAGGGTTTTTGAGAGTAAAGAGAAGAGGAGTAAACAGAGCACTAAAAAGAGAGATAAACGAACCGTCACAAAGGAAGGCAAAAAGATGCCTCCTTTTTTCGAGAAAATATTCATCTCAAGAATAACTTCCTTTTTGAAAAGGAAACGATGCAATAATTATGTCGATTAAAGATAGCAATAAACCACGATTGACAATCGTACCTTTTCAAGATAAAATTTGAGAGAGAGAGAGAGAGAAAGACTAACTTACAGTCTGATGATCGTACCAAGACTAACTTATAGTTAAAGTCTTGTATGTCTGAGTCTAAGAGCCTTTAGACTTTGATCTCCTCATACCTTAAGATGTTAAGTCTAGAGCGATTTGCTTCAAATTGATTTTCTCCAGAGGCTTTGTGAATATATCCGCCAATTGATTCTTTGAATCAATAAATTGAATTGAGACATCTCCATTTTGAACATGATCTCTAATAAAGTGATGTCGAATCTCTATATGCTTTGCTCTTGAGTGGAGAATTGGATTTTTGTGAGATTGATAGCGCTGGTGTTGTCGCAATTGATCTCCGTGCATGAGTCTTCAATTCCAAAGTCTCTTAGCTGTTGTTTTATCCACAAAATTTGCGAACAACAACTTCCGAGAGCTATATACTCTGCTTCTGCTGTGGAGAGAGCTATTGTACTTTGCTTTCTTGAAAACCAAGACACTGTCCTTCCTCCAAGAAGTTGACAAGTGCCCGAGGTACTCTTTCTATCAACTCTGCATCCAGCAAGGTCTGCATCTGAATATCCAAGAAGAGTAAAGTCTCCCATTTTTGGATACCATAGACCAAAGCTTGAAGTTGATGAAATATATTTGATAATACGCTTCGCAGCACTCAAATGAGATTCTTTTGGGTCTGATTGAAATCTGGCACAAATGCAAACACTAAACAAAATGTCAGGTCTAGAAGTAGTAAGATAAAGAAGTGATCCAATGATACTCCTGTACAGCTTTTGATCGACTTTCTTTCCTCCTTCATCTTTGTCTATCTTCAAGGAACTTGACATTGGTATATCAACTATCTTGCAGTTGCCCAATCCAAACTTTTAACAAGATTATTTGCATACTTTTCTTGATGAATGAAAGTTCCTTCCTCCAATTGTTTTATTTGAAGTCCTAGAAAGAAGGTTAACTCACTCATCATGCTCATTTCAAATTCATCCTGCATAGTCTTAGAAAATTTCTTGCACAGATTTTCATTAGACAATCCAAAAATAATATCATCCACATATATTTGAACAAGCAGAAAACTTTTTCTTTCTCTTTTAATAAAAAGAGTAGTGTCTACTTTACCTTTAACAAAACCATTTTGTAATAAAAACTTATTTAATCTTTCGTACCAGGCTCGAGGTGCTTGCTTCAAGTCATATAGGGCCTTTTTAAATCTGAATACTGAGTCTGGTTTCCTTAGGTCTTCAAACCCAGGTGGTTGTTCCACATAAACTTCTTCATGGATAAATCCATTTAGGAAAGCACTTTTGAAATCCATTTGGAATAACCTGAAATTTTTATGACAAGCAAATGCAAGTAATAAACGAATTGCTTCTAACCTTGCTACTGGTGCATAGGTCTCATCATAGTCGATCCCTTCTTCTTGAATGTATCCCTTGGCCACGAGTCTTGCTTTGTTTCTTACTATCTTCCCTTTTTCGTCCATCTTGTTTCTGAATACCCATTTAGCTCCAATGACAGATTTACCTTTTGGTTTTGGAGTCAGTTCCCAGACATCATTAATTTTGAATTGTCTGAGTTCTTCTTGCATAGCTTCAATCCAGCTTTCATCGGATAAAGCTTCTTCTATGCTCTTGGGTTCTGTTTTAGAAATAAGAGCCACAACACTAGACTCTTCTCGCCTTTTGGATCTTGTGCGAATTCCTTCATTGATATCGCCAATAATAAGATCTTTGGGATAACCGGACTTATGTTTCCGATTCTTTGGTTAATGTATCATATTGATGGTTACTTCCTTCACTAGAATCTTCAACGATCACTTGTTGCTGGTCCTTCGAGTTTGAGCGCTTCTTGAGATTTAGACTTTGTAGAGTCTGGAGTGTGTTCGATCTCTTCGAGATGAGTCTCGAATAGACTCATTTTGTGTAGAATCTTGGAATTTGACATTCATTGATTCTTCCACTTTGTTTGAGTCTTCTTATTGTAAACTCGAATGCCTTGCTTGTGGTTGAATATCCGAGGAAGATGCCTTTATCGACTTTTCTTCAAACTTACCAACTCGATCATTTGCATTTTTCAATATGAAACATTTGCATCCAAATACATGAAAATATGAAACGATAGGCTTCTTTTATTTAAATAATTCATAGGGGGTTTTTTCTAGAATGGGTCTTAGAAAAACTCTATTGATAATATAACATGATGTTGAAACTGCTTCAGCCCAAAATCGTAAAGAAATATTACTTTCAATTAAGAGGGTTCTAGCCATTTCTTGAAGAGATCTATTCTTCCTTTCCACAACTCCGTTTTGCTCTGGAGTATATGGAGAAGAGAATAAATGCTGAAAACCGATTCTTCACAAAATTTGGCAAAATCTTGATTTTCAAATTCACCTCCATGATTTGTTTTTATACTTGAAATAACATATCTATTTTCATTTTGAACCATCTTAGCAAATTTTTCAAAGTAAGAGAAAGTTTCAGACTTACTTGCTAAGAAATATACCCAAGTAAATCGTGAGTAATCATCCACAATTACTAGGCAATATTTCTTACCTCCAATGCTCTACGTTCTTGTTGGTCCAAAGAGATCCATATGCAAGAGTTGCAGACACACGGTTAGTGGAAACTTGATTTATTGATTTAAAGGAATTTCTTACCTGTTTTCCCAATATGCATGGTGTACATAGATCGACTTTTGATATGATAAATTGGGTAAACCACGAACAAGCTTCTTTCTTTGAGATCTTGGCTATCTCGCTTCATGTTAACATGCCCAAGCTTTCTGTGCCACATACTTGCTTCGTCTTGAATTGAGATCAAACATTGCGACTCATCTGGTTTTAAGTCCAAGAGGTAGATATTTCCATGTCTTCGACCCATAAACAACTGAGTAGAGTCTTTACTGATTCCTGAACAAATACCTTCTTAAAAGTTGATCCTAAAACCGGCATCACACAGCTGACTGACACTGAGCAAATTGTAATTAAGCCCTTCAACTAAAGAAACATTGCTTATAGTGAGGTTCCCAATCTTCACTGTTCCAAAGCTTACTATTTTTCCTTTGTTGTTTCCTCCAAATGAGACTTTTCCACCATTCACTTGAATAAGCTTTATGAAGCATTTTGAATCTCCTATCATGTGTCTCGAGCATCCACTATCCAGGCACCATTTCACCTTTCTCTTGATAGTGACCTGCATTTAAAAAGAGACTCAAGCTTTCTTTGGTACCCATATTTTCTTGGGTCCTTTTCGCTTAGTTTGATTAACGGTTTTTGCCCCTGACTCTATTGACGGTCTCCATACCATAGGACATTCTTTCTCAAAATGATCCGCACTATTGCATTTTGAACATCTAAGAGCATCGCGACCTACTGGTTTTACGAAGGTCCTTTCAAAATGATTTTTGTAAGCATTTCTTGAGGGTTTTTGTTTGATTCTTTCTTTTACTTTAGGAAAATCAATTAAAGGAATAGTTTCAGCAGTCATTCCTAAACCAGATTTATTGAAATAAGGTCTTTGAACAAAAGAATTTTTTCAAGTTTTTCGATCCCGAGAAAATCTTTTGGAAATATTTGAAATGTCATTTTTCAAAAATGTATTTTCTTTTAAAAGATTATCTTTACTTTCAATGAGAGAAGAAACATTCTGGTCTAAGCATTTCACTTTTTCTTCCAAAACATTTTCTTGATGTTTTAAAGCAGAATTTTTCTTTTTGAGTTCAGAAATTCTTTTAAGAGAAGTCTTAAGACTAAAACATAATTCATCAATGTATTTTGAAACTTTCATAGGGATTTTGAAGTTACTTACTTCAAATTCACTTTCTGAATCTGAATCGGTCTCGGAGTTTGATTCTAAATCTGATTGTGCCATTAGACATATGTTGGCATAATCATCATCACTATCTTCGCACTCCGAGTCACTCCAGGTTTCTGCTTTTAGAGCTTTTCGATATTTTTTAGATTTTCCTTTATTCTTCCTTAGAAAAGGACAGTCGGGTTTGATGTGTCCCTTTTTCTTACATTCAAAGCAGACTATATCTCTGTTTGATTCATCATCTTCAGCAGACTTGTTCTGTTGCTTTTGAAAACTTTGTTTCTTTGCATTGAATCTTCTTCCCTTTCTATTCAAATTTCGAACCTTCTTATCATGAGAGCAAGTTCTTCATCATCCATGTCGTCTTCGAATCGGTTACATCGAATCATCATTAGATTTTAATGCAATAGATTTCTTACCTTTAGGATCTTCGTCTTCATTGATTCGTTCCACTTCATAAGATTGAAGAGTCCCAACCAACTCATCGACAGACAGTGGCATGATTCTTTGAGTCTCTCTGATTGAAGTTTTTATGTGATTCCAATCCTTGAAAAGTCCACGCAGTAGCTTGTTTACTTTCATGGGCTCAAAAATTGGTTGACCTTGATTCTCAAGACCATTCACGATATATATAAAACGACTAAACATGTCAGTTATAGATTCTACCAATTTCATCCTGAAGGCTTCATATTGACCGAGGAGTATATTGACTCGGTCTCTTTCACTCGATCGTTCCTTCATAAGTAATGTGTAATCTATCCCATACTTCTTTGGTCATTACAAGAAGATATTCATTATATTCGGTAGGTGATAAAACACAATATAGAGAATAGATTGCCTTTGCATCAAAAGTCTGTCTCTTGATTATCTCCTCCTGACTCATTTCGCTGGACTCAACAGTGTCCTTTCCTCTTTCTGAGACAGATGCAGCTTTAGGAACGATTCCTTTTTCTACAACGTCCCATTCCAGAGGATCTTTTGATCTTAAAAACGCCTTCATCTTGTTCTTCCATATGTTGTAATCATTTCCATCAAAGTAAGGTGGTCTCGTGTTGCTTTGCCCTTCTACAAGCCCCGGAGCCACATACTAGCCATGGATCTTTTACTCAAGTAAAACACTTCAAACAAAGTGAGTACACGAGATCTGATACCAATTGAGATAGCTAGTATAAGCACCTAGAGGGGGGTGAATAGGTGCATGAACAATTTATCGAGATACGAAAGCAATTCTTGGCAAATGATAAAAAGGAAATTCTTTCTGGATTAACAAAATGAAATACGATCAAAGTAAAGAGAGTAAGGAAGAGAAAATTGAACACAGGAATTATAGTGGTTTGGCTTGTTCCAAGCCTACGTCCACTCTTTTCGCACTGACCCTCTTACCGGCTGGATTCCACTATGAATAAAAGAGAAGTTACACCACGGCTCTTCCTTGATTCCACAAACAGATGTTCTACTACACCTTCTCAAGGTCTCTTACAAATATTAACTCTCTTTTGAATACAATGGTTCGCTCAAAGAGATTGTCTAAACAATAGGAAGCTTTCAGACTTTGGAATTTTTCTATCGCGCACACCTTCAACAACTTAGGACGTCTTCTTTATATACTCCTTCATGCCATCATACCCGTTGGCACTTACCAAAGAAATTCCTCCAATCTACCCGTTGGACGGAATCAATCAAGAAGATTTAGGCTAGTAAAGGAACGTGTCGATAGCCCATAAATCATGTTCACTCATACAAACAGGATCTCGGTTTCCATAAGTAGATCATTCCAAGAATATCCAGACAATCATCGGATCTTCAATCATCGAGTCAATCTCGATTAATCAAAGGATTCCGTTATGTCTTCTTCAGCCACGAGATCTTCTCCAGTTGATAAGGTCGTCCCCTTAACGAATCATCCAAATTTGGATAACCTTTCTTCAACGGATTAGAGACTGTCAATAAGGATAGACTTTGAGTCTTGAGTCTGGCTGTCCGGAGGTCTTCAGACTTTAAATAGTAAAGTCTGCAAAACCTTCAAACTAGACTGAATGAAACGTTTTGTCAACTTCAAAACTCTTCAAGAAGATTTCTCCAACATTGTCCACCCTTGGAAAATTCCGGAAGTAGACTTGTCAAGAATCCTAGCAAGCACAGGAGGTCCTCCACAGCAAGGCATGGCCCTTTAGCTCTGGAAACCTCTTGGCCGTGACATTCTCCCCCACTCATTCGAGCGATGCCGTCGTTACTCACAGCTCGATGGGCGACCTTTCTGGCACAAGCACGAGCTCTCTTCTTTTGGTTTTGCTTCACTCGGACGCTCATGAACAAAGGTCCACACCCTTCCATCTTCAGCTCGGGCTTGGGCATGACACGCGGTGAGTACTCCACCTCGGGGAAGAGCACTTGGATCGGCATATCGTGAGTTGGAGTTGGATCCGACTCTCCCTTCAACTTCTCCATGGATGGTTGCTTGTGCATGTGCTTCTCGGCCTTCAAGCTTTTGTCGAGACGTTGGATCGTCGCGATGGTCTTGGTGTCAATCACTCCTTTTATCATAGGGATCATCGATAGGCATTTCGGGTCGAGGATCATAATGCACTTGGTCCTCATGTTGATCATGGCTCTCATGCTATTGAAGAATTGCATTCCCAAAACAAGATCATAATCATTGAGAGAGATTACCTCGAATGCCAACTTGCCCTTCCATTCGCCGATTTTGACATCCAGGCCACGAGTCGATCCTACACCATGGAGGCCATTCGAGTTGATGGGTTTGAAAGTCTTCCCGATCGGCTCCATGCAAAGTCCCAATGCTTTGGCTACCTCAATCAACATGAACATGTTCGACACACTAGTGTCGACCAAAGCATATAGTGTTTGGCCACACACTTCAACTTCCACGAAGAACATGTCCGTGTTTGGTGTAGCTCCCTTCTCTTTGGATGACGATCGAGCTTAGACGGTGTTGACAACCTTCACAACTCCAAGTTGGATTTGCCGCTTCTCTTCTTTGGGCTCCTCCTCCACTTCTTCGATGGCAAGGAGGGCATTGATCTTGCCATTCTTCGGGCACTTTTGGGTCCAATGCGGACCTTTGCAAATGAAGCAAGGAGAAGGCAGGGGTTGATCGAACTTACTCGTCGTGCAATCCGTTTGTGGTCAACCCTTTTAGAAGGACGTCTTGGAAATGCCTTCACCCCATGTCTTGACTCGGCCGCTTTGTTCATGCGAGCCTCAAGGAGTGCTCCTTCCTTTGTCCTCGAATCGATCTGATCTCTAATCTCTTGCTCTACTCTTTGGTGAGGTCGACAAGAGACTCGGCCACGCTAAGCACTATCGCGAGACTTTGCACATCCCTTCGTTTGAGCTCGAGTTGTGCCTACGGCTTCAATCCATCCATGAATGCTCCGAGAGCCTTCTCCTCACTTAGGTTGCGAATTTGGAATTTGAGCTCCGTGAACTCCTTCACGTACTCTCGGATCGCACCTCTTTGTTCGAGGCAATGGAGCTTGCTACGGGCTTCTTGTTGAGCAAACTTGGGGAAGAAATAGTCTCAAAACTCCCTCACGAAGTCATCCCATGTATCCACGGGATCGACACTGCGCTTTGTCTCATTGCACTTATTGCGCCACCAAAGCATTGCAGTATCGGAAAGGAACATCGAAGCGGTTCTTACCTTGATTGACTCGTCTTGGATGTTGACGGCACCAAAGTATTGCTTCATGCTCCACACAAAGTTGTCCACCTCCTTGGCAGATCAGTCGCTTTTGAATTCTTTAGGCTTTGGCACCTCAAGTTTGGGCACCGTTTGTGTGGGCATCGCTCCATTGGTGATGCTCAACTTGCATAGGACAAGCTCGGTCTTGAGCTCTTGGATCTCTGCCTTCATGGCTTCGACCTCATCCCTACGAGGGCTTTCTTCCTCGATCACTTGGACGCGCTCCTTCAACACATCGATCGATGCTTCAAGGGCTCCATCCTTGTCGTGCAACGGGTTGTAGCTTCGTGGAGACCGCTCGTGAAGTCTTCACAGGGCGAGGTCTCAACCTCCATGATGCGGTCTCTCACGTCATCAAGACCTTCCATGAACTCGACCATGGCACTCTGGACCTTCACGAGCTTCTCATCCAATGTAGCTACGGCATCCATCGAGGCTTGTCTTTTCTTTGTTCAGCCATGAGTCTCCTTGACTTGCACGGCCTCTCCATCCATAGCAGCTTCTTGGCTCGACATTCTCTCGAACAGTTGGTGCTCCTCAATCTCACGAAACAGATCTCTTCTTTGCTCTAATACCACTTGTCATGGGCCGATCAATTGGGATCGTGACTACGCGGCGACTCAAGCACTTTTGGATCACCTATGCCAAGCCTTACTCGATCGATCGCACACTCATTCGCTTTACCTGAATTATAGAGAGATAAAGTTTAGAGAGATGAGCTCTGGAAAGAAATGAGCTTTATATTGCTGAAAGGATTGGATGGTTCCAAATGGGGGGGAGGGCACCCCTTCTTATACTCGAGGCCCTCTAATTACATCTGTTGATTGATAATTCATTTGGCGGACGAGATCGCACCGCCATATCTACCAACACTAATGACAACTACCAACTACCGACATTCATGACCGAAGACTTCTAGAATGTGGCTCAATTATCGTATTGTTCGCCATTGGAAAATTCCAAAAGGAAACTTGTCGAATCCCAGCGAGCACAAGAGGTTCTCCACAGTAAGGCACAGCCCTTTAGCTTCGGAAATCTCTTGGCTGTGACAATTGCATGATAGAAAATATTTTCCTAAGCAAATGATGGAAAATATTTTATAATTCATTTTCAAATTTCGACCGAACACCGGAAAATATGGTTATTTTTTTGGAAAATGGCTTATTAGAAAACAATTTCCAGAAATACCATATATTTTTTGTGAAACAAACGGAGCCTAAGCTTCCATTCATTTTGTGGAAAATGAATTATTCAAAAATATTTTCTTAAAAACGATTTACTTGTATTGCTTAGAAAATGAATAAACAAAAAAATATTTATATTATCCACGAAAACATTTAGATATATTTTTCATTGAATGAAAATATTTTCAATCGATTAATTATCTCAACCGATATAAGCAATATTTTTATTATTTTTTAAATTATTCATTTTTCATAAAACAAATAGATCTAGTGGAGAAAATAAGATAAGATATGATATTAAGACTAAACTAACTCATATAGATCATATGACTTGGGCCGAGATGGGCCCGACCCGAGCCCAATATCCTGACCGACAAAGCCCTCCTAGGAATTCGGGTCGCCCCGTTGACCAATGTTTTCTTTCCATTTGCCTAGGTTTAGAGCATAAAAAGAAAGCGCACGTTTCGTAAAACCCTTCGCCCGCGTCCCCGTCGCTCGCTGTCTCCCTTCCATCTCCGACAATGGCGGCCGCCGCGACCTCCCACCTCCTCTCCAGCCCCGCCTGCCGCCGCCACCACCGCCGCACCCTGACAAACCACCGGCTCTCCCAAAACCCAGTTGCCAGAATCCCCGTCGCGCCCCTAAAATTTGCCGCCGCCGGACCCCTGAAGCGCCTCCAGCTGCGAGCCTGCTTCTCCAAGTCCCGGGATGGGTTCCTCTACTGCGAGGACGTCAAGGTCGAGGACGTCATGGAGAGCGTGGAGAGGAGGCCCTTCTACCTGTACAGCAAGAGGCAGATCACGAGGAATGTGGAGGCTTATAGGGAGGCGTTGGAGGGGTTGGAGGGCGCGGTCATCGGGTACGCCATCAAGGCGAACAATAATTTGAAGATTTTGGAGCATTTGAGAGGGTTGGGTTGCGGGGCGGTGTTGGTCAGCGGGAATGAGCTGAGATTGGCACTTCGTGCTGGGTTCGATCCCACCAGGTGAAATAGATTTTTTTTTTTTTTTTGCCCTTGCTGTTCTTGAAGCTTAAAGTCTGGTCCTTTGTGTTTGCGGTTGGGTAATTGAAATGTGGTTTATTAGATGAGTGGAGAGTGGATATGCGTGTGCTTAGAGTGGTAGTATAGTTGGTTTTTTCTTGTTTTGAGTGTAATGGCGGGAGGGATATTTGATTTTGGGTCATAGTGAAGTGACTAATGTGGCAGAGGATTAGGTATCTGCTGATAGTGGAGCTGAAAATGTCTACCCAGTGGAAACATCTAATGCTTAAACAAAATGGATGTCTGGACAGTCATGGTGTTTCGTTGCAGATTCAACAGGAATGGTTGAATACCTTTCTATTGAAGTTTAGTGCAGTTATATTGCATTGACATTCCTAAAAGGTGGATTGATAAGAAAGGTATAAAAGGTGTTCAGGTTGCTCTTTCATATTTGTCAAATTTTCTGCTGGATTACCTCTTAAGGGTAAGTGGTTTCATCCATTAGTTTTGAACTACGTATAATTAATGTGCAAGTGTGTTCTGCCTTTGTATCTGAATGCTTGCCTTTTCACTTATCAGTGATGATCATGTGAAGAAGAAAATTGTGGGATAGTTTCGCTTAAATTCTGTTTCTGTAAAATTGTTTGCAATTTTTGGATGACAAAGTGAATTAATATATTTGTTTTTTGGATATGATGATAGATGCATTTTTAATGGAAACGGGAAACTCTTGGAAGATTTGGTTCTAGCAGCACAAGCAGGTGTCTTTGTCAATGTTGACAGCGAATTTGACTTGGAGAACATAGTTGCTGCTGCAAGGATAGCAGGCAAGAAGGTTAATGTCCTACTTCGTATTAATCCAGACGTGGATCCTCAGGTATTTTTGGTTCTTCCACTCATAAGACCTTTACATTTTATACCTTACATACTATTCTCTGTCAAGCTCATTTTTTTCACAGTATTTGTTGTGTGCATTTCATATGAATTATGGCTGGTGTGTCACTGGTTCCTTCCTTCTCCTGAAAAAGTCTCAGACTAATTCTGTGGGTATTTTTAATTCAGGTCCATCCATATGTTGCCACGGGAAACAAGAACTCTAAGTTTGGAATTAGGAATGAGAAGCTGCAGTGGTTTCTTGATGCTGTAAAATCACATCCAAACGAGCTGAAGCTTGTGGGTGCCCACTGCCATCTTGGTTCCACAATTACCAAGGTATGGTCTTTGAATCACATTAAAGATTACAGCAGTCAAAGCTGTTATTGTCTAACTGTTGGTTTACCTTTGACTGGTTATACCTAACTGAGTATGAGGATCATATGAATCTCTCTGTACTTCATGTGTTTTGCCCATCTATCCGTCAATTCTAATTTGCCCAGCAATCGGCACACTTGTGATATTGAGAAAGTCCTTTTTCTTGTACTTCTCAGGTTGACATATTCAGAGATGCTGCAGTTCTCATGGTAAATTATATCGACCTGATTCGTGACCAAGGATTTGAGGTTAATTATTTGAATATTGGAGGTGGTCTTGGAATAGATTATTACCACACTGGTGCTGTCCTTCCTATGCCCAGAGATCTCATTGACACAGTGAGGATCATACCTTTAATTCTTCATGTCATGTGTGGTTTTTCAGAGACAATTCATAATGCTATTGCAGGCTTGATGTGGATTGATTATTGTTGAAGCAACAAGAGTTCGACATATTTGATTTGAAAGACAAGTATATTTGCAATTATTATTATTATTATTATGATTATGATTATGACTACTTAATCATCATCAGACTACTTACTAGAATAGAATTGTTCAGAATGTCTTATTTAAAAGGTTGCTAGTTTATTGTAGTAAAACAGGTGTGCTGATTGTTGATTGTACTGGCATCTCATTACACTCAACTTACATCTGCTTATGTCAGACTACTTACTAGAATAAAATTGTTCAGAATGTCTTATTTAAAAGGGTTGCTAGTTTATTGTAGTAAAACAGGTGTGCTGATTGTTGATTGTACTGGCATCTCATTACACTGAACTTACATCTGTTTATGGTTGAATGCAGGTCCGTGAACTGGTCCTTTCACGGAATCTTAAGCTCATTATTGAACCAGGACGATCGCTAATTGCAAATACTTGCTGTTTGGTGAATCGCGTAACTGGAGTTAAAACGAATGGAACTAAGAATTTCATTGTTATTGATGGTAGCATGGCGGAACTTATCCGTCCGAGTCTTTATGATGCATATCAGGTTAGTGTATCTTCATGCATGTTTCTCAAACATATTTTAATGGCTCAGCTAAAGTTTTGAGTGTTCTTTTATGCTGTTTATTCATCACTCTTGCCTCTGTTTGACATTTGAAAGCCTGGTTCAAACCTCGATCCTTATAATTTCACCATCAGTTTGTTTAGAGTGTAGCAGAAAAACTTCACTTATTGGTTCAAAGGAAAAGTTCCAGTAATTATTGTGCATATCTGCATGGGATTGCAATAGCGGCATAGCATAGCTATTCTTGGCATTATTGTTGCTAGGAAGGTGAACGCGATGTGGCGAGAAAGATTGATTCCCATCTTAATGAAATATAATTTAATTTATGGTTAAACTTCTGATTCCTTCCTATAGATCTTTTTTTCAGAAACTTTTTCATTATTGTTATTGGGGTTTTGGGGTGTGAGGGGCTTAGTGAAGCAGAAAACGTGTAAATTTGCTTTTGTTTTTGTCATTTGTAGGTGAAAGAACATAACAATATTATTTGCTCCCTTAGTTACAAGATTGACCTTTAATATGGGTTGCAGCACATAGAGTTGATCTCTCCTACCCCACCTGATGCTGATACTTCAACCTTCGATGTGGTGGGTCCTGTGTGCGAGTCTGCAGATTTCTTGGGGAAGGACAGAGAACTTCCAACACCCACTAAGGTGATGTTTTTAACTTTTATCTTCTGTGTGATCTTTTCAATGAATATCATCACGTTGCTGATCAAGACTAATGTTGTTGTGCAGGGAGCGGGCCTCGTTGTCCATGATGCAGGTGCATACTGCATGAGTATGGCCTCGACTTACAATCTCAAGATGCGGCCCCCCGAGTACTGGGTATGCCCCCCTTGCTCATTCCTGCTTTGGAAAATCGTTGTCATGATCCTCTGTTTCTCCTCGGCTTTGCTTGGAAAAATTTACATGGTTTCTGTTCCATAACTTATGCTCTTCAACCCAGTAAAAGAATAAGTCTGCTTAACTACATTGCTTTTACCAGAAAAAACAAAATAAAATGAAGTGGCTTTCAATGGATTACTGTCTTTCTACAGAAATCACATACTAGGAGTATCCAGTAAATCTAACGTAGAAGCTTTTCATATCTCATGGGGCAACTGATCAGGAAAAGAAGAGCATTGTGGGTGAAAAACCAGAAGAAATGCAATTCTGCGGAAGATTTTGTCTGACGTGATTTTTTTTCCACTGACAAAGAAATCTTAGTGGGACAGAAACTGTTTTATACGTCAGAAAAAACAAATAAACATGATTAATGACTAAAGCCAAGACTGGCAAGACAACACTGCAAACGAGAGATTAGAGCATGAAACCATAAGTTCTTAAAAGCGACTAAAAGTGAAGATGGCAATTCAGATCTTTCAAGTAGTCTTTCGTTGTTCTGTATCCTAAATGCACTACCCAAGACTTGGCTTTCAGCAGTTAGCACTCAAGGATTTTTGGGCTTATGTGATTATGGGAAGCATTTGTATCTGCTCTCAAGCCATGTAGAAGTGCTATGTTCTCAAAACGAAGAAGGTCGAAAAATCAATCGATTAAAAAAGTTTAAACCTTGACAGGGCTTCTAGGTTTGCAAGTATCGACTTGAAACTATGACGTGGTTCTCTTATCATGGATGGTTTCACCATGTTTTCCTAGACATTAATCTCATTGTTACCTATACATTATTCTTCTTTGCTTTTGGCCAAAACTTTTTCATCGGATCTTTATTTAGTAATTGCCCCTGAAATCATCTCTATTCTGGTTTGGCATTTTATGACGGGCTAAACCTTTGGAAACTGCATTTTGCTTTGCAGGTTGAAGAGGATGGGTCGATCCGCAAAATCCGTCATGCAGAGACATTTGAAGACCATTTGCGGTTCTTTGAGGGCCTGTGAACACGAACGATATAAAACCGCACTTCATGGAGAATAGGCAATTTCTTTTTGTAGATTGTCTTTTTTCCTAGTTTTAAATTCTGCTGCTGCTTCTTTGTAGGTTTTGTATTTCCTTCTCATTTTCTTGGAGGTTGAGGGATCGATTCTTGATACTTAAACGAAGACCATTTGTTCCATCTATCAATTTAAATGTTTTCGGGAAGGCACCGATGAAACTAAGTTGAGCTGCTCGCGAGGAATCGAAATTTAATTCGATGATTACTCGAGATTGGTCTGCATATACTTAAATGAAACTAAGTCGAGCTGCTCGCGAGGAATCGAAATTTAATTCGATGATTACTCGAGATTGGTCTGCATATACTTAAATAAACTCGAGTAACCAACTCACAAGCCTATTTGAGCTCTTAGTAATTTTTTGTAAATTTTTAATAGTCATGAGATAAGAAAAAACCTCTAAAATTACATGATACATACATGATAACTGATCTTTTTTTCCTTTTTTTCCATGATCAATCTGTTAATCTAATGTAATTCGATCGAGTCAAGTTTGATTGTCCAGATCTTCTGTTGAGAGAATTATTTTAAAAAAATCATAAGTTTATTATATTTGTGTAAATTTAATCTTAAATTTTTTCAATTTAATCATAAATCTTTTACAATTATACTAATTTAATCCATTTAATCAAATTTGGTCGACTAGCGTTAATGTGGATGTCTATTAATACCAGCCATTTGGCTAATATTGATGTGAATAATGTTTATAATATATATTTTTATTTTTGCATATTTTAATTGATTTTTTTTCCTTCTTCTCTTCCTTTTCCTTTTGTTTCCCATAGTGGCTAGTGAGGCTCGCCTGGCCTAGCCTAGATCTTGGCAAGGCTCAGGGACCATGGCCTTCGCTAACCGCTATGGGGAACAATAGGAAAAGAAAGAAGAAAAAAAGAAAAAAATAAAAAATAAAAAAAATTGATAAATAAAGTTTGAAAAAATAAAAATAAAATATTATATATTATTATCTATATCAGCATCGGTTGGATAAAATAAATTGACACACCGATTGCAATAAGTTCAACACTTTTTTTTATTTTTATATAGTTTTTTCATCTTCTATTTGAGTCAAGCTTGAGCATGAATAAGTCGAATTTCAAGCCAGAAGTATGTGAGCTGAGTCGATATTGGGTTTACGATTGTACCAGCTCCATTCAACTCGATCACAAACCAAAAGGAGGTTTCTTGGAGTGATGAAGCTCCACTAATTTCCTAGAGTGCTTGATTACGCTTTGACATGGTGGAAACATCAATGGCAAGTGGCAAAAAAACCGGAGAGGGAGGAGAGAAGACGATGTCCCCCACACAACAGCTTGGTAAATAAGAGAGACTATGCTGACAGGATCATGATGTTCCTTGAGCGTCTTAGTCGGCAAATAAAAAGAAAAGAGTAGCGGCATGGTAGATGATGAAAACGTTCAGTCTTAGAAACTTTGATTACATTGAGAAATTAATGTATCAACAAATAAATAAATAAAAAAATTCTCTTATCTAATTAATTATAACTGTTTATAGCAACGTTCTTTAAAAGATAATTTCCGTATTTCCTCAAGAACCTCCCCGGCATATCCTATTATAGGTTATCTCAAAGCCCTCGTCCATCATGTAAAAAAGAACCAGTAGAAAACTTATAAGATCAATTTCATGGAAATTGTTGGTGGTCGTCGATCATTTTCATAAAAAAACGTCGGAAATACAAATCATCATATGTAACAACGTGGGTCAAATCACTTTATGACTCCATTTAACAAATGTATTCACTATCATTTGAGTGTAACATTGGAAGAAGTCACAAAGTTCATTCCAAAACCAAGGAAACATTCTTGGATGTATAGAATGAGTGTAACAATGGGAGAATCAAAGCCATGCGTGCAATGTTAAATGAAAGAAATGGCATGAGATGGTGCATATAATGACATAATCCAATGAAGGTGGGGAGCAGTCGTTTGGGCTAGAGGGCCCAGACAAGGAGCGTTTCCTAACAAGTTTCTAGGATGACAAAGGGAGCAAATAGGAACTGAACTATTATGTACCAAATATGGGGAGAATGAATCTGATATATATACTTGAAAACTAAAATTAACTCACGAAGGCTCTTTTTAACGTAATAGCAAAGCTTAGTTTTAGAACTCTAAAGTTAAAGCATAATTAGGTGGGTGCACTCCAAGGATGGGTGACCTCCTGTATGTTAAGGAATGAAAACGTGAAGCTTGGTAGATAATGAGTTAAAATGGACGATACTTCAGTGAGTTGATTCACAGATGTCACAACATGATATTAGAACAGAACCCCTTCCAATATGTACATGATTTAGAAAAGAATCACACAGAAACTAGTGGACCCGTAACAACCCACTCAGTAAGTTAATTCACATGTCACAATATGGTATCGGAATGAGACTCTCTAGTAGATGTATGATTCAAGGAAGATGCAAAGCTAGTGGGCTTGTAACGACCTTATTCAACGATGGCGGGGACTGGTTGCTGAAGCATTCCTAGGATAAATGACCTCTTAGGAAGGTGCCCACCTATGCATCAACTGACAAAATCATGAGAGTTGATATGTGATAGATCAAAACAAACAAAACCTCCCTGAGTTAATTCAAGAATGTCATAGTGCTAGGTGCATTGAGAATGTTGGGGAACTAGTGTATGAACTTATAAGTGTTTCAGATTCAAGTGCCTTAGAGAGCATGATTTAAAAGAAGTGAGGATCACTTGTACTTAAACTCTTAGAAGTGAGCATCTTCACTTTAGAGGCAGCGGCACGGACAGCAAGCCATGTAATAGCAACACTGAATGCTCAAAGAAGAAGAAAAAGACGAGGAGGAGGAGTACGGCGGTGGTTTTACGTTTCTACATGAGCCTGTTAAAAATGGCTTTTCTGGCCTTCATTCTTGATTGAAGCAGATCTTTTAGTGGGTTTGCGCGCCTGATTGTCTACGAAAGTGTTTATGTAATGCAAGGAAACGTCACTAATGAAACGATTGAAAAAAGGGAAAGAGCTGAATGGCTTGATGAAGGGTGAACCCAGGAATGGGCATATACGTGGCTTTGCCTTCATACTCATGCATCAGGGGACAGTATCGATCATCAATCAATTTAATTGCTCTCGATCCTTTATTAGATCTTCTTTAAAGTCCAAGACCCTTGATGATTTTTTCAAGAAGATAGTCTTGTTTGGTAAAGATTCTGCAGTGATACTTCTAGACTCATCTTTTCTTAGGAGAATTTCCTAAAATGTCCTAAATCTATTGTAATTGTGCAAATTTAGTCTTAAACCTTTTTCAATCATGTCAATTCAATCAATCTGGCCAAATTTAGTTGGTTAGCTTTGACAGGAACACTACCAATGCTGATTGTTCTACGATGTGGCAAATTCTTATTTTTTTTTCTCCTTTTTCCTCCTTCCTTTGGCAGGTGAGGTCAGCCCTGCCGGCCAATGATAAGGCTCACCACCATTGGCCACTAGCGAGGGCAAGCCTTACCCAACCATAGCAAGGTAGGCCTCATCGTTGCGAGGCAAGGCTTGGCGTTGCCTAGCGATGGCGAGGGCGAGCAGCCACTAGCGAGGTTGACCCTTGCCTCTAGCTAGAAATGACCAACCAAAGTAAGGAGGAAGAAGTGCAATTAATTAATTAGAAGTTAAATTTAAAAAAAAAATTAAAAAAATTGTAACGTTAGCGTTCGTTGGATGGTCAGTGCCAGCCAACATCCACATCACGTAAGCCAGCCTAATTTTGTTGAATGGACTAAATTGACAATATTGGATAAGATTTAGTACTGAATTGATAAAAAAAAAAAATTTAGATTGAATTTACACGATTGCAATAGATTTATGATTTTTTCGTAACTCTCCCCATCTTTTTCCATTCCACTCAAACTGAAAAACATGAAAGTTTTGACTCAACATCATTAGTTGGACCAAACAAAAGAATGACACTGGCATTTGTTTTACAATTTCACTCTATTCCATTTGAGTTAATTCCAAATTTTATACCATTCCAATTCCATTTTCTATCTATAAAACATGTCTATATGCTTCTTATATCTCCTTATCGTCTTCGTCCATTTCTTTCTCTGTCCCTACTAACAAGCGTTTCCATCTCTTGGTCACGTTTTCTCGTCAAGAGCATTTCAAAGGGTCTTCATATCATATGACCAAACCATCTCCAATAGACTTCCTCCCATCCAATAGAATTTTCCCTCAAGTTGTATGCACTGTCACATTTAGGATTGCTGGCCTTATTATCATCTTGTAGAATTTTCCACTTCATCCCTGCCTTGCTTTTACGAAAGGATTCATAAGAGTGACTTTCCGTACATCATGTTGACATAAATGATCTTAAAATATCATCACGCAATAACACCCCATTGAAAATCAGAATCGAATTTTCTAATTAGCAATAGAAGTGTGGTTATTTTGTTTTTTTTTTTTTTTTTTTTTTTTTCCAGTTTTTGTTTGTTAGCTTTTAGGAATTTGTTTTCTACGTTTTAGGATGCTTTTTTTTTTTTTTTTTTTGTTTTGTTACAATCAGCAGATACTAACTAGATTTTTGGCGTATATCGGGTTTTTTGCTTCAGCAGTTAGCGAAAATAATGAGCTGAACGGCAACTATAAAAAGGTTAGATGCCTCATGTAATATATATTCTCTGGAGAATAAAACTCGAGTAATTTCTCCTATTTCTTCAACCCCATCAAGAAATATGCTCAGGAACGTTCTGATTCAAGTAAGATTTACATTCTCTGATTGCAATTACGAGGAAACAACAAGATTCATGGGATCAAGCAAAAGTGAGCTCTTCATTGATTAATCAAAGCATAGATAAAAGAGGCATGAACTAGGGTTAGCTTAATTAGTTTCTCGAGTTCTTCTCAGCACCGAAAACAGCCTAGAGTGCGACACTTCCATGTTTGGTCTCAATCAATGCAAATCACTTCTGCACTACTGAAGATAGAGACCCTGAACACAACATCGTCCCTTTTGACGAGCTCAAACACGCAGGCATCCCCTTCATGTAAACGAGCTGCCCTTGCAAAGGCAGGCCAACCGGTCCCCAAGAATGCAATGTGGGAGTGCGGATAGCCCCGGAGCTTCACCTCCCACGACCGGCCTGAATAAACAAGAGTCACCATTCGCTGGCCTTCCCGGATATACGTCTTCATGAAGTCCCAGGGAACAATCTGCACGCATAGTAGTTTGATGACCCACCGATGTATGATAAGGAACGAGCATAATATTAGCATGCAAATTCACGAGCGAAACATAGAAGATGAGGATAAGTTAAGCTCTGGCTTACCACATAATTCTTTTTAATATGAATTGGCAAGAGGGTGACGTGGAAAAACGGATACTCCGATTCAAATTGGCTGGCTTTTTCCTGAGCATTGACAGGGCTCGGACATGGAGAACCGCGAAAAGCCAGTTCCGAAGAGCCCTCTAGGCATTGAGATTGTCCGATTTTGAATTGACCTGCACAACAAAGAGGAGAACTCGCATAAGCACCAGTATGAACTTCTTACGAATTGACAACGAAAGGATTTAACAGGGGTCGCCAATCAATATGCACCATCGCTTTCATGCTCTTCCCAGAAGATATAACCAAGTAGATTTCCCACCTCACCATGATCATTATCTAATCAATCAACAAACAGAGCTTCTTAAAAAGTTTTTTCAGACTTGAAATCAGATTAAGGATAGAAAGTGTATCAGCAGAAACAAAACTTCTAAAGCAACAAGTTACTGACACCTCCAAATTTAGATTTGAATGTCGATGATCAGCAACAGCGACTAAGCATTCGAATTACTATGAACCTCACAAAGCATACAGAGAAATCCATCAGATTGAAAGACCCATAACTAAGAAACAAAAGACAGAAAAAAGGTGCACTTTTATGGACTCGTCGCTACTGAACTGAGCAAAGTAGTTGAAATTAGGAATAATGAATCCCCAGGTGATTAAGAGGTCGTCTAGTGACACTTCAACTGTTTGGCTCGATCAACACAAATCAGGTCCTTACCATCACTGCTGAAAATTGAGACTTCGAACACAATGTTATCCCTATCAGTGAGCTCGAACACGCAGACATCTCTTGCACGAAGACCAGTTTCCCTTGCGAATAAGGACCAGCCAGTAGAGAGAACTGCCGTGTCTCTGGGTTTATAGCTCTTCAGCTTCACCTGCCACAATCTGTCTGAGCACTTGAGAGTCACCATTTGCTCACTCTTTCGAAGATGTTTCCTGAAGAATTCACTAGGAACGCCCTGCCCAGTAGGTGTTTGAACAACCAATATATGATTAAGAAAGGCGATAGAATAGGGATACACCCACAAGAGAAACGTGCGATATGTAGTTTTGCAATAAAATTTGCTAGTTTCAAAAGTTTTAACCAACCCTTTTACTTGCTAACGGAAGTCATCAAGCATAAGAAATTAACCTGCAATGTTGCATCTAATTGTCAAAGTACATCCTCCAGGACAAAAACTTTGAACAACTTATAGATAGGATCCATACTACACTTCAAAGGAAAATAACATGTCGTGTGGTTTTTTATGCGAACTGAATCATGTTTGAATTCGATGGATGGGACCTACGAAGAGAGCTCGGGATCTTACCATATACCTGTCGACATAAGTAGGCCACAACATGACTTTAAAAAAGGGATGCTCTGATTTGAATTCGCTGGCTAATTCAAGAGCAGCGACAGGCCTTGCACCTGTAGAACCACGAGAAACCGGCTCAAGATGACCTTACATCCAAACTGTTTGATTTTGTCTGAGCTAAAGAAATGAGAACTGCACTAGAATTCATCAATTTACAGACTATATGACATTTGCATTGGTTAAGAAATAATGTAATCTATAATATCAAAATAAAGTCAACCGTAAGCTTGTCATCACCTTCAAATTAGAAATAACTAAATCAACTACATTCTCCACATATTAGAAAAGCTTAATATAAAGTCTGGAAGACATTGAACTTGAAAGGAAAGAGAGTTATGCCTAGAAGGAAGGCAAAGAAGAACCACAAGTCGCACCTCCAAATTCTCGTGACGAGCCATTTGAACTTGGCCAAGAACAAGGCCCGAGCCCCTCTGAATCTTCAATTTCCATGACATTTTCCTCTGTTCGTGAGACGAATTTGCCCTCGGGGGTCGACACGTCACTTCCGTTGCTCAAGGGATAATCAATCTCCGAAGCACTCTTATCGAATATCATCACATGGAAAATGGAGTCCCCCTCGTATTTGAAGACTATGAGGTGACCATCGCCAATCGAGTAATGCTCCATGAATGTTCGCCAGCCTTTACACAACCAAACCATGCCGTGACTACTCTTCTCTAGCTTCACAGGCCAGGTTGAACCCCCTGGAACCTTGAGAAGCACCGAACCTGAGAGATCTTTCGCATATCTTCTTAGGAATCTTTTTGGAATTTCCTGTGATGAAATTTTACGGAACTTAAAAGGCTAAAACTTCAAGGTACCAAAAGAAAACCAGGGCTCCAAAGAATATGCGGTCACCATACAAGTGCGAACGAACGGTGAGGTGGGGACGAACTTACAAGCTTTCCAGATTCAAGCGTGCGAGAGAGGATGACCTTGAAGAAATGAGGACTGCTTGGTGGACTAGCAGGAGTCATCTCCTGCTCGGCACCTTCGTCTTCCCTCTGGCGACGCCGGCGACGGCAAGGCATGATAAATCTCCGGTGACTGTAACCGACTGACTACTGAAGAAGAAGAAGAAGCAGCATATCAGGACAGTTTTAAGTGGCAACCCAATCCCTCCTACCAAAACATAATTTCTCCTTAAATCATGCCAGCAAAAGACAGAAAAAAAACCCCCTTGGCACATACTAGGCAAGCATTAGATTCCATGGTCCTCTCCTTTTTTTCTTATCGTTCCTTTGAACTGCAACTTTAATTGCCTACCTTTTCAAGCAAGAAGTTCGTGATATGTACTAGAAGATGTCGTTCCAACTCTCTAACTCCTCGTCCTTCATATTTTCCTTTTGCTGGACTGACAGCCGTTCACCAATCACCATCTGGCATTCGTCTTCTGTTTCCCTGGTTTCCCTTTCACATGGCTTGCGACACAGTTCACCAACCCCCGATGCACAATTATCACTCTATGTAATTTGTTCTGTGAAATTCCAAAAAAAATGAAACGAAAAGAAAAGAAAACGCCGTCCACCTTCCCCTTCGGTTTGCTTTGCGTCCTCTACTGCAAAACCTCTACGCCGTACTTCGTGATTTCGAAATTTTCTCGAACAGTGTTCGTGGGTAGACGCAACTGTTCGTAGCCACCTCGAGTCGTGGGCAAACCGGGGCTGCGTCGGGCATGGGAGAGTCTCAGTCTATCACGAATATGGAGGCGTGCGCTTTCGTGTTCAGTGTTTTCGAATCGTCTTTCTTTTCCTATCTTGTCAGGGAATCCCCCATTTGATCTCTTCCAGAGATTTTGTGCGTTTTGAGTACGTTACGGCTCTATCCCCGTTACTAGAATCATGGAGCCGCATCTGGATCTCAACTTTCGCCAGTTTCCCGGTTTCAAGCCGAAATGAATTTTAATAGATGTACATATATTTCAAAAAATAAATAAATAAATAAAACAAAGTGGGATTTCACAAAAAACCAAAATAAATAAAGAAAATATTCATGAGCCACGTTGCCAAGGTACAATGACCAGCCCGAGGAAAAAAGAACGAAAAAGAAAAATCTTATAAAATTATAAAAAAATTAAATATCAAACACATTCTTATTTTTTTTATTTCAGGAATATAGATTTTATATAGTTATTAAATGTGTTTAAATACTCAAAAACTTATTTATGGAATATAATCAGAAAAAAACTATTTATGAGCAAAAAAATTTTCTAAATAAAAATTGTTTTGGAAAACAAAACTATCATCAAATGCACCGTTATAATACGTTTTTTTTTTTTTTAATTATTTTTTATGAGGATTGAATCCCATCATCTTAATATTACTTTATTAGTCACATTTTAATGTCGACAACTCATTATCCAATATAAGATGGTTGATTATGTTAGTGCAGGTTAAACTTTTGCCAATGTTATATAGCAATTCCATGCATGACATCAAATGCAAATCTTTATTTTAGGGTAAGTACTCTAAAAAACTATAAACTAGTACACTTATAACAAATTTACCAAAAACTAATTTTTTGACCACCAAAAAGTCTAAACTGATACACTTTTGATAAATTATCCAAAATTGATACATTTATGACAAATTTATCCTCTATTAGTTTTCATTAAATTTTAATATCAAATTATTAAGTTAAATGACATATGATAGCTAACTAGAATACTAATTTGAGACTTTACTCTTCGTTTGTCACAGTTATATAATTTTTGTGATTTTTTGCAGTATTAATCCAATTTAACGAATGGCACATATGTATAAGTTTAGGGTTTTTGGCGGTCAAATAAATTAGTTTGAGGGTAAATTTGTCATAAGTATACTAGTTTGAGATTTTTTATAGTCAATTGAAATAAATTTGTCACAGGTGTACTAGTTTAGGGTTTTTCATAGTCAAAAAATTAGTTTTTGGTAAGTTTGTCACATGTGTACTAATTTGGGGTTTTTTTTAGGGTATTAACCATTTTATTTTATGATGCATTAAAATGGCCATATAACTTTTCGTCATAACATTGTACAAGTGTTTACTACATCTAATCGTATAAGGGCTAAGAGAAAACGGGAAGGAATATCACTAATACTAGTTAGCACTATGGACAGATTCCCAACCCTAAAAGGGAGAATTGCCGATTACAATAGCATGTAAGCGGTATGGTTGACTAACTTACGACCCAAGCTGAGTTAGTTGTGATCAAGTGCAAACTTGATTCTTTTACATTTGTAAGGTTTCACCTAAATTTATTTTTTAAACGGAAACAAAGAAACGATCTTCCTAGTTCAAGTTCTGATATTAGAAACTTTTGTTATGAAAGTCCGATGTTCACTAGCATTCTTCATATAATGGGTAAGAGAGGAGGAAAGAGGTGGAAGAATCAAAGGATGACGCTTATTATTCTTTACTAGGATCAGAAAATAAACATTTGGAAGACAAGGCGAAAGTGAAGATGTGATTGATTCCTTTCCAAAACTAGTCCACTTGTCCAATTTAAGAAAAGGTTTCTGTGGTCCCACTTGCACCATGTTTGTCGGAAATAATGGTACCATTTTCATAGCAAGAGAAAATTACACGATACCCATAAAATCTTTTAGGCTGGTGCCCTTTGGCCTTTGATATTTCAACCATTATACAGAACCCCCTTGAATTTCTATTTCGTTGCAACCATCGACGATCCATCTATTTTCCCATTTGTACATGCCTAGCAGGCGATCTTTTAAAGGCAAAATTGTAATCGTTCTTGATTTTTTTATATTCAAATCACTCTTTTTTTTTTTTTTGGTAAATATTCAAATCAAATCACTCTTTTATCTCCAAATAAGATAAAAAAAAAAAATTAATTTCTTATGTTATAAATACAAGAAAATATGAAAAAAAAAGTAATGACCATTAAATTATATAATAATAATAATAATAATAATAATAATAATAATAATAATAATAATAATAATAATAATAATAATAATAATAATAATAATAATAATAATAATAATAATAAAATTCTTCAAATTTATCCCACACATTTGATATTATCATTGAAATGTGGAAATCCAATAAGTTATTTGTCACAAATCCTTCATTAATTAGCAGCTTAAAAGGACCATGGCTGTTCCTATGGCACAGTTGAGTATTCTTCTAATTTCAACACAATGAAATATAATTTATCGAGACAAGAAACTACAAAAAGCTTAACTAAAGAATTTGTTAAAAGACTAGCAAAATGAACAGAACCAAATTAAGACACTTTTCAATTTAAGCAAAATAATTTAGATGGCGTACATGAATGAAACCGCCGTGACTATGGTGGAAAGACCCCGACTTCGGTAGAGGCGATGGAGGGATCTTTAATATTATATATAATACTATATAAACAATATTAGATCAAGAAAGCTAATTATAGTAAAAAAAATCACTATTACAATTAACATTTGTGCTAATATTCTCAGTATTTTAGTTAATTTAGTTTTCTTTCATTTTCTATATTTTTAAAATTTTTAACAATATATAAGGGTAAAAGAGAGATTTCTTGCACAAAATGGGACGAAAAATAAAATTTTTTTATCTCTTTAAAAGTAATGTGCAGTGCAATATAACAAATAGTGAAAGAAAGTTAAGGCGATATTGTATAACGGTTGCAAGTTCATGAGGCAAAGTGTACTAGCGCCAAAGTTGGGGGATTTTGTGTAACTTCCTCTTAAATGATATGCAGAATTTTTTTATTAAGCATATTTAATAAAAAATTGAGGGACATTTGGTAATACTACCATTAATGTGAGAATTAAGTGCTATCACTAGAAACGGAAAACGACTATTTAGTAAGCTTTATTAAACGTGCAATGTGACAAGTATACCGCAATTATCTCATGCCTAGTCATGGACTGGTTGGACCACTTGAGCATATCCAGGCCTGTCTAAAGCCCGCTAGGCTCAAAGCGCAATTCGGGTGGTCTATCATTCCCTCATGGGCCTAGATTTGTTCACTTAAAATCTTTCTATTTCTCGAAAAATGAATAATTTGGAAAGCGTTTTCCTAAAAGCTATTACTTGTAATAATTAGTTAATGAGAAATGCATTCATTATTGACAACAATTTATGTCTTAATATTTTTGTAGATGATAAAATATTTTCTTGTCTATTCATTTTTGTATATATACAAGTGATCATTTATGGAAAAATGTTGACCAAATTATTAATTTTTTGCGAACAAATGCATCCTTAAGTTCGGCCGAGCCCACCATTGCCCAAGATTTCCTCATAGTCTAGATTTCGACTGGCTCAAGCATTTAATCAAATGAAATGACAGCTCAAAAATACTTGTCTCGAGTAATTCACAAGTCTAATTAGCCCAAATTAATAATTGAATCCCATATGTTTTTAGTTATTTTATATATATTAGTGAATTGGGGTCTTAAATTCCCTTGGCTGCAGACGCAAGTTTAGGGCCTTTGAATTGCTTGTGGCCAACCGGTACTCGAAATGAATATTAATTCAGACAAAGAAGAATGGCGGTACAAGTACAACATGGATGAGTACTTCATCTCTCACCAACCGTACGCCTCATGTTAAACCAACTTGATAGGGATAAGCCAACAGAGAAAGAAGCATATCTGTCTCGCTTAGCTTTACGTCACGCGAGACATAAGGTAATTATTATATTTTTGTGAGTTAATCTAAATGGTCACAACCTAGGATAATCTACACGGTTCGGGTTCTCATAGGGAATTGAAGCCCTAAAAATGTGGTTAATACCATAAATTTTTTTAAATTAATACACTCGTGATAACTTTATTCTAAATTAACTTTTGACCCCTCCAAAAGCCTCAAAATTTTATATTTGTGACGAATTTATTATCCGTTAATTTCTATTAAATTTATCATTAATCTAATTTAGCAATTTGATGGTAAAATTTAACGAAAATTAACGGAGTGTAAATTTGTCATAAGTATATCAATTTAGAGATTTTAGGGGTTGAAAATTACTTTGGAATAAATTTATCACATATTAATCAGTTTGGTGTTTTTTGTATTATTAACCCCTAAAAATGTCTTCTCTTTTTTTTTTTTTAATTCTCCTATATTGGAGCTTAGGTGAGATACTTGGTCTCAAAGTACGCCAAAAGCCCGCGTCCAACTTACACAGCTTAGTTTTATTTTCCTACATTGAGTGACTTGAAAGATATATGAGATGTCCGCGACATCAACATTCAAGCGCCTGAACATGCATCCCTTTGTTATATATACTGCTTCCTCTAATCTAAAGTCCATCATATTCACATCCGGACATATCTAGCTTCGATACATCAATATGGCTATTCTTACGCCGAAGCCTCGCTCTTGCGTGATGATCGCCCTTCTACTGGCGATGGTTTCAGTATCGAAAGCGGTACTTGATGCCCATTACTATGACCGGACATGTCCACAAGCTGAGAAAATCATATTGCAGACGGTCCAAAATGCCACGAGGCACGACCCCAAAGTCCCCGCTCGCCTCCTTAGGATGTTCTTCCATGACTGTTTCATTCGGGTATGGACATCTGCAAACTTATCAGCAAACTCTCTCTCTCTCTCTCTCTCTCTCTCTCTCTCTCATGCGTGTCGTTGGATGGTGCATGCACACAGGGATGCGATGCATCGTTGTTGCTCGACTCTACTCCTGGAAACAAAGCAGAGAAAGATGGTCCTCCTAATATCTCAGTTCGAGCATTCTATGTGATCGATGATGCCAAAGCAAAGCTTGAAATGGCATGTCCACAGACAGTCTCTTGTGCTGATATCATCGCCGTTGCAGCTAGAGATGTAGTCACCATGGTAATAACCAAAACTCCCCAAGCGAGCCAATTCTACCTCATGATGCGCATTGTGTGCATGATTGTTTCTTTATAATTCTCATAATTATTCTGAGCTTTATGCCGAATCTAACAAAAAGGAAGCGCGCTTGATATCTTCCATGTTCATTAACTTAGTTCTACCATGTTGGCAATTACTAAATAAGATTCACTCAAGAAACTTCAAACAACTCTTTACTGATGAATAATGGTAACGAGTGAGTGTAGTAAACTCAACCATCATTTCGGAAAAAGCCTAGGCTAACATAGTTATGAAATTATACCAGCGAGCCCAAGAGAAAAAAGGAAAAGAATATCGAATAGCTTCCCACCTTATTACTGTATTTTGTGGTCATGGAGTTATCACTTGATTCGCTTGAAAAGGGACTCTCTCCATAATAAAAATTAATAAGTTGCTCCACACATTGAAAGAATTACTAACGCCTCGAGATAGCTATTGTGGCATAATTTTGTCTATTGCTTTTATTGTTAAGGCTGGAGGGCCATATAGGAACGTGCCAAAAGGCAGAAAAGATGGAAGAGTATCAAATGCTTCAGAAACGGTCAACTTGCCAGCACCAACATTCAACGTGACCCAACTCCTTCAAAGCTTTGCCAAAAGAGGCTTAGGCCTCAAGGACTTGGTTGCACTATCTGGTGGTCACACTCTTGGCTTCTCTCATTGTTCCTCTTTTGAAGCCCGGCTTCGTAACTTCAGTCGGATTCATGATGTTGATCCAACCTTGAACCATGCATTTGCACAACAGCTGAAGAATAAATGCCCTAAGCCAAACGGGGATCGAGATGCAGGACAGTTTCTGGATGCCACATCACTAACCTTCGACAACGTTTACTACAGAAGACTCGTGGCGGGTGAAGGTGTGTTTGGGTCAGATCAAGCACTGTACAGTGATTACAGGACAAGGTGGATGGTCGATTCGTTTGCCAAAGATCAAAGTCTGTTTTTCAGGGAGTTTGCTGCTTCTATGGTAAGACTTGGAAATGTTGGAGTGCTACATAATGGAGAAGTGAGAGTAAACTGCAGAACGGTAAACTGAGAGAGAGAGGAAGGAGGGGGTGGGAGAGGGGAAGGGAAGTTTTGGGGGAGGGAGGGAGGGAGGGAGTGATTTGCTGATTTCTTTTGTTTCCCATTTCCGTGTTTGTTTCTGATTCAATAAGAGCTAAACTTTGTTGATGGTGTAAACATGTTGGGCTGGGTTCACTCCCCGTGGAGATCCCAATGAAATGCAAACCCAAAGGCTTAAGCCCTACGAAGAAATTAATGGGAAGTTATATTTATTTAGGGTTTCTCCCTAATTATGTGACAGGGAATAGTATGATCTATGTGAGGCAGTAGTAAGAGAGAAAGAGAGAGCAGAAAATCTAAGAAAGAGAATATTGTCCAGTTTTCATCAAGCTAAAAATTAAAGGTCAATTTCGAGTTCTCTTGAATTAAAATTTCATTAGCATGCATGATACATTATTCTCAAATCTAATTGGTTTAATTTTCACTCGGAACTTGCTACATTAGATTTTTCGTGAGTTGAATCAAACCTGCATTTTAGTATAATTTATCCTTGATTTCTTATGTTCATGTGTATTATCAAGAATGGTGTTTATTATTTTATTGTTACTATATACCTTTAGTATTAACTAGTAAAAACTTTGTTCACCCAATTTTGTTAATGGTGAAGATCTTGCATGAACTCTAGTTGTGTGGTTTTTTATCTCCTCACACTAGAGAGGTTTTCTACATAAAATTGCATTGTGTTTACAGGTGCCTAATTTTTATATTCTAGTAGATATATACTCTATCATGTTGTTTTATGCTCTTACTCCACACATACAAAACTACTTTTTAGTCCCTAAAGTCAGCCCTATCAGTTGGACAAAATATTGGTGCCTCTTGCGTAGCCAGCAAATCAAGAAAGAAGAACCTGAAATGGTGACACATGTCCAAAGTGGGCCCCAATGTCAGGCTTCCCTGCTCACTCTTTTCTCTCACCTTTCCCCTGTCCCCTCTCTCTCGCCCAAATGCCAAATTCCCCTGCACGTTCTCTCTCTTTTCTCTCCCTTGCACGTTCTCTCTCTCTGTTGCCCTCTCTCTATTCCACTGAGCCATTGTCCGACCGACGAACTTCATGTTGGCGGAGGCAACCTCTCGAAGTGGAGGTGAACCTGCGCAGTGGTTCATCGGATGAGGGTTCGGTCATGACTCGGAGGGAGAAAGAAAGCATAGCCGGCAGGGGCAGCAAGGCGTCGCCAAATCAACGTCATGGCTCATCAACCAAACGAGCGCAATGGCTCGTCCGACAAACCACCACACGGCTTTGCCTCGATGTTGCCTTCGCCATCATGAAGGTCGTTAGTTAGATGAGGGCATGGTGGCTTGTCCGATGAACCACTGCGCAGCTCCATCTCTACCTTGAGAGGCTGCCTTCGCTAGCAAGATGTTGGTCGGTCGGATGAGGACTCGCTGAGGTAGAGACGGGGTGGTAAAGAGAGAGAGAGAGAGAGAGAGAGAGAGAGAGAGAGCAGGGGAAGTTTTAGGGGTGTGCAGGGTCCGGGTGGGCGGTTCCAGCCTAGAACTGAGAACCGCTCGCTAAGAACTGGTTCCAAAAAATTGAAATTAGGAACCACCCGTTGTTGCATGGAACTGGTCTCACCAATAATAATATCGTTTTTCAAATTCCGCTGTGAGTACTTTTCATATCAAGAAATATTTTTCTTTAAATCGAACTGGCTTAATTAAGGGTACCATTTTTCTTTATTTCATTGGAAAACACTATCAAATAAGAGAAATAGGTTTTTTTTTTCCTATTTTTGAATCATTTCAATTGAAATCTAAAATATTTTTTAAGTTCAAGATTCCGAATAATTGTCATATGTAGATAATCTTTTCCTTTATTCTCTAACAACGCTCAATCTCTTACAACATTTGCTTTACTGAGTTTTTTTTTTTTTAACAATTCCGCTAGTACTCCATATATTCTTGAACCTAGTGTTATATGTGAATCCCAAAAGTATCTTTTGAATGAGCCATTTGTTGAGTTGTTGAAAAGCAGCTTACACACTTTACTAAATTCTTATTAGAACATAGAAACCATGAGAGAAGATGGAGTCCTAAATTTAGATTTGCTAATTAATAATTTCGAAATTTATTTTAATATTAAAAATCAATATATTATTATAATGTAATTGGTCCGGTACGGGTGGGCGGATCCGCCCATGGAATCGGGAACCGGACCGGTACCCCCACCGGTTCCCATAAATTGGAATCAATTCTCTCAAGAACCACTAGTTTCCTCAAGAACCACCGGTTCCAAGCGATTGCAATCCGGTTCTAGGCGGTCCGGGCGGATCTCGGTTCTTTTGCATACTCCTAGGAAGTTTGGCATTTGCAAGAGAGAGAGAGAGAGGGGGGAGAGTGGAGAGAGGAGAGCGTGCGGGGGAATCTCATGTTTGGGGCCCACTTTGGGCACGTGTCACCATTTCAAGTCATTTTTTTTTTTTTGTTAGCTGCACAAGAGGTATCCAATATTTTCTTAAGAGTTGAAATTTCCTCATTCTTCGAGTATAATTATGATATAAGAATTCAAGGCTCAATTTTTTAAGGTTCAAATCTAGGTAAAGCACTTTGATGGCTTGATTAAGAAAAAATTTCAAACGTACTGTAAAATAAATATGTAAGGCCTTTATTTTTGTTAATTAGCTGAATATGTAAAGCTTACATAGTGGAAGGGTATGAAAAAGTAAAATGCATTTATCTAACGTTACGGAACGATGACTTCTGAACGGAAGTCCGACTATCTTCCTCTGGTGAATCTTTTATTTGATGTCAAAAGCTACGACCATGCTTGAAGCAAATTACCAATCAAAAGTATCAGCTAATCCATCCTCTATTAGGAAAAACTTTGAAATGTGTTACGATAGGATTCCCAGCCAATTTTCACCAAAGATAGAAATTTTTGCATGTCAAAATATTATCTCCAATCGAGAAAATATTGGATGGTCTCGGACCGCCAAGTCAGCATGGTCTCCGACCACTCACAATGTGCCATGTGGAGAGGCGTGGCCCTGCTGGAGCTCCTGTACAAAAGTAGGCTTTTTCTCCCTCTCTCTCTACATCTTTATGACTCGCTGGTGTTCCCGCAAAGCCCGTCCTGCACCAAAAGGGAGAAAGATAGAAGGAACAAAAGTCGTTGGACAGAAGTTTGTATTTATCATAGGCCGAGCGCATAAGCTAATAGAACTCACAGTAGTTACTTGATCTCCTTCCAGAGAGTTGAGAGAGAATTAAGAGAATTATTGCCAGTATAATGAGCGAAACAAGGACCTGCAGTTTAGATCATAATAAGCAATTGCTCTCTCTTTTGTTTTGTTTACTACTCTTCAGCACATTGTTCATAGACCAGCCAAATAGTGCAAGATATATGGTCGTAAACTCACCACGATGGGGCTGTATCTGGGTTCGACTGCAAGGATGTAAGATTTCCTGTCAAAGTTCACCAAAGGAAGTTTGTTTAAGTAGAAAGAATCAAATCAATATCTATACAACCGAGAGAGAGAGAGAGAGAGGAACCTTTTGTTCAGGAGGCCATAATCTCTGCAAGCCTTTTGTATACCCACGGTTATGTTTAATGTTTTTGTAGCATTAGGATCATTCTTGTCAACCTATAGGAGCCAAAAGTGTAATCTGGTGAGCCATGTCTCTAGACTGTATGTCTAAAGAACCATAGCGTGGATAGCATCGAGATGGAAAAACAGGGAGGCGATTGAAAGCATCAACTACCATTACAGCCAAAAGTTGCAACAACAGATCATCAAGAAAATTCCGCCCCGCAGTCAGGAAGCATAAGGGAGAGATTCCGCAACACTTCTGAGACTTTAGTCGTAATCTCTCTTGTTATTGAGCGCTGCCACTAAAGGAGAAGTGGCTTCCCATACAAAACTATCTTTGCAGAAGACAAAACTTCAATTTTTTTCACTTCAGAGGCATAACGGAGCACTGTCGCGTCCACTTCGGATTTAAGATAGGTAGCCTTTACATACAGTCTGGTTTGCTGTATCCCAGTCAGATCAGAGAAGATTTTGCAGGTTATAAAGTCTAGTACATTTTCAAGTAAGAAATAGCTAAAATTACGTGGATAAAAGACAGCGCATTCTAGTTTTTGACGTTCATACCTTGGACTTCAGCATACACGAAAAATCATAGGCTCAGCCTTGACAAATGATGAATGGTTGGTGATAGTCTTAAAAGCTATATTTCTGTCATGCCTCGATCTAGTTCTTCATTATGCCTCATTATTTCCTCATGTCTAATGGCCCAGTAAAACTATCTTCTGAATGCCTAGTGCCAATCAAGTTCTTTAGTATGCCTAATCATTTCATCGTGTCTAGGATAGAAAATTTCAATGATGAAAGAAAATACCGGCAAATCATTTTGTTACCTTTCTTGATCTTCACTACGCCTCTGAAAACTTCAATATTGTTGTAGCATAAAGCTAAATATCCCCTTGTTATTATCTAAAAAAGTTAGAAAATTTGGCAAAGGAGCTTCTCCCAGATAATCAAAAGATTAATGGAATTGACAAGAAAATATAAACTTCAAACGCGCAAGTGTGTGTGAGAAGAGGGGGTCAGGGGAAAAAGTGCAAAGAGAGGGCCTGTAGTATGTTCATGAGAAAAATTTCCAGGGAAATTTAGTATAGATAAAATTATAAGACGGATAGCTACCTTGTATATTTTTAATATATGGAGACGTGTGAAGCAAAAACTCTCGGTCATCGCTAAAGCACACCACCATTGTGAAGAATTGATCTTGTGCCTGAAAAATAACCCAAAATTGGAATATAGCAGGATCCCTTAAAGTAGACATGTATGTCAAACGGTCTTCAACATGTGTCAAAGCATTTGTGACCATCTCATTCAAACATTGCACCGCCTTCACCGATTTCTCCTCATATTTCAAGTCCTACGTAAATAGGGCCAACCACAGAAGAGAAAAATTAAAGATGTGCATAAGACACAAAATTCAGCTTTATAGGTGCATAATATCTCAACAATTCATCTACAAAGCAGGCAATGGAAAATAAACTTTACATGGTAAAGGGGCTAAAGCAATCAACGTAAGGACTTAATATTCCTGAATCATGTTGAAGAGGCATAGCTCGAGTTTGTCTACATATTTACTCCAAAATCTGACGAGGCCAAAACATGCGTGGCTTCGGAATCTCATTTAAATCTTCCAAATAATCTTGAATAATGTTTTGTTTCTGATATTCACATCAATAAAACAAATCAAAAATCCAAAAAAGGAAAATGCAGTCATTTATTGGGCGGTGATCTGAACATTCACTTATTGTATACATCTGTTTTCGATTATCTAATAAATTAATTAAGTAGATTATCCTTTTCATTTATTTCAAAAGTTCCATAATCCCTTCCTGAACCAGACATTAATCTATAAATTCATTTGGCTCTCACGCTCTTGTTCAGAAAAATATATAATGTGCAGAAAAAGATAAAGAGAATTTCGGGAATTACGTATATAATTCATTAATAGATAAATAATAGAATATGATTAAATGGAGCTATTTGCTAATATCCCTTGGCAAGAGAGATTTCCAAGACTGTTCCTCATTGACCTTCAGGCGCGGTTATGTGGCTATTCTGAGTGACTTACATTAGTTTATATACTATGATTTCATCTATTGATTTTGATGTCATGGGCTTCAACAAGATTTGATGGGCTGGGTCCGCCTCATACAGTCCAGCCCATCATCATTTATTAAAAAAGGAAAATACAAAAGAAAGAAAGGTAAGCGGCAGAAGCGGGAGCATGCAAGAAAAAGAAAGAAAAGGTGAAGAGACGGACAGTTCTGCAAGGGAGAAGAAATAGCATCCTTGAGATGAAGATTCGACCGGGAAACCTTATTGGAATCCACTGAAATTTTAGTATGTTATTTGTGAGATCAACATCTATAAGTTGATTAATTTTGTTTGATAAAATTTTTCTCCAAATTGTCTCTAAATTGTCTCTAAATTTCTCTAATCTTACATAGATCTTTTCTAGTTTTGTGTTATTCCATTTTTGAGGTGATGCCGATGTATTGTTGTTTTATCAATGAGCCTCTAACTGTGTGAGCAGATGAATTATTGAGTATCCCGCAATTCATGGTGACTTAGTGGAAGTTTTGAGCGGACCTGTAATTTTTTCCATATTAGGTTCTCCGCATAAAAATTTGTGGTGTTGTTTCTACCTTGTTTCTAATTTTCAGCATTGCAATTACTAGTTTTGTGATCGATAATGCTGGAATATTGTGACTAGTTCCTGCTGAGGTTGATTCAATGTTGGTTGAGTTTTAGGGAATATATTGATCCTTAGAAATGTTTAATTCTTAGTGAATTTTTGTTTCTCCCCCAACAAATTGACATCAAAATGAATTGTACATGCTATTCCCGAAATTCTAGAAATGTGTTGCCCCATGTATAATTCAATGTTCCTGCTGATTTCTAGAAAAGTGTTGCCCAATTTGTCGGGATCGACAAAGATAGAGACGGAATATAACAGAGTCAAAACCATGCAGAATGCAGTCGATCCTTTATTTCACATGCTACCCCAGCTCACAATTTTTTTGTAGAAACTTCAGACTTCCGTGAGATCTTCTTAACCATCTGAAAAGAATGAAGGCGAGTATAAGCGGTACCAACACATGTTCTACAAAACCTTTATTAGCTTCTTTGAGGAAGGGGCCGAAATGATGACCAAGATTACTCCGAGCAGCAAGAGCGATCAGCAGGTTGATCACCTTTTTAGCAAGGAAGTTCCTCAGCGTCCTCCGGCTCAGCCAAATCAATGACCCACACAAGCAAGAAGACATCGAGTTAGCAGAGCGCGAAAAGAACTCAGAGTCGGTCAAAGAAAAACTGTGGTCATGAATCTGATCGGTGGGAAAAATTTGATCTGAGAAAGCCAAAAGCAAATGAAGAGGAGCCTTTTTAGAAGATATTTTACAAACATACGCCAAATATATTGTACTGACTAAAGATGTCATAATCATATTAAATGCTGCATTTCCTAAAAAAATGGAAAAGAATCGTTATTAAGCAAGAGTCTGCTGCTACAGGAAATCAAGGAAAATGGAAGGAAAACACTTGCCCACAAAGATTCTGGCTTTAACTTGCAAGGTGGTGCAATAAACCGTGGCATTCGCAATGAATGTTGTAATCGTTCAATCAACCGAGAACGATGCCACGTAACATTGCAACACGGGAGAAATATAAGTGGGGACGAAATGGTTCTCATTAGCCAGCCATCAAAAGAGGCGAACATACTGCCTCGAGGGAAATCTACTCCACAAGACTCTATGCCTTGGGACAGGTCAAGGGGGTCATGGTTATGGGCAAGTAAACTAGTAAGGTCTTCAGCTGATAAGACCAGAAGTTTTGGGCTGATGGAGCACGCGGAGGACCGACTCGTGCGCTGTGATTGTGACTGCCAAATGACATTCAGCAAAAATCCCAAGCGACAAGCAATGTGAAAGGGGGTAAGAGGATACAAATGTCTGAACCTTCCTTGTTTCCAGCCACGCTCTGCACTCCTAACAAAGGATGTGCATTTCAGATTAAGCCAAATCCAACATTAGGAGCTAGTTTCGCTGGTTGACGGATCATACACTGTTGCTCCAAATAAGGCCATCAACAAACAAGTAAACTTCAATCCAATCAACGCTGCACAAAGGACAACCTGCTGCTACTTTCCTGTGATGGCTCATTTCCAGTGACATCGCATGATTCTATATTCCATAACAACTAAAGCATATACATCCTATACGATCACGAGGCAAAAGCATATCTGCGCGCGTCACACAGAGAGAAATACTTACAAGCTTTCAGACTCATGTCAACTCCATCCGGCATCCCGGTAAAGCGGTCGCGATTCTGCAATCTGAGTTCATTAAACCAACATATTGAGAGGTCACCATCAACAGAAAAGCAGAACGATTGCACCATCATACAAGTATGTACGTGACTGTACCGTCGATCACGACCTCACAAGACGCTTCAGCCGTTAATTCAAAAGCTCTGCCTCTTCGACTGCCAACCTCATTCTACCATCGAAAGAGACATCGTTTCGCTCCTCGTGAATCGCCAAGGGAGAGAACGGAGAGAAACACAAACCCATGGAGAGACGGAGAGGTACAATTTCCAGAGGTCGTGACAGGGCAAGGAGGAGACAGTGGAGTGGTCCTCACTGTGGTCGAGAATCTGCAAGACGTCGTGTTAAATCGAAGAGAGCTGGAAGTCGAAGGAATGCGGAAGCAATCGCGATTAGATATCCGCTTTGGCACTCCAGAGCAGCTTTTCAGCAGGCCCGTTACGCCTCCAACACCGGCTGCTCTTCTGCTGCCACTGGCGATGCCCCATGGATAATATAGACCTTAGCATAGATGATCAATGATCATATATAATCATGAATCAGTGTTATATATTTATATATGTATGTATATGTGTATATATATAAAGTCGTAGATTAAATACAACAATTCGAGACTGTTCAGATATTTTACGGCCTAACACTCTAAAAAAACATCTAACTTTAGCTTTAGTCCCAATTGTACCCTACACTTTTCTTGTTTAATAATAAACCCAACTTTAAGTTTAGTCCCAATTCTAGTATATATATTTTTTTATCTTATAAAAACCCTAAATTTTAGGCCCATATCCAATTCTACATTAAATTTTTTTTGTCTTATAAAAAAATCCCCAACTTTTATTCCCAAATCCGCCCCATTAACCCTCAATCCGAAATCATCATTTATTGATCTTATGTGGTATTTTCACGTCATTGCTCAACTTGTTTCCCCAAATTTCATATCCAAGAAGCATTCCTTTGAAGATGGATTTCCATATTGGCCCAAATAACGTCTTCTTAGATATGAAATTTGGGTAATAGCTAGGGCAATTTAGGTTTGGCTTTTATCAATGGCTATTATTCTAAAGAGAGTTTTCTTTCCATCTCACTTGGGATCTTCAATTTTGTGCTTGGTCTTCAATTTCTCATGTTTGGAAGTGTTCCAGAGAGCTCGCCCTCAAGGCACTCGAACAACTTGTGCTTGGGAGTTTCCCATCTCTAAAAAATTTCAAACATGGGGTTAATGGGGATAGATTATGACTTCAATAAAAATTGGTTGCTTTTTATGAGACTAAAAAAATATTTGGGTTAAATTGGGATGAATGGTAGAATTGAGACATGACCTAAAGTTGGGGATTTTCATGGGATAAAAAAAAGTTTACTTTAGAATTGGGACTAGACTTAAAGTTGGAGATTTTTTATGAGACAAAAAAAGTTTAATACATTGGAACTAGACTTGAAGGTTTATTTCAGTGTATTAAGCCCAAAAGAGGTGGCCACAATAAAATAAAACAAAACTACTTAGAAAGTTGTGTGTGAGGAGATACATGGTAAAGAAAAAGTGGGACTCAAGAAGAGATTTGCGTATTCACGGCCACCGACTATAGCATCATGGACTACTTATCGCCTTTGGTGTTTCACTTGGTTTTGAACGCTCACCGAAAGTATCATCATTGTCTGTGAAATCATCGTTGATGCCATTGTTGAGATGTGTCATTTTCTGATTAGTGTTAAATCGATCAATGGTTCGGAGTTGAAGTGATTGCAGGTTTGACATCCTGAAATTCGACCTCGTCTCGATTATATGGATGGTTGTTTCATCGACGTGCCTATGGTTATTTTACTTTGAGCTGGTCCCTCACAAATTGACTAATTTATTAGGTGAGGCCGTTAAGAGATATAAATGTAGCAAACTAGAGGATTCGATCGGAAATCGATCGCTCGATCATAGTAATCAGCAAGGATAAATATGACACCGTTATAATTGAATTGTGATCGGATATAGGTCAATTCGATGGGATCACGTAATTGAATTATAGGTGATTTCGCATGATTGCAAAATTTGCGTCAAACGACACTAACCCGATTTTCTATCGAAATTATACTTGAGACACGTAATTGAAATCTTGCGATTTTTACGACACCGAGAGTTAGCTACAAGTCAGAGATGCACAAACGTGGATTGAAAATTATCGACCACGGGTCGAACGCATTAAATCGGAGACCCTTTTTTGTTCAGAAAATATCGGAGACCGTTTTTTATCACGAAATCGAGATGCAAGTGGGATCAATTGGTGAAGAAAAATACCAATTTGATCGATGGTAGGTTGATTGAATTTTTAGAGACTGAATTGGATTAATTTGAGGAGGATTTTTGGTTCAATTGGAGAGAAATCAAGCCAAATTCGTGTGTCCCCACTACCCACGATGTTTGGACCATCTCAAGTTTCTAGAAGAGATCCTTGGTGGTTGATTTGAGGCCAAGAGACCAGCTAGTGGTGGGAGACCAAAGGGATGGGGACAGATTGGTCAAGGGGACCAAGGTGGCCCCCCATCCAAACCGGTTCCCTCTCTCCTTAGCATCGTCGACCACCTCTATCTCCTCTTCTTCTTGCTGCTTTGAAGTCCCAGCAACTTAGAACAGAAGCTAGCAAGTCGCCAGACTGCCTCACGCCATCGCCGTTCGCCTTCGCTTGTCGCTTGCTACCCCCGCACGTTCGCCTAGCCATGTGATCATCTCTACCATTCCAGATTGTCCCCTTGTTCCAGACACGATCCCAGACAACCTTCGGAGCTGCTCGGGCCCGTACCGCCGTCGCTGGAGCTCCCTCCGACCCCGTGAAGCATTGTCCAGCCTGCTTGGACTTAGTTCAACTCATCTCGGTCCATCCTTGCCTCAACCGAGCCTCCATCTAGCCATCTTAGCCCCTAAACAAAGAGCAAAAGAGTGGGTTTCCAGCAGCGCTTAAGGCCCGTTTTGACCCACTTCCTGACCCCGAAAGCTAGGCCCGCTTTGGAGTGGATTGTCCCTTGCCGCGTCCTTGTCGTTTTGAACCGAGTAGTTCGATAATCAAGTGAGTTTAATTTACTAATCCTCACTTAGTAGGTTAATGATGCTTAAGAGTTGATTAGTTTGAATTAAGCATGGATTAGGTGGTTAGTTATATTAGATTAGTGGATTTAATCAATTACCGATACATGTTAGGTGAATAGTTGGTGCACTTAGAGCCTAGACAAGCTCTAGTATTTAACTAGAGTGGTTCGGTAATTTTCTAGGCCCATCTCAGCTTCCAATTAGGCTTTAGGCTTTACTGAGCCTAAGTTGCATTTATTACATTTATTTATTAATTTCCGTAATTATTTAATTAATTATTTATTTTCAGAAAATTAAATTGGGATAGCCGATGACCAGAATTTTATGCTGATTGTGATGGTATGATCTGTTTATTTAATTGAGCTCAAATTTATGCTGATTTGGTGTGATTTGTTATTTATTTTCAGTAATTAATTGAAAATTAACCGAGCGTCGGTTTACAATGCCAAAAACATTTTGGTGGGCCTTATGAAATGGTGAAATTTTCAAAAAAGAAATTATGGTATTTTGGCTAAGGCGAACCATGTTCCCATACATGGCTATTTTTATCGGGTGTGATAAAAATGACAAATTGATTTGAGGATCAGAGTTGTACAAACTATTATCAGCTTTAGGCGAGCTATATAGTAAAACTTATTAGCTTTGGGCAAGCGTTATAATTTATCGGCTTTGGGTGAGCATTATTAGTATACTATATCGGCTTGGGAGTCCTAATATATCAGCTTTGGGCAAATAGTATACTATATTATCAGGTTTGGGCGAGCTATATTATCTATATTTTTAGCTACGAGCGAGCGGACTTGATTGATAGGACATTATAGATAATATTGATTGAGTTGACCGAGAAGTGGTCATAATGACATGTAATCGACTAAGTCGATTGATCAATGGTTCGATCTGATTTGATTAGATGGTATAGTTTGTTAGTATTTATTGACTCAACTGTTTGACAGGAAGGATATGAGGTTAAGGTAAGTCCTCTGACTCGTGTTGTGCTTAGGCAACCCTCAAGGTGTATTTGCTTCCTAATCCTGTCTTAGGAGGGTAGAACTTGCTAAGACGTCGTCTCACCTCGTTGTGGGATAACATTTTAGGTCCTTAGATGACCGCTTCTCAGTTTTTTGGACGACCCAAGAGTGTTACAGAACATGCATCTTATTTTCCGTTGCCTGAGAGCCCTAGGGGCTGGACATATGAGTTAGTGAGCTCCACGGTTTGGGTTAATGCGAGTATCACCCACAAGGTGCCCCATTGATACAGATTGTGGTATCGCTATGCTCAAGATGGTCAGAGAGAGGGTCATATTCTGGAACCTAGGATTCCTTTGTACATCCTTGAAGGCCACTTTTGGAAAGGGTACTACGGATCCCCAAGGAGGTTCGGTCATAGATACAGTAGACCCGAATCTTGAAGTCCCCGTGTCCTCGGTGCATTCTGCTCAAGGCTCCAACTGGAGTGTGAAAGAATGAGAGATCGTGGAGGACGATGAAGGGCAAGATGAGGACCCGTAGTTTGAGAAAACCCCCACCCTAGTTTGTAGATTTTTTTTTTTTCCTAATTGGTTTGAGTAGGACTTGACCTATCTAGTTCGTATTGTATAATATATATTATGGTTTGCAATGTATATAAGTGTGGTTGTTTAAATTTTTAAATCTATGGCCCTATTTTCCTATCTCATTATTTTATTGTCATGGATTATTTATATGCTTCCGCATGCGTATTAAAATGAATGGATCGGCGATGCGTTCTGGGACGTCACTATTTAATCAACTAGTGAGGGATAGGCGCACGTCTAAGGATCGGGGTGTGACACAATCTCCAAAGCGGAACCACCAAGTGGGGCCGGGATGGGCCCAAAAATAGGTCTCGATGTCCACAGACCCCTGCTGAAATAGCCCCTGAAATTGGGTCCAAAGAGCTGAAATCGGTGGCTGGTTCGAGCATGGCTCGAGGCTAGGTTCAGCAGCTGTGGGTGGTGGTGTGGGCCATGATTGGAATGGTTATGAGTCGGGTCGAGCTACGGCTGCTGGACGTGCTGGAACGGGCTGCTAAATGGGCTTCGAAGGCGGGCCAACGTAGGCGGATGAGGGGACGGCTTCGATGGAGCAAAGACAGGCCATGATGGAGGTCAACCAAGGGGATTCTGCTGTGAAGTCTTGACCAAATTCTTTGTGGCCGAAAGGAGGAAACTCGATGGGTGCACGTGAGGAAGAACGGATGAGGGTGGGGGTGTCGGTGGGGCACGGACTTGCAGGGAAATAAAACAAAAGGAAACGGAAGGAGACGAGGGAATCCGTCGACGCCAGTAGAGAGAGAGAGAGAGAGAGGGGTGTGAATTGGTTTGATAAGAGACTTAGTCAAAGGGAAAATGAAATTGAAGACTTGCAGAAGAGCTGTCGGTGGGGTAACGAACCGAGAGAGAGAGAGAGAGAGAGAGAGAGAAGGAAAACGTGTGGCCAAAGGGGGTATACGTGAAGGGGCGCGGGACCAAGGGAAAAAGAGAAAATAAAATAAAACCAAAATTATAATTTGCTCAACTTCAAAATAATTTTATCAATTGGTCATCCTAGGGCCAATTTCTTCACCAATTGCACCATTTGAAGTCTACTTGAAGATTAAGATAAGACAGTCCCTTTATCCCACGAATTTCCCTCAAATCCAAATTCTATTTCAATTTTCTCGAAATCCGATTTCTGAACAAACTTTTCCAATTGACGTCTGATTTGATGCGAAAAAAAATCCACGAAATTCCCTGTCATTAATTCACTCACACCATATGCCAAAAATCCATTCAAATTGGTCAAATCGAATTTCCGTTTGTTTTCCGAAACGTCCGAAACGATTTTCCGCAAAAATCCTGAACTCGCCGGAAATTCCTCTAAAGATGAGTCGACGTTCCTAAAATGATTTGTGACATACGACGAACTTTCAATTTTGAAATTGAGTTCAAATTCATGGTTAATTTCAATCAGACGCGATTTTAGCGTAACCTAACCTATTGGGTAACTTTTAGAAATTTTTAATGCAAATGACTCGTGGTTGATTTTCTTCATGCTACAATGAACCCCTTCAACACATTGACAATTAAAAATCTCGAGAATTCAAATATGGACACATGGTACCAAAACAATAGGAAAATCAGTCTAGTGCTGGTCGACAATAATTTTGTAACTTAAGGGAATTACCCACATTTAGCCACACATTTCTATCAAACCGATCTATCTCTGATTTCTAATCGACTTATATCTGTGCTATAATGACCTTAGTAGATGAGTACGGTCGAGTAGTCGATTTTTGGTCGAATCCTCAAGTTTATTGCATTAAAATCTCTTAATGACTTTACCTGATAGTCTAGTTATTTTGTGAGTGGTCATCTCAACGAAAAACACTATAGTCACGTCGATGAAAAGCCCAACTTATCCAATCGAAATCAGAACATGAAATTTAGGATGTCACATCTCTTGTTTGCAGAAATAAAGTATTATCCCACACTTTACTTAGGTTTTTAATCAAATTATAATGAATTAGTGGCGACTCTTAATTGAATTGAATTGTATGTTAAATTGAGTCAATCAAGACCCCAAAGTTGTGGTATGAGCATGGGATAGTCCACCCTAAATATAGACTTCGTAAACCATTAGCTTTCCTTTTGGTTGTTTACCTTTAGAAAGGTCTCAACACAATATAATTCTAATTATAATATCTTTTATCTCCTGCTAATTCAATCAAATAAGGCAATCTTCCCAATTTTATAAATCCCCATTTGCTGTGCATACGCAATCTTATTAATCTCTAATGAGCTTGACTGAATTTTGCTATCCCGCGTTTAGTTCAAATAATTCAATTAAGCTTAGAACCATTCCTTGCTTTGGTCCATTAACTCAAATGCAATATTATATGGGCTTAGTTAAAATACTCATAATATTTATATGCAATTCAATTAAAATTTATGTTTATGAGTCATAATCGATCCCTAATTTTCTATTTCATTCGTTCATCCTTAGAGTTATGGAACAGTAGAGGAGGAGATGTGGGAATTGGCAATTGGTTTGAAAAATATCGAGGGGATGAACGAGTGGAATCGAAAGTTAGTGGCGGGGGGTGGGGAGGACGGTGGGATTGGCCGCTGGTTTGGAAATTGTCGAGGGGATGAACGAATGGAATCGAAAGTTAGTGGCAGGGGGTGGGGTCTGGTCGGGGCGAAATTGCGGGGGCTCAGGTTGGGTCGGCTGGGGGCGAAGTAATTAGTACGACACGGCGTGTTGAATAAATTAAACGTCGAGGAGAGATTTTGGGGATTGTGGGGGAGGCTGTGGAGATCACGCGGGGTTTCTTTGATCATAAGAAGGTTAGGCTGGCTCTAATGGCTCGGCTCGGCCCGGCCCGGCCCCGGGGATTTTGTGCACCTTGGAATGAGTCAGTGGGAAAGCTGGTGATTTTGATATCGCCTTTTTCTTTTTCTTTTTTTAAGAATGATTTCAAACTTGTGTATCTGTATCCATATTTGCTTGAATGGGTAACATGCTGTTTGCATTGAATTGGGCTGTGAACACCCGATTAAAGTTCCACATGACAAAAGACTTTTTCATAGAAGGAAGTAACGCTCGTATTTATTGTCTTCGACAAATTTTTTGTTTGGCAGCTAACCGATTGCTTTGAGTTAGCGGGGCCGACAAGTAATGTCAAGGCGGTTTTTAAGTTGTAAGTATCGGATGAAGAAAATGGCCAATGAGTGATCTAATATACCATAATTTGGCTTTGATGTGGTTTAGATTGAGAGTTGAAAGTGGAATCTCTTTCTTAGACCGTAATATTTTAACAATCAAATTTTCTTTCTTTGTTTTTTTTTTCCTTAGCTCTCGAGAGACATTGAATTAGGTGAGTTTTAAATGATATTCCTATACTTCGTAATTGACATCGACATCTATCCACTGCATGTTACAAAATACCAATTCCAACTATTGTATTAATTCTCTTGTTGAGCTTTTCTTATGATTTACAAACACATCTTATTGAATAGAATAATCATAGAAACCTACCGTCGTGACTTTCTACTTAAATCTAAGCTCTTTGGCATAAGAATCGAACTCGCATTCACCGAATCTATGAGACCATAGGATGAGGTTGCTCATACTACTGAATCAATCTAAGTAATAATTTCCTCTTAATACAATGCTAAAATGTTTTTTGTGTCATTCTGACGTAGTACCTTTTAAATAGGTCACGAGCTAAAATGTTTTTCTTTTTTGTCTTTTTTTCCCCTTCTAACTCCTCTATAGATACATCCTAACAAGATTTCAAACATAAGCAGAACAATGCTCAAATTCAAATCAAACCTCAACAACGACTCAACTTCTATGTATACTCTTTTGGGTGTAAGCGACTCTGTCCACTCCAACTTTATGGAATTCTCTTCTCGATCATGGCCAAAGTGGAAATTAGGTCCGACACGTGATAAAATCTAAACGTGCTAATTCACTTGGCATTGTACCACTACAATGTCAAGTCAACCATTGACCATGTTTACTCCACGGGAAAAATTACCAAAAATGTTATAAATTTATTGCAATTGTACCAATTTAGTTCTAATTTTTTTTTTGTTAATTAAGTCTTAAACCTTTTATAATTGTGCTAGTTTAGTCATTCCTATCCAAAATTGGCCGAGTGCCAGTGACAATTTTTTAATAATATTTTATTTTATTTATTTATTTTTATCTTTTTTCCTTTTCCCCCTCTCTCTCTCTCTCTCTCTCTCTCTCTCTCTCTCTCTCTCTCTCTCCCTTCTTCCTTTGACTCTAGCAACTGGTAAGGGGGCTGGTTGGTCATCGAACTAAGGTGGCCAGGCAAGCTTGCCTCGCCGTCGTTGGGTGAGGGTGAGCTCGCCCGGTTGCCACTAGCGAGGTGAGCCCCGCTTGATTAGGCGAGGGCTCGGCTCACTAGTGGTTGGGCGAGCCAACGACGGTGAGGTAAGCTTGCCTAGCCGCCTTAGTTCGGTGACCACCCAGCCCCTTTGCCAAATCGTTAGAGCCAAAAAGAAGGAGGGAGGAGAAAAGAGAGAAAAAAATAAAAAATAATAAAAATTTTAAAAATAAAATATTATTAAAAGAAATTGTTCTTGGCGTCGATTGTTGACCACATCAACGCCGGCCAGCCAATTTTGGCCGAAATGACCGAACTAGCACGATTGCAAAAGGTTTAAGACTCAATTGACCACGACTGAATTGATACAATTGTAATAGATTTATGACTGTTTTGGTAATTTTCCTTCACTCCACATGATTGGACACCAAACCTCAAGGGATCGAACTACCTTAGCTATAGATTATTCTTCTTGACAATTGTGTCATTTCCAATTCCAACACAAAGTTGAAGATGAAATTGCATTTACATTGATAAGGTTGGAACAATCACCTCATCGAATTTTGAATGGTTGCAAGTTGATCAGTTCGGATCGTCCTTCAATTTTTTTTTTTTTTACAGTATCAATTTGCATTCGAAAAATTTAGGTGCAACAATTAAAATAATTACAGAAATGAATTGTTTTGTTTTTACACGGAACAAGGACGCCGCCAACCTAACAGAAGAAGAGAAATAGTTTAACATAGCAAAAAAACGTTTTAAAAAAGTCCATCTCCGTGCCCGTCACTACGCATTATCATTTTTGTTTGGCCGTTTCATTTTACAAGCACTTTTTTTCTCGAAGATGGCAGTCGCTGGAATGAGTGCAATTCGTCGTAGAGGAAATGGCATCAATCCGTGCACGCAACAAACGTGGGAAATATGATTATGCTACAAGTTCTGAAATGATCCCACACGCACCAAACGTGCGAAATCATCTTCACGTTTTATTCCAAATTCCCAGGTCGAGAGTCGCGCGTGGACCTGACAATGAACAGTGGAGAAACGAGCCCTATTTCCATTTTGTGTCAATAGCATTCATCAGCTAGTCAACTTTAGTGTCAAATAGCCTTCATCGGCTAGTCAACTTTTGTGTCCTACGCGTGAAACATGTGATTTCAAGCAGACCTCGAAATCAGATGATATTATTTGATTACTTTAAGCCTATAAGTACCCATCATTAAGGTCGCGTGAAACATGTGATTTCAAGCAGACTTCGAAATCAGATGATATTATCGGATTACTTTAGCCTATAAATACCCATCAGTAAGGTCTGGACACCCACCGAGAAGTTTTTACCGTCTAGTGTTCTTCTTCTATAGTTGGTCAGACACCTAAATCCAGAAAATTTGCGACTGAGAGATGTCTCCTCAGATTTCAGCAAAGCCATCTCCTTCTCCTGCTCTTGAAACAAGCCATGTCGCTGAACGCCGGTCGGGAAATTTTCATCCAAGCATATGGGGAGATTACTTTCTCAAATATGCTTCTGACTCCAACTCAAAGGTAGCATTTAAGCTAATCTTTTTCTGTTTTGGATCTCCTTCAGAAAATTTTTCTATGGTTATATTTTTTGGAAACTGAGTACATAAAATAATTATCTTATATTACTGGGCAGCATCCCACGTAATTTGGTAAAGAAAAAGAAAAGAAATTCCAGTTTAGGAACCCCGTGCATGTGTCGGTGCTTACTCGATTCAAAATGATTTTTCTTCTATCAATAAAACTAGTCATGGTGATATAATTTTTAAGAAATTTCGGTTCCTATTCATTGTGATCAATTGGGTCATAAAACAATATATTTCTTGCATCCTTACTAAATTTTTGTCATTTTCCTCTATTTTTAAAACTTTCAATTTCATATTATTGTAGTGTTCTCAAGATATAGCAGGGGAACGGATTGAGAGATTAAAAGGAGAGGTGAAAAAGATGTTGACAAGTGCTATGGATAAGCTTTCGCAAAAGTTGGATTTGATTGATCAAATCCAACGATTAGGACTTGCCTACCATTTTGAAATTGAGATAGACAAGGAACTGAACAAATCCATAGAAGCTATTTTGAATATCACTACGGCAATAATGATGAGGACCTACACACGACCGCTCTTCTCTTTCGATTGTTGCGACAACAAGGTTATGATGTTTCATGTGGTATGTCATTTCAAATTCTCATTGATCGATCAATTGACGAAATTTTATTGCAAACACTTGTTTGATAGCCAATTTGATTGATTAGAGTAAATGCATAATATCACTGAGATGTTTAGCTTACTCCAATTTTGATTTGCTTATTTGTTAAACTTTTTTCTCTATACAATTCTCATATTATGTGTTCTTCAAATTTTCTTGCTTTGAAAGGTGAATAGTACTTTCTTCCGGTTTCTTGGTTTAGTACATCATTTTTCCATTGTTTCCAATTCATGTAGATATTGTGCAAGATGTTTTTCAAGGCATCTCTTGATAGTGCTTTTTCCCACATTCCGTTTGGCTATACAGAAATCTTTAACAAGTTCAAGGACAACGAAGGGCATTTTAGCAAATCACTCATTGCTGACGTGCGGGGATTGCTAAGTTTGTTTGAAGCTTGCCATGTGGGGTTTCACAGTGATGATATTTTGAATGATGCACTTGCTTTTACTGTGACTCACCTTGAATCAATTGACAAAGGAAAAGTAAGCTGTAATCTCGGGAAAGAAGTGAGTCATGCCCTAAGCCAGCCAATCCACAAGGGACTATCAAGGCTAGAGGCGAGGCATTACATTCAACTCTACCAAGAGGAGCCTTTGCACAATGAAGTCTTGCTCTCTTTGGCTAGACTCGATTTCAATTTATTGCAAAAGCAACACCAGAAGGAACTCGGCAACATCACAAGGTTAACTTTGTGATAGCATGTCTAAATTGGCTAGATGTTCTAAGAACCCCAAATTTCCATGATTGATTCGTCCAATTTAAATTTATCCTTTGACAAAAGAAACGAAATTTGGATTGTTGTTCTAAAGTACTTTCTATGTATAAACTTAAAATTCTATCAATGATATGTTTGCCATAAATATGATTTATCGGTAAACTGTAGGTGGTGGAAGGATTTAGATGGAGAGAGGAAGTTCCCATTTGCTAGAGATAGGCTTGTGGAGTTGTATTTCTGGATGTCAGGAGTTTATTTCGAGCTGAAGTACGAAGCCACTAGAGAAATACTAACCAAAATGATCGTGATTGTTTCCATATTTGACGACATGTATGATATGTATGCCACATTGGAAGAAGTAGAAGTCTTCACAGAAGCAATTGAAAGGTACAGTTGGCACTCGGATGCTTTTATAATTTACCAATTCTATATTCTAATTTGATGAATTGTTAATTAGGGTCAAGTGTGATATTTTTTGAACATGAACTCAGGTGGGATGTCAATGCCAAAGATGGATTGCCAAAATACATGCAAGTGTGTTATGAGACACTTCTTGATTTGTATGATGAATTTGGCGACAAATTTACTAGAAAAGGACAATCATACTCCCTCTTCTATGCAAAAGAAGTGGTAAGCCAATCCAGGATACATCAATCAAATGCAATTTTTACTCTGTCCACTTGCAACTAAATACCGGGCTTTTGGATAAGCATGAGAGAACGTCATATATCCAAATCCACCAAATACATTAAAGTTAGACTACTGACATAGCTTTATGTTTGACAACGAATTCTTAGATGAAAAACCATCTGAAAGCATACTTTGCCGAAGCCAAATGGTTCCACCAAAACCACATGCCGACAATGGAGGAGTACATGCCCATTGCATCAACATCCATTGGCTGTGAATTGCTACTGGGGACGTCGTTTCTTGGAATGGGAGATGTCGTAACAAAAAATGATTTTGACTGGTTATTATACAGTGATTCTAAGATGGTGAAGGCTTCAAAAGTAGTTGCTCGACTCATGGATGATATTGCCGGACATAAGGTACGCAAAATCTATACTAGCAACAACATTAATTATCTCGATTGTCTTATTTTTTTTTTTTATCAATAGGAGAATTCACATAATTTCCACAATAAATTTGTTTATAGTCTGAGCAAGAGAGAGGACATTCGCCATCTTCAGTGGAGTGTTTCATGAAACAATATAGAGTTACAGAGGAAGAGGCTAAAGAGGAACTCCGTAAACAAGTGGCGGATGCATGGAAGGACATGAACGAAGAGCTACGCCATTCAAGTGCTGTTCCCAAGCTACTCCGCACGAGAATTCTTAATTTTGCACAAGTCTTCGATGTGGTGTATAATGATGAAAAAGATCACTACTCTCATGCTGGAACCAAGTTCAAAGAGCACGTGACTTCTCTGTACGTCGATCCATTGCCAATGTGATGGTTGGAAGAGCAAGTTTAATTACCAAGCGTATTTAGATTGCATTAGACATTGTCGAATCTGCACTGTGCATCACTAGAATTGTGTTGACACTAGATCATTGCTCTTCACCCCCCCTCCTTTTCTCTAGGTAGATCTCAATGCAAAAAATAAGGAGTCCATAAAAAATGGCATATTAGAATGTAATAATGTTCTATATATGCCTAGTTCAGTTTCTTGATCAATGTCATATGCAAAAATTACAATATCCAACAGAACTAGAACAAAGTTTCGCATTTTTGACAAAATAACTCATTTGTCGGTTGTATACCTGATCTTGTAATGTTTCAATCACTACACCCACGTGATATAAACATCAACCTACTTTGCATAGTGTTTATTATATTATACTTATCTATATCATCCTTCAATGTAACTAAACAATCTTTCTTAAGTCAAAGAAGTGGGATAACTGATAAATTAGTCATAAACTTATTTTACAAATGTCAATTCAGTCCCGAACTTTTCAATTTTTTTTTTTGGTTTAATAAGTAAGTATTATAGAGCAAATGAAGTACAACAACTTAGGGCATCCCCCGGCATTACAAATAGATCTAATAATTAAAAAAGATGGAGGTAGGAAGTCTCCACATAGTATGACATTTGACAAGGAAGATCTAATTTTTTGGTAAAGTGAAGCTCTATCTCTTACATTTCTATGCATCTTGGCTAAAACAATATGGATGTCCGTTAATTTGTTTTGACATTGTCTATGGTTGCACTCCATCCAAATGCAATATATGGTTGCTAGGAAAGACATTTTGAGGAGTCTCGCAATCAAATCTTTGTCCTTTGTCGCCCTAATCATCCATTGAAGTTTCTCATTCCATCCTCATAAGGACCGCCTAATCCCATGTTGTGCAAGCATACTTTGCCAAATGCTATACATCCATTCGCATTTGAAGAATAAATGAGTTCTGTTTTCTATAGCGGCCTTGGAAAAGTTACATTGGGTATGAACTAAGGTCATCCACCGTGCTATAATCTCTGCTGTTGGCAGTCTATCTCTACAAATTAGCCATCCGATAAAATTGTGTTTGCTAATGCTACTACTCCAAATTAGGTTGTACCACTCCAAAATTGGACCCCCATGTCTAAATTCATCATATGTATCACAACAGTACCCTAAACTAGAAGGCATTGAGGTTAGGGTATGTCATAATTTGAAAAGATACCGCCAACTCCAAGCCATACGACCCCTAATGTCAAGTTGCATAATTAGGGTACCTCTGCATTTTGTGTTGTGAACTCAAGTGCTCCAAAGGGAAGAAAATGGGTGATTAATAAGGTTCCATAGGGAGCAGCTTAACAAAACTCTATTCCATATGTGCAAATCAGGCAATCCGAAGAAATGTCAAATCCTCTTCTCAATCTCATATACAGTTTGCTCTAGGTGAGCAAACTACTTGCCATGCAACCTTGTGCAATCCATGATTAGCTAGGGAACTAGCCCATAAGAAATGTCAAATCCTCTTCTCAATCTCATATACATTTTGCTTTGGAAGTAAGAACATTTGCATCCAAGAAGAGCAAATGGAAATAAGGACTGATTTAGTTAGCTGTAGACACCTTGCATAACTCATATGCTTCATGCCCTAACTTTCTACTTTCTCAAAGATCTTGTCAGTGAGATTCTTACAGTCTGTATGAGTGAGCCTTCTAGTAAAAAGGGGAATACCTAGGTACTTGATAGGTAGCGTACCTATGGAAAAAGGTGTATGGTCCAGTATAAGGAGCTTCTGATCATCGTTCAACCTAGAGAAAAAGATTTGACATTTGTTCGGATTAAACCACTGTCCTATGAGAGCAGCGAATTCTTCAAGGGCATCTACCAGGCAAAGAAGAGAACATACATCTCCATAAGCAAATAAGAATAAGTCATCTATGAAGCATAAGTGAGTAATCCTTTGCATTTTGCAACGCTAGTGATATTTGAAAGAAGACACAGCAACTTTCACACTGACAATTCCATTAAAAATTTCCATAACCAGGACAAAGAGATATGGAGAAAGAGGGTCACCCTGTTGCAGCCCATTAGTGCTATTGAAATAGCCAACTTGTTCGCCATTAAATTTCATTGAAAGACTTAGGTGGTGATGCGCTCAGTTATCCAGTCAACCAAGTCCTATGGTGTATTTAGGGTTTTAAGGACCCTAATGACTGCATCACTATTGACCATGTCGTAGGCCTTCATGAGATTAATATTTGTGGCTACACGTTCACCTTTGTCTCCCTTATGATAGTTGTTTAATAGTTCTTGGCATAGCAGGATATTCTCTGAGATCCATCCAGTGATGAAAGCAGTTTGGTTAAGGCCGACGATCAAAGGAAGCATACACCTTATTTATTCTGCAAGGAGTTTGGATATAATCTTGTACAGGATATTGCAGCATGAAATGGGTCTAAAATCCTTGAGGTAGGATGGATTCAGAACCTTCGGGACAAGGAAATGTAGGTGGAGTTTAAAGACTTCAGCAATCTTTTCGTCGAGAAAAATTCTATGATAGCTTCCTCAATGTCTTGTCCTATGATGGGCCAAGCACTTTTGTAGAACCAACTGTTAAACCCGTCTGGACCTGCAGTTTTGAAGTCATTGAAACCCTTTAAAACACTGAGGATATTTGACCTCTGAAGTGTTGGGAATGTAACTAAAGTTTTGACATCTTCATGAAATAAAGAAGCATACCTCTTAAAAGGAACACATGGACACCTGGAGTTACCAGGAAGGTGCCAGTAATATAATATGATTGCATTCCTTAGAGCACCCTCCTTGGTAATTATGGAGCCATCCTCGAGTTGGAGATGATTTATCCTGTTCTGGGCACTTCTTCGCATCATGAAAACCTTGCTATTGTTATCAGCCTCCTTGAGCCAAAGATTTCTAGATTTATGTTTGAGCAAAACTTCTTCGTGTTTACTAAGAGCAAGAATCCTCCAATTGTGTCTTTTCTTCAACCCGACAAATGGGATCATAAGGGTCAGTCACAAGCTTTTGTTGAATTCGCTGAAGGCTTTCCTTAGCCTGCTTAACCTTTGAGTGTAAGTCACCAAACTGAGATCTATTTAGGCCCCTAAGTTGCTGTTTTAGTGGCTTGAGCTTCATCACCACCCTGAACATTCTCGAACCTCTTACTTCTTATTGCCAGCAAGTGGAGACCATTGTTAGGAAAATGGGGTTGGTAGTCTAGAAATTGAAGAATTACAAAGAAGATTTCCTTTTCCTATATGTGGTGTCCAATCGCACTAAACATGGGGAGTGGTCTGACACCCCAGGAAGTAAGAGTTCAATTGAATAGTGGTTGTACTTTTTTTGCCATTCTGCATTGATTAGGACTCTGTCAATTCTGCTTGCTCTAAGATTTTCCCTAGGGCTTTTGTTTGTCCATGTGAAGAGAGGGCCTATAGATGGAGGTTTAATCAGTGCTAGCTCCTCAATCATGTTGTTTAGCTCCTCCATATCTGAAGTCCAACAAATAGTGGAGCCAATCCTTTCACTAATGTCCCTAGTTTCATTAAAATCCCCCATAAGAAACCAAGGCATGTTTCTAGTATGTCTGGTAGAGAATATTGATATATTGCGCCATTATATCCTCGTTCAACTTCAGAGTTGGCAAAAACTAAAAAAGGGTCCAACCCAGGTTTTTCAATGAGACAATGTATGACTTGAGCAGAAACTTCCAACATAGTTAGGCTAGGAATGGACGGCTTCCATAAGATCCAAATTCACCCTAGGCTGATGCACATATAGTTATGAGTATATTTCTAGTCACGAAAGCTACTATCAACAACAAAACTAGCATTCTCTTCTTTAATTTTGTGCTCAATCAAAATAAGAATTTGGGGATCCTGGGATAGAGCAAAGTCCATCAATTCCCTTCTTTGGGGCTGCGATTAAGGCCCCTCACATTCCAAGAGGCAATGTTCATAAATCAGGAGGCTCTGTTACATCCCTCAAAAACCCCATTACACCCACCACTTCCAAAGACAAATCTATTCTCAGAAGACATTAAATTGGAAGCATCTCTGTTTCTACTGATTTAGTCATAATCCGTGGTACCAATTAGTTGTGAGGAGGAAGGATCAGATAGTACAAAAGGAGGGCCAGTCGTTTGGGTGACCAAGGAGTTAATAACTTCCTTTAAGGTGGGAGCTGGCCTAAAAAAGCCAGAAGTAAGCTGTGCAACTTCTTCATTTGTTTTCGGCTCTTGTTGGCTAGAGACCAAGTTAGGAGGGCAGCAGATTTTTGGGTCTTAGGAACCCACATTTCTTTGCTTCTACCAATACAGTCTTTGTGATCAAAGCAATTACACTTCTTGCACCTCAAAGGCACCCAGTTGTAGTGCACCATGGCCTAAAAATTTCACCATTACCCATGTTGATATCAATTTTTTTTTTTTTTTTGGGAATGTGCTATCAATGTTTATGAGGATGCATACCTTCGCATAGGATAACCACCATTTTTGTTCAGTGGCTATATCCATGTACAAAGGTCTTCCAAGAACACTACAGGCATAACTTAGACCTGTTTTGGTCCAAAAAACATAAGGAACATTACAAAGCCAAACCCAGATAGGCACAAAAGTGATCCTTTCTTTCTCTAATCTAATAAGGGGTGCCACTTTTGCAGAAACATAGGTTTCCCTGCAATGTCCCAGACCCTAACCTCCGTGACTTCCACCATTTTTGCAACATTTGAGAAGCGAAAGAAGAAGAAACCATCCTCTGTGGTAGTACTATCTAGAAGATTCTCTTTGCCCCACAATTTCTCAATAACTCCTCTGACTAAGTAAAAGGATGCATTGGCATTAAGGAAGTATCCAATAAAGCAGTTTTGGAAATGTGACTTTCCCTTGTCTCTAGAATTGGGAGGAGGAATTGCAAAAAGTTTATTTCCATTCTTGACAGGTGGGTGAAAATCTAGTTTAGCAGACTGCAAGGTTGCCCATAGTAATATCTTTCTAGGACACACTTGAAGTAGCAATTGCAATAGCTTTTTGATGGTGAGCAATGGCAGGTTCTCGCACTATATCAGATTTTGAAGTACAAATGCTTGCCCCATCATCAATATCAGCAAATTTCTCACCACCAAAAACAGCCTCATCATCACATGTGTGTTTACTGACAGAACAATTATTTGCAACCAAAGCATCATCATCACAACAAGGGAGAGCGATATGAGTTGTACCTAGAAAGCTCGTATCCTTGTCAGCTTGGGTTCTTGCATTTAGTTCCTCCTTCTTCGAACAGAAAAGGCTGTTCTTTATTTCTGCAGAAATAGCATCGAGTTCCAAGGTGATTGAAGGTGTGGCTTTCTAACTACTACTTTTTCTATGCCGTGTACTTACCACATTGTCGAAATAAAACCCAGTGAGATGGGTCGAAGCCTTTGGGCAGAAGGGGTGGGTCGATATGATTAAGAACCTGGACCATGAACTTTGATGCGCCAACTAGAGACCTTGATCTCAACCCTCACCCCACCTAGAAGAGCAAGCCGGTAGCCGAAAGGCTACTTAGATTCAGCTATCGAACGCTTGTTATGCGCACTTGATTAAGCCAAAAAAGTGAACATTAGGGAGCGATTTCGGTTTTGGTTTTGGGGAGGAAATGGAGAATGGCTACGGAGATGGAGCAGAGCTGAGAGTAAAGACTATGGTGGCGGAGGTCCTGGGAGGTAGAGGATTGGAAATTGAAATTTGGTAAGGGTTGGCTTAAGCTAGAGCATGGAGAAGGAGGGTGGAAGATAAGGAAGGGTAGAGGGAAAGTGGTGGCAGCGACAGGCAGAGGGACGAAAGAGAACGCTAAGATGGCAACTCATGCCATCCTCAGGAGCGGCAACACCCAGCCCAGTCCATCACCCAGCTTAGGAGTTCTCACATGAAATTTGTCGAACACTTTCTATGCATACTCGGTTTAGCCCAAAGGAGAGCACGTGGGAGCGATTCTGAATCTCGTTTTGGGGAGGACATAAGAGGGTCTACGGAGATGGAAAAGAGCTATCTGTAGATAGTAGTGGCGGAGGGCTATGGGTGGAGGTGGACTAGAGACTGAAAATGTGTAAGGTTCGATCTAGGGCAGGGGATGAAGAAAGAGGGTAGAGATGGATGGTAGAGGAGAAAAGCGTCACCCAAGAGAGCTACATTTTTTGTGAGGGAACCTTGAACCAAGAGAGATTGGAGAGTGGTGCCACCCTCAGAATCCAACCATGTTAGTTCGAAGGTAAAGGGGGGAGGAAGGCGAGCGACAGGGAGATTTCTTTGTTTTTTTCTTTTTGAATGAAAGAGACTCAACTTTTCAATTTTATCAAATATAATCCTAAATTTTTGCGCGAAATTCAAATATAATCATTCCGATTGATATGACATCCAGTTACCGCCAATCATCTTACGTGTCATATGGACGTTGACAACTTTATTAGAAATGACGTCCTATGTGGATTGCCATGTTAGAGATTGCCACATACAATTGGTAGGAATGATCACATTAGTAGAATTGAAAGGTTTATAATTTAATTGATGTCTAAAAATATATTTAGGACTAAATTGATATTTTATGTCATAAAAATATAGCCCTATTACACCATATCTTTTACAAGGACGTTTCTTAATCCTACTTTTTGTTCTTCATGATGGAGCAATTTACGCTCTACGAAACCTAGGTTCAGAGCTCAATGGAAAATGAAATATGTTTAGAATTTAATGAAAAAAAATGGTAAGTACGATGGATTTCAAATTCCTGATCAACCAAAAACCTAATAAGTTGTAGTTAGTGATTGGATGGGTGGTTTGGGCAAGACATTTTTGCGGTCACGTGCAAAAAATAACTACATTTTGAGAGGATATGCATGCAAACTTAACTAATCAAATTGCTAAAATATACTTTCAATAAAACACAACATTATCTGGAAAACTTCATCATATTCTCAACAAAACCAAAAAGAAAAACAGAAAGGTATAAAGAAATTTTATTGTTTATAAACAAACAAATCCTCGTGCGATCTAAGATTTTAAAATATCACATAATATATTCCCTATCTTGTAATTTCTGGCAGGACATTGACTGCATAAACAAATTTCCAAAGTACATGCAAATGTTCTACAAAGCACTTGTCTATGTCTACGTTGAATTGAAGATGTATTGGCTTGCACAGGAGGATCATATTGCCTGTACTGTGCAAAAGAAGAGGTAAGATCATACTAGGGAAAATTGTCTAAAAAATCCTAAACTTATTGTATTTTTGCCACTTTAGTCATAAATCTTTTAATTTTGCAAATTCAATTATAAACTTTTTAACTTTTTGCTAATTGAGTATATTTAGCCAATTTTGATTGCACAAACTACAAACGCAATCCGTAAATAAAACATAGATGTAGTTGTTTAGAAAATGATTAGTGGTTTCTTTGAACACGGAGAAATCGAAAATCCTCCAAATTTTGTGCATTCTCTTCAAGCTTTGTCAAGCACTGATTGAAGATAGTCTTGACCTTAGCCAAATTCTGGGTGGCCTGCTGATTAATGTTCAGAACTTTATCATCAAGAGATTGTACCTTGCTATTAATAGATTCTGAAGTAGTACCGAGAGCAGCATGCAACTTTTGAATTTCAACCTCCATCACATACTGTTGTACCTTAATCTCTAAAAGGAGTTCCACTATCCAAGGATAGTTTGAATCTGGTTTGGTTTGGGCACTAACTTTTGCAAGTTGAACTAGAAGGTATCCAACATTGAAGGAATATTGATTTGGAGGTAACTTGCTCCCCTTGAACATTATCCTCTTTGTCCTCAACCCCAGGAGATTCTTCAGGGAAATGAGATGCATAAATGTCCTTTGCATCACGTAGAGATCGACTAACACTACCACTTATAGCCGGTTCTACAATCAGATCCTGAAAAGGAGTTTTCTCACTTATTCCCCATGTTTCAGTGGCGTCAGTATGAGGAAGAACTTATTCTCCTTCTTGCATTCCTTCCTTTTTAGCATTGATTGTTGACCAATTTCCTTGTTCTTGCCTCCAGCATCTCCTTCATCATGTTCCCTTGCATCATCTCATTCCTTATCAGAATTTTCATGTTCCTTATTCATATTTGCATCTCCTTCTCCTTCATTTGAGTCGTCCTCCTCACCTTCTTTTCCTCCAGTTTCTTCTCATTCACTTTCTTCTTCTAGATCTTTCTCGCTTCCTTCTTCTTCTTCAGAATCAACTATTCCTACAACAGGGTCTCTCATGGCAATATTTGCCACAATATCATAAATAATCTCGTCTTCATCATCTTCCTCGTCTTCATCTTGTAGTAAAAGAACATATCTTTTCCTTTATGGAGTACCCGAGACAACACTTTTCCCTTTCCTCTTTTTCTCAACTGCAGATCCTATATTAGCCTTACTAGCAAATTCTTTCTTCATAAGTTTCAGAGCACCAGAGAAATCCTTTAATCTCATTTTTAAGATCATTTTAAGTCCAATTTGCATGGGAATGATGGTTCTACAGCAAAAGCTAGAAGGAGGTTGAATTTGAAAGTAGTGGAAAAGTCTGGTCACCAAAGCTGCATAAGGAAGCTGACATTGACATGTGTAGTAGAATGGTATGGGGAAGTGAGAAAGCAACTTCCTTGCAAATGGCCAACATCATTTTGACTTCAAATTTTGAACATCAATCTTGGAGGCAACTTTGGGTCTGATGCAGTTGATAACAATCTTGTGGAGCAAAATGTTAAAGGCAGACAATCTGGAATAAGTAATGCTTCCCCTAGGAATTTTGTTCTTCACAAGAAATTTGATAACCTCATCATTTGAGACATGGACATGAATCCACTTCGTTCCACTCCCGAATATCAGCAAACGGATCAATATCAATATCAAAAAAAAAAAATTCACACACGGTAAATTGAATGTAAGTGGGATCCATAACTAACAAGTTTGAATAAAATAAGCAGTCATTTCATGATAGGCATCAAATGACTCCACACAAAACCTTTCCATTTGAAGTTTGGCAAATTTCTCTCTCGAATTTACTTTGATTGAATCTAGAAAATCAAAGTCTACCATTCGAAAGTTGATGAATCCTTTGTTTAGCATCTGTGCATAAACCTTCTTATGTTCTTTTGACCGAAACAACTTTCCTTTAGTTCTAGCAATTTCTATAGCAACACTCATTTTGAGTTGGAAATTCTTAAGCATTCTCTCATCATCATCTTCCTTTTTCTCTTCAGTCTAACCCTTCATTCTGAAACGTGGATCGATAGGAAAGATGATAAATTCCTTATTTGCTCTGCCAGACTTTAACAGCCTTAATTTTTCCATGGTTTCAAAAATAAAGTTTCGTTCCCATAGCTATTCTCTTTCAAGAATGAGGTTATAAAATCCATGGGACCTCCTCCATTTTTTAGAAACTCATAGTGCTTAAGAAGAATTTGGAGCTTTCTTATCGAAAAAGGAGTTGCATCTTGAGTAACCTTTTCCTCCACAAATGGTCAATTCATGCTCCTTGGTGATTCATCTCTAGTGAGATCAAAACATGTCTGAGTATCAAGCACAAAACGAGACCCATGAGTAGCAATGTGAGAGGACCTCATTTGAGAAGATATCAAAATAGACTCGAAGGATTTTGAGGACATGATTGCGAGTGATCAATAGAGAAATTTGCAAAGAAAGTGAGAACTGATGTGGGAGCATCCAACGTAGCTCTATTGACCAACTCAGAACCATCGATGCTTATCCAAGCTAATAAAGAAATTGGGCATTATGTGTTTCGATGGATCATTTTGAATGAATAATGTTAATTATTTATCGGTACTTCATGGTATATCGATAACTAGATGTCTTGTATGACCAATTGATGAAGTTTCAGGAGGATTATTTTCTGGTCAAGGGAGGAGTACGAACTTCGAGAAGGCCAAAGGTTCAAGAATACGGTTCAAGAATATGGAAAGCCAAAGGTTCAAGAATACCGTTCAAGAATATGGAAAGCCAAAGGTTCAAGAATACGGTTCAAGAATACGGAAAGCTAAAGGTTCAAGAATGTGGAAAGCTAAAGATTTAAGGCATTTAGTTCTCGTGTTAATAAGGGCTTTTCTTAAGTTACTAGGTGTCTTTACTTTTATGTAGCTCAAGAGTCGAAAGGTTCGTGTTAATAAAGGCTTTTCTTAAGTTACTAGGTGTCTTTATTTTTATGTAGCTCAAGAGTTGAAGGTTTAAGTTCCTAGGTCTTTAAAGTCTGTTTTTAATATTTCCTAAGGCTAAAATCCTCCTATAAATAGGGGAAAACTATCCAATGTAGGGAGATACGAATTTTATGAATGAAAATGGTGAGATTTCCTCTGCTTGAGTGAACTCCTTTGGAGAGTGGATAACTCCTTTCGGTTTCTTTATCCTTGGAGCGTAGATCACTCATTGGTGGTGAGCCAATAAGTCCTTTATCCTTGGCTAATGGAATCTTTAGGCCTTGATGGTGAGCTTCTCCTATCCCGAAGTTCTTTATCCTTGGCTGGTGGAAGCTTTAGGCCCTGGTGGTGAGCTTCGTAGATCTCGATCCTCATCCTCGGTTGGTGGCGTGGCCTTTATACCTTGGAAGGAGATCGCTCTATCTTTTCTTATTCCTTTTGTTTCTTTACCATATATACTACTCCAAACACTTAACCACAAAAATCCCCTCTAAAAAATTTCTGTTCTTGAATCACTCACCCCATCACGCATCAAAATATTGGTATCAGAGCTCAAGGTTCAACTCATTTGAGTGATTCCTTTCTTTCTTTTGTTACAAATTCCTTATGGATGATCAAGTTCCAAGAGGCTTGACTTTGGAGCAAGCGCACAACGAAAGGCGAGATCGTGCAATCCAAAATCTTCAACAACAAATGGAGTGAGTCCTCAATCTTCTAGAGAATCCGGCAAGACAAGGACAACCAGCAAGGCGTCCCAATGAACAGCGTCGGTGTGACGATTTTGAATCTCGTCAAAATTCTGATGGCGATTCCGAGTCCACTGAAGACAACCGAACGATTCTGCACTCTAGTGATTCTGAATCTCCAATTCGAAGACGAAGACGAAGAGGGAGGCATAAGGAGGATGAAAGAGACATTAAAGTGGAGGTCCCTGAGTTTGATGGTAATCTCAATCCTAACGACTTTGTGGATTGGCTACACAAAACCGAACGAATTTTTTATTTCAAGTCCTATTCGGATGAAAAGAAATGTAAGGTTGTCGTCCTAAAGCTGACCAAATATGCTTCTCTATGGTGGGAGAATCTAAAGCATCAACAAGCAAGGGAAGGAAAAAGCCGAATCAAGTCTTGGGAAAAACTCAAGAAGTTGATGAAGAAGAGGTTCTTGCCCGACAACTATAAGCAAGATCTCTTCCTCAAACTGAATTCCCTAAGACAACAAGGGATGAGTGTTGAAGAATACATTTGTGAATTTGAACAACTCAAAATGAGGAGTGAAGTTCTAGAAGTTCCTGAGCAAACCATCACTCGTTTCCTTGGCGGCATGAATCGAGAAATTGCTGATATGGTTGAACTTCAACTGTATTGGTCCTTTGAAGACGTATGCAAGTTAGCCATAAAATTTGAAAAACAATTGAAGAGCAAGAGGTTTTCCTCCAGAACCTCAACAAAGGCGGAATCCTATTTGAAGGGTGCTTCCTCAAGCAAGGGTGAGAGTACATCGACAAAAGACAAAGGCAAGGGAAAATTTGCAGAGCCTTCCAAAGAAGTCCAAAAGAAGTTTGAAGGCGATGCAAGTAAATGCTTTAAGTGCCATGGTTTTGGGCATTTACAAGCAAATTGTCCAAATCGGAGAGTTATGACTCTTCAAGAAATTGAGGAGATCAATTCGGCGCTTCAAGAGCCTGAGGGCAATCAAGACCAAAATATTTATGAATTTGATCGGGAAGAAGAAGTTGTGGAGAAAGCCGATGATGGCGAGCTGTTGATCATCCGAAGAGCATTGCATGTTGAAGTTTCTCCTAATGAAGAGCAAAGAGAGAATATATTTCACACGTGTTGCACTATTAACAGAAAGGTGTGTTCGGTGATCATTGATGGTGGGAGCTGCACTAATGTTGCTTCGACAACTCTTGTCAACAAGCTGAAGCTTCCAACAACGAAACATCCTCAACCATACAAGCTCCAATGGCTCAATCAAGGGAATGAACTCAAGGTAACCAAACGCGTTCTTATATCATTTTCGATTGGGAAGAACTATCGAGATGAGGTTGTATGTGATGTGATTCCTATGGAGGCATGCCACTTGTTATTGGATAGACCGTGGCAATTTGATATAAATGCTATGCATGATGGTTGGAAAAACACATACTCTTTTCATAAGAAACAAAAATGCATTACTCTTTTACCATTGAGTCCTTCTTCGATACATAATAATCAACCTGGGGAGGGAAATACTTGTAAGGAAAATCTATTCTTGAGTGAGACACGGGTTGAGAGAGCCATTAGCAAACAAAAGAATGTATTTGCTTTGCTTGTGGTCAAGAAAAAGAGTGAGATAGAGCGACCCGTATATCCAAAAATGCATTGCTTGTTGAAAGAATTTGCAGATGTGTTCTCAGAGGATTTCCCACTTGGATTACCTCCCATAAGAGGTATTGAGCATCGAATTGATTTGATCCCTAGTGCTCCACTACCAAACCAGCTTATCGATGCAATCCAGAGGAAACAAAGGAGTTGCAAAGACAAGCTGATGAACTTATCGTCAAAGGATACGTCCGAGAAAGCATGAGTCCCTGTTCTGTTCCGTTCCGGCTCTACTTGTACCTAAGAAGGATGGTACATACCGAATGTGTGTTGATAGTCGGGCCATCAACAACATCACCATTAAGTATATGTACCCTATACCTAGACTTGATGATATGCTTGACGAATTATATGGTTCTTCTGTGTTTTCAAAGATAGATTTGCGGAGTGGTTATCATCAAATTAGAATGCGAGAAGGTGATGAATGGAAGACGGTTTTCAAGACCAAGGGAGGCCTTTATGAGTGGTTGGTTATGCCATTCGGATTATCTAATGCTCCGAGTACCTTCATGAGACTTATGAATGAGGTTCTTCGTTCCTTTATTGGTCGATTTGTCGTTGTTTATTTCAACGATATTCTTGTTTATAGCAGGAATGAGGAGGAGCATATCTCTCAAATAAAACAGGTCTTTAATGTCTTGAGAGATCAAAAACTGTATGCTAAAATGGAGAAATGTGAGTTCTTCTCTCCAAGCATTGTGTTTCTTGGTAATGTGGTTTCCAAAGATGGAATCTCTGTTGATCAAACCAAGGTGGAAGCTATGAAGACTTCGCCGGTTTCGAAGTCCATTTCTGATGTAAGAAGTTTTCATGGACTTGTTTCTTTCTATCGACGTTTTGTCAAAAACTTTAGTACCATCATGGCTCCTGTAACTAAATGCATGAAGAATGGTGCTTTTGAATAGACAAAGGCTGCTCAAAACGCCTTTAACATAATCAAGCAGAAACTTTGTGAGTCCCCTACTCTTGCACTTCTTGATTTTGGTAAAGTATTTGAAGTTGAGTGTGATGCAAGCGGAGTTGGTATTGGTGCTATTCTGGTGCAAGCACAAAAACCATTGTCATATTTCAGTGAAAAGTTATCCGATTCCAAGAGGAATTATTCAACTTATGACAAAGAGTTCTATGCCATTGTTCGAGCTCTTGATCATTGGAGTCATTTGAGGCCAAAACAATTTGTCCTTCATTCTGATCATGAGGCACTTAAGTTTATTAGCGGCCAACGCAAGCTTAATTCTAGACATGCAAAATGGGTAGAATTTCTTCAATCATTTTCTTTTGTCTCAATATATAAACCTGGGCACACTAATGTTGTAGCGAATGCTTTATCGAGAAGATATTCTATGCTTGTTGTTCTGGACTCTAGGATTCTTGGATTTCAATCAATGAAAGAACTTTATTCTGAAGATGCGGAGTTCTCATCCATCATCAACAATTGCAAGCGGGGAGTTCAAGGTATATATTCTTTGCAAGATGGGTTTCTTTTTAAAGGAAATCAATTATGTGTGCCGAAGAGTTCTTTTCGCGAATTGTTGATTCGAGAAGCGCATGGTGGAGGATTGGCTGGTCATTTTGGTATTAACAAAACTCTTGAGGTTCTTCAAGAGCATTTCTATTGGCCAAAGATGAGTGGAGATGTGCATGCTATCATCTCAAGGTGTGCAACTTGTCAAAGATCAAAAAGCCATTTCCATCAAGGTTTGTATACTCCATTTACGGTACCATTGCAGCCCTGGGAGGATGTTAGCATGGATTTCATTGTGGCTCTACCAAGAACTCAAAGAGGAAAATATGCTATCATGGTGGTTGTCAATTGGTTCTCTAAAATGGCTCATTTTGTGCCATGTCACAAGACTAGTGATGCATCTCATATTGTTGAATTATATTTCAAAGAGATTATTCGCATTCATGGAGTACCAAAGACCATTGTGTCGGATCGTGATTCCAAGTTCTTAAGCTACTTCTGGAGGACTCTATGGAGAATGCTTGGTACAAGACTTTTATTCAGCACAGCTTGTCATCCCTAAACAGATGGCCAAACGGAGGTAACAAATCGTACTCTAACCACTCTTCTTCGTGGTATGGTGAGTAAATCGTTAAAAAATTGGGATTTAAAGCTAGCGCATCCTGAATTTGCTTTCAATCGATCACCAAGTTATACTACTGGTTGATCGCCATTTGAAGTTGTGTATGGAATTAATCCTCTCACGCCCATTGATTTGATTCCAATTCCTTCTAACTCTCAAGTGAGCTTTGATGGCAAGAAAAGAGCTGAATCAATGAAGAAGCTCCATGAGCAGATTCGATCAAACATTGCAAAGGCCAACAAATCTTACAAGAAGAAAGCTAATCAACATCACAAGAAGACTCAATTTCAACCGGGCGATCTTGTATGGCTTCACTTGAGGAAGGAGAGATTTCCATTTCTTCGAAAGAACAAGCTCATGCCTAGAGCTGATGGTCCCTTTAAAGTTATTGAGCGAATTGGTGACAATGCTTACAAGATTGACCTTCCTGGAGAGTTTGGAGTTTTGGCAACATTCAACATGGGAGACCTTTCTCCTTACTTGGAGGATGAAAACCTTCTAGATTTGAGGACAAATCTCGAACAACCCAGGGAGGATGATGCGGGAGCATCCAACGTAGCTCCATTGACCAACTCAAAACCATCAATGCTTATCCAAGCCAATAAAGAAATTGGGCATTATGTGCTTCGATGGATCATTTTGAATGAATAATGTTAATTATTTATCGGTACTTTGTGGTATATCAATAATTATCACTGGGAGGCCATTTTAGATGTTTTGTATGACCAATTGATGAAGTTTCAGGAGGATTATTTTCTGGTCAAGGGAGGAGTACGAACTTTGAGAAGGCCAAAGGTTCAAGAATATGGTTTAAGAATATGGAAAGCCAAAGGTTCAATAATACGGTTCAAGAATACAGAAAGCTAAAGGTTCAAGAATGTGGAAAGCTGAAGATTAAAGGTATTTAGTTCCCGTGTTAATAAGGGCTTTTCTTAAGTTACTAGGTGTCTTTACTTTTATGTAGCTCAAGAGTCGAAAGGTCCGTGTTAATAAAGGCTTTTCTTAAGTTGCTAGGTGTCTTTATTTTTATGTAGCTCAAGAGTTGAAGGTTTAAGTTCTTAGGTCTTTAAAGTTTGTTTTTAATATTTCCTAAGGCTAAAATCCTCCTATAAATAGGGGAAAACTATCCAATGTAGAGAGATACGGATTTTATGAATGAAAATGGTGAGATTTCCTCTACTTGAGTGAACTCTTTTGGAGAGTGGATAACTCCTTTCAGTTTCTTTATCCTTGGAGCGTAGATCACTCCTTGGTGGTGAGCCAAGAAACCCTTTATCCTTGGCTGGTGTAATCTTTAGGCCTTGGTGGTGAGCTTCTCCTATCCCAAAGCTTTTTATCCTTGGCTGGTGGAAGCTTTAGGCCTTGGTGGTGAGCTTTGTAGATCTCGATCCTCATCCTCGGTTGGTGGCGTGGCCTTTATACCTTGGAAGGAGATCGCTCTATCTTTTCTTATTCCTTTTGTTTCTTTGCCTATACACTACTCCAAACACTTAACCACAAAAATCCCCTCTGAAAAATTTCCGTTCTTGAATCACTCACCCCATCACACATCAAGAACGAATCAAAAGAAACAAAGGTTTGAGAGATTAGGATTTGTGAAGGCTCTAGTGATCGGGGAAAATTTGAAGACTTATTTAAAGTATTCGAACCAGTGCAAATGAACGGGCACAAGAAAAGAAATAAAATAACTTCCATTTTGAAAATTTACAAAAGAATAATTGTAAATAATTTTTTTTTAAATATTGACTCCGAAAAATCAGCAACAATATAATAATTTCCAAAAATATAAAAGACAAGCAATAATTCAAATAAAATATTCACACATGTTCAAGAAGGAAAGGAACTTATGCGCCAACATTTGAAATATAACTACTTGAGTCTATAAGAGTGATGTCTCTTCTAGAAGGTTGAACTGATAAGTCTACTTTATATAGACTTTAACCAAATGTATGGGTAATATTTAACTTTTCACCAATGAATTCGAATGATCCTCCCTCCAGTGGCTTGGTGAAAATGTCTGCCGTTGATTCTTATAATCAATGAATTGAACATTAATTTCACCATTTTGTACAGGTATCTTATGAAGTGGTGATGGATTTCAATGTGCTTTGCTCTTGAATAAAGAATTGGATTTTTGGTAAGGTTGATTGTGCTTGTGTTGTCACATCCGATTTCAGTGTGGGGTTCTTTTATTCCAAGTCTTTTAGTCATTGCCTGATCCAAAGAATTTGTGAATAGCAACTACCAAGAACAACATATTCTGTCTCTGCTGTTGAAAGTGCCATAGTGTTTTGCTTCTTAGAGAACCAGGATACTAACATTTGTCCTAAAAGTTGGCATGTACTAGATGTACTTTTCCTGTCAACTTTATAATTAGCTAGATTAGCATTTGAGTATCCTAGTAGGGTAAAGTCTCCTCCTTTTGGATACTACAGACCTAACTTTTGATTTGTTGCAATATACTTAATATTACATTTGACAGCACTAAGATGTGATTCTCTAGGATTAGCTTAGAATCTCGCACGCATACACACACTAAATAAAATATTAGGTTGAGAAGCAAGAAGATAGAGAAGAGAACCGATCATACTTTGGTATGTCTTTTAGTCTACTTTCTTTCCATCTTCATCCTTATCGAGTTTGGAAGAACTTGACATAGGAGTATCAGTCTTCTTATAGTTTTCTATTCCAAACTTCTTGATGACATCTCTGGCATATTTCTCTTGATAGATGAAGGTTTCTTCCTTTGATTGTCTAACTTGTAAAGCCAGAAAGAATGTTAACTCACCTGTCATGCTCATTTTGAATTCTTCCTACATAGACTTTGAAAATTTCTTACACATAATTGCATTAGAAGAGCCAAAAATGATATCATCTACATATATTTGAACGAGTAAAAAGTCTTTTTCTTCCATTTGAAAAATAGAGTTGTGTTAACCATCCTTGTCTAAGACTTCTTTTCCCTTATCAGATGCAAAAGTTGCCTTTAGGTTAATTCATTTTTCAACAACATCCCATTCCAGAGGATCGCCGGATCTCAGGAATGCTTTCATTTTATTTTTCAACACACCGTATTCTTTTCCATCAAAATAAAGGGGCCTAGTGTTGTTCTGCCCTTCCACGAGTCCTGGTGCTAAAATGCTAGCCATAAAAAATCTTTAACTTAAAAGTAAAAACACTTTAACAGATGAGCACATGGCTCTGATACCAATTGATAATGCTAGTAGCAATATCTAGAGGGGGTAAATAGGTGTTCAAAAGAAATTTTGATAAATAAATGAGAAATAAAATAAATTTCAAACAAACTTTGAGTAACAGACAGAGTCTGATAAGCAAGCCACCAAACTTCTAGTGAATGTTCACAAAGAGATAAGAGATGGAACTGATTTTTGAAATTCCTATAAGAATGCAATAGACTTAAATAAGAAGAGTTAAAAGAAGAGAATATTACACACAAAATTTATAGTGGTTTGACTTATATCAAGCCTACGTCCACTCTCTCACGCTAACAGCCTTCTTACTGGAATTCATTATAGCATCAATAGAGGAATTTCTTCCGATCAATTCGTTGGACATAATCAATTAAGAAGATCTTGTAACCATTTGAAAATTGAGATGGAAAATCCACTGATTCTTGTTGCCCATACAATTAGAATCTAGGTTTCCATACATAGATGTTTCCCAGAAAGGAACTTGTCTTCAAGATTGATTTCATCAATTTGTGATTGATTCCATCAATGTATTTATAGAGGGAAAGTGAAATCTTTCACCAAAGAGATATATGTTGTAGAATAAATTCCTAATAAGTTCATCTTGAATCCTTGTCACAAAATCAATAAATCTAAGTCTAATTTCATCCTCATTCTGGACATGATTTCAATCTAAATTTTGTTAGAGTAGGAAATACTAAATGAATAGATTTTGGCAAAAGTCTTCAGTATAATGTCAGAAGCATTTTGTTCTTCAAAATAAGAGTAAGAACTAGAAAGTTTTGTTTCAAAACTTGGTAAGAGTTTTCTCAACAAACTAAACCGCTAATTCCTTGAGAATAGAGAGAGATGGTTTGAAACATGGAGAGAAAAAAAGAGGGAATATATTTTTTCTTTTCGTCTGGGTTAGGTAGTTACTAATTGGATAGACATCTCGTGTGTTACAATGAGAGAGTCCCATAATGTTGAGTGGTCCCTATTTCATCATTGATCATTGGGAGTTGCTCGGGATTTCTTTGTCTAAATTTTCCTTTACATCTCCATGCAAGATACCATTGTGGCGTGGCATTAAATGCACATTCAATGAAAAACGTTTTTCTTCTTTTGGTCGTAATGAAAAACGCTTTTCATTTAGCAACTTCCGCTTAAACTTTGAACGACCGGACCACGTGGATCCATACTTGAAGGAAATATCAAAAACATATCTTAATGACAACTTACTTAACCCAATTTTTTGCAGATGACATTCACGTGCCTATATTGAGAAGACCAATTTGCCTAACAAACACTTTATCATTTCTTGCTTATGGATTGAAAGGTTAGTGTTTTAGTTGTTTTTTAGTATTACGGATGGGTGTGAGAGCTTAGGATTTAGGGATGGACATTTTGGAAAGAAAACGATATTTTCATTAAAAAAAAAAAAACACATAGATAATTGATATGTATGTGTAAAGTGGTCTTCAAAGTAATATTCGTATCTATTTGGTTTTTTTTTTTTTTTTTTTTTTTTTTTTTTTTTGCAGTAATATTAAGAAAGCGATTTTTGAATAAAAGGCGAGTTATCCTCTTGATATTTTTCCTCATTAGAAGTTAAAGGGGTTATATTGGACAAGAAAATGATCATGTAAGACGGGGAGCAAACGTTCAGAAATTTGAGTGATTACCTTAAATTATTTAAGTGTATGAACATCATATTATGCCCATGAATGTTGGCCTCTTGCCATCCTGCATGCATCAAAACGAGTAGGAACACGACAAATTGCAACCATGCCCTCGTCACGGCAAAAGGCTGTTACTATGTTTTCTTTTTTCGGTGGAAAGGCTGCTTCTAATTTGTTCGGTTCTTGCTAGAACAAAATCCCAAAGAGAACCCATTCCTCTCAAGTTTTGAAATCCTCAACCTAATTATTCAGTGTGGGCCAAAAAAAAATTACTTAAATAGTTATTTGTAGCCAGGGATAAAAAAAAAACTATTTATTTTCTGTCAATTATGAATCCATGCCAAAAGTCCATAAATATGTAACGACGATAAAGGGCAGCGAACAAGATAAAGGAAGCTAAGCTGCAGCATACTGAAGGTGGCTCTCCCTCTAACCATGGATCAGATTCTTTGCATGAATGGAGGAGAAGGAAAAGCTAGTTATGCCCAGAATTCCTTCGTCCAGGTCTCTCTCTCTCTCTCTCTCTCTCTCTCTCTCACTTGAACTAGATGGAATCCTCCGCATGCATCTTTCTCAGATTTCTTGCTTTGTTCTGTTAAATGTGGTGAATGGCGAAGTGTCTCATGCATGAAGTAGTGGTCCAGTGGCTCTCACTCAACAAGTCATTTTCTCCACTGGCCTGTCAATAACACATGTTCTGCAAACAACTTTATTTCCATCCGAATCGAATAATAGAATAGTCTTCTTCCCTATCTCATATGCTGTCTTGCTCTTGAGATAGCACCACGCGCCCATCTATTGGAGTGCTGATTACACTAATCAAATCTCCTCTCTACCCTCATATTTTCATCGGCCGCTGATGCCGCCAGTTGTCACCGCTGCCATCCTCCACTGCTGCCGACTTATAATTTAGATTGGTGTTGTTTGCGGTCATGCTTGCTGGCACCATCCTTATCCCTTTTCAACTAGTTCCCTCTGCAGCCCATACAGCATGGCCGTGATCATGACCTCCATTGTTGTCAAGGTCTCGGCTAGCTTGGCATCACCTTCAAGATCTATATGATGATGGAGACTGCACCGAGCCTCCAAACACAATTATCTCACGTGCTGCCCAGATGATCGTCTAGTACATAATCATTCCTATTCACTCCAAACACCCGAGCCACCAGTTGTAGGATTTTTTTTTTTTTTTTTTAATTCACACCTCACAGGTATAACGCACCTGCAAGAGGTTAATTTTTTTCCCATAAAACCTTATAAGAGGTTGGTTTAACTGCAAAAGAAAACTGGAGATTCAAAACATGCATGTTATTGGTTTCGATTCTATAATTTACTTCTTTTCCATGCGCACAAACACAGGAACAGGTTATGTCCAAGGCAAAGCCTGTCTTGCAAGAAACCCTAAGAGAGCTCTATCTAGAGAGCTTCCCTGAATGCTTGAAACTGGCAGATCTGGGATGTTCTTCAGGTCCCAACACACTACTATTGTTAAGGGAAATAATTGATTCCATCGATGCGATACGTAAGCAACTAAATAAGAAGGAACCCTTGTTCCAAATGTTCCTAAACGATCTCTTCCGTAATGATTTCAATACCATATTCAGATCAATCCCGAGCTTTTATGAGGAGTTGAGGAGAGAGAAGGGAGGAGATTTTGGGCCTTGTTTCATAGCAGCAATGCCCGGGAATTTCTATGGGAGGTTGTTCCCTAACCGTTCTCTTCATTTCATACATTCTTCATATGGTCTCCAGTGGCGCTCTCAGGTTAGTGATTACTGATATTTAGCCTCCACATGAGTTCACGTTGGATTGATTTATTCGCTCTTCTTTATTTGATTCATGCAAATCATGTTACTTCTGCACCTTATCAGGTGCCCGGCAACTTCGTCAGTGAGTTTGGATCGCCCTTAAATAAAGGCAATATTTATCTGGCAAGGACAAGCCCCAAGAGCGTACTCGAGGCATACTTGGACCTTTTCAAGAGGGATATGACTTTGTTCCTCATGTCTCGTTCGGAAGAGTTAGTCCCTGAAGGTCGTATGGTGTTCACAATGATCGGCAGAGATGCGAGCATCAATTTGCCTGACGATCAAGTCTCTAATATATTGGAACTGCTGGGAATGACAGTGAGCGATATGGTCCAAGAGGTCTCATTATCTGCTATCTCTCTGTGTGCTCGTGCATAGATGCGTACTTGTGTGCGGGCTTATTTAATGCATGTGGGTGAATTATTTTGCGTAAGAGTTTCTCTGGTTAATTGGCGTGGCCCGGAATGACTCTGCTTCAAACAATTGCTGGTAAAAAGAAGATTAGGAGAGTATCATTTCACTTTGTTACAAAGGGCAACTTCCCATGAGGTTAATTATATTGACAGCCAAATTTCCATAGAAAAAACTTACAATTAAGTCCCTATGACAGGAATTCTAAGAACTTTACCTGAATCTTGAAAAAATAAAGGCAATATAATATGATTTGTCTTTTAGCTCTGTCTGTTATTCTGCAATAATTGTTTTATGTTTAGCGCTTTCTTCTCAACAGGAATTTTTCTGTTTTTCTGTTAAAAGGGTCTAATCGAAGAGGAAAAACTAGATAATTGCAACATGCCCTGTTACTTACCTACTCCCGAAGAAGTTAGGCATGTGATTCAAGAGGAGGGCTCATTTCACATAACCAGATTCGAAACGTTTAAAGTCACCTGGGACGCTGAAATGGGCAATGGTGATGTACAAGTGAGAGGCAAATATGTGGCAGCAAGCATAAGGGCAATCGCAGAGCCCATCCTGGCAATGCATTTCGGAGAAGAACTCATGGATGGCTTGTTTGAGAGGTTTGCAAGGAAAGTTTCACAGTACACGGAACTACATAAAGGAGAATATTTCAACATCCTAGTTTCAATCAAGAACAGATGAATACCATGCCTTGTGCAATCCATCTTTTAGCCCTTAACTTGAGGGAAAGCAATGTCGAACATATATAGAGATGAGTGTCGTGGAGCAAGCGAACTTGTTTTGGGTGAGTGCACAAAACATTTTTTAGTTGCTATCAAGCTTCTGAAATCAATTTGGTTCTTATTGTATATTACTGGTATATTCGAGCTTCGTGGAGTCAATTCCCCTTGGAATTCACTTCATTGTTCAATCAAGGAAACCGGTTCATCAGTTTTTCCTTTTTTTTTTTTGGTCTGAACGGTTCATCAGTAAACTGGGCGGCCTTGCATAGAAATAGTAGCAAGTACCTTGACCTTTTGATGCTACGGTGGTATGACTGGTATTTGATGTCTTTCTTGTCATCCAAAGATCCAAGGGCTTGAACCAAAAAGTGCAGCTTTTAGCATGAACTTTACCAGTTCACTATTCCAATATGACCCTTCCATGTGCCTTAAATGAAGAAGAAATACAATCGAACAATGGATATTTGTTAAGATCCTTTTACGTCAGTCACCCACAATTCATTTCTCTTATTCTTTCAAATTTTTGTGTAATTATTAGTCACAATCAATTTGAAGGGACATATACTTTTGATTTATTAATTTATTTAATTTTGTAAGACATTCATATTTCCGACTTTCTTTTAATAGCGAAACATCTAAAATTATTTGAAAATACGAATATTGTTAGTGCCATTGTAAATTATTTGTTTTATAATTTTTTGAGATTAAATCACCCTATTTCATTTAAAATGCTAAAGAGAAAGTCATAAGTCTAAGTCTGAAGTACTAAATAAGTGATGCATCGAATGGGCTATACTTATACTTGTTGGATGTATGTCCTAAAGCTACTATATATATATTGATACCTATTTTAGGATCAAGCTTATCCTTTAAACTTAACTTTTAGAAATAGAAGATAATATTTGATTAGAGAAATTTTTTTAAAATTTTTTTTTTGAATTCAAAAACTCAACCGTGTAATTTTGGAGCCACTTTGTTGTTGAGAAGTTGAGCGAAAATCTCCACCGACGAAACAAATTCGAGTTTTCACTCTATAAATAGGAGGGGGGAGGGGGGCGAACTCAGAAAAATGGACAAGAAAAAAATAGGTTCTTCCTTCAGGGGCTTCTCTTCATTGTTCGTCGAAGAGAAAATAGCAAACTGAAGGAGAAAATATTCAGTGGTTAGCAATCACCACGTCATTGTCCTACGTGGCACGCGCAAGCCTAGGTGGATCCAATAACAAGTCGACACGTGTCGTTGGACTTGGACCAGCTGGAAAATAGGAAAGTAAAAAGTCGGAGGGTCTCTTTTTCTCTCTCTCCCCTGACAGCCGACTGAAAAGGGCCTCTGTGATGCCAAAAAAAAGAAGAAAAGGGCCTCTGCAGAGGCAACGCTTAATGCTCTTGCCGCTCAAAATCTCTCTCCTCGTTTCAATTTTCAAGCAAGCCTTCTCCTTCGTCGGGTCGAGAGGAAAAAAAGAAGCCATCTTCTCTCATCTTTCTCCGGCACGCCTGACCGCCTCCCTCTCCCCCTCCGCCTCCCCCTGCCCCTTCCCCAATGCCCCCGTCGGTCACAAATGCTACTTGGCACGTTCCTTCCCCAAAGACCCCCACTCGTTCACAGCTGTTGGGTCCCGAGCTCCTTCGCCTCCGTCACCTTCGGAGCCTCATCGTCGCTACGATTCATCAGCCGACTCCTCTCTCTTTCCCCACCCACGCTCGCGTCGGTCTCTTGGGAACCTTAGTGGCGTCCGCTGTGGCGGAAAGAGAAAAACGCTACCGAGCCCGCTCCTTTATCCCCCTCCCCCTCTCTTTGCGCAGCATCTCGCCATTTCCGGTAGTCGGAACATCAACGTCTTCTTCTTCGATGCACATGTAAATCCGCCTACACCTCCATGGCCTTCACTTCCTCCATCTCTCTCGCCCGTCGGATTCATTGTTTGACGGCATCTGATTGACGCTGCGGGCGAGCGGTTGGAACCATGGACCGAGCTCGGGTTCAACTTCGGCGTCGTCGCCGTCGTTGCCTTTCCAGCGCCGGCTCTAAAAATTGTGACTGACTCGGTTGTGATTTTGGGTTGAAGCGGAAGCGGAAAAAGCTTGCGACTACTAGGTCCCGAGCCTCTCTGCCCTCACATGCTGCTCGCTTCGTTTGTCGCCGTCGTCGCTTTTCCAGCGCCGGCGATAGAAACCGCGCGAGGCTCGGTTTTGATTTCGGGATTGGGCGCGTCGCCACTGAAGTCGAAGAAGTTTGCAACCGCTGGGTCCCGAGCCCTCTCGGCCTTCACACGCCGCTCGCTCCGTTCGTCGCCATCTTCGCCTTTACGGCGTTGGTTCCGTGCATTTTCTTAATGCTTGGTTAATTAATTATAAGTTATTGTCTTTGTCAAATTCTGGTGCTGTGTAGTTGTTGGCTTCGGAAAGAAGAGAGGCTTCCACTCGTCCGAGAAATGAGCTTCGTGTGAGCCAAAAGAGAGGAGCTGTGGTAGGGTCTGCAAAGATGGCCTTTTGGGTTTTTTGTTTCTTCATTGGGATATTATGCTTTTAAATTTGGGGTTTGATTGCATACTCTGGTTTTGGCGACTGCAAACATGTTGAGGTTTTGCCTACCTCATAATCAAGTTGTTGGTTTTGGATGACTGAGCTTTTTCCATATGCTTTTTCTTTGCGGTACTTCTACTTGCATGCGTTATGTGGCGTCTGTGTTTTTGTATGTTAATGGCTTGTGCAGAGTCTCGCTATCCAGAACTAGGGCATGACAATGGCATCTTCCACGAGCATTTTGGCAAGAACACGTTGATTTTTGTTATTGATGGTCGGCTTCTGCAGCTCGTTGATGCCTCTATGTGCCGTGCATGACGTTGGAATTTAATTAACTACTATGAGTCTTAGGACCGTCTAAGCTGCTCTGGTGTCGGCTCATGGACATGATTATTATTTTTTTCAAATTATACAATCGGTGAATCTGATGTTTAGGTTTAAAGGTTTAGTTATGTGGAATTCCATAAATTAAAAAATGATGCCGCACCATGGTGCTTCAGAATTGATATGGTGCAGCTGCTAGTCAAGACTTTCAATTGTCGAATTTTTTTTTGGCTGTTGGACTGGTTTATAATGTGAACAGGGTTGCCTCTGCATATAAAATCAACTTCAGGAATGAGTTGACAAGTCCGACGTAGTTACTTCTCAATTTAAAAGGCTCTTTGGACACCAGAAGTTGATTCATCCATTTAAGATTGGAACTATTCTTGCCGCCCACCTCGCGGCCACGAGGTTCGAACAAATGCGAATATTTCCCAAAGAGGGGGGCACTCATATAGTGTCCCAATAACTGGAAAGATGTAACCGTGATTTGTTTTCGCCAAATTGTGCACTGTAAAACAACCTCAACCGGCATTCCAACTCAACTTTAAAGACCACAAATTCAACCCCTCGGCATGCCTAGATTTCACTTGTGGGCATGCGATATGCCCAACACTAACCTAACAAGCAACACTTGCCAGCTACCATCATCATCATCATCATCTGGGCACATTCAAAGTTGAAAGGTCATACAACCGAATAGACTTCAACTTCTTCAATTCATAATGAAACTCATATGAGTTTTGCCAAACACCCGATCATTCATTGGCTATCCCTCGCAGACATCCCATCTTTCTTCACATACATAATTCTTGTGGAATGGAATGAGAATAACCAATCAAAACATGGACGCAACATAACGCATGCAATTTAAGTAGAAGTACCGCAAAGAAAAAGCATATGGAAAAAGCTCAGTCATCCAAAACCAACAACTTGATTATGAGGTAGGCAAAACCTCAACATGTTTGGTATCGCAAAACCAGAGTATGCAATCAAACCCCAAATTTAAAAGCATAATATCCCAATGAAGAAACAAAAAACCCAAAAGGCCATCTTTGCAGACCCCTACACAGCTCCTCTCTTTTGGCTCACACGAAGCTCATTTCTCAGACGAGTGGAAGCCTCTCTTCTTTCCGAAGCCAACAACTACACAGCACCAGAATTTGACAAAGACAATAACTTATAATTAATTAACCAAGCATTAAGAAAATGCACGTAACCAACGCCGAAAGGCGAAGACAGCGACGAACGGAGCGAGCGGCGTGTGAAGGCCGAGAGGGCTCGGGACCCGGCCAGTTGCAAACTTCTTCGACTTCGGTGGCGACGCGCCCAATCCCGAAATCAAAACATAGCCTCGCGCGGTTTCTATCGCCGGCGCTGAAAAGCGGCGACGGCGACAAACGAAGCGAGTGGCATGTGAGGGCGAGAGAGGCTCGGGACCTAGTAGTCGCAAGCTTTTCCGCTTCCGCTTCAACCCAAAATCACAACCGAGTCGATCCACGCTTTTAGAGCCGGCTGAAAGGCAACGACGGCGACAACGCCGAGTTGAACCCGAGCTCTAGTCCATGGTTCCAACCGCTCGCCCGCGCCACAACCGCAGATGCCGTCAAACAATGAATCCGACAAAGTAGAGAGATGGAGGAAGTGAAGGCCATGGAGGTGTAGGCGGATTTACATGTGCATCGAAGAAGAAGACGCCGTTGATGTTCCGACCGCTGGAAATGGCGAGATGCTGCGCGAGAGAGGGGGGAGAGGGATAAAGGAGCGGCGGGCTCGGTAGCGTTTTTCTCTTTCCGCCACAGCGGACGCCACTAAGGTTCCCAAGAGACCGACGCGAGCGTGGGTGGGGGAGAGAGAGAGGAGTCGGCTGATGAATCGTAGCCGCCGATGAGGCTCCGAAGGTGACGGAGGCGAAGGAGCTCGGGACCTAGCAGGCTGCGAACGAGGGGGGTCTTTGGGAAGGAACGTGCCAAAGGGCGATCTAAGTAGCATTTGTGACCGACGGGGGCATTGGGGAAGGGGCGGGGGAGGCGGAGGGGGAGAGGGAGGCGGTCGGGCGTGCGGAGAAAGATGAGAGAAGATGGCTTCTTTTTCCTCTCGACCCGACGAAGGAGAAGGCTTGCTTGAAAATTGAAACGAGGAGAGAGATTTTTAGCGGCAAGAGCATTAACCCTTGCTTCTGCAGAGGCCCTTTTCTTTTTTTTTTTTTTTTTGGCATCACAGCAGGCCCTTTTCGGCTTTCGGGGAGAGAGAGAAAAAGAGACCCTCCGACTTTTTACTTTCCTATTTTCCAGCTGGTCCAAGTCCAACGACATGTGTCGACTTGTTATTGGATCCACCTAGGCTTGCGCGTGCCACGTAGGACAATGACGTGGTGATTGCTAACCATTGAAGATTTTCTCAAACTGAAGAGAAAGAAGAAGTTGACGTGAGCAGGGAAAAGAGAGAAAAAGTACAGTGACAGAAAGTGAATGGGGGAGGTTTTCGGCAGAGAGTGAGAGAGACAAGTGAGAGAGAGTGTCAGGTGTGAGAAAAAAGTAAAAAAAAAAAAGAAGAAAAGAGAGCGTATACTGTTCATCTTCCTCGTGGGTTCCTCTTTCGCATGACCCAGTGACTGAGCTACCACTGCTGCTGCTCCTGCACCCGCAGCTCGCGCCGCACCTTCGTCCGATGCCGCAAGCACCCTCCTCCAAGCGCTGCCTCCGCTCGCCCGCACCTTGCAACTCGAAGCTTCGAGCGACACCTGCAACTCCATCACCGCAGCTACTGTTTCGCGGTCGCCGGAGCTCCGAAAACCGTCGCTGTTGCAGCCCTCAACCTGCTTGTCGCCGCACCACCGCAACACCTTCATCCGTCTCCTGCAGCAACCCGCACCATCTTCGCCCACCGGTCGCAGCGCATCTCCGCCCGTCTCCGCAACCAACCGCTACTGCTCCTCTTCCTGCCCTTTGACAAAAGCGACTTGATGCCACGAGCACCTGCCTCTACGCCTGTAGCCCGCGCCTCCGACGCCGCGCCACCGTCCTTGCCGTTGCCGCTCATCACCCCTGCTCGCTCGTCCCCGCGCCTGCACCTCCGCTTGACGCCGCGCCACCGCCCAGACACCCCGCAAGCTGCAGCACCCATCGCTGCGCCCTACCCATCGCCGCACCTCCGCTCGCTCGTTGCTTGCTGTACCTCCGTGATCGAGAAGCCCAAAGCCGCTGCTATCCCGCTTCTGTCCGTGCGCTGATGCTTCTTCCCTGCAGCTGCACCAGCGACGACGAGCCGTGCGAAGCGCTTGAACTGCCCCCACAAAGCCCGCGACGAGCTTGACCAGAAGCTGCTGTTGCGTTGCAACCGCCACAGCACGATCCCGACGCGAACCACCGTTCGTGAATCTTTGGCGCCGATCCAAATAAGGTAGTTTTCTTTAACCAAATTTATTCTCAATATTATTATATAAACTGAAATGTTTGATGTTAATTGAGGCTTTAGGCATTACCTAATAGGATATTATTGGTAAAAATCACTATAATTACTAATTTGGTCCGTAAGATTTCAAACCATTTTTTTTTTTAATTATGTTGATTTTGATGATATCTTGGCTTTAAAATCATTATAATTATTAAGTTGATCCGAGAGACTTTGGATTAATATTTTAATTATTTTGATTTTTCTTGATTGTTGTGATGTTTAGGGATAAAATAATCGTTAATTTAATCCGTGAGACAACGGATTATTTTTCAATTATTTTAATCCTTCATTTGATAAATATCTTGAGTTGTTGGATATAATGTTTATATTTGATAAATGCTTGTTCTGGAAAAGAAAAAAAAATCAGATTGCATGACAAATTAGGATAGTTTCTTAAATAGGTTAGGACCGCATGCTTAGAATTTATCTAGTTAGATTTGTTTTAATATTAGATTGCATGTTATGGATAATTAATTAAGATGAGTTTCCGAATTAAAATGGGATTTAATCTAAATTATTTCCTAGCTTGAGTAGGATAACTTGTCGGGTGTTGTAGTCAATTTTCAGTAATTATTTGAATTTCAATAAAAAAAAATACCAAAAAATATTATATGCATGTTATATAGGTAAGTTTTCATTTTAAAACAAGAGAAAATCCCAAAAATAATTGATTGCCTTATTGTGTTTAATTCTGCAATGTTTTTTCCTTTTGAATGTTATCTTTAATGTTTGTGCACCCGTATGATCACTTTAATGTTTTAGGCTAAAATCAATTCAAGCTGCCTGCAAAACATTTTTCTGAAATAAAAGAGAAAATGTACCGAAAGGGTATTAGAGAAATCTAGCGTAATCAAGTTCTTGAACTCATTTAATCTCTGGTTCGTAGGAGTGAAGTAATTCTCTCATTACTTTACTTGGGTTTCTAATCGACCCACCAAAAATAGATTAGTGGCGACTCCATGATAAAATCGTTTGCATATTAAGAACTTAAACGCTAAGTTGCAAATTGGTATGGGCTTGAGAGAGCTCGAGCTAAGTTTAGGCTTAGCAATCCATTAGCCGGACCCTTAGGTGGTACAACCCGCTTCGGGGAGGTCGCAACAGCTTGGTGACTCCGCTAGGGACCGTGTATTAAAACACTTAGTGGACTTAGGCCATTTTTCTTTTAAAAATATTTTTGTTTGGCAGCGAAGATACCAGGTACATCCCTGATTTAAGAGTTAAATGTTCTTACAGATGGGAGGTATAAGGGGAGTAGTCTTTGCTAACTCTCGTTTTGCAGATTGGAGTTAAGGATGAATGGTTGAATTTAAACTATAGAAGTGTTGTTTGCAATTAAACTGTTGTGCATGTTTTATTGTTTTTAGCACTACACTATTGCACACACAACCTGCTGCCGAACTTGAGCTGCGATAGGATTCTTAGGATAGTGTTGAGAAGGATACTTCCTCTAAAGCAATACTACTATATAGAGGTTGACCTTCTCTTCCCCGAAAGTTCTTCATGGTGTCGAATGTGTTTGTCCATATCCGCGAGACTGCGTGATTATTAGGCTTTCCATTCGACTGAGCCGGGGTTAGGAGGACCTGACACGTTAATGCGAGACTGCAACGGTCAAATCATCCTCTTAGCTCCATTTTGTTAAGCCGTCTATATAGAAATCAAGCCTCACATTTCAGGCGTGTGTCTATGTGATTGTCATCCATTACCAGTGAAAGTAAGTTGTTTAAATTCTCACTACTGCAATTTACTTACTTGCAATTTCGTTGGTCCATGACAATAGGTTTCGTGGTCAATCTTGTTTTATGTGCAATGGGGAAAACCAACGTACAATTCATTTCCTCTCCCAAAAAGAGTTCAAAATGTGGTTGGACCAATTAGATCAAGGTGACCAGGCCTTACGTCCAGTGGTCCCTGATGTGACTAAGAAGCCCACTCAGAAAGCACAAATTGAGCATCTTAAGCGAAAAGTGGAAATGATTGAAGTTGAAAATAAAAAGCTTCACAAGACATTGGGTTCCTGAAAGCATATAAAATAAAATGTTTTGGTTTTTGTTTCTTAGTTTAATGTCTAGGGACCTTGATTTCAATTTTTAATTTAGTGTTTTCAATTCTTAGTCCAATGTTTAGGGACTTAAATTTCAATTCTTAGTTAGAAAGTTTGATTCAAATTTCAAATAAAATGAGGCGATTAGACCATTGTCATGGGCCATTTTCCTATCTTGTCATCGTTTCTTACATTATCTCTTTTCTCCACTAGGTGACAACACGGCTCACCCAAGATCACCAATCCGTACTCGTTCTAGAGCAACAATGGCTGATAACACTGAACAAACACGTGTTGCTGAACAAGCTCGCGTTGCTGCCCTTGAATCGGAGATGAAGCAAGTCCTGAATGTTCTTGAGCAGCTCTCTAAGCAAATCGTCTCTCTCCAAGCAAACATTGCCCCACTAGCTTCGCAAGTTGAAGTGGTGTTACCACAACATGCTCCCATGGCTGATCCGAGAGATAAAGACAAGAATACATCCACAGTTGGGCCATCATCCTCTGATGATGCCTCCAGGGTTAAAATTATTGACGTTCCTCAAATTGTTGTTGATGATAAGGTACAAGTGATACCTTCAGTTGTACCAAAAACTGAGCAGGAAAAACGCTTGATAAAAATCGAGGAGAAACTCAAGCAGCTGCAGGGTTCATTTAGCCAAGTCCCAACTGATCTCTCCCATTATGCAAAGATCAAGATACCAAAGAAGTTCAAAATGCCAGACTTTGAAAAGTATGATGGCACCTCTTGCCCGAAGATCCATCTGCAGACTTATGTGGTCAGGATGACCCAATATGTTGATAATATCCCTTTGATGATTCAACAATTTCAAGCAAGCCTAATAGGACCGGTGCTTCAATGGTACATTATGAAGAAGATTAATCTGCTGGAGACTTTGGAGGATTTGACTGAAGCCTTCTTCAAGCAATATAAGTATAATATTGATGTCACTCCATCTCGAGAAGATTTACTTCGCACTGAGAAGAAGAGGACGGAATTTTTCAAGGCATATGTCACAAGATGGAGGACTATAGCTGCTTAGATAACTCCAGAGTCGATAGAAAAGGAGTTGATGGATTTGTTCATGAAGACACTCCTGCCTGAGTATCGAAATCGAATGCTGGGATCGACTGCCGAGTCATTCAATCAGCTACCTGTTGGCAAGCGAATTGAAGTAGCATTGCGTGATGGATGGGCGTCTGATCAACCCAGCTCATATGGGAGAGTCTCAACCAAGAAGGATAATGAACTTATAGCGGAGGTTAATGCAGCTTATGTGCAACCACCTATCCCGAACACTCATCAGGGAGGAGCACGACCATTCTTTGGCCAGTAGAAAAACCCTTCCAAGCGTCAGTTTACGCCACTTCCTAAGCCCTTGTCCAAGATCTTGCCGACCCTTCAAAAGAAAGGATTACTCGCTAAGGAGCCTAAGCGATCTAATCCCGAATGTTTTCCCAACTATGATCCGTCCAAGACATGTGCTTATCATATGGGGGAGGTAGGGCATTCTGTTGATGATTGCTATACGCTGCAACACAAAATCCAAAATCTTTTGGATGCCAAGGTGGTCTCATTCCGTGATGCACAGTCGAACATCCAGAATAACCCACTCCCTAACCACCCAGAAGCTGTGAATGCCATTTTCAGTTTTGATGCTAAGCCAACCATGTTTCAAATGATGCATGAGGAAGCAGAAGTGATGGACACCCTAGGGCAACCAAGCGGCAAATTCGATTACTATGTAAAGTATTCGGCTCCTCCCAGCTCCTACTTCGACCCACGAGATATCATCCCAGATGGATGGGGTGGCATAGATGATCCCACACCTCCAAATATTAAGAGCTCTGATGACGCACTCGAAGGAATGACTGAATTGTTTGAAGATAATTTAGTGTTTGCCATCAACAAAGCTCGAGAGTAGGAGAATTTTAATTTTTTACACACTCTTCTGCGCACGAGTCTTTATCGCTTTCCGTATTTGCATATTTGCATTTTCAATTCTAGGATTTCTCTCATTTTAATAATGTAATTTGCTTTTCATCCAATCAAATACATGGAGATTTTCATGTTTTAAGGGCATGTTGAAGTATATCAAACTAGCCCTGTGATGAAATCCTACCAAAAGAAAACGGCAGCGAGTTAATTCTGAAGGCTTGGCTTTTTCATGTTCCCTTGAAAAATTTTTCAAAATAAAATAATTTTCCAGCATGCATATAATTTCCCCTGTTTGTTTTAATTTTCTGCTTTATGTTTCAGGTGCAGCCCTGCGCACATTTAAAGAACCTTTATGAGCTCCCCTTGCAAAGAGGGGCAAGACATGGACACCTAATAGTTTTGACTTTATGATTTAATGTGCAAGAATAGAGCATGGCCTTTTTGTCATTAGAATGCTTTCACATGATATTATGCAATTTGTCAATTCCACTTGAAATTTATCAAAATGGATAATTCAGTGAAAGATGTCGAGTTACTTGAACATGCTAAATGAGGTGTGAAAGGCAAGCCTAAACCCATACACAGTTCCCTGTCTATACATTGTGAGGTGAGTATGGAAGCATTTTGTATTTCAAGGTGAAGAGTTTTCTTGCAAAAAGTACGACAACTAAAATGACGAGAGGCAGTTCATTTTTCTATCCCAAACACTATAGATGATCCATTGCTTAACCCCTTTGAGCCCATACACTTATGGATATTCTTTTCAAATTACCCCTGTCAAGAATCACCCCACATCGGGGCAACTGAGAGATAAAATGACATCATGAAGTGAGGAAAATGAATCTTGCATCAATCTTCAAGTCATTCTATTACATTGAATTCATGTGGTAATTTAAGTGCCTTAGGATGACGAAGAGCATTTCTTTCACTACCCTACACACTTATACCATTTGCGTAGCCCACTTGAGCCTACAATTTCATTTCTTTTAAACCCAGTTAGTGATCATCCCCCCCACTGGGGCAAGGCAAGAGACAGATGAAGACCCTTAAAGGTTCGAGTGTCATTTAAACTATACTTGACACATGCATTGTGCACAAGAACTGAAATAAAAATAGAACCAAGGGGCATAAAAAAGCAGTGTGCCTGGTAAAAGTAAAGCCAATGCCCGTGAAAAAGAAGAGAAAATGACTGATGAATTGGGGGGCATAAAAAGCGGCGTGCTTGATAAAAGCATGACCGATGCCCACCATCAAAGAAAATGACTTTGAAAAAAAAATGTTGAGAGAAGATCTCCAGTTGAATAATCATTGGCATTAGGTGATAAACTTTTGAGCCAATAAATCCGTGGCGAAGAAAACTGGTGGCAATGTCAAGATGATCACCAACTCTCACCCTTTACACACATTTTGAGCCTAACGATCCTTTCGTTTCTCAGCCCATGAACCCAGCCTATGTTACTACCTTTCAAAGTCTCTTCAGATTAGGGCATTTGAATTAACATAAGGATTCACATGTTTTGAGCATTGCTCAAAGAAGTGCGAGCAAGATTATTTCTTTCTTATTTTGCAGGGTTCTTGACTTGTAAACCTGGAGATGATTATAGAATTGTTCTTTCAATTGCTTTGACTCAAAGAATCCCTTTGTTAAGCCATTGACCAAGCCCACATTACAAGCACTGTTAAAGACCTCTCAGATTGGTAAGGTCATACTGATTGCAAGAAAATTCGAACTCTTGTCGACAAGATGATGATAAGATTGAGTGATATATTCCCGCATCAATGGTCGAGACAAATAATCCCTCTTAAATGAGAGCGAGTGAAAAAGCCTTTTCATACCAAAAGTGTCTCATTTAGCATGTTCAAGAGATTCACGCTATAACTGAAAATTGTCCTTGTGATAATTTTTCCGGTAGAAGCTTGATAAAGCCATCATGCATGGACCTTCATTGAATTTTTCCTCAAAGACCAAAAAATTGTCTTTGAAACCCTGAGTTTGTTCAGTCATCTTGGTGCTTGATGAGAATTCCAAATACCCATTTATAAAATGTTTTCAAATGTCTAGTTTGAGTTCCAGATGTTCGAACCTGTAAATACTTGATGTGATTTCCAAGTGTTTGTCTTTTCAAACGTCTGATGTGATTTCCAGATGTTTAGTAAATGTTTTCAAATGTCTAGTATGAATTCCAGATATTTGAATCTTTAAATACTTGATGTGATTTCCAAGTATTTGTCTTTTCAAGCATATGATTGATTTCCAGATGTTCAGTAAATGCTTTCAAATGTCTGACAGAAGAATTAGATTTTTGAAATTTTAAGTACTTGATGCAATTTCCAGGTGCTTGGGATCTGATGAGAGTTCCAGATCCCTTGAAGACCTTGAGCCTTTCAATTATTTGAAGATATTTCCAGATATTTGTCAGGTCTTATAGGAATCATTTCACTCCTAATAATACTTTTCTGAATCTCCAGATAAGTATGACAGGTACATGTTCTTCTTTGCATTTGCATTTCATTGAGCATGGACACATTGAGATCTACGTTCTTGATCAAATCATTGCATTTACATAGCATTCTTTATTGCATGACCTTGCATTTATTTGAGTCCATTTCTTAAAAGAAAAGAAAAAGTCATTACAATTAGCATTTGCATATTTATTGCATATTCATTTTGCATGGTTTAAATTTAGGTGTCATTTATCTTTGAAGAAAACCTCTACGAGCTTCCCTTCAAAGAGGGGCAGTTGTTGACACCTATTTTAGGATCAAGCTTATCCTTTATCTTTTAGAAATAGAAGATAATATTTGATTAGAGGGAATTTTTAATTTTTAATTTTTTTGAATTCAAAAACTCAACCGTGTAATTTTGGAGCCACTTTGTTGTTGAGAAGTTGAGCGAAAATCTCCACCGGTGGAAACAAATTTGAGTTTTCACTTTATAAATAGGGGGCGCGAATTCAGAAAAATGGACAAGAAAAAAAAAAGGTTCTTCCTTCGGGGGGCTTCTCTTCATTGTTCGTCGAAGAAAAAATAGCAAACTGAAGAGAAAGAGATAAGAAGTTGACGTGAGCAGGGAAAAGAGAGAAAAAGTACAGTGGCAGAAAGTGAATGGGGGAGGTTTTTGACAAAGAGTGAGAGAGACAAGTGAGAGAGAGTGACAGAGAGAAAAAAGTAAAAAAAAAAAAGAAGAAAAGAGAGCGTATATTGTTCATCTTCCTCGTGGGTTCCTCTTTCGCATGACCCGGTGGATCGAGCTACCACTCGCTGCTCCCGCACCCACAGCCCGCGCCCGCACCTCCGTCCGATGCCGTGAGCACCCTCCTCCAAGCGCCGCCTCCGCTCGCCCGCATCTTGCAACTCGAAGCTTCGAGCGACACCTGCAACTCCATCACCGCAGCTACTGTTTCACGGTCACCGGAGCTCTGAAAACCGTCGCTGTTGCAGCCCTCAACCTCGCTTGTCGCCGCACCACCGCAGCACCTTCATCCGTCTCCTGCAGCAACCCGCACCATCTTTGCCCGCTGGTTGCAGCGCATCTCTGCCCGTCTCCGCAACCAACCGCTACTGCTCCTCTTCCTGCCCTTTGACGCTAGCGACTTGACGCCACGAGCACCCGCCTCTACGCCCGTAGCCCGTGCCTCCGATGAAGCGCCACCGTCCCCGCCGTTGCCGCTCATCACCCCCGCCGCTTGTCCCCGCACTTGCACCTCCGCTTGACGCCGCGCCACCGCCCACACACCCGCAAGCTGCAGCACCCGTCGCTGCGCCCTACCCGTTGCCGCACCTCCGCTCGCCCGTTGCTTGCTGTACCTCCGTGATCGAGAAGCCCAAAGCCGCTGCTATCCCGCTTATGTCCGTGCGTTGATGCTTCTTCCCTGCAAGTGCACCGGCGACAACGAGCCGTGTGAAGCGCCCGAGCTGCCCCCACAAAGCCCGCGACGAGCTTGACTAGAAGGCTGCTGTTGCGTTGCAACCGCCACGGCCCGATCTCGACGCGAACCACCGTTCGTGAATCTTTAGTGCCGATCCAAATAAGGTGGTTTTCTTTAACCAAATTTCTTCTTAATATTATTATATAAACTGAAATGTTTGATGTTAATTGAGGCTTTAGGCATTACCTAATAGGATATTATTGGTAAAAATCACTATAATTACTAATTTGGTCCGTAAGATTTCAAACCATATTTTTTATTATGTTGATTTTGATGATATCTTGGCTTTAAAATCATTATAATTATTAAGTTGATCCGAGAGACTTCGGATTAATTTTTTAATTATTTTGATTTTTCTTGATTGTTGTGATGTTTAGGGATAAAATAATTTTTAATTTAATCCGTGAGACAACGGATTATTTTTCAATTATTTTAATCCTTCATTTGATAAATATCTTGAGTTGTTGGATATAATGTTTATATTTGATAAATGCTTGTTTTGGAAAACATAAAAAAATCAGATTGCATGACAAATTAGGATAGTTTCTTAAATAGGTTAGGACCGCATGCTTAGAATTTATCTAGTTAGATTTGTTTTAATATTAGATTGCATGTTATGGATAATTAATTAAGATGAGTTTCCGAATTAAAATGGGATTTAATCTAAATTATTTCCTAGCTTGAGTAGGATAACTTGTCGGGTGTTGTAGTCAATTTTCAGTAATTATTTGAATTTCAATAAAAAAAAAAAAATACCAAAAAATATTATATGCATGTTATATAGGTAAGTTTTCATTTTAAAACAAGAGAAAATCCCAAAAATAATTGATTGCCTTATTGTGTTTAATTCTGCAATGTTTTTTCCTTTTGAATGTTATCTTTAATGTTTGTGCACCCGTATGATCACTTTAATATTTTAGGCTAAAATCAATTCAAGCTGCCTGCAAAACATTTTTTCTGAAATAAAAGAGAAAATGTACCGAAAGGGTGTTAGAGAAATCTAGCGTAATCAAATCCCCGAACTCATTTAATCTCTGGTTCGTAGGAGTGAAGTAATTCTCTCATTACTTTATTTGGGTTTCTAATCGACCCACCAAAAATAGATTAGTGGCGACTCCATGATAAAAATCATTTGCATATTAAGAACTTAAACCCTAAGTTGCAAATTGGTATGGGCTTGAGAGAGCTCGAGCTAAGTTTAGGCTTAGCAATCCATTAGTCGAACCCTTAGGTGGTTCAACCCGCTTCGGGGAGGTTGCAACAATGTAATAGTTACATATAAGGGATTTCAGTTGTACTTTCATTATTATTATTTAATTAATGGCAATGGCGTATTCATTCAATGGTCTAATTATTTTATATTTATGAATGATTTCATAAGATCAATTGCAACTAGACCTATTCTTGAGACGTCAAGAATATATGTGACGGGTTCATAGTTAGACTGAATCTTTAAATCGTTCCCGATCAATGGATTATTGAATGGATATTAATAATCCTGTTGAGACCGGTGTGTTCTTAACTTCACCATTAAGTATTGGATACTTAAGGGAATGGTGAGTCACATGTCATTGGGTATTATGATACTTGAGTTAGAACACAGCTGTTTGTATTAGACAAGTTCACTGAACGTAACGCATATGGAACGATTAGTGGCATGGAAGCTTTTAGCTTGGTCAATGTCTAATTGTTCATGCTTTGGTCTTGTGTAAATAATCCTTAGACCTGAGGTACAGTGTTAACTTGTGTATTGAATAACTATGGTTCACGGGTGCACATAATGCTGGTTCATTGATCTGTCTTTATATCTGATGGTCATAGTTTGTTTATATACGAAGTTACACGTGTGCGCAATATGGAATATGTCTCCTTGTTAAATGCAAGGTATAAAAATGATGTCCTATGCGATCTAATTATGACACTGCATTGAAATCCTCGGCCGGGGTTGTAACTGAGAATAGATTGTTTATGTCTCAAATAAAATGCATGTCAATTAGATTTATGCATATGATCGAATTAATGACTTGACAAATATTCCATGGTCTTTGTTTGATTGGGACATAGTAAGACAGAGGGATTGAATTACACTGTAGCTAAAGCTGACAGGTTCATTATGTTCTTAAAGTATTCACACTATTTGAGTAGCCATGACATATTGCTAGATGTCAATCGTGGCTTGTAGGACCTAAAAGATTAATCGGGACAATTAACTCTTTTGGAAGTACTAATGTGTTAGTACAAGTCTTACTATCAGTTTAGTGATGAACCTAGGGATATTATTAGGATGACGTGGAACAAGAGAGAAATATTATTGCAAATGTGTTTGCAATTACTACAATCAAATTGAGTCGATTTGAGATTTAATTTAATTTGTATTATAGTCACGAGCGTACGTGCATATGATGCACACGCATGCCTAAAGTGAATACATATTAATGTATTCCAAATGCACATATAAAGTATAAGTCCTTTTTATTTTTATGAAAAAAGGGGTTTGATTAATTAATTTTCATTTAATTAATTAATTAAAGTGCGCGTGTGCAAAGTGATTTTATTTTGAATAAAAAAAATTAAAACTTAAAGCTTCGTGCATGGGCACGATGCTTTAAATCGTGCACATGGTCAGCGGTTGCTGACCATCATGCACGAAGCATGGATGGTCAGCATCATGCACAGAATCGTGCACGATTGTTCGTGCAAAAAGCGGACGATCAGCAACGGTTGCTGATCGTCCATTGATTAGCAACCGTTGATCCTTTATATATATTTTATTTTAAATTATTTTTTCAAGAGAACAGAAACAGAGCTGCTGAAATAGAAATAAACGGGCATGTGTTTTGTTTTTAGAGACATACGATGGGTTGCTGAAAAAGAGAGAAAAACAGTGTGTGTTCTTGAGTCTTCGAGACGCGAGAAAGAAAACAATTCTCTCTCATTCAGGTTGTGGCTAAATACGTAAAGGATACGGAGAATTGCTTCACGAGATTGCTAGCACAATCAAAGTGGTGATTATCCAAAAGTTCTCTCTTCCGTTCGACGTCAATTGTTGGTGCGTTAGAGGTCCGACACTTGTGGGACTCGAACTGTAGAACATCCGAACCGATTCGTTTTAAAGTGCACTTTGAGAGGTAATTCGTTTAACTCCCTTTTTATATTCAGATTTTTGATTAAAACGCATAAACAACGTCTTAGGAGAATCATGTATAAAATATATCTTTGTTTCCGCTGCGTTATTTTGTTAATTTTTCTTATACATGATTCATGAAACCCCAACAATACTTAGGTACAAGAATGTTATAAACAGATTTGGTGGGTCAAGCGAACATCTTTTACTTAAAAACCATAGGACCATGATGCGCCTAACACATCATGTTGAGGAGTTTGATCCTCATGCTAGAGACCAATCCTTAGCCTGTGATCGTTAGAATGACTACGAAGAGGCTCCCTTCTAATGATTAGTCCTCATGCTAAAGCTCAGTCTTCACCCCCTTTCAACCAGCCATACGTGAGGGATGGCGAGCGGCAACTGACCACAAGCTAGGCGAGCGAGGGCAATGCCCTCGCCAAATTGGTGCAAAGGCAACTCTCACCCGCCTCTCTTGTGGCAAGTCGCGGAGGGCTGGCAACCGGCCACATGCCAAGAGGATTATAAAAGGGAAGAATAAAAGAATAAAAGTTTATAAAACGCATTCATGTTAGTACTAATCATACCACGTAAGACGATTGGCATTCACATCAACAATGTTTTTTTCATATTAGCTACCGTAAAAAATGTTCTAGACTAAATTAATAAAATTGAAAGTTTATGATTGAAGTAACTATTGTACGATAGTTTTAAGACTTTGGATAATTTTCTCAAAAATATATTATGGCAAACAAGTGAAACAAAATGCATATAAATGACATGGAAAATGCAAAAGAAGAAAAAAAAGACATGGCAAATGAGCATGTGAGTGATAAATAAATAAAAAAGGCATACCAATGACATGGCAAATCACAAAACGATATGACAAGAAAAATGAGCAGAAATAAAATCAATCCATATGACATGGTAAATCACGAGACGATATTACATGGCAAACAAGCATGGATATAGAATGGCCAAATTTGTTTTTCCAATTAGCCTGATGTTTATTAAAATTGAGCCTTGTTATTTTCTTCCAAAAACTCGAAGAAGTAAGAAAAAAAAAAAAAAAAAGATTATGGGCATATTTGTTTGCCATTAAGCAAGGCAATTACATTTTTCACTTTCCCGATAGGATTTTTTAAATATTATTTTAAAATCTCTAAAAAAAATTGAAAAATTAGATATAATTGGCATTTAATTAATAACCAAAAAATTATTCAAAAAGTCCTAAACCTATTTTATGGAAACCAATTTAGTTCTAAACCTTTTTATATGTGCCAATTTAGTTCTAAACTTTTAACGATTTACCAATTTGGTCATAAACATTTTGATCCAATTTAGTTTTAAACATTTTGATGATTTACAATTTAATCATAAATCTTTTGAAATTTTTCCAATGTTCCTTCTAGTCAAATATCCACATAATAAGTTTAAGATTAAATTGGCAAATCTTCAAAATATTTAGGATTATTGACATAAAAAAGATTTAAGACTAAATTGGTAAATTGTTAAAAAATTTAGGATTAAATTTACATAATTGAAAATGTTTTAAGGTTAAATTGGTTATCGTATAATAAATTTAGGACTTTTTCAGATTATTATCCCTAATAATAATAGTTCATATTAGTTTTCCTTGACTCTTGATCTAAAATACGTACTAAAATTGGACCAGAGTAATTACAAGTCATTTGAAAATTAAGCCACCTCTAGAGAAATGCGAACTTGTTCAAGCTTGAATAACGAGGTGAGACAACACTTCTAATCTGGCAAAGGAGAAGTTGACCGCACTGTCACTCTGGGCTTTCTATTGCTTTTCTTTCTCTTTTTACCTTTTGCTTGATCCTTTTATCCTTTTCGTACGGAGCTCCTACTTTAACTCTCACTCTCACTCTCAGACTTTTGTCTTGCCTCTTTGTAAGGCATAAGAGTTGAAACCCACACTTGAAATTAAATTATCCCCACTCTAACCCCCTGAGAAAGTAGAGATTCGAACCCCCCACCTCCCTTTTCATATTGGAAGGGTGGCCACTAGGGTAAGCCCTAGTAGTTTCTTTATTTATTCCTATATAATGTAAAGAATCTAGCACTTCAAGGAGATGTAAAAAGATCATGATCGAGTACAACTTTTGTTATTTCCTACTTATGAGGCCTAACTAGGTGTACTCTAACCATTGCTGGACAATTGCATTTTTTTTCTCAGTCTTGAATTAACCTACTTCTTTTCAATCTTGTACCTTGACAATTGCAACAAAGTATTGCGACACATTTTTCCTTGCTACCTTTTCTTTTGTATGAGTTTAACACTCTAATGCCAAATCCCGCTTCTTTAGAATAATTATAAAATGCATAAGCATCATCATAAGAATTAAACTCCATGCCTATGCAAGGTTCAATTTTCATGTCCTCTAGTATCATGGCGCTTTCATGATTACCATCTTCGGTTGCATTGTTCATCTTGTCCTCATCACCACTATTATTTTCATTGGCAAAGTTGCTTCCAATATGAACTCCATTAATCTGAATGAGATGTCATGAAAATATTAAGAATTATATGTCATACAAAGTAAAATTCGACAACAATGAATACTCCTACTTTCTTGCAATAAGAAAAGTAGAGATTAACGAACTTTTCTCCACAGTTATGATTTATGCAATTACAAAATCGTATAACAATGGAAGTTCAAAGCATACAAGATAATTACACATTTTGTATAAAAAAAAAAAGAAAGATAATTACATTCCTTATTTTTTGAGTTGTTAGGTTTTTTATTTTATTTTATTTGGGATAATATCTACATAATATTTTCTTTTGGCCAAAGAATAATATACACTATTTAAATGTTGCAATTGAATTCTTCATATATTTCTAATTATTTGAAAAATATTGTAGGCTTTGTATCTTATTGTGTGAATAATACTCTCTCATTCATGCAAGAATTATATAAATCTTGGGAAAAAAGAAAAAGAAAAATAGAGTAAAAAAATGGAACTGATTAAGGAAGCCAACCTTTCAAGAGCTGGATGTTGAAGAAGGGGGGCATGATAACTTAGATTTGACAAATTTAAGATAACAACTCCTTAAACATAAAAAAAAAAAAAAAAAAAAAAGGGTTAAAGATAGAATCCCACCCAAAGTGTGTGGTTGAGAGAGTATGCTCGGCTAATCTTTTCCATTATGAATCTACTTTTAAAATCCATATGAAGGTACGGGCAGGGAAACGATAAATGAAGCTAAGATTACAGTGCTGGAATTATATAAATCTTGGGGAAAAAAAAAAAGAAAAATAGAGTAAAAATGGAACTGATTGAGGAAGCCAACCTTTCAAGAGCTGGATGTTGAAGAAGGGGGACATGATAACTTAGATTTGACAAATTTAAGATAACAACTCCTTAAAAATAAAAATAAAAAAAAGGGTTAAAGATGGAATCCCACCCAAAGTGTGTGGTTGAGAGAGTATGCTCGGCTAATCTTTTTCCATTATGAATCTACTTCTAAAATCCATATGAAGGTACGGGCAGGGAAACGATAAATGAAGCTAAGATTACAGCGCTGGAATTATATAAATCTTGGGAAAAAAAAGGAAAAATAGAGTAAAAATGGAACTGATTGAGGAAGCCAACCTTTCAAGAGCTAGATGTTGAAGAAGGGGGACATGATAATCTAGATTTGACAAATTTAAGATAACAACTCCTTAAATATATATATATAAAAAAAAAGGGTTAAAGATGGAATCCTATCCAAAGTGTATGGTTGAGAGAGTATGCTCGGCTAATCTTTTCCATTATGAATCTACTTCTAAAATCCATATGAAGGTACGGGCAGGGAAACGATAAATGAAGCTAAGATTACAGCGCTGGAATTATATATCTTGGGAAAAAAAAGAGAGGAAAATAGAGTAAAAATGGAACTGATTGAGGAAGCCAACCTTTCAAGAGCTAGATGTTGAAGAAGGGGGACATGATAATCTAGATTTGACAAATTTAAGATAACTCCTTAAATATATATATATAAAAAAAAAAAAGAAGGGTTAAAGATGGAATCCTATCCAAAGTGTGTGGTTGAGAGAGTATGCTCGGCTAATCTTTTTCCATTATGAATCTACTTCTAAAATCCATATGAAGGTACGGGCAGGGAAACGATAAATGAAGCTAAGATTACAGCGCTGGAATTATATAAATCTTGGGAAAAAAGAGAGAAAAATAGAGTAAAAATGGAACTGATTGAGGAAGCCAACCTTTCAAGAGCTAGATGTTGAAGAAGGGGGACATGATAATCTAGATTTGACAAATTTAAGATAACAACTCCTTAAATATATATAAAGAAAAGGGTTAAAAATGGAATCCCACCCAAAATGTGTGGTTGAGAGAGTATGCTCGGCTAATCTTTTTCCATTATGAATCTACTTCTAAAATCCATATGAAGGTATGGGCAGGGAAACTATAAATGAAGCTAAGATTACAGTGCTGGAAGTGGCCCTTCCTCAAACCATGGATCAGAGTCTTTGCATGAATGGAGGAGAAGGAAGAGCTAGTTATGCCCAGAATTCCTTCGTCCAGGTCACTCTCTCTCTCTCTCTCTTTCTCTCTCCACCCTCGTATCATACTGTCATCGCCCACTGCCGACGCCTCATCCGGATCGGTGCCACCAGCTTGCCATCACGCTTGCCGGCCCCAACCTTCAGCCATGACTTGTTGTGGAATGAACCGCGATAGCCTACCTCACTCGACAATCATGTCATTCCGTCATATTCTTTGTTGTAATCACCTCTGAGACAGCAGAACACGCCTGAACCCAATCCAAAGTTTGAGTCTATTTGACATTCCTAATTATTTCAATCAAAAGCGATATAACTCACTTGCAAGATGTTGCTCTTTTTTTCATAAACCTAGCAAGAGGTTGGTTTAAGTACAAAAGAAAAATGAAGATTCAAAACATGCATATTATTGGTTCAATGCTGTAACTAACTTGCTGTCCATACGCACAAATACAGAAACAGGTTATGTCCAGGGCAATACCAGCACTGCAAGAAACCCTAAGAGAGCTCTGTCTAGATAGCTTCCCCGAATGCTTGAAACTGGCAGATTTGGGATGCTCTTCAGGTCCCAACACGCTACTAATTTTGAGGGAAATGATCGATTCCATCGATACGATACGAAAGAAACTAAATAAGAAGGAACCCATGTTTCAAATTTTCCTAAACGATCTCTTCGGTAATGATTTCAACATCTTAATCAGATCGATCCCGAGCTTTTACGAGGAGCTGAGGAGAGACAAGGGAGGAGATTTCGGGCCTTGTTTCATAGCAGTAATGCCCGGGAATTATTATGGGAGGTTGTTCCCGGATCATTCTCTTCATTTCATACATTCTTCATATAGTGTCCACTGGCGCTCTCAGGTTAGTTAGTATGAATTTACTTTAGATTGATTTATTTGCTTTTCTTTATTTGATTCATGTAAATTATGTTACTTTTGCACCTTATCAGGCGCCCGCCAACCTCGTTAGTGAGTTTGGATTGCCCTTAAACAACGGCCATATTTATCTGGCAAGGACAACCCCCAATAGCGTGCACGAGGCATACTTGGACCTTTTCAATAGGGACATGACTTTGTTCCTCAAGTCTCGTTCGGAAGAGTTAATTCTTGGAGGTCGTATGATGTTCACAATGATCGGCAGACATGCGAGTGCCAATTTGTCCGAGGATCAAGTCTCTAATATATATGAACTGCTGGGAATGACAATAAGCGATATGGTCCAAGAGGTTTTTCTCTCTACAATCTCCGCGTGCTTCCGCGCTAATGCGTGCCTGCGTGCGTGCCTATTGAAAGCATCGTGTGAATTATTTCGTATAAGACTTTCTTTGCTTGATTGGTGTGGCCCAAATGACTCTCTGCTTCAAATAATTGCCGGTAAAAAGAATATTATAGGATTTTCATTACTTAGTTACGAATGGCAACTCCCCACGAGGTTTGTTATATTGACACCCCAATTTCCACAGGATAAGGGTAGTCTAGTATAAATAGTTTTTTTAGTTCTGTCTGCTGCTCTGGATTAATTGTTTTATGTGCAGCGCTCCGATTTATCGTCGCTTTCTTCTCACCAACAATTTGCTGGTTTTGTCTTTAAAGGGCCTAATCGAAGAGGAAAAGCTGGATTATTGGAACATGCCCATTTACCTACCTACTACTGAAGAAGTTAGGAATGTGATTCAAAAGGAGGGCTCATTTCACATCACCAGATTCGAAACATTTAAAGTCACTTGGGACGCCGAAATGGGCGATGACGATTTACAAATGAGAGGCAAATATGCGGCAGCAACCATCAGAGCGGTCTTCGAGTCCATCCTGACAACACATTTCGGAGAAGAAATCATGGATGGCTTGTTTGAGAAGTTTGCTAGCAAAGTTTCACAGTACATGAAACTACATGAAGGAGAATATTTCAACATCCTAGTTTCAGTAAAGAACGGATGAATATCAACCCTCATGCAATCCAGCTTTTAGCCCTTAGCTCGAGGGAAAACAATGTTAAACATATGTAGAGATGTGTGTCATGGAATAAGAGAACTTTTCTTGGGTGAGCGCACGAAACGTCTTCCAGTCGTGATCAAGCTTCGGAAATCAGTTCGGTTCTTATTGTATATTACCGGTAGATTCAAGCTTTGCGGGGTCAATCCCCCTCGAAGTTCACTTGATTGATCAATCAAGGAAACCGGTTTATCAAAATAGTAGCAAGTGTTATAATACCAATAATGCAATCCACATTTAGTTTATTATTCTCACATTCAGTTACTTTCGTTAACGTTTATTGTTCAATTTAAGTTGCACGATAAACTGCCCACTGTATAGTGATTGCCCAAAGGGCACGATAACATCTTGCTGGAAGACATTATATGAAGGTGCGCAAATGGGGATATAAATAGGTCTAAGCCAAACTCTCTAATGATCTGAAAGCACACCATCATGTTTAAGGGGGTGATTGGCTAGAAATACCCTTTTACCGATTGTTTGACGTTCAACAATTCAGGTTATCAATCAAACTTCATCAATGGCGAAGGTTAGTACAGAGTTTTCCATATTTCCACTTTCGATCCAAATTATACATCAGTTTTGTTCATTCATGAATAATTGGGTTCTTCAGTCCTTTTAGTTCCAAACATTTGGTATCAAAGTTATTCATATCTTTGCCTTGATGATTTTTTGTGGGATTTTTAATTGAATTAAACGTTGGGGCTATATTTGAGCGAGAAAGAAATTGGCGATTCCGGCCAAATTCGAACGACCCATAGCCCGGTTTTGGACCAGTGCAATCGCACCACCATGGGCAACAAAAGCCCTAAGTTAATTTGACTTTATGGTGATAGCTGGAGGCGAATTGAGCGGTAGAAGTCGTGGTGGTTAGGGTTTGCATTATTGATGGGTTTTATTGTTATTGGGCCACCCATGTTGGGCTAACCCATCCCATAACTCAAAAAAGCCCATAGCCCACAATTTAAAAAAAAAAAAAAATTGTCAAGGAAGTTATTTTAAGGGTTACTTCTTTAAAAGAGAAAAGAACATGTTTTTTTCTAAGTGTGGAACTATAGAATTGTGTATTCTAAAGGAAAAGAAGAAGAACGAAAAGGCCCTCTTCCTGTGAAGAAAATTGTTTGCACTCAATCTCTCTCAAGATGCTGCAATAGGTCCATTTAATTTGTGAAAAAGAAGGCACGTTTTGTTGCGTGATATACTTTCCGATTAGTGATAAAAGGTATTCCTAAGCCTGTTTTGGATGCAGTTTGACGTTACTCGATAGTTAAGTTTAGAATTTCTGAATTAGTTTCCATCATTAGTATCAGAGCATGTGTTCTTGTTTCCTAATCGATTAACATGTTTAATAAACAAATTGTTGGCTAGAAATCGCAAAATGACGCCGACGAATGCTCTATTACGAAAAACTGACACCCAACCATACTTTGCTCGCCGTTTCTCAATGTTTCGTGTATCAAAAATTTATTTTTGGAAGTGTTGTAGTTCTCTTTGAGACGAGAAAGATGAGTGGCAGCACGTCGTTGGAGGAGGCAGAATGCTCCTCCATGCATGGCCAGAAGGGACGATCAAGGAATGATCATCAACGTGTGCATGGCACACATAAGGGACTCCCCCAAGCACGTGCTTAGCACATACATGTGGATTGTAGGCACGTATGCAGCAACTGCTAGCACATGCGTGGCACACGCTTGCATGGGAAATTACCTTTTTGCCCTTGCCACTTTTCGTAAAATTGCTATTTTACCCCTCGGCCAACCCAAATCGACTGACTTGTTGACTCAACCCCGCTGACCCCTTGAACTGCATTGGCCTCCATCGTTGATTGTTGACTCGACCATTTATGGGCGTTGACCGTTGACCTAAAAAATATGCTGATGAATTGTATAATAGATTAAGTGTAATCCCCCTTTTTGTTCTACATTTGTTGCAGGAACAATGTTGCGTTTTGTATGCATGCTTATATTCGTAAGAATGGATTAACAGAATGCGAAACTTGAAGGGAAAAGAGCATAATTAATTAATTATCGGTGGAATGACAATGATATAATGACATATATGGTCAAGGTCAATGAGATGATACAAGCAATCATTTAGAATGGTTACCCTATGCCAGATTTTGAGAATGTGTCGGCCTTAATGAACACTCTTCCATCTGAATGACAAGTAACGTTAAATAGCCTATGGGAGGCTAAAGTGGTTCCAGCTTATAAAAAAACTTGCAATAGAGTTTTTGAGAGAATACTATAGGATTGAGGCAACCAAGACTTCAACCTTTGGGTTGAATGTAACTTGGGGCAGAATGAACGCATCATGGAGGAGTCATAAGGGATCTTCGAGGATCTTTTCGTGGTTCCCAATGTGACCTTAAAATTTTCATAGGGATTTTCTAAGAAATTTGAAAAGTCTTTCCCTATTTATGAGATAGTTGAGTATCTTTGAATTTATTTATTTATTATTTTTCTTAGGTTGGTTTTACATATCTTAGGTGTGAATATCTCTTTCCATGTTGATGTTGATATCTTTTTACTAGACACGTTACTTTGTGTAAATGCTATGTTTAGTTTAATCTTATTTGCATTATTTTTGAGAAGTTCAAGAAAGTTTTAGTGACTTTAGAGAACTTATTTTTGCATAAATGATTATATTAATGATAATATCAAGTTACGAATTTTGGATGATGATTGGAAACAAAGTGACCTATTGATTTTGAGGCCTTATTTGAAATTATTCATTAATATGATTAGTTGATGCAAAATAGATACATAAATGTTATACTTTAATAATTCATGCAAATATGTCTAAAATATTTAGATATAATGGCTTCAGCTTCTAAGAATATAGTGGCTAAACTGAACAAAGAAGATAAATCGAAAGGCGAGAATTATAAGATATGGAATATAAAAAATTAATATGTGCTAGAAGAACAAGAAGCACTAGAAGCTCTTAAACAAGTTATGGAAAAACCTAATGATAGAAATACTACACAACATAAGAGAGATAAGAATGTATATGCTACTTTATAAAGGAAAACCTCTATTACTCGCATCACATTGTTGAGTAGCATAGACAATGATGTTATATGAGAGTTTAGGCGCTTTGAGAATGCTTAAGATATGTGGGAAGCGTTGTCTGCTAGATTTGGTCAAAGATCTGTGATCAAACTAAGATAGCTCACTATCAAGTTTGACTCATACAAGAAGCCTCATTGATAGACCATGAAAAAACATCTAAGGTGTCACGCCCCGAACTCTGGGCACACACACACCCCTCGGCGGTCGACTAAATTGTGATGTTCCCCGGACGCGTTGCCAACCCTTTTCTTTTTATGCACATGTGGAAGCGAAAATTAAACATATACTCGAACAACAACAAACATGAGATGGAAAAGCAGGACAACCAAATTTCACCAATCACATTTTATATACAAGCCAAGTCAGTCCTACAGGTCTGTACACTAAAGGTCTGCCATAAAAGAACTATTAGACAACCTTTACTTCGGATCCCTTCGACTCTAGCTCGGGATCCTCCACGACACCCTTCGGTATCTCCAAACTAAGGACCTGAAAAATTGTAAACCACGACGGTGTGAGAATAAATCTCAGTGAGTCAACACTCTAAACCACAATTAGGACAAAAATTCACTTAGAGACATCCTAACATGCACCACCCAGAACTTACCTCACCTCAACACGTTCTTGCACATTAGTGCATCTCCTAAAACATATGCATACAGTAAATGCATTCAATAATCGAAACACTTCATACCACTCATCAAACAATTCATTGAGGTCCCGATTATAATGCCAAATCGTTATGACACGTCCCATTCTGTGCTACACAATTTCATCCCATAATCAGGCACGGATAACTCATATCAGTGGTTCAATCCACGCCTAATATTCACACTCAATATCCAAACTTAACATTCCAACTCAATATTCTTACTCCATTTTCAAACTCAAGGTTCTAGAGGTGGTCCCCACAAAGTAACATTATTGTTCGACACTTAGTCACTGACCATAATAAGTAATGGTACAAGGTTCTATAGGTGGCTCCCACGAAGTCACGTTATCGTGTAGCACTTAGTCCCTGACCACAATAAGCAATAGCTCAAGGCTCTAGAAGTGACCCACATGGGATTTCTTTGTCGGGTAGCACTTAGTCCTTTTCCACAAATAGCAAAAGTACAAGGTTCTAGAGATGTTTCCCACGAAGTCACGCTATCGTGTAGCACTTAGTCCTTTGACTATGTATGATAGTAGTACAGAGTTCTAGAGGTGGCTCCCATGTGACTCAAATCATCATGTAGCACTTAGCCCTTGACTACGATAAGCAACGGTACAAGATTCTAGAGGTGGCTTACACCAGATTTCGCTGTCGTGTAGCACTTAGTCCTTTACCTGCTCATAACCCATTCAGTTTCCCTAACACAACACATATCACCCTTTAATAGCCATCCTTTGCCATGACCACAAACCATCACCATAGCACAACCATTCACATCTCATCACGCACAAGTTCCAAGCATATCACAAGTTAACCACATCACAAAATATCCAATTTCTAGTAAGCAAAGCATCAAGAGCAATCACAAACTACTACCGGTCCTAACCGGCAAAAACAATTAACTCTCGCGTCTCCAAATTTAAATCCTTAAATCTAATCAAACGAGTTAGGGAAATTCGTAAATTTGAATATGTTGTAAAAGACACATAAAAGAAAAAATTTCATGAAGATACCTTAACCCAGATCTTTCTAGATTAAGCCAAGTAAATTGCTCAATCCAGTACAAAAAACTAGGTATGTTTCCAGAAATCACATTTTCCAAAACCAGTTGGGTTCGAGATCCAAATCATGTCTGTTTGACCTGAAATTTGATTATGTTAAATTACAAGATGAGAGAAATAACTTTTGTGAATAAACTCTTTTGAAAATTAAACCATAAGAGTTGATAAAAATCCTTGCAATGCCAAAAGGTCACAAGTTCTAACACAATTGGAGATTCTGTTTTGAAATGACGAAGCTGAAATCTAATTCGTTTAAATCCCTATGTGGCATCATAAAATTTCATGACAACCCCTGGATAACCATGAACCTTATAAGTTGGATTTTATTGATTATTGTTGCAATTTTATGACCATGTGAGTATTTGAGATTATGAGATTTAGTGGGGATTAAAGTAAATTGTTAAGAGCAATTATGGGCTTATTTAGTATTATTTTTGGGCCATTTAAAAGTTGGACTTTAGACCCAAAAGTGTTGGGCCTAAAGGGGGCCAAGAAGCCTGGCCCATGAAGCCCAAAGGAGTTGCCGTCGACCAAAGGTAGAGAGGGAAGCCGGATTGCATGCCTCTCCATTTGTCCCATGGAAGAAGCCACATGTCCTTCCATTTAAGCCAAGTGTCAAATGCCATGTAAAACCTCATGATTAATTAGTAATCATGAGTGAAAGGAAGAAAAAGAGAGAGAGAAGGGGGCGGAATGGACGAAGCAACCGGGAGAGAGAGAGAGAGAGAGGAGTGTTCGTGCGAGAGAAAGAGAGAAAGAGGAGGAAGAAGACCGGCTACCGTGTACCCGCCTAGCTACCGCCGTCGATCAAGCCTGCCTTGCCCCGCCGTTGTGCTTGCTATGATTGTGTGTATTGTATGGTGAATTTCGGAGGAGGTGGAGGTGAGAATTTTCGAAGTTATGGGAGTAGTGCCTTAGCCTAGTAATCTGTTTTCTGGAAAAACAGTCCGACCTCTGGTGATTTCGTGAGCTGCATGCAATTTTCTAGTTGGAATCTCACTTTGAGTTCTTGATGAATGTTGTAGATGACTTCTTGAAGATTAACATATCAAAATTTGAAGGAAAACGGACAAGTATTTGTTGGTGAAACCATTTTTCTTCAAAGATACTAGATCTGGAAACTGTTATGTTGATCCCTTGCGATTCTGTGAATTTTGTGAAATTATCCAGTCCGAATTTGATCTCGTGTCCTTGATAAGAGTTGTAGACGACATCTTGAGGGGCAACATACTGAAATTTGAGAATAAACGGACCAGTATTGATTGGGAAAATGATTTTTCTTTGAACGGGTTAAATTTGGAGATTGAGCCGAGGGTTAGGGTGAGTTGTAATAATCATATCTTTTAATCCAGAATGAATTAGACTTCGATTTCTTCATGGAACTTATTCCTCTAGGACTTGGCTATAATATATTAAAATTTTAGAATTTATTAAGATCGTTTGCTAATTTTTCCAGAATTTTAAACTAAAGGAGTGCATTCTGTATTATCTTCCTCTAGGACTTGGCTATAACATAGTAAAATTTTAGAATTTATTAAGATCGTTTGCTAATTTGTCCAGAATTTTAAACTAAAGGAGTGCATTCTGTATTATCCGAAATTTGCTCTATTTTCAAGATTGCTCTATAAAATATGATGTTTGGGTGGTTAATTATGTTGCATATGTGATGACATTTGGCATGTCATATAGCATCAAGAAGACTGGTTTAGACCTCGGATATTATTGCATCAAATGCTGATTTGAAAATGAGATATATATGTGAATATACATTGTGATGATGATGATACCGTTGAAGGTGCGAGTCGATGATGCTCCGGGATTGTCAGGATGCCCGGAGTGTGTGTGTCGAATGTCCTCAAGAGTTTCGAGATGCTCGGAGTGTGTGTGCCGGATGCCCGGAGGTGTGTACTGGAGGTTCCTCGTGATGCCAGTTGGGATACAAGATGCCCATAGTGTGTGTGTCGGATGCCCGGAGGTGTGTGCTGGAGGTTCCTCGCGACGCCAAGTTGGGTGCGAGCGATATATGAGGGATGCAAACACTGGTCCCTGGAAGAAAATGAGATCATTTTGAGAACTAAAATGAGGAAATTGAATCATGCACGTGGGTGTGTGCATATGGCATGGGATATAATTGCCTATGAAATTGAGTTGATACTATTTGGCATTGAGATCATGAAGGCATTGAATGGATTTCATGAGGATATATACATGATTGTGTGGATGATATGAATCATACGTATGGGTATGTGCATATGGCATGAGATATAATAGTTCATGAACTTGAATTAGTATTGCTTGGCATGGGAAATATGATTAGTAAGGTTGTGATGGATCTCATGGACATATATGTATGATGGCATGGATGATATGTGCATTTCACATGAAGTTGTGGTTGTCTTGCCTATTGCATTGTGTACTTTGATGGATCTTTACTATTGAGTGGTTGTATTCACCTCTTTAGGGACCAACATTTCAGATTGAGCGATGCCTCTAGCACCTTTCACACGTGGTACATTCTATGGCTTACCATATGATGTTGAGGTCAAGTGCACGGAGCACCCCTGTGTCGGTGTTCGTGGTCTGGTGTTTATCCGAGTTCGTGTGTTGGTCATGTATGATGTGGGCCTACTTGATGGCCCTGTAGTTCAGGAGTTCCTTTCTGTACACGTTTGACGCGACGGACTGATGATGGGGATGTTGTCGCCGCCACCGGCCAATGCACCGGAATGGGTGTGATTGGAGCGTGTGATTGGTGGAGGATGGCACTTTTTGGGATGTTCGACACTAGATGATGGATCGATGTGCATGTCTGATGTATAGTCAAGTACTTTTGAGTATAGCTGAGCTTAGTTAAAGCCTTGGCCTTTTGTTGTACCGACTCGTGAAGTCCATCTTAGTTATGTAAATAAAAGTGACTCGGCTCTAAAGTATATATATATATATATGAAAGGTTGTAGTTGGTGTGTATTGCATTGTATTATTTGGCTTGAAGACGGGTTAGGGAAATGACGAGTATGCTTTTGTCATATGAACTGCGCTGGGACCAATTAAGGTAATACAAACCCCCAGGTTGCGTGGACCCACTACATTCAATGGTATCAGAGTGACTTGTTAATAGGGCAAGTGAAAGGTAAGCGGATTATGGCGACCCTAACGGATCGAGGGCCATTCAAAGGGTGCCACACCCTAAAATCTTGGAAAACATATATGTTATAGATGAAGATGTCTAAAACATTTTTGAAGAATAAATCAACCTCAAAATCTCAGCACATTTCGATTCACAAAAATGACAAACGGCGAGGGTCTAGAAACTAGATCTGAGAAACATTCTCTGAATTGGACTAATCCCTCCTCATTAGCGCTAATCTCACCAATTAGATCAACACTAAGCCATCTTAAGGCTAATCTAACCATTCTAGATTAACACTAATCCATCTTAAGGCTAATCTCACTTAGTACTAATCTAACTAAGCTAATTAACACTAATCTAACATCCTAAGTGTAATTAACAATCTAATCAATGATTAAGGAGTTAACTCACCGGATTAGCGAATAAATGAGTTCACGGCGACGACGGCGCGATGGCAGTGAGATCCCGTGTCTATGGCGGCTCCAAGGGAGGTCTGGAAGGGGTTGAAAAACAGCCCACAAGTCACTGTTGAAGGAGGAGGAATCGGTTTTGCTTCTGCTGGTTCGGTTCTATTCTTGCTTGCGCTGAGCTGGTCTCGGTGGCTAGTGAGCTAGGGGTTGGACACGGCCGAGTGGAGCTACTAGTGGCAACGCTGGGATGGCGGACAACGAGCTGGACGTGGGGCTGGCTGACTGGACGGAGCTAGGCTAGTTGAGCAAACATATGGCAAGGTTGGGCTCGCGGAGGAGTAGGAGGGGCTGGTGTCGTTGCTTGGTAGTGCGGCTGAGGTGGTGCTGGTCTTGGTTGGTTTTTGTGGCAACAAGGGAATGAAAATGGAGAAGAAGAAGAAGCTGAAGGTGTTCTGCAAGCTGGTTGTCGCATGGGGGAAAGAAGAAGAAGAATAAGAAGAAGAAGAAGAAGAAGGGGGACAAGGGGACAAGAGGCCAATGAAGTCCAAGTTGCAGCCAATGGGCTTCCACCTCAAAAATCTACACACTTGAGTGCCTTTGGCACCAAAGTCTTATGCTCCTTGCCGTCTAGCTTCTTCCACAAGCCAAATTCTTCACTTATCTTCACCACATGACTTCATTTTGGTATCCAAAGCCACACATCAGCTGCCCCTACGAATTTGCACCCATTACACTTCAATTTCACACAAAACAACTTTAATTCAATGGTCCCACATGCCATAGTAGCAACCAAATCCAATTTCCCTTCAATCCTTCACAAATCACCATTTAGAAGGCCAAAAATATCACCCATGCTATCCATACGAATTTGCACCCATTCCCCTTCTAAATTCTCAACAAATAAACCAAATTAGCCTCCTAAAAATACCAACTAAGGTGCCCAAACAAATTTCCATAATTTACTTCACCAATCCATCTATCTTTAAGGCCAACAATCCACTTAAAAATGACCCTCCAAATTTCCACCATTTTAATTTGCCGAAAATGACTTTCCACCAAAACTTCTGGACTCAACGGAAATTCCCCAAAAGATGAGACGATGTCTTATAAATGAATCATGACACTCTTGAACGTTCGATTCCCAAAGCTGAGCTCCATTCGTGGTTAAAATCAACTGAATGTGATTTTAGTCCAATCCAACCTATCGGGTAATTCCGGACCATCGCAAGGAAAACTATAACTGAAATCCTTTTTAGCTGGCATTAACTTTGAACCACATGCATCTAAAGGACCATAGGCACGTCGGCGAAAACCCATATCATTTTATCGAAATGGGGTCGAAATTCAGGATATCCCAACTTTTCCCCTCTTATAAAAATTTCATTTTTGAAATTTAAACCATTACAATGCTTCTTAAAAAATGTGGGGGTATTGACGTCTCATCAATTCTTCACTTTCCCAAGTAGTTTCTTCTATCCCGTGGTGTTGTCAAACCACTTTGACCAAAGAGGTCGTCTTGGTACGCAACACTTGCTCCTTTCGATCTATGACCTGAATCGGTCTTCACCACTTATCTGCATAACTTTTTTGACGACTCTGAGCAGTCTTGAGTCTTTCCCAAATAATTTTGACGATGACGATTGATTGTTGGACTAACTTAGGGCCTGTAATCTTATGCTCCCCAATTTCGTCCCACAGACTACCATATGACGCTTCAAACGGTGCCATCCGAATGCTCTGCTAATAACTGTTGTTGTAGGCATACTTGACTAGATGAAGTTATTCCTCCTAGTTTCCTTTGAAATCTAACACGCAAGCTCACAGCATGTCCTCAAGGGTTTAAATTGTCCTCTTAGACTGGCCATTTGTCTGCAGATGATAGGCCAGGCTATACTACAACTTCGTTCCTAAGGCAGTATGTAACCTTCGGTCTCGATCTGACGTGATCATCGTTGGTACTCCATGCAGTCGAACTATCTGTCATATGTACAACTTCGCATATCTATCCAATGCAAAGTCCTTTTGTATGCGATGAAGTGAGCAGAGTTCGTCAATCTGTCGACTACAGGCCATACCGAATCATGATCTCGCTAACCCCTTAGTAACTCCATCACATAATTCTATCGTGATATGTTTTCACTTCCACTTGGGAATCTCAAGAGATTGCAAACATCTTCTAGATTTGCAATGATGTGCTTTCACTTGCTAGCACGTCAGGCACTTGGCGACATGTTTGGTGATATTTGTCTTCATACCGATCCACCAGTAGTGTTGACGCAGATTTTGACACATCTTCGTATTGTCTAGACGAATACTGTAACTGCTATGGTGAGCTTCTAATAAGATCTCTTCCTTAAGCTCCACATCGTTGGGTACACACAATGGTCCACAAAATCTTAGTGTTCCGTCCTCGGCAACTTGATAATAAGCCTTTCTCTTTTCTGTATCTTCCTACAGAATCTTCTGGGTCTCTAGGTCTGTCCATTGCAATGTCTCGATTCTTAGCTGTACTTCCGGTTCAAATTATGAGGGTGGCCATAAGACTTGAAAGGTGGCCTACCTCAAATTTGAAAACCGAGTCTCTAGCTCCTTCGAGTAAAATCCACTCCTGAATCACTGTCTGCGCAATCGATGACTCTCGACTCCACGCATCTGTAACTTTATTAGCTTTTTCTGAGGTGATACAGGATGTCGCAATCATAATCTTTGAGAAATCCCATCCAAATACATTGTCTCCTGTTCAACTCCTTCTTAATCCTCAATTGATGATAACCTGTCATCGAGTCGACCTTTGAAAATATCAACGCTCCCTGTAACCAATCAAATAGATTGTTAATCCTCGGCAACGGATACTTATTCTTGATCGTCACCCAATTGAGTTGCTGATAGTCGATGCAAAGGCACAACGACCCATCTTTCTTCCTCACAAACAAAATTGGTGCTCCCCAAGGTGATGCGCTAGGGCGTATTAATCCCTTGTCTAACAACCCCTATATTTGCACCTTCAGTTCCTTCAATTTTGACAACGTCACATGGTAATGAGCCTCAGAGATTGGCTCCATCTTAGGGGCCAACTCAATCACGAACTCGATCTCCCTTTCTGAGGGCAGACTCGGTAATTCTTTAGGAAACACCTTGGAAAACTCCTGTACCACGGCTATGCTCTCCATCTTTGGTTCCTCAACTGCCGTATCCATGACGGTTGCCAAATAACCTTGGCAACCTGCCTCTAGCAATCAAGTTGCCTCAAGCGATGAAATTGAAGTAATTAAGGGTCCTCTTCAATTCCTTACAACTCAAAATTTTCACCTGCTAACGGCTTAAACTGGATTACTTCACAATAACAATCCATTACAACAAGATGCTCCTTGAGCTAAACAATAATTCAACACAACCCGTTGCTTCTTGAACCAACCCACTTTAATTACAATAACAAGGTCACACATAAGCAAAATAATCGAGTACGACTTTAGCCCACGATTCTCCTTTTTACAACTTTAATTCAACAAATTGAAATTCTACAAGCTTAACCAAAATTTTATTGTGCCACGCTGATAAAGTTACCCCAAAAACATTCTTTCCCCTGATTGACGCATAGCTCAGTTCATTCATATTCCCTTCACCATCCTAGTGACGTCCTATCTTAGGTGCATTCCCTCTGTTCTGTCCCGTTAGTGGCAGCGGTAGCAGCTGCTGTGATCCCATCTGCCTGCGCGGACAATCCCTGAACTGGTGGCCGTGCTGGCCACAACTAAAACATGCTCCCGTCCTACTATAATATGGAGCTGAACCAAGTCTTTTCCTATGGAAACGACACACATTATTCGAGTTGGGCACTGACTTTCCAATCCCATCCTTTATGTTAGGTGGAATGGGATATCTTCCTCCGATCATCGGCTTCTTCCCAAACCAATTACCATCTCTGTTGGACTTGAATTGCGACTCAGATGCGGCGGCTCGTTCATTCAAGTTTCTCTCGATCAACTGTGCCCTTCCATACAGATCGTTGTAATCCTTTAGATTAAACGACACCAACGGATCCTTTATCTCCAGTCTCAATCCATCTTGGAATCTCCTTGCTTTGTCAATTGGATCCTCTAGTAGTCTCGGTGTGTGCTGGGACAGCTTGCCGAACTTCGCCTCATACTGGTCTACTAACATCAGACCTTGACGAAGATGCTGAAACTCTGCCTTCTTCTGTTCCTAGGTGCAATTAGAGAAGTACTTTCCATTAAAGACTTCAACGAAGGCGTTTCGCCTCGAAACTACGCCTTCAGGAAACACTCTTCCTCTGGTGGCCCTCTACCAGGTACTTGCATTACCCTGCAATTGGTAGACCGCAAGGACCAACTTAACTTCATTCGAGAACCTCAACAATGCGAAGGCCTTCTCTAAATCTTGGATCTAGAGGGTTGCAGCCTTAGGGTCACCTACTCCTATGAATCTCGGCGGGTTCAGCTTTAGAACTGCCCTACCAACTTATGCATCGTCGCTCCCTAATCACATTCCCAGGCTGGACTTCAGCAGGTGCGGTTGTAGCAGCGGCAGTGGTAGCTTGATTCTAAACTTGCTGCCCCATCAGATTTCCCAAAGTCTCAAGTGCTTGTATGATCCCATCGATTCTAGGATCGCTAGATGCTGCTACACCAATACCGGCCTATGGTGGTACTCTCTCACTCACGATCGCCTGAGCCTATGCTCTACCTTGGGCACCGACCCTAGTTGGCGTCCTACCCCGAGTGGTTGACACAGCGTTCCTCTTCTGAGGAGTCCTTTGCTCCGGATCGCTCATTCTATAGGATTTTTATAGAAACTCGTTTTCCAATTCCACACATAATTTAGAAAACTGAGCGACCCACACAAACAATCAATCAATCAATCACAGACGTCTGCATAAGGAAAAAGCATTTCATACTAACTATCCCATAAACCATCGCACCTTATCACTCTAGACATTGACCAGCTCTGATACCACTTCGGGTAAGGATGTCAAGCCTGGAACTCCATGCATGCACACACCCCTCGGCGATCGACTAAATTACGACGTTCCCAGGACGCGTCGTCGACCCTTTTCTTTTTATGCACATGCAAAAGCGAAATTTAAACATATACTCGGACAACAACAAACTTGGGATGAAAAGAGGGACAACCAAATTTCACCAATCATGCTTTATATACAAGCCAAGTCAGTCCTACAGGTTTGTACACTAAAGGTCTACCCCAAAAGAACTACTGGACAACCTCTACTCCGGATCCCTTTGACTCTGGCTTGGGATCCTCCATAACACCCTCCGATATCTCTAGACTAAGGACCCAGAAAATTGTAAACCACGACGGGGTAAGAATAAATCTCAGTGAGTCAACACTTTAAACCCCGATTATGATGATAATTCACTTAGAGGTTTCCTAACATGTGAAAGGGCTAGTAAGAACACCTAGAGGGGGGTGAATAGGTGTTAAAAGAAATTTTCGCAAAACTTAATAAATCAAATCGTCTTTAGAAGATAATAGATTGAAGATGTAAATAACTACAAGCAGTTATATAAAACTACGAATTAAAGTAAGGAGTTCAGGGTAAGAGAATTGAAACACAAGGTTTATAGTGGTTCGGCTTAGATCAAGCCTATGTCCACTCTCCACGCTGACAACCTATTAGCTGGATTCCACTATGAATAAAAAAAGATGTTACAGCTTGTGATCTTCGACTATCACAGTGACGAGTCTCTACCGAACTCTCACACGGTCTCACTAAGAGTTTCTCTATTTTGTATACAAAGTTTAGCTCAATGAATGAGAAAGCGAGAGACTAGAAAGTTTCAAACTTTGGAATTCTCCTTTCGTGCACTACTACAAATAACTAAAGAGTCAATCATTAAATACTCCTTCATGCCTTTTCGACCGTTGGCACTTTTCCCCGTTCAACATAATCAATTAAGATGATCTCGAGTCGTTAGATGATTTGTGATGAAAGCCCATCAATCATGTTCACCCATATAATCAAGATCTTAAGTTTCCATAAGTATAACCTTTTAAGTTTGTTCGCCTTTCAAACATCTTCATATCGAAGTAGTTTCCATAAGTAGAACCTTTTAAGTTTGTTCGCCTTTCAAAGATCTTCATATTGGAGTAGTTTCCAATAAGAATGATCAATCAAGTAATTGCTAAATCTAGCCATAAGGTGTTCCAGTAACCATACGAATCGAATTCTTGAAGATAATCTTGCATCTAGATAATAATCTTGTGTTTTGATAAGTTTTCATTCTTCAGTCTAGAACTGTTAGTGAGGAAAGACTTTGAGACTAAAATCTGGCGGTCTTCAGACTTTGACGATAAAGTCTTGAAATCTTCAAACATAGACTTGGAAAGGTTTTGTCAACTTCAAAATAGTAAATGAGTTTTCTCTAACAATCTCCCCATTTTTTTTATGCTGACAAAACTTTCCTGCAAATTTGAAAACCTTTGACCTGCAAAACAGCACTTATGCAATACATGATATATTATAAAAATAAGTTGATTAAGACCTAGAAACCTTAATTCTGCTACAACATAACACATGTTAATCCATAATAATCCAGTCATAATCAATATCGCAAACTTAGTCACTGTACCGCAAGCATCAAAAGATTAACAATATCCAAAGTCAAATGTCCAAACTAAACAATCATCAAAAGTCAGTCTCAGTCAAAACCAAAACAATTAAACAAATCTGCAAATAAACATACTCTTCCCCTTTTTGTCATCAGCAAAAAGTAGAAAAAAAAAAACGATTTAAATAAAAGTTGGATGAGATCGGGGTTGCTTGGGGATACGAACGAGCTGGAAATCCCCCATCGACTTGACAGTGTCCTCAAGCTTCTTCTAAGACTCCTTAATTGGTTAAATATCCTCACCCTTTGCATGTTCTTGCAGTTGAAGCTTCAGGGCTTGAATCTGTTCTTGTAAAGAGTCTGTAGATGTCTTGAAGACAGTCATCAAGTGCTTCATTCCAAACTCAAAGGCATATTAGTGACCCTTTAACTCTAAAAGATGTTCCAGCACCTTTGAAAGTCTGCTGAAGGATCTGTTGTAATACTGGGTCTAGCCGAATCAATTCCAGGAGCTCGAAAGAGAGGGGGAACGTCAGTTGTTCTATCACCAGGACTAGGAGTAGATGCTACGAGATCTGCTTTAGGGAATTGAGAGGCATAGACCTCATCTGGGTCTAGTGGAGATCTACTAACATCACTAGCAAAGATGGGTGAAGAAGTACCTTGTTTTTCACCATCTCCCCCTGTCTTTATGCCTACAGGTGGAGAGATATGTTCTTCTTCATCTTCTGCTTCAGCATTGTAGTGATGTAGCTCTCCTGTCTTTCCACTCCTCGTCTTTTCAGAATCATCGGACAAGGATACAACTAGTGTTGGTTCAAAAGAGTCATCGCGACTCCCTTCTTCTTCATCTCTTCTTCTTTCCTGTTCTTCTCTTTCTCTTCCTTCTTCTTCCTCTGTTCTCCTTTCTTCTCTTTCCTCATCTCTTTTCTCTGTTCCTTCTCTTGCTCTATTCTCTGTCTCATTAAAGCTCACAAAACTCTGTAGATTTTGCAAGGCAAAAGCTGAAATAGTGAGATCATCTTCATCTTCTTCTTCATCTTCCAAGATAAGAGATCTTTTTTTCTTCACTGATTCTGTAATGGGCTCCTTGCCTTTTCTTTTCTCTGTAGGAGAGTCTTGCTTTGTTTTCACAGGGGACTTCTCCTTAAAGCATTCCAACTCCTTGTTCAGCTCCTTTAGTCTCATCTTTGAAACCATTTTAAGATCAATAACCATTGGAACAATGGTTCGAACATAAAGAGGAGCAAGAAGTTTGATCTTGAAATGCTTGAAGAGTTGTGAGATAAGTGCTGAGTAAGGGAGTTGTTCCTTGTCTTTCACGATAGTCCTATACATATGCATAAGGATAGTGTGAGGAATAGAGAACTTGCGACCAGTGTTGATTGCGTACATTAACTTCGCTTTGGAACGAGAGACATCCATTTTTGAGGTAGACTTTGGCCCGATGCAATTGATCACCACCTTGTGAAGAAGAATGTTGGAGGCATTCATTATAGAATAAGAAATTTTGCCTTCAACCAGTCTGTCTCGAACAATGGACAAGGTCGCATGGGCATAAGACACACCAATTGGTTGGAATCTACCTCTTTCCACACTAATTATATAAGCCAAAGTGTCCACATCAACTACAAACTCTTTGTCCCTAACAGTAAAGCTAAATTTATTCACATCTAAAAAGGATAGATTTAAATAAAAATAGGCAGTAAGTTCGGGGTAGGCAACAATTGTCTTGGTGCAAAAACGTTCAAGTTGAAGTAATCCAAGCTTCTCCCTCAAATTTATCTTTAACGAATCAAAAAAGTAAAAATCCACACTTCTAGGGTTCATAACCTCTCTTTTCAACAAGTTCGAGTAAGTCTTTCTGTGGTCCTTAGAATGAAATAAATTCATCTCCTCACCACGAACCTTGGCAGCAACACCCGGGTTGAAAATGAGCGAACATTCTTTCATCATTGTCCTTCTCATCAGGTTGACCATGTCTCAAATCACTAGGAAAATTTTCAAACGTCCATTCCACCAAACCTTGAGGCGCAACACCTATCTTTTCCATAGTGTTCAAGAAATAGGTCTCATTCTTGTAACCATGTGCTTTCAAAAACTCATCGATCAGATTCATTAAAGAACCACCCCTTTTCAAGTTGGAATACAATCTAAAAATAAATTGGGGTTTTTGAATCCTTATAGGTTCAACGTCTTCAATAATCTCTTCTTGTTCTTGCTTTGGAGGAGGATCTTGTGCTATTTGTTGACGCCGTTGTTGTTGTTGCTGTTGTTGTGGGGAGTCTTCTTCCTCGGTCAAATCGAAATGTGTAGGTCCCTCACGCATATGTTGTGGTCCTCGGCTTGTAATTCTAGAAGATTTCCTTTGAGAAGACATTGTCACATTCTAGGAGGATTTCTTTGAACTCGCTCTTTGGAAAAGGTGAAAACTTTTTTGATCAATCTCAAGAGAAAATGAGAGAGTAAGATCACAATATTCTAGGGTTTCAAAGAGACGTAAATGGAGAAAATGAGTTTCGATGGTATATAAAGCAAGTGAAACAGGTATACGAAACATCATAAGGAAAAAGTAAAAAATGCCTTTTCAAACAATGAATAACTGCTATATTTGAAAATAAGAGAAACTGCCAAAAATTCAAGAATTAATTTCTAAAATTGAAATAGGCAGGTAGTGATTTAAAAATTGAAAATACATTTTCAAAATTCCATCCAAAAATAAAATCACATATATTTAGAAAGAATTAACTTACCGAACTAAGCTCGAGCACCTTCGGACTTTAACCGGTAAAAGATATAATGGTCAGTCTGGTTCGAATATATTCAAATAAGTTTTTATCCAATGGCTTTGTAAATATATCTGCTAGTTGGTTCTTTGAGTCAATAAACTGAATCATAATTTCTCCATTTTGAACATGATCTCTAATGAAATTATGTCGAATTTCTATATGCTTTGCTCTTGAATGAAGAACTGGTTTTTTTGTGAGATTGATTGCACTGGTTTTGTCACATTTGATCTCGGTGCATGAGTCTTCGATTCCAAAGTCTCTCGGCCGTTGCTTTATCCATAAGACTTGAGAACAATAGCTTCTAAGAGCCACATACTCCGCTTTTGCTGTTGAAAGAACTACAATACTCTATTTCCTTGAGAACCAAAATATTGTCCTGTTACCCAGTAATTGACAAGTACCAGAAGTACTATTTCTATCAACTTTGCAACCTGCTAAATCTGTGTTTGAATATACAAGGAGAATAAAGTCTCCCTCTTTTGGATACCACAGACCTAACTTTGAAGTAGTTGCAACGTATTTAATGATGCGTTTTACGGTGCTTAGATGAGATTCTTTAGGATCTGATTGAAATCTAGCACAAATGCAAACACTAAACAAAATATCAGGTCTAGAAGAAGTAAGATAAATAAGCGAACCAATAATACTTCTATAGAGCTTCTGGTCAACTTTATTTCCGCCTTCATCTTTGTCCAGTTTCGAAGAGCTTGACATTGGTATATCAGTCTTTTTGCAATTCTCCAATCCAAACTTCTTGATGAGATCTTTTGCATACTTCTCTCGGTGAATGAAAATTCCGTTATTCGATTGTTTCACTTGTAATCTGAGAAAGAAAGATAATTCACCCATCATGCTCATCTCAAATTCGTCATGCATAGACTTAGAAAATTTCTTGCACAAATTTTCATTAGATGATCCAAAGATAATGTCATCAACATAAATTTGAACGAGTAGAAAATCTTTACCTTCCTTTTTAATAAACAATGTAGTATCAATCTTTCCTTTAACAAAATCATTTTGAATTAAAAATTTACTTAACTTGTCATACCAAGCTTGATGCGCTTGCTTTAATCCATATAGAGCCTTTTTGAGTCTGGAGACTGAGTCTGGTCTTTTTGGATCTTCAAATCCAGGGGGTTGTTCCACATAGACTTCTTCTTGGATAAATCCATTTAGGAATGCACTTTTGACGTCTATTTGGAATAACCTGAAATTTTTATAGCAAGCAAAAGCAAGTAATAATCTAATTGCTTCTAACATCGCTAGTGGTACATATGTCTCGTCATAATCTATCCCTTCTTTTTGTGTATATTCTTTAGCCACGAGTCTTGCTTTGTTTCTGACCACTTTTCGTTTCTCGTTCATTTTGTTCCTGAAAACCCATTTAGTTCCAATAATCGATTTACCTTTTGGTTTAGGAATTAGCTCCCAAACATCGTTGATATTAAATTGTCTAAGCTCTTGTTGCATAGCTTCAATCTAGCTTTCGTTAGCTAAGGTTTCTTCTATGCTTTTGGGTTCTATCTTAGAATTGAGTGCTAGAGCACTAGATTCTTTTTGCCTTTTGGATTTAGTGCGAATTCCTTCATCAATGTTGTTGATGATGAGTTCTTTGGGGTGACTAGACTTATGCTTCCAGTTACTGGTAGATCTAGATGTTTGCTAATCTTCTACTTCAGTTGATTCTTTTGGTTCTTTATGTTGTTGAACTTCAGAAGTCTGAACCACTTCGGGGGAAGTAGACTTTATAATGTCTAGAGCAGGTTCAGGCTCTTCATGTTGAGTTTGTGTTGAGTCTTGAAACTTGACATTTATAGATTCTTTCACAGCCAAGGAAAATTCATTCATCTGATTTTTCTTCAAACTTACCAGTTCGATCATCTGTATTTTTCAAGACAAAACACTTACAACCAAACACATAAAAATAAGAAACATTTGGTTTCTTCCCTTTAAATACTTCATAAGGAGTTATCTCTAGAATAGACCTAAAAAACACTCTGTTAATGATATAGCAAGCTGTGGAAACTACTTCAGCCCAAAAACGAGAGGAAATATTACTTTCAATTAAAAGTGTTATTGCCATTTCCTGCAAAGATCTATTCTTTCTTTTCACAACCCCATTTTGCTCGGGAGTGTATGGTGAAGAGAAAACATGTTGTAAACCAATTTCATCTCAAAAGTTTACAAAATCTTGATTTTCAATCTCACCTCCATGGTCTGTCCGCATGCTTTAAATGACATAACCTTTCTCATTTTGAATTTTCTTAGCAAACTTTGAAAAGTGAGAAAAAGTTTCAGACTTACTTGTCAAGAAGAAAACCCAAGTAAATCGAGAATAATCATCCACGATTACTAAGCAGTATCTATTTCCACCAATGCTTTGAGTTCTGGTTGGTCCAAATATATCCATATGCAGAAGCTGCAAAACACGATTAGTAGATACTTGGTTTATAGGCTTAAAAGAACTTCTAACTTGTTTTCCCAAAACACATGGTGTACATAGATCATACTTTTGATAAGTTAGACTGGGAAGTCCACGAACAAGTTTCTTAGAAGAAATCATGGCAATCTGTTTAAAATTGACATGGCCAAGCTTTTGATGCCAAAGATTTGCTTCATCTTGAATGGATATTAGACATTGAGAACTTTCTGGTTTTATATCCAAAAGATAAATATTCCCATGTCTTCATCCAATGAAAGATTGAGAAAAATCTTTACTAGTTCCCGAACAAATTCCTTCTTGGAAATTGATTTTGAATCTAGTGTCGCACAGTTGACTAGTGCTGAGTAGATTATAATTCAAACTTTTCATCAATGAGACATTGTTGATTGTGAGACTTCCAATTTTCATAGTTCTACATCCAACAATTATTCCTTTATTGTTTCCACCAAAAGAGACTCTTCCACCATTTATTTGCACAAGCTTAATGAAACAACTTGAATCTCCAATCATGTATCTCGAACAACCACTATCCAAATACCACTTGATCTTTTTCTTGATCTGAGTCTGAGTCTGAATTTGCCATTAAACATATGTTGGCATATTCATCTTCACTTTCTTCGCATTTAGTATCGCTACATGTCTCTACTTTGAGAGCCTTTTTGAATTTTTATGTATTTTCCTTCTTTTTCTTCAACAAAGGGCAGTTGGGTCTAATATGCCCATTTTTCTTGCATTCAAGCAAATCACTTCTTTGTTTGTCTCATTGTCTTCATTTGATTTCTTCTGAAATCTCTGAGTGCTCTGCTTCTTCCAATTAAACCTTCTTCCTTTCCTATTCAACTTCCTGAACTTCCTTACCATGAGTGCAAGTTCTTCATCATCCAAGTCATCTTCTAAATCGGTGTCATCAGAATCATCGTTAGATTTTAAAGCAATTAACTTCTTACCTTTGGGATATTCTTCTTCATTATTTTACTCCACTTCATATGATTGAAGTGTGCCAACTAATTCATCTATTAACAGAGGCATGATCCTCTGTGTTTCTCTAATTAAAGTCTTAATGTGATTCCAGTCCTTGGAGAGTCCTTGCAGCAATTTGTTGACTTTCATTTGTCCGTTGTTCATGATATGCTAATCTATTTACAATCTCAGTGAAACGACTGAACATATCGGTGATAGATTTTCCTGGCTTCATTTTGAAGGCTACATACTGTTCGAGTAGAATATTGATTTTTGTTTCTTTAACTCGATCAGTTCCTTCATAGGTAACATGCAACCCGTCCCAAACTTCTTTTGCTGTTTCACAAAATGAAATTTTGTTATACTTAGTAGGAGATAAAGCACAATATAAGGAGTAGATAGTCTTAGTATCAAGAGCTTGTCTCTTGGTTATGTCTGCTTGTGTCATCTCGCCAGCATCTGTAACTTCCTTTCCTCTTTCTGAGGTTGATGTAGCTTTGGGAATGATTCATTTTTCTACCACATCCCATTCCAAGGGATCTTTCAATCTTAGGAATGCCTTCATCTTGTTTTTTCATACATTGTATTCATTTCCATCAAAGTAAGGAGGTTTGGTGTTGCTCTGGCCTTCAACCAATCTTGGAGCCAAAATACTAGCCATAAATCTTTAACTCAAAAGTAAAAACACTTTAATAAAATGATCACACAAGCTCTGATACCGATTGAAATTGCTAGTAAGAACACCTAGAGGGAGGTGAATATGTGATAAAAGAAATTTTCGCAAAACTTAATAAATCAAATCGTCTTTAGAAGATAATAGACTGAAGATGTAAACAACTACAAGCAGTTATATAAAACTATGAATTAAATTAAGGAGTTCAGGGTAAGAGAACTGAAACACAAGGTTTATAGTGGTTTGGCTTAGATCAAGCCTACGTCCACTCTCTACACTGATAGCTTGTTAGCTGGATTCCACTATGAATCAAAAGAAATGTGCTTTGCTCTTGAATGAAGAATGGGATTTTTGGTAAGGTTGATTGTGCTTGTGCTATCACATCCGATCTCAGTGCCAGGTTCTTTTATTCCAAGTCTTTTAGTCATTGCCTAGATCCAAAGAATTTGTGAATAGTAACTACCAAGAACAACATATTATGCCTCTGCCGTTGAAAGTGCCATAGTGTTTTGCTTCTTAGAGAACCAGGATACTAACATTTGTCCTAAAAGTTGGCATGTACTAGATGTACTTTTCCTATCAACTTTATAATTAGCTAGATTAGCATCTGAGTATCATAGTAGGGTAAAGTCTACTCCTTTTGGACCACAGACCTAACTTTTGATTTGTTGCAATATACTTAATAATACATTTGACAGCACTGAGATGTGATTCTCTAGGATCAACTTGGAATCTCGCACACATACACACACTGAATAAAATATCAGGTTGAGAAGCAATAAGATAGAGAAGAGAACCGATCATACTTTTGTATGCCTTTTAGTCTACTTTCTTTCCATCTTCATCCTTATCGAGTTTGGAAGAACTTGACATAGGAGTATCGCTTTTCTTACGCTTTCTGTTCCAAACTTCTTGGTGACATCTCTGGCATATTTCTCTTGATAGATGAAGGTTTCTTCCTTTGATTGTCTAACTTGTAAAGCCAGAAAGAATGTTAACTCACCTGTCATGCTCATTTTGAATTCTTCCTACATAGACTTTGAAAATTTCTTACACATACTTGCATTAGAAGAGCAAAAAATGATATCATCTACATATATTTGAACGAGTAAAAAGTCTTTCTCTTCCTTTTGAAAATTAGAGTTGTGTCAACCATCCTTGCCTAAGACTTCTTTTCCCTTATCAGATGCAAAAGTTGCCTTCGGGTTACTTCATTTTTCAACAACATCCCATTCCAGAGGATCGCCGAATCTCAGGACTGCCTTCATTTTATTTTTCAACACACTGTATTCTTTTTCCATCAAAATAAAGGGGCCTAGTGTTGTTTTGCCCTTCCATGAGTCCTAGTGCTAAAATGCTAGACATAAAAAATCTTTAACTCAAAAGTAAAAACACTTTAACAGATGAGCACGTGGCTTTGATACTAATTGATAATGCTAGTAACAACATCTAGAGGGGGTAAGTAAATAGGTGTTTAAAAGAAATTTTGATAAATAAATGAGGAATAAAATAAATTTCAAACAAACTTTGAGTAACAAACAAAGTCTGATAAGCAAGCCACCAAACTTCTAGTGAATGTTCATAAAGAGATAAGAGATGGAATTGATTTTTGAAATTCCTATAAGAATGCAACGGACTTAAATAAGAAGAGTTAAAGGAAGAGAAGGTTGCACACAAAATTTATAGTGGTTTGACTTAGATCAAGCCTAAGTCCACTCTCTCACGCTAACAACCTTCTTACTGGAATTCATTATAGCATCAACAAAGGAATTTCTTCCGATCAATTCGTTGGACATAATCGATTAAGAAGATCTTGTAACCATTTAAAAATTGAGATGGAAAATCCACTGATTCTTGTCGCCCATACAATTAAAATCTAAGTTTCCATACATAGATGCTTCCCAGAAAGGAACTTGTCTTCAAGATTGATTTCATCAATTTGTGATTGATTCCATCAATGTATTTATAGAGGGAAAGTGAAATCTTTCACTAGAGAGCTAGATGTTGTAGAATAAATTCCTAATAAGTTCATCTTGAATCCTTGTCACAAAATCAATAAATCTAAGTCTGATTTCATCCTCATTCTGGACATGATTTCAATTTAAATTTTGTTAGAGTAGGAAATACTAAATGAATAGATTTTGGCAAAAGTCTTCGATATAATGTCAGAAGCATTTTGTTCTTCAAAATAAGAGTAAGAACTAGAAAGTTTTGTCAACTTCAAAACTTGGTAAGAGTTTTCTCAACAAACTAAACCACTAATTCCTTGAGAATAGAGAGAGATGGTTTGAAACATGGAGAGAAAAAAAGAGGGAATATATTTTTTCTTTTCGTCTGGATTAGGTAGTTACTAATTGGATAGACATCTCGTGTGTTACAATGAGAGAGTCCCATAATGTTGAGTGGTCCCTATTTCATCATTGATCATTGGGAGTTGCTCGGGATTTCTTTGTCTAATTTTTCCTTTACATCTCCATGCAAGATACCATTGTGGCGTGGCATTAAATGCACATTCAATGAAAAACGTTTTTCTTCTTTTGGTCGTAATGAAAACGCTTTTCATTTAGCAACTTCCGCTTAAACTTTGAACGACCGGACCACGTGGATCCATACTTGAAGGAAATATCAAAAACATATCTTAATGACAACTTACTTAACCCAATTCTTTGCAGATGACATTCACGTGCCTCTAAATAGAACCCCATATTGAGAAGACCAATTTGCCTAACAAACACTTTATCATTTCTTGCTTATGGATTGAAAGGTTAGTGTTTTAGCTGTTTTTTAGTATTATGGATGGGTGTGAGAGCTTAGGGTTTAGGGATGGACATTTTGGAAAGAAAACGATATTTTCATTATAAAAAAAAAAAAAACACATAGATAATTGATATGCATGTGTAAAGTGGTCTTCAAAGTAAAATTCGTATCTATTTGGTTTCTTTTTTTTTTTTGGCAGTAATAATAAGAAAGCGATTTTTGAATAAAAGGCGAGTTATCCTCTTGATATTTTTCCTCATTAGAAGTTAAAGGGGTTATATTGGACAAGAAAATGATCATGTACGACGGGGAGCAAACGTTCAGAAATTTGAGTGATTACCTTAAATTATTTAAGTGTATGCACATCATATTATGCCCATGAATGTTGGCCTCTTGCCATCCTGCATGCAACAAAACGAGTAGGGAACACGACAAATTGCAACCATGCCCTCGTCACGGCAAAAGGCTGTTACTATGTTTTCTTTTTTCGGTGGAAAGGCTGCTTCTAATTTGTTCGGTTCTTGCTAGAACAAAATCCCAAAGAGAACCCATTCCTCTCAAGTTTTGAAATCCTCAACCTAATCATTCAGTGTGGGCCCAAAAAAAAAAAAAAAATACTTAAATAGTTATTTGTAGCCAGGGATTAAAAAAAAAAAACTATTTATTTACTGTCAATTATGAATCTATGCCAAAAGTCCATAAATATGTAACGACGATAAAGGGCAGCGAACAAGATAAAGGAAGCTAAGCTGCAGCATAGTGAAGGTGGCTCTGCCTCTAACCATGGATCAGATTCTTTGCATGAATGGAGGAGAAGGAAAAGCTAGTTATGCCCAGAATTCCTTCGTCCAGGTCTCTCTCTCTCTCTCTCTCTCTCACTTGAACTAGATGAAATCCTCCGCATGCATCTTTCTCAGATTTCTTGCTTTGTTCTGTTAAATGTGGTGAATGGTTAAGTGTCTCATGCATGAAGTAGTGGTCCAGTGGCTCTCACTCAACAAGTCATTTTCTCCACCGACCTGTCAATAACACATGTTCTGCAAACAACTTTATTTCCATCCGAATCGAATAATAGAATAGTCTTCTTCCCTATCTCATATGCTGTCTTGCTCTTGAGATAGCACCACGCGCCCAATCGATTGGAGTGCTGATTGCACTAATCAAATCTCCTCTCTACCCTCATATTTTCATCGGCCCTGATGCCGTCAGTTGTCACCGCATGCCATCCTCCACTGCTGCCGACTCATAATTTAGATTGGCGTTGCTTGCGGTCATGCTTGCTGGCACCATCCTTATCGCTTCTCTACTAGTTCCCTCTGCAGCCCATAAGGCCTGGCCGTGACCATGGCCTCCATTGCTGTCAAGGTCTCGGCTAGCTTGGCATCACCTTCAAGATCTATATGATGATGGAGACTGCACCGAGGCTCCAAACACAATTATCTCACGTGCTGCCCAGATGATCGTCTAGTACATAATCATTTCTATTCACTCCAAACACCCGAACCACCAGTTGTAGGATTTTTTTTTTTTTTTTTTTGTATTCACACCTGTCAGGTATAACACACCTGCAAGAGGTTAATTTTTTTCCCATAAAACCTTGCAAGAGGTTGGTTTGAGTGCAAAAGAAAACTGGAGATTCAAAAGATGCATATTATTGGTTTTAATTCTATAATTCACTCGCTTCCCATGTGCACAAATACAGAAACAGGTAATGTCCAGGGCAAATTCTGTATTGCAAGAAAGCCTAAGAGAGCTCTATCTAGATAGCTTCCCTGAATGCTTGAAACTGGCAGATCTAGGATGTTCTTCAGGTCCCAACACACTACTATTGTTAAGGGAAATAATCGATTCCATCGATGCGACATGTAAGCAACTAAATGAGAAGGAACCCATGTTCCAAATGTTCCTGAACGATCTCTTCCATAACGATTTCAACACTGTATTCAGATTGATCCCTAGATTTTACCAGGAGTTGAGGAGAGAGAAGGGAGGAGATTTTGGGCCTTGTTTCATAGCAGCAATGCCCGGGAATTTTTATGGGAGGTTGTTCCCCGACCATTCTCTTCATTTCATACATTCTTCATATAGTGTCCACTGGCGCTCTCAGGTTAGTCATCATAAATTCACTTTAGATTGATTTATTCGCTCTTTTTTATTTGACTCATGTAAATTATGTTACTTCTGCACCTTGTCAGGTGCCCGCCAACCTCGTTAGTGAGTTTGAATCATCCTTAAACAAAGGCCATATCTATCTGGCAAGGGCAAGCCCCAAAAGCGTGCACGAAGCATACTTGGACCTTTTCATGAGGGACATGACTTTGTTCCTCAAGTCTCGTTCAGAAGAGTTAGTACCTGGAGGTCGCATGATGTTCACAATGATCGGCAGAGATATGAGCGTCAATTTGCCTGAGGATCAAGTCGCTAATTTATGGGAACTGTTGGGAATGACAATAAGCGATATGGTTCAAGAGGTTTTACTCTTTACAATCTCGGCATGCTTGCTTGCAAATGCGTACCTGTGTGCGTGCCTATTGAATGCATTGTGTGAATTATTTCGCATAGACTTTCTTTATTTGATTGGTGTGGCCCAAATGAGTCTTTCCGTCAAACAGTTGCCGGTAAAAAGAAGATTATAAGATTTTCATTACTTAGTTACGAATGGCAACTCCCCACGAGGTTAATTATATTGACACTCCAATTTCCACAGAATAAAAGTAGTCTAGTATAAATAGTTTTTTAGTTCTGTTCCTGTTCTACAATAATCATTTTATGTGCAGTGCTCCAACTTATCATCGCCTTCTTCTCACCAGCAATTTTCTGGTTCATGTTTAAAGGGTCTAATCGAAGAGGAAAACTAGATGATTTTAACTTGCCCTTTTACATGCCTACTCCTGAAGAAGCTAGGCATGTGATTCAAGAGGAGGGCTCATTTCACGTCACCAGATTTGAAACGTTTAAAGTCAACTGGGATGCCGAAATGGGCGACGGCAATTTACGAGTGAGAGGCAAATATGTGGCAGCGAACATTAGAGCGGTCTCAGAGTCCATCCTGGCAACGCATTTTGGAGAAGAAGTCATGGATGGCTTGTTTGAGAGGTTTGCTAGCAAAGTTTCACAGTACATGGAACTACATGAAGGAGAACATTTCAACATCCTAGTTTCAGTGAAGAACAGATGATATCAAACCTCATGCAATCCAGCTTTTAGCACTTAACTTGAGGGAAAGCAATGTCGAATATGTGTAGAGATGTGTGTCATGGCATAAGCGAACTTTTCTTGGGTGATCGCACGAAACATCTTTCAATTGTTATCAAGCTTCCGAAATCAATTCTGTTCTTGTTCTATATTACCAGTCAATTCAAGCTTCACAAAGTCAATCCCTCGTAAAATTCACTTAATTGATCAATCAAGGAAACCAGTTTATCAGTTGATTGAGCCGCATCGTTGAACATATGTAGAGATGTGCATCATGGAATAAGCAAACTTTTCTTGGGTGATCGCATGAAACATCTTTCAATTGTTATCAAGCTTCTGAAATCAATTCTGTTCTTCTTCTATATTACCAGTCAATTCAAGCTTCACAAAGTCAATCCCTCGTGAAATTCACTTAATTGATCAATCAAGGAAACCAGTTTATCAGTTGATTGAGCGGCATCGTTGAACATATGTAGAGATGTGCGTCATGGAATAAGCAAACTTTTCTTGGGTGATCACACGAAACATCTTTCAATTGTTATCAAGCTTCCGAAATCAATTCTGTTCTTGATGTATATTACCAGTAAATTCAAGCTTCACAAAGTCAATCCCTCGTGAAATTCACTTAATTGATCAATCAAAAAAACCAGTTTATCAGTTGATTGAGTGGCATTGTATCGCAATAATAGCAAGTACCTAAGCCTTATGTTGCTGTAGTGGCATGGCTGATATATGTGTAAAAAGAGACTCTGAATTTGAGCATGAGTTTTGCTTATTTTTAACTCAAGGATAGCATTTGTATTTATAAATTTATCTACTAGTTGTTACAATAATCACATGCACTAATTTAAAATATTTTAAATTTTGAATTAGTCTGTTATAGTAATAACTACAGTAATAATTATATGAGATAAGAATGGACTAATTCAAATATTTTGAATTAATCTATTACAGTATTAATAACTAAATGATAAAAGCATTAACTTAATTCAAATTATTTCGAATTTGAACGAGTCATGCATTGCTATCTTTAACAGGCCCTCACAAGTTAAAGATGGTCTTGTGAATGATCTTCATCTTGGATTTGAGCATATCATGGCGACATTGTGTAAGAGGCTTGGTGAAGATATTCGCCATTTGATCAAGTGTGGATATGAAGCGAATCTCAAGTTTATGTTGTGACACTAAAAGATGAATGAAGTGAAAGTCTACCTCAATATGCTTTAATCTAGTATGAAAAAGTAAATTCACTGTAAGATACGTTACTCCTAGGTTGTCGCACCAAAGGAGGTGGGGTTTTAATTGAGAGATGCCCAAATCCTATAACAATGTTTGTAACCATACCACTTCTACCATGGCATTTGCCAATGCTCGATACTCAAATTCAGTTGAGGGACATGCAATGGTATGCTACTTTTCGGCTTACCAAGAAATCATAACCCATAAAAAATTGCATAGTCTCCTGTTGAGCGTCTATCAATAGGGCAACTGGCCCAATCCACATCACTGTATGCGTGGAGTTACATGGTGGATTGGGAACTAATGATTAATCCATGCGAAACGATTTCCTTTAAGTAGCGTAGAATCTGTTTCACCACACTCTAGTAATCTTCTGTTGGTTCTTTCAAGAATTGGCAAACTTAATTTACCGCATAAGAGATATTGAGTTGAGTTAGGGTGGCATACTGAAGAGCTCCTATGGTGCTCCTATACAAACTGGCATCTTCAAGTAGCTTGCCCTAATTGATTAAATTGGTATTTATAGCCATGGGCATGTGAATCAATTTAACATCATCCATTATGGTTAGGCAAAAGAGATCTGTAACATACTTTTGTTGTGACGGAAGGAGCCATGATGGATGTTTAAGCACCTCGATTCCTAGTAAGTAATTGAGTTCACCCAAGTCCCGTATGGAGAAGTCATTTTTTAAGCAATTGATGGTGTCTTGAATAAATGCCGACTTGGACCCTGTGATAACAATGTCGTCAACATGGATGAGCATGTAAGCGGAGAAATTGAACCCATGTAGTATAAAAAGTGAAGTATCAGTTTTTAATCCGATAAATCCTAAGGATTCTAAAAAGATGCTCGACTAGTAGAACCAAGCCCGCGGCGCTTGTTTCAATCCATATAAGGATTTTTGTAGTTTGCATATATGGTTTAGCCTTTCTTTATCAATGAAGCCTTGAGGCTAGGCCATATAGACTTCTTCAGTCAAGTTACCATTTGAAAATGCATTGCTAACATCTAACTAGTGGAGTTTCCTATTCTTTGTCACAGCTAATGAAATAACTGTACGAACGGTGGTTGCTTTAACAACAAGACTAAATGTTTCCATCTAGTCAATGCCCTCTTGCTAATTTTAGCCCTTGGCCATTAGACGGGCTTTGCACTGGTCTATTGAACCATCTGGATGTGTCTTGACTTAATAAACCCATTTAGAGCCCACAAAATTGGCTTTGGGATTTGGTGGAACCAAAACCCATGTTCCATTACACAACAAAGCATTAAATTCTTTAAGTATCACTTTCCTCCATTTTTCGTGTTTATTAGCTTTGGTGAAGCACCGTGGCTCTTTTGTAGAACTTATTTCAGTCAAGTTCATATGTAGCAATAGATATTTAGTGTTAGGCTTTGGGTTTTGACGCAACCGCATTGAATGGGTTCTTGGTTTTTGATAAACTGGTTGTGGAGTTATCACAATAGCCTACTATGGGGAGGTGTCTCAAAGAGCCTCATTAGAACTTGTACCAGCATTAGACGAAGTGAAAACCAACGTATTCGATTTGAAGTGGTATTAGTATTTGATAATGTCGACAATGGTTTTTCAAAGGTAGGTGGGGAGGTATTAGAGGGTGGGGTAGAAAGCAAAATTTTGCCATTAACACCATGGTTCGCGTGGGAGGACATACCAACTGTGGAGATCGTCAACCAAGGATATGATGATGAGGTTATTTTAGAGGAGTGTGAACCAAGTGTGGCGAATGGAAACATATTTTCAATAAAATGAGCATGTCTTGCAATATACATGCGTCTAGTTTTGTAATATAAACAACGCTAACCAACATGCAATGGACTATATCCTAAGAATGCACATTGAGTAGAATGGAGTGAAAATTTATGCGAATTGTATGGCCTTAATAAAGTGAAAACAGCACAACCAAATATTTTCAAAAACTTGTAATCTGGTTGTTAATAGAAAAGTGTTTGAAAATGTGAGATATTATTTAAAAGTGGTGTGGATAATCTATTAATAAGGTATATTGTGGTTTCGAAGGCAAAAGGCCAATACTTTAGGGAAAAAGATGCATGAGCCAATTACATAAGGCCAGTATCAACAATGTGGTGAATTTTTGGCTCAACTGCTCTATTCTGCTCGTGAGTGTGTGGACATGCTATTCGATGCAAAATTCCATCTTTTGAAAAAAAAAATTATTCAGGGTTATATATTCCCCAACCCAATTAGACTATACGGCTTTGATGGATTTTTCAAATTGTTTCTCAACCATGGTCTTGAATTTTATTATTTATTTTTAAATGAAAGGGGCCATAGACTTACTTTGAATAGGATAGTACCAAATATATTTGGAAAAATCATCAATAAATATAGCAAAATACTTATAATTGGAAACATAATCAATTGGAGCAGCTCCCTATACATCAGTAAAAATTAAATCGAGAGGTGTTTTACTAATGCTATGCGTGGGGGGTAAGGTTGTTTTATGATATTTGCCTAACAAATAGGAAGCAAATTCATTAAAATCAAATGTAGAACATAGCAAATTGTTTGAATGAATCAAACAGCAAACTTTGCTTTATTGGGATGACCTATTCAAGCATGCCAGATGGTGGCAGTGGCGGAAGTATCAAGTGACATGGTGTTGGTGGATGGAGATTTGGTATAAATAACCAACAACCGATAGTCCATCCTCAAGCGAACTTGGAGTAGTGGTGTTTTGGTCTACAAATCCTTCACAACAAAGCGAAATGGATGGAACTCAAAAAAGCAGTTGTTATCATGTGTAAAATTCTGTACAAAAAGCAAATTTTGTATAATGTTAAGGACATAAAGGATATTTGAGAAAGTAAAAGATTTGTTAATGGGGTTTCTAAGAGTGGAAGAATAGATATTAATAATGTCTAAACATGCTCCATTACCAACATGAAGAGATTCATTACTGTTATGTGGTGCAGAAATCTGTAGACTAGCAATGTTAGACATTATATGATGAGTAGTTACAATATCTAGAAACTAGTCTCACTACGATGTTGGAAGGAAGAATCCCATCCATATTGATAACAGGTTGAGATGCACTATTGTTAGACTACAAATACTTGATTTAACATCTTACAACTATATGGTTATATTTCTAACAAATTTGGCATTGGTCTTTCTTGTTTTTAGATCAATTGCTTGAGTTTCCATGATTGCGCTAGTTACCCGATATTGAGGATTTTGGGAGGTAGATAGTTGGAAATTGGAAATTTGTTGTGACTGAGTCATAGGTATGGATGATGGAGGGGTGTACGTGGTAACATTTGCCTCTATAGGCACCGTAGCAAACTTCATTCGAAGCTCATGATTAAAGAGTAATCGATGGAGTTCAAGAAAAGTTATTGAATTAGGTTTTGTAGCCAAGGCAGCAATAATGTCAAAAAAAAAAATCATAACCGAGATTAAATAAGATGATGGCATTTAATTCTTCATTGCTTAGAGGGCGATTGGCAGCAACTAATTGATTCTAAATGTACTTTACCTCGCGGAGATAAGTTGAGACAAATTTATCACATTTAGATATATTCTGGAGTTGCATATAAAGCTGAAGAATGCTTGCATACGATACAGTTTCAAAGGTAGTTTGTAGAGTTTTCTAGACATCAACAACAATAATTAATCAACCACATAGGGTCGGGCATCAAGTGAAAGAGAAGATATCATCCAGCTAAGAACAAGTTGGTCTTTTCGAGTCCATTCATCATATGCAGGGTTCAGTGCTACAATAGTGGAGCCTGTGGGGGTGATGGTTGAAGTGGGATAGATAATGGTGCCATCAAGGTATCCCATTAAGGACTAGCTACGAAGCAATGGAAACAACTGGGTTTTCCATAACATAAAGTTATCACCATAAAATTTGAGGGATAAGGAAGTGTTGCACAACTAGAGTGGAAGTGGGAGATGACATCGTGAATTGGAGAAGTCGAAAGAAGGAATAGTGGAAATGTTTTCAAGGATCTTACTAGTGCTCTAATACAATGTAGAAAGAGACTCTGAATTTGAGCATGAGTTTCACTTATTTTTTTAACTCTAGGATAGCGTTTGTATTTATAGAGTTTATCTACTAGCTATTACAATAATTACATGGACTAAATCAAAATATTTTTGAATTTTGAATTAGTCTGTTACAATAATAAATACGGTAATAATTACATGAGATAATAATGGATTAATTCAAAATATAATTCAAATATTTGAATTAGTTCATTACGGTAATAACTACAATAATAACTAAATGATAAAAGCATTAACTTAATTCAAAATATTTTGAATTTGAATGAGTTATGTGTTACTATCATTAACAATATGATATCTTGCTTGTCATCCAAAGATTGAAGGGCTTGAACCAAAATGTGCAGCTTTGAGTGTAAGCTTTTTCAATCCTTCTTCAGAGTCGCATAATTGTACGCCTCAAACCAAATTCATTTTAGGGTTCAAACTTTAACTTTCCTTCAGAAAAGTAGGAAGCAACAGGAATCAGTATATTCACATCATAAAAGACCAGTTCATTGTTCCAGAATGACCCTTCCATGTGCCTTAAATGAAGAAGAAGTACATTCAAAAAATGGAAATAATATATAGCATAAATTCAAAATCCCAATAGTTGTTAAGATTATTTTAGATCAGTGCTCGAACTATTATTCACAATCAATTTGAAGAGACATATTTTTTTCCTATATGTTTCTTTAATTTGAGATAATTATAAAAAAAAAAGTCATAAACATATTGTATTAATATCAATTCAGTCGTAAACCATTCAGTTAGACCAATTTAGTCTTAAACCTTTTTACATTAGTAACAATGTAGTCCATCTGGCTAATTTAGGCTGGAAATTGCCCACAATAGATTTTCTACTCATCGGATGAGTAGCATAATCTATGTCGCAATATGCTGACATCTCTATATTGTTGTCTCAAGATAATAATATTCCCAATCTCGGACATTCTTTCAAGTATTTAATAACCTTTAAAGCTACATTCATGTGAGACTGTTTCGGGACATACATGAATTGACTGAGAATTTATACCGCATACCAAATGTCGGGTCTGGTCATGGTCAAATAAATGAGTTTTCCGACAAGCCTTTGATAAGCATAAGGGTCCTTAAGCAAAGGATCCTTGGCAGTTGCATCATTTCCCATAATGAGTATATCGTCCACATATATGAGTAAGTAGATTGACGATGTACCTTGTCTCCATGTGAATAAAGCATAATCATGCATAGATTGCGGAACTTTGCAGTCACAAGTGCATCAATGAACTTGGCATACCATTGATGGGATGCCTATTTGAGAGCCTATATAGGGATTTACAAAGACAACACACATTATTTTCCCCCTATCTACAAAATCCCTATGGACGATCCATATAAATTACTTCTTCAAGATTGCCATGAAGAAAGGTATTGTGGACATCAATCTAATGAAGGCGCCAATCATGAAGGGCAGCAATAAAGAGGAAGGACCACATTGTGACTTCCTTTGCAACATGAGAGAAGGTTTCCGTATAATCAAATCCTTCTCTTCGTGTGAATCCCTTCGCAATTAATCTAGTTTTATTACGTTTAATAGATCCATCTACTTTGTACTTGATCTTGTATACCCATTTGCAACCTATCGGTTTTCGATGCAGAGGTAAGTGAACAATGTCCCAAGTTTTGTTATCTATAAGGGCTCACAATTCATCTTCCATTGCCAATTGCCAACTAGGATCTCTAGTGGGCTCATCATGATGAGGGTTCCTATTGCTCAGAAATTTTGCTAATGTAGCACATGTGTTCGGGCGAGAGATAAGCAAAACTAACATAGGAGGAGATGGGGTAATATGTACCGAACTTGTGCAAAGAAGAGCAAATATAATCCATTGTCTATGTGGGTGGTGGAATTGTGCGACCTGAATGCCATGGATTAATTGGTACAAACGAAACATCACCCTATGAGGCAGTAGGAGAATTACTTGTCGAAATAGGTGACTCTGAGAATATAGGTCTCTTAGATATCGCTGATGATGGATGAATAGATGCTTCATTTTCCATTGCCTGTGTAATCTTTGCTTCAATGTCAGAAGTTGCTGTAGGACGTGACACCTATGGAAGCATAACCACTAGTGCCTATGGAGGATCATCTTCACTTAAAAATAGATGATGAGATGTAGCAAGATCACCTGTTGATATGAAGGTGACTTATTTTGGAAAGGAAAAATATCTTCATGAAAGTTGACATCTCTACTGACAAAGAAATGTCCATTAGATGGATTAAGGACTATATATCCCTTTTGGAGAATAGGATATCCCATAAATATGCACCTGAGAGCATGAGGACCCAACTTATCCTGAGGACCCACTGTAGACAAATATCATAAACACCCAAAAAACACAAATATGTTGAATGTCTGGACATTTCCCATATAATAATTCGAAAGGAATCCTTGCATTGAGAACACGATATGGCATCCGGTTGATTAGATAGGCTGCTGTGACCCCACACTCTCCCCAAAACATTTCTGGAATTGAAGCTTGATATTTAAGAGCTCAGGCAACTTCTAATAGGTGAGGGTGTTTTCTTTCTACACTCCCACTTTGTTGGGGAGTGTAGACACAAGAACTTTCATGAAGGATCCCATTGGAAAGGAATAATGAAGAGCATTCGTGATTAAAAAATTCATGAGCATTATCAATGCGAATCCATTGTATGAATTTATTGAACTAATTTTTAATTAGGATGAACAAGTTCTTGGGATTACAAAGTACCTAGACCTTGGATTGCATGAGAAAGACCCAAGTCGCTCAAGTATGATCATCCACAATTGTAAGGAAAAATCGAGATCCATAACGGTGTGGAGTATGGTATGATCCCTAGATGTCCATGTACAAGAGTGAGAAAGCTTGATTAGCATGTGATGTGCTTTTTGAAAAGGGCATTCAAGACTATTTAGCTAATGACAAATAGGGCATTTGAGGTGAGGAAAAGCGACACTATGGCCTAAACGCCGATGAGATAAAGAGATATCTTTATTATTGTTAACATTACATGAAATGCACTTATTTAAAAGAAAATATGCAATATCAAAAGTCTTTAGAAATGTATCCCAAAAATAAAAACCCTCATGATTTCTACCTAAGCCCATCAGTGTCCCAGTTGAAAGGGCCTAAAAGAGATAGACATCATAATCAAAAAAGACTCAACAAGAGTTGTCTTCACAATTTAGACATAGAAATGAGATTAAACTGGAAATCAGAAATGAATAAAACAGTTTTGAGTTTGATGGAAAAACTAAGTTGACATCTCCAATATTAGTAACTGAAGTATCACTACCATTTGAAGGCGAATGAAAGTATGAACTAAGGGCTTGGCAATTTTCGAAAAGAAACATTCATCGCAAACTATATGGTCACTAGCACCTAAATCAATAATCCATGTTTTATTTGAAATAGTGATCATCAAACTGTAAGAAATACCTGCATAACCGATTGTCTTGTCTTGATTCCCATTTGATTTAGAGTTCTCATAATTTGTTGAAGTTGGTCATTATTAAGAGGCTGATTGACCTTAACATTCGCTGCTACAAAAAAGTCTCATTCCCTCTTATCTACCAGCTTCCCATGCAATTTTCAACAATTTTCTTTAGTGTGATAAGGTTGTTTGCAATAATCACTAAATTTACCTTTCCCTTTATTGGAAATAGCTTCGTATGATGGTGTGAAAGAATTCTGGCCATTTAATCCCTTCTAAGTAGGTGCTAATGTCGCCAGTTTTGGGCCATCAGATCATGGTGCAGTAAGGATTAGATGTAAGCTATCTAATCTCACTAAAAGCCCTACATCGTCTAATTTGAAGAATGAATCTCCCATGTTCATTTGTCTCCCATGTCCTGGGCCATCTGATCGGGCAAATAAATCATGGTCGTTCACTCGAGATTGAAGAAAGACATCATCTTCTTCCCCATGAAACCCTAGCGCCGTCCTTGGGTTTCACAGAGGACTTCCATGGCCGTATGTCAACGCGGCCAATCGTTGCTTTAGCAAAGCCTTGGCCGCAAGGACGACTCGGTCACCTATCTTGACATACTCCAACAACGCCAACCATTGAGATTCCTCTTGAATCGCAAGCTAGTATATGCGGCCGAGCGGGGGAATGAGGTCCATGGCCAGGATCTGGCTTTGAAATGATAAGTATGATTCGTTGAGAATAAGTAGAAACCGCGTGACCTTCTCTCGTTCTTTCATGGCTCAATATTGAGCTAAAGTGCATTGAGAAAACTCCTACCAGGTTTTGAAGTTAACAACACTTTCTTGTTCTTGTTCTTGTTCTTATTTTGAAGAATACTAGACTGCTGGCCATATCGCAAACTTTTGTCAAATTCTATTTATTCCAAAAACTTTTCCCACTCTAACGTAATCCAAACTAAAACCAAGTCCAAAACAAAGATATAATTAGACTCAGGATTATTGATCTTACGAAAAGGATTCAGTATAAACGTTATAGAGATTTATCTTTAATATCTAGCTTTCTGGAGAAGAATCTTACTTACCTTTTATAAATACATTGATGAAATCAATCACGAATTGATGAAATCAATCTTGAAGACAAGTTCCTTTTTTGGAAGCATCTACTTATGGAAACCTAAATTCTAATTGTATGGGTGACCAGAATCAACGGATTTTCATTTCAATCTTTAAACGACTACAAGATTTTCTTAATTGATTTTATCTAACGGATTGATTAGAAGAATTTCCTCTAGAGAATGCCAATGGCTAGAAAGGCGTAGAAGAGTATTTGAGGAGGTCATTCAGTCCATTTGAGATAGTGCGTGAAAATTGAAATTCAAAAGTTTAAAGCCTTTCCAACCACTTGTTTTTCAATGTCAGCACTTATAGATTGTATTCAAGAGAGAGAATCACAAGAAGAGTGACTTAGTGAGAGAAAAAGAAATCTTCCACTAAGTGTTTGCACTCGAACCATTATACTTGTCTATTGATACTTTAGTGAAATTCAACCAGAAGGTTGTCAGCGTGAGAGAGTGAACGTAGGCTTGATATAAACTGAACTGCTATAAATCTCGTGTGCAATTTTCTCTTTCCTTAACTCTTTTCAGCTTTATTCATTGAAATCTTCTTTTAACTTCTCAAAATTCTAAACCATCTCTATTTAAGTCTAAATTTTCTTCAGAGGTCTGGTGGCACTTTTAGTCAGACTTTGACTCTTCCTTAGACTTTGCTCGCAACATAATTTATTTTGCATTTAATTGTTAAACATTTTAAAAACACCTATTCACCCCCCTCCGGTGATAGTACTAGCATTTTCAAAGTGGTCTTGGGCCTTTCCAACTTCTCCTCTACCATTTCAAGTTCATTCTAGAGGGCAAACAAATGGTAGAAGATGACCAAAATGGATAGATTTCCCTATTTGAGTTCCGATAGAGCTTGGGTTGAAAAAAAAAATTCGCTTGATCAAGCTTCCCATACAGTTCTTGTAGGTTATCCCCGAATCTTTTGGTGTCTTTGGTTGATGGTATTCCGACGGCAACCTCCAATGTAAGGCAATTCCTGATCCAAGTCCACACCAACTGATTACAATTCCTCCATTGTCGAGCAAGTTGATCGTCGAAAGGAATCGAAACAAAGCCGTCCAAAAAACTATCTTTGTCTTTGGTCACCAACGCTCGCCAGAGCTCGCGACACCATACCGAGTAGTTTTCTAGTCCTGAGAGCTGTTGCGCGACGAGGTGAAGCTCGAGTCCATTCGAAGCGGACATATACAACGGATCTCCAAGTTCCGGCCTCCCACCGATAAGACCTGCAAAAGGGAAGAAATCGGGTCCATAAGTCGATTTGGGATCTCCTACCAGACTTAATAGACCCAATCCATGGTAACCTGAAAATGACCAACCCGCTCCATATCCAGGGCCCACCCCAGCAACATGTGATGGGCTTTCTCCTGATCCACCATTTGCTTCGAGTTCTAAGGCTTGGATTATGGGTTGGGCCTCCTAGGTTCGTCTGGACTGGTACAAGCACCCATTGAACATATGGGCCTGAAAAGAAAAATGTCCAAGGTTAGACTGAGCTGCCCCTGAGACGTGCTCAATAGGGCTTTGATTGTTCTTCATTGTCCGATGATCTTTTTTGGTGTTCCGCAGGAATGTTGTCTCTTCTTTGATTGTTGATAGACTCTTCATCTTCTTGGGACAGACTAGAAGTTGTGCTTTGGTTCTTCAGCATCGTACCCCCTGACTAAAAATTCTTCACAGGTCTGGCATTAATGATGCTGCCAAGCCAGGACGATGAACCAAAATCAAAGGAAATTTTCTAGAAAAAGATGAAAAAAAAGGGTATAGGGGAAGCTAGATGGATGAAGGAGGCTCTACTATTATGTTAGAAGTTTGGATGATAGAAGCATATAGTTTGGAGAATTTGTAACCCTTTCTATATCATTCATGTGTATAATTACATCACTATCTAAAATACAAGATGTCTAAATCTATAAGGAAAGAGAATATACAATTAATCAAATAAAAAAATATTCCCTGCAATCGAGATCAGTTAAGATCACTATCTATCGGCACGAGATCAATTAAGATCACTATCTATTGGCAACGGTATCATCAACAGAATGCGCACAAGACGGTCCATTTTATCACTAATTACAACTAGTCCATCGAGAGCTTCCTAATCCTAACCAAGCCGACAAGGTTTTTGTTCGTTCCTTCTCCTTCAATTTTCATTTCCATGTTATAATTGACTGCAGAGAGAGAGAGAGAGAGATTGGTTTAGTCCCATTTGCCACGCCGTTTCCTCCATTTACCAACATGGACTTGAATTTCGTTTAAGAAAGTTTCCCTGGATTCAAAACTTCATTTACAAAGCCACCTGACGAACCATGGAAATATGTCGCCAGAGGCACTAAATAATTTTTAATTAATGTGACACTAAAGCAATCGAAATGAAAGTTATGACACATAAATAAATATAGTATGAATATTATATCGAACTTTATTCCAATTTATATTCGATTGTCATGTTATTTGTATGTCATGAATGGTTGCATCTAAGGGATTAAGTTAGCGTTGGTTTCACATCTTTTTTAGAGTTTTAGGCATCCATTGGTTTAATCTTTTCATACTTCATCATGGCAATGTGAATGCACTTTATAGTCAAAGTAAGGATGTGTTTATTGGAAGGAAAACTTCATGATAAAGAAAAATACTTTCCGAGAAATCATTTTCAAGGAAAATGTTTTTCCTCTCCTATTTAGAAGATTCATTTTCTTAACTTTAAGTATGTATAATTTCTTTGATCATAAATGGTTTTCCGTTGATTAATTATTTTTAGCAAACCAAAAGCATGAGAATCCAAAAAAATAATGTGGAAAATTATTTTACTCAAACAAATACACAAGTTATCACCATGCTCCAAAAAAAGTGGGATAATTATCCAAAAAGTCTTAAATACAATCCTAAACATTCTAATTATGCAGATTTAGTCCTAACATTTTAAAAATTTATCAATTTAGTCTTTCTAAATAATTTTGGTTGAAATCTATATCGTGGATGTTGGGCGGTCTATGTAGCATGACTAGCGTTAACAGGGATAATTTTTGTATTTAAAAAAAATTATGAATTGAGAAATTGAGAAATCATATTTTTTTCTTAACATCTCCTTAATTGACTCCATAAATCTCATAAATTTTAGGGCTAATACCTTCAAAAACCCCAAACCGGTACACTTGTGACAAATTTACCCCAAACTATTTTTTTGACCATAAAAAACCCTAAACTGGTAAACTTGTGACAAATTTACCCCAACTGATTATAAAAAGCCATAAACTGGTACATTTATGACAAATTTACCCCAAACTAATTTATTCGACTACAAAAAACCCTAAACTGGTAAATTTGTGACAAATATACCCTATGCTAAATTGAATTAATACCACAAAAAAAACATAAAAATTGTAAACTGTGACAAACGGAACGTAAAATCCTAAATTGGTATACCGGTTAACTGTCACATGTCATTTAACTTAATAATTTGAGAATAAAATTTAACGAAAACTAACATAGGGTAAATTTGTCACAAGTGTACCAGTTTGGGATAAATTTGTCAAAAGTATACCAGTTTGGGGTTTTTTGTGGTCAAAAAAATAGTTTTGGGTAAATTTGTCACAAGTGTACCAGTTTGGGGTTTTTTAGGGTATTATCCCTAAATTTTAAGACTGCTTCTTCTTCTTTTTTACAAAAAAAAAAAAAAAATGTTACATTTCTAGAAAATATTTTCCAATAGATCATTTTTTTTAAGAAAATAGCAATAGTTTCTAGTGTTTGACTAAAATTTGAAAATAAGATTCGAAAAATATTTTTTGTCATTTGGAAAGGAAAATCTTGCACGTGGGTAGTCGAGGAACTAAGCACGGATACTAGGATCCTATCCAACCTCAATGGGGGCAAAGCCACTTGCGTCTCAAGCAAGAGCGTAGGCACTAATCCCATGTCCACAGAAGTTGAAATCAAGAACCTAGTGCCCATGCACGGCTTCTTGGTGCCTTAGCCCAAATCCACAAAGGTTAGGCCCGAAGCCCTGGTGCTCATGCTTAGATCCTTGGCATAGCGCTTAGGTCCACAAAGGTTGAGCATGGACCTCAGTGACCTAGGTCCACAACGCTCAAGCTTGGGTCACCAACACTCTAGTCTTAGTCCATGGGCACACCAATGTTTGTGCTCGAGTCCCCAATGGCCAAGCCTAAGTCCTCGGCAAGTGGGCTCAAGTCCATCAAGGTTGAGCTCAAGACACTAGTGGTAGTGCTCGAGCAAGTGTTCGTTGATGTTGAGCTAGAGTCCCGAACTTTATGAACTCAAACCTTGGCACCAAGAAGCCAGGACCAACCTCGATAGACTTGAGTCAAGGCTTTTGTTGACTCGAGCTCATGTGTAGAGGACAAGGGCACATGCACCTAAGTCTCAACCCTAGCCTTAATGGACCCAACCTCGATAAACCTAGTCTAGATGTTGAAGACTTGGGCGTCAACACTAGTGTCTTGGGCCTAGCCTCGATGGACCCGGGCATGGGAATAGGGACCCAAGCATAGGCACCTTGGTCTTGGATGTCAAGAACCTGTAAGGATGAGTATGTGGGACCACCCAAATCAAGGATTGCCCGGACCAAACCAAATCAACAAGTTTGGTCCTATAAGAATAAGTCCGATTCCTAGTTCCATAAAAATGGAACTGGTGATTATCAGTTCGGCTCTCGATTCTAGGGGGAAGTGGACCGAGCTTGCTCTTTTTAAAAATATATATATTTTTTAATTTCTTAAAAATAGCAATAAACCTTAATAGTAAAAACTCTAGTGTTTTTTAAATTTTTAAATTTTTTTTACTAAGTGATCGATTCCATAGAACCGGACTGGTTAGTCCGGTCCGGTTCCCGATCCTAGGATCGTTCGATCCGGTTCCTAGTTCCCATTTCCTAGATGGAATCAAATCGGATCAAGAATTGTTCACCCCTAAGGACCTGTGCCCAAGCGCAATTTTTTAATCCAAGCGTCGATATCTAGTCATATTATGGAAAATCATTTCATATTTTAATAAAAAGAAATCATTTTTTTGGATTGAAGCATAGAATTTCTGTTAACGAGAAAACATTAATTCATTTTCCTACGCGATCCAAATACTAAAAAAATGAAGAAAATGTTTTCTGCAAAATAAACTAGCCTAAATCGACATTAGGTTTCGTTTTTAAACAACTTACCCTTTGTTTGGAAGCATGAAAATATTAGATGGGGACTTTGGAATGGAAAGAGATAAGGTGGTGAAAAGCCAAATTCCCTTATTTGGGAGGACTACCGAAAAATAAAAGGAACAAACATTTGCATTTGCCAAACGTTGCCCCAAAGCCCATTTACACTTTATTTGGCTTCGTTTACTTTTTTTTTTTTTTTTTTGGAACAGGAGGAACCAGCTTGCACTGACAGTGCGCCATAAACCCCCGGTGACGCTAGCAGGGAACCACCACCCCGACGTGTTACACTTAAGTTACCATGCAGTTACTTCAGCCTCCCTGCTTCATAGGGGCTTCGAACCTTGGCCTCCACCGGGGAGGGCCAAGGATCTACCATCCACGCCATCTCGGTCGGTGGTATTATTTGGCTTCGTTGTTATCTATCAGTATCAGACAAAACTGACATTTCACCAGGAAGCACTTTTTTTTTTTAATCTTTTTAATTTCCCTCCATTTTCGCACCAGTTCAATTTTAATCCTCAATCTTTCTTCACTCTCCCTTTGCACACTTCCAAACAATTAGAAGGAAAGTTAATTTCTTCACCTAATTTTTCTCTCCTACCTATTTTTTGTCTGTTAATATCTAAATTTTGCCTACAATTAGAGATTAATTTTTAATGCCTAAACAAAAATGATTTTCATTAAATTGCATAACATATAGGTTTTAGGAGTGTTTGCATTGATAGTAATATAATTTATTAAAAAGTAACAAAAAATTATCAAAAAAAGGAAAGTAATTTATTAATTAATTAAAAAATTATTTCAAAAGAAAAAGAAAAAAGAAGCTGGGCCGGGCCGCCCCGGCCCCTTCTTTTTTTTTTCTCCTGGGCCCAGCCCATTCTCTTTCTATCCCCTCTACCTTTTCCACTTGGGCTGGCCCATTTTTTCTTTTCCCTGGCCCGACCCTATTTCCTTCCTCTCTTTCCCAGCGTCACTCCAACGACTCTGCAAGCGAAGTACGGGCCAACCAAGCAAAGCAGGTGGTAGCGCGACCTGAGGGCCCGGGATCAGCTGGCCACGGCAGGCTAGCGGTGGCAGGAGCCATGCGCGCCCGCCACCCGTCATTAAAAGCGAGAGAGAGGGAGCGTGGATGAGAGGGGAGCAAGGAGAGGGTAGTTAGAGAGAGAGAGAGAGAGAGAGAGAGAGAGAGAGAGAAATGGAGAGTGACCGAAAAAGGGAGATCCAGAATCCGCTTCAGCGCGACGAGAGTCCGCCTCAGCCGAGAGTTGCTTGGCTGTCCTCGACGTGAGCTTATATGCCTAAGCCGGCATCACCAAGCCGCGGCTTCCCTGTCGCCTGATTTCGAGTTTTTCCAGTGAGTTTGCCGGTTTTCGGTTCAAACTGTCGATATCCGTGGCTCCCGGCTCAGGCGTGCGGGTCGAACGGGCGTAGTCCAATCTATCGGGTTCGTGCCCATTCGCCGCCGGCGAGCCGCGTTGGGACCCTCGGCCGACCCCCTGTTTTGCCCCTTTTTGGGCTCGCCGGACCGTGCTTCGTCATCATCCGGTTCGCGCGAGTGTCGGCCCCTTTCCTCTGTGCACTGTTGGTTTGGGTTGCTGTTTGTTGATGGTTGTGAGTCTTGGCGCAAGTTTGAGCTTCGGTCGGTTCGGTTTTCCCCGTTTAGCCAGTGTGCTCCAAACGTTCGGTGAAATGCCTAAACCAAAATTGTTCAATCTAGCCTCACATTTTGACTTGTTTAAAGTGCATTTAAATTTGTTTTGCTCAGCACAAGATTGTCTTATATATATATATACTGAGTTCGTTTCAGTCAGATTCCATTTCTACTAAATGGGCACCTCTCTTCTCCATTGTTCTGTTTTGCTCCGTGTCTCATGTTCGTTCCTGTTCCTATGGTGTTTCTATAATGCTCGCCGAGGACGACCGGAGCGAGTCATGTTATTGTGGACGTCTGGCAATGGTCTAGATAAAAGTCCTTGTTGCATTAGCTTTCAGCTTTTAGTTGTCCGTAGGTTGTTGATAAACGGTGCTGTTGATGGTGTTCGCTGGTACGGGTGATAATCGTAGATGGGTCGTGGCAGTGGCCAACCACAGTGGCTGAATGCGATGTTCCGGTGGTAGTGTTCGACGAACAGCAATGGTGAAAGTACTCGGGAAGGTGGGAGATTCAGCCTTCGAGAATGTTGGATCTTGGAGCTAAGTGGTTTTTTAGGATGCGTTTGGCAACTAGCTAAATAGTGTTTGATTATATTCTTTCGTTTTTAGGAGTAGACTTGAAACAAATTCAATTTGGTAAATTTTTTGTTTCTAAGAATAACTGTTCTTGAAATAAATTTGGAATAGTGTCGAAAAGTAACAAAAAAAGAAAAAGTTGATTTTTTGTTCTAGAAAATAATTTCAAAATCAGCCAACCAAAATTTTTTCTTTTCTTTTCTCTTATTATTTCCTTCTTGTTTTTTTTCCTTTTCTCTTCTTCTTTCACCGCCACAACCATTGACTGCCGCAGCCGCTGATCACTAGCGATTGGCTAGGCAAGCTCAGGCAAGCTCACCGGAGGCTTTCACCTGGGCCTCCCCCGACCACCAACAAGCCTCGCCTAGTCAGGGGAGCTCGACCTCACGGTGGCCTAGCGAGGTCAAGCCCTACTAGCAACTAGACGAGCTCGACCTCACCAGATCTACGTGAGATCGAGCCTCACCTAGCCTAGCTAGGGCTTGGCCAAGCCTCACTGAGGGCCGGTGAGGTCACCGGCTCTCATTTGGCCGATCTCCAATCATCCCAAGGCCAACGATTGGCTAAGAAAGAAGATAAAAGAAAAGAAGAAAAAAAAAAAGTAATAAAATTATTTTAAAAATTAGAAGAAAGTGGTTAGAATTTGTTTCGGGGAACGAAATAAAAAAAAATGACAAAAAATTGTTCTCGGGAACAAACCAAACACGCCCTTTGTAGATTCCAACTGGCTTTAGTCTTTGAGGTACCTAGGCTAAGTTCTTTTTTTTTTTTTTTTTAAGCAAGATGGATTCAGTGCATTTAATTTCAACGAAATGGGCTTGGTGATTTTCTATCCGAATAGGCTTGTTTTGAATGAGCCCATTTGTGTCCATGGCCCGAAACCGAGAGCCTCCATCAGTCCATATTTAGATTGGGCCCCGAGGTCCGCCTTTGTCCCTATTTTTATGTTAAAAATTAATTTTAAAAATTTTAAAAAAATCCCAAAAAGTTAAAAGGTAGGAAAAAGGTTTAAGAATTAAACTTTGAGTAGTTTTTCTAAATTTTAGAATTAATTCTTTTAGAATTAGTGCTTGGTTAACCTAGATTAGAATGCACATAGTTTAGGGATTCCGATAAACATTTAGGATTACTGTGGTCTAAAAAAAAAAAAAAAAAAAATGTGAAAATCTATGGTAAAAAGCTGGACTCAAAATTGAGCAAACTCCTAGGGCTTTACAATAGGGTTTTGAATTTTTTAAGGACAATCATTATAGTGCTATTATGCATTTCAATTTCATTTATTATTTAATTACTTTCCCTTTTGCCTCGTTAGGAATAGAACCTGAGGACTCGTCATTAGCAAAAAGGCTTATCTAGTACCAAAAGGACACTAATTGATTCATGCAATCAAAATCCTGACTTTAGATTCTCTAATATGAGTAGGAAGTGAAATATACTATTATGCCTCATTTGGTTTCTAGCCAATCTCAATAACTTTTGACTCCTCATTTGAAATCCCTCATGATGTCAATTTGACTTAACATTGAACATCCCAAAGTCGCGCAAGGTAAAGGCTTGAAGAGCCCACACCTAATCAAGTCCCTTAGGCTCATTATTTAAGCACCACCCTAAATTTAGACAATTTTTCCCTTCAAATGAAAAAGGTAGGTCACAGCATGCTCCCAAACATAGTGTTAATTTCATCTTTCCACCACACTTTCCCTTTCATTGCTCATATATATTGCTTGAAAAAATTTGACAATGGAAAATGTTTACACTATCAATAAAAATTTACGTCTAAATATTTTTGGAGGCGATGAAAATATTATTTATACATTTGTTTTTGTAAGTGATACAAACAATCATTTTTAGGAAATATTTTTTAAGTCATTTATTTTTCACGAAATAAACAAAGACTAAGCGTAAAATATAATACACCGACACTTTTCCTCCTAAGGTTCATGTTTCGACTAGCAATATATTTATTTAAATATTTTTGCTGTCATTAATATTATTAAGAAAACTATTTATTTACTGTCAATTATGAATCTATGTCAAAAGTCCACAAAAATGTAAGGGCAGGGAACAAGAAAGATTCTCTGCATGAATGGAGAAGGGAAAGCTAGTTATGTCCAGAATTCTTTCGTCCAGGTCTCTCTCTCTCTCTCTCTCTCTCTCTCTCTCTCTCTCTCTCTGTCTCTCATTTGAACTAGATGGAATTCTCTCCATGCATCTCTCTCAGATTTCTTGCTCTGTTCTGTTAAGTGTGGTTAATGGCTAAGTGTTGAAGTACAGTGGCCCACTGGTTGTCACTCTCAACAAGTCTTTTTCTCCACTGGCCTATCAATAACACATGTCTTGCAAACAACTTGATTTCCATCCGATTCGAATAATAGGATAGTCTTCTTCCCTATGCTCAAATGCTGTCTCGCTCGTGAGATTGCACCACGCGAGCTAGCGCTATCCTCCCTTCCTCCCCTCCCCACCCCACCCTCTCTGAGCTCTCTCGCTCTACCCTCATATTTTCATCAGCCACCGTGGCCGCCTGTTGTTGTCGCCTGCTATCCTCTGCCGCTGCCAAGTCATCATTTAGATAGTTGCCACTTGCTTGCTGTCATGTTCACTGGCACTGTCCTGATCGCTTCTCCACTGGCTCCCTCCGCAACCCATTCGGCCTCGCCGTGATGGTGGCCTCTACAGCTGTCAAGGTCTCGGCTAGCTCGGCGTAGAGACCTTTATGACGGTGGAGGCTGCACCGAAACTCCAAACACAATTATCTCATCGCTGCCCGGATGATCGTCTAGTACATAATCATTCCTTTTCGCTCCAAATACCCGATTGTGGGATTTTTCTTTGTATTCACACCTCACATGTTAACACACCTGCAAGTGGTTAATTTTTCTTCTTTTTTTTTTTTTCCATAAACCTTGCAAGAGGTTGGTTTAAGTGCAAAAGAAAACTAATGATTCAAAAGATGCATTATTTGTTTTAATTCTATTATTTACTCGCTTTCCATGCGCACAAATACTGGAACAGGTTATGTCCAAGGCAAAGCCTCTGTATTGCAAGAAACCCTGAGAGAGCTCTATCTAGATAGCTTCCCTGAATGCTTGAAACTGGCAGGTCTGGGATGTTCTTCAGGTCCCAACACACTACTATTGTTAAGGGAAATAATCGATTCTGTTGATGCGATACATAAGCAACTAAATAAGAAGGAACCCATGCTCCAAATGTTCCTAAACGATCTCTTCTTCCATAATGATTTCAATACCATATTCAGGTCAATCCCAAGCTTTTACGAGAAGTTGAGGAGAGAGAAGGGAGGAGATTTTGGGCCTTGTTTCATAGAGGCAATGCCCGGGAATTTCTATGGGAGGTTGTTCCCCGACTGTTCTCTTCATTTCATACATTCTTCATATGATGTCCACTGGTGCTCTCAGGGTAGTGATTACTGATATTGAGCCTCCACATGAGTTCACGTTAGATTGATTTATTCGCTCTTCTTTGTTTGATTCATGCAAATCATGTTACTTCTGCACCTTATCAGGTGCCCGGCAACTTCGTCAGTGAGTTTGGATCGCCCTTAAATAAAGGCAATATTTATCTGGCAAAGACAAGTCCCAAGAGCGTGCTCGAGGCATACTTGGACCTTTTCTAGAGGGACGTGACTTTGTTCCTCATGTCTCGTTCGGAGGAGTTAGTCCCTGGAGGTCGTATGGTGCTCACAATAATCGGCAGAGATGGGAGCATCAATTTGCCTGACGATCAAGTCTCTAGTGTATTGGAACTGCTGGGAATGACAGTGAGCGATATGGTCCAAGAGTTCTCATTATCTGCTATCTCTCTGTGTGTTCGTGCATAGATGCGTACTTGTGTGCGGGCCTATTTAATGCATGTGGGTGAATTATTTTGCGTAAGAGTTTCTCTGGTTAATTGGCGTGGCCCGGAATGACTCTCTGCTTCAGACAATTGCTGGTAAAAAGAAGATTAGGAGAGTATCATTTCACTTTGTTACAAATGGCAACTTCCCACGAGGTTAATTATATTGACAGCCCAATTTCCATAGAAAAAACTTACAATTAAGTCCCTATGACAGGAATTCTAAGAACTTTACCTGAATCTTGAAAAAATAAAGGCAATATAATATGATTTGTTTTTTAGTTCTGTCTGCTATTCTGCAATAATTGTTTTATGTGTAGCGCTTCGATTTAGCATCGCTTTCTTCTCAACAGGAATTTTTCTGTTTTTTCTGTTAAAAGGGTCTAATCGAAGAGGAAGAACTAGATAATTGCAACGTGCCCTGTTACCTACCTACTCCCGAAGAAGTTAAGCATGTGATTCAAGAGGAGGGCTCATTTCACATCACCATAGTCGAAACGTTTAAAGTCACGTGGGACGCTGAAATGGGCGACGGTGATGTACAAGTGAGAGGCAAATATGTGGCAGCAAGCATGAGGGCAATCGCAGAGCCCATCCTGGCAATGCATTTCGGAGAAGAAGTCATGGATGGCTTGTTTGAGAGGTTTGCCAGGAAAGTTTCACAGTACACGGAACTACATATAGGAGAATATTTCAACATCCTAGTTTCAATCAAGAACAGATGAATACCATGCCTTGTGCAATCCATCTTTTAGCCCTTAACTTGAGGGAAAGCAATGTCGAACATATATAGAGATGAGTGTCATGGAGCAAGCGAACTTGTTTTGGGTGAGTACACAAAACATTTTTTAGTTGTATCAAGCTCCTGAAATCAATTTGGTTCTTACTGTACATTACCAGTAAATTCGAGCTTCCCAGAGTCTATCCCCCTTGGAATTCACTTAATTGTTCAATCAAGGAAACCAGTTCATCAGTTGATTGGGAGGCATTGCATAGAAATAGTAGCAAGTACCTTGCGCTTTCTTATGCTACGGTGGTATGACTGATATCTGATGTCTTGCTTGTCATCCAAAGATCCTAGGGCTTGAACCAAAAAGTGCAGCTTTGAGCATTAACTTTTTCAATCTTTCATCAGGGTTGCTAAACTGTGCACCCGAAACTAAATCCAATTTAGGGTCCAAACTTCAACTTTCCTTCAGAGAAGTAGGACGCAACAAGAATCTATAATCACATCGTACAAGACCAGTTCACTATTCTTATATGACCCCTCCATCTGCCTTAGATGAAGAAGAAATACATTCGAAAAATAGATATTTGGTAAGATCCTTTTACATCAGTGACCCACAATTCATTTCTTTTATTCTTTCAAATTTTTTGTGTAATTATTATTCACAATCAATTTGAAGGGACATATACTTTTGATTTATTAACTTCTTTAATTTTGTAAGGCATTCATATTTGCGACTTTCTTTTAATAGCGAAACATCTAAAATTATTTGAAAATATGTATATTGATAGCACAATTGTAAATTATTTGTTTTATAATTTTGGGGATTAAATTACCCTATTTCATTTTAAATGTTGAAGAGAAAGTCATAAGTCCAAGTATGAAGTACTAAGTAAGTGGCGCATGAAATGGGTTATACTTAGGTAAAAGAATCTTATAAACAGATTTGGTGGATCAAGCGAACATCTTTTACTTATAAACCTTACGACCATGATGTGTCTAATCATGTTGAGGAGTTTGATCCTAATGCTAAAAGGTAGTCCTCAGCCTGTGATCTTTAGAAAGCCTATAAAGAGGCACCCTTCTAATGATTAGTCCTCATGTTAAAGCTCAATCTTCACCCCTTTCCGACTAGGCATAGGTGAGGAATGGTGAGTGGCAGCTAACCACAGGCTAGGTTGGTGAGGGCCACAACGCCCTCGCCAAATTGGTGCAAGGGCAACTCTCGGCTACAACCATGATGCGTCTAACACATCATGTTGAGGAGTTTGATCCTAATGCTAAAAGGAAGTCCTCAGCCTGTGATCTTTAGAAAGCCTATAAAGAGGCTCCCTGAAGGCTTTTATTAGTAATTGGGCTTAAGGCCCATCCGCCTGGAGGCCCATCCGCCTGGTTGGGCCCAGAAAGCCCGGCCCACGGGAATAAGGCCCGTGGAAAGAAGGGGGTATAAAAGGGAAGAGAGAGAAAGGCATACGTACGTTTTGTTGAATCAAAAAATTGTGTTTTCTCTCCCGCGCATTTTCTCTCCCGAAGAACAGTAGGCATACGGCTTCCAATTTCTTCCCTTCAAGGCTTCATCGGATCGATTCGACCGGATTCTCTTCCTCCATTGGCGTTTGGTGTTTAATCTGTGGCTAATAAGGTCCGCTCGAATCCGTGGTGTGCTTTACGATCGGTGATGCATGGTTTTTCCCGGGCTTCGTCTTCCGCATTGATTTAGGGGTTCGATTCGGTGTCGAATCCGCGTTTTCGGGGATCCGTTATTCCCATCATTGGTATCAGAGCCTTATTTCACGTTTTCCCGATCTTTTTATCGTGTTTTTGATTGAATTTTCGCAAAAAGGTTTCGGCCGTACGGATCGGGGCAGAAATCCCGACACCCGAGCGCTGTTCGGCCAATTTTTCGTGTTTCCGTAAGTCGAAATCAAAATCTGAAAGCACTGGGTGAAAGGCGATGTCGAGACGATTTTGGCGACACCAAGAGCGCCGCCGGGAGACGTCGCACGCGCCCACACGCGCGGCCAGAAGCCGCTGCGCGTGGGCGCGACGCGCCCGGAGACGCTCGGTCGCCAGGCGCGTGCGGCACACGCGCCGGTCGACGGACCGGCGTGTGCGCGCCGCCTGCCGGCGAACCGGCACACGCCGGTCCACGGACCGACGCGTCGGCCCGCGTCGGCATGGCGTCACCCAACGGTCGAGAACGGCCGGGGTGACGTCATCGATGACGTCGCCGCGGCGGCGACAACCCGGCCGGCGACCCGCCCGGCGACCCGACCCGGTGACCCGACCCGCGACGCCCGCACGCGCATGGCACGTGTCGGGGCGTGCGTGGCGTCGCCCGCACGTGCACGGCACGTGCGGTCGGTCCGCCCGACCGGGCCGACCGGTTCGACCGGTCCGGCGACCGACGACCCGACCGTTGACCGTTGACCGACGACCGACGACCGTTGACCGTTGACCAACGACCGTTGACCGTTGATCGAAAAAAAAAAAAAAGAATGTGTTTCTTTTTCAATTAAGTCTATGTGGATTATAAGTAATCCCTTATTTTTGTTCTGCATTTGTTGCAGGAACAATGCCTCCCCGAGGTTGCGCACACCTATTCGCGCGATTATCGATGAACGAAAGGATACGCTGTCTAAGTTGATAGGCGGGCGGCCCGATCATCGATGGGAGGGAGGTGACTTAATTGATCATGTCCTTGAAGTTAACGGGAAAATTCAACGGGTCATATGGAATGGTCGTCCAATGTCACGATGAGATTGTGCGATTTTTCATATGCACTCTTCCACCTGAATGGCAAGATGTGTTGAATCGCATATGGGATGTCAACGGAGCTGCTTCCTATAAGAAAATTGTGAAGGATTTTGTAAATGAATATTTCTGTATTGTTTCAAGGGAAAAGATCAAGATATTAAACAAAAGAGGATCTTTCCCAGTTCGTGTGCTGACTAGGTGTTAGTTATATTGACTGTTTGTTTAGTGTGCTTTGTGGACACATTATATAATGATTGACTACCTGATTGTTGTTGTACAAGCAACCTATATGTTGGTTGTGTTAATTGAAAGCATTATTATTTTATTAAGTATCAATTATATGTTGCTTTTCTTATTCTTTGGTTCTTGTGGGTAATTAGGCTGTGGGTAGTTTTAGAAGTTTTTTGTAACTTCATAGGATTGATTTTGCATATGACAATCATATTAATGATATTTTTAAGTTAGGATTTTTGGAGGATGATTGGAAACGTAGTGACCTTTTGATTCTGAAGCCTTACTTGAAATTATTCATTAATATGATGGGTCTATGCAAAATAGGGATGCATAAATGATAGGCATTAATAATTCATGCATATTTGTCGATGTGTTCGGATCAATGGCTTCACCACGAAGAGCATAGTTGCCGAGCTAAACAAAGGTGAAAAGCTCAATGGTGACAACTATGAAATCTGCAAATGAAAATCCAAAGTATGTCTTTGGAAGAACAAGAAGCACTTGAGGCTCTTGTCATGACCATGGTAGAACCCGAAGAGGGAACCACCGCACAAAGACAAAAGAGACAAAGAAGCTTTTTCTGCGTGGAAAAGAATGAACTCTCTAGCTCGCATCACGTTCTTTGAGCGGCATGGAAAATGACGTCATGCGAGAGTTTCGGCGTTTTGACAATGCCAAGGAAATGTGGGAGGCATTAGCGGCTAGATTTGGTCATACTTCGGTGACTAGGCGGGGCGGCTCACTATCGGGTTTGACTCTTATAAGAAGCCTCATGGTCGAGACCATGAAGCAACATCTTAGAAAGATGTCAAACATGATAACCGAGCCGAGATGCTTTGGCCATGTCCTCACGGATGAGCAGCAAGTGCAAGCGGTGATTCGTTCCTTGCCTCGAGTTGGGAGCATATGAAGGTGCACGACCCATAATGAGTCTATCAAAACCTTCGAGGATGCAATGTGCCATCTTGAGCTGGAAGAGGACCGCCTCTTGGCGTCTAAGCCGGATCTTGAACTATATCATGCTAGTTCTAGCTCAAATGGAGCTTCGGGCTCCAAGCGCAAGCGCCCTAGCTGGTTTGATAAGGGGAAAGGCAAGGAAGAAGTTGGTCATTCAGGGAAGAAACCCAAGTTTAACCAACATGATAGAGGAAAGCGTCCTCGCATGAAGAAGGCTGGCAAGGGTGAAATGCTACAAGCTGTGACAAGAAGGGTCACTATGGTCGCGGCTGTCGTGAGCCAAAGAAGGTATGCACCCTTGTACTTTTCAGAACTTTACTTTTGTGTTGAGTTCTGTGTTTTTAACGAGTCTAATCCTTTGTGGACTGTGGATTCGGGAGCGACGGACCATGTAGCGAAGGATAGAGGATCCTTCGTGGAATTCCGGCCAGTACCTACCTACCGGAACTAAGTGGATCTACGTGGAAACAACTCCAGTTGAAGTGAAAGGAATTGACACCTGCCAACCGAACATGCGTGGTGGACGCACTTTGTTCCTTCATGATGTCTTTGTATGCTCCGGAGATTCGTCGGAATTTAGTGTCTTTTTAATGTTGGTTAGACTAGGTTTTAATGTGAACTTCGTAATAGAGGTGTGAATTTGTTTTTGAATACAAATTACTATGGTTGTGGTTATTTTCTTGATGGTTTCATTGTATTAGATATTGATTATGTTAATGCAAATATTTGTTATTCCCTTATCACGTCTTCTAATACCTATGATAATGATGTGTATGTGTGGCATGCTAGGCTTGGTCACATTGGCCAACAACGTATGAATAGACTAGCCAAAGAGGGCTTGTTGGGCAACATTGAAAAGTCGATTTGCCTATATGTAAGCATTGCCTAGAAGGGAAAACAACACGGAAACCATTTAGGAAAGGGAAAAGAGCTGAATTTCCTCTGCATTTAATCCATACTGATGTCTGTGGTCTAATGAATGTGAGAGGAAGGCATGGGGTTGTTTATTTCATCACGTTTATTGATGATTATACTCGATTCGGATATGTCTATTTGATTTCTCACAAATCTGAAGCAATAAGTTGTTTCAAAAAGTTTATGAACCTGGTAGAAAATCAATTAGACAAGAAAATAAAAGCATTGAGATCCGATCGATGTCAAGAATATTTATCTGATGAGTTCAGAAAATTATGTGATGAAAAAGGAATAGAAAGACAGTTGTCTATTCCATATACTCCTCAACAAAATGGTGTTGCGAGAGAGAAGAAATAGAACCCTCTCCGGAAATGGTTAGGTCCATGATGGCGCATGCTAACTTACCTATCACCTTTTGGAGTGATGCGTTGTTAATTGCTGCCTATATACTTAACCGTGTGCCTTCCAAATCATTTACTTCCACTCCATATGAGTTATGGACAGGTAGAAAACCGGATTTAAGCTTTCTTAAGCCATGGGGTTGTGCTGCCTACACACATGAGTCCTCTCACAAGTTTGGGAAATTAGGTCCTAGAGGAAAGAAGAGTATTTTCATAAGGTACTCGGAACACTCAAAAGGGTATGTGTTCATAGGTGAGCAGGAAAGTGGGAGTATAACTGAGTTTGAATCACGGGATGCACTTTCATAGAGGATGAATTTCCTAAGAAGGGCGAAATAGGGGAAGATTGTTCCCTATTTGAGACCTTGGATCAGGATAATGGTGTTAGTGGAGTTCATCCGAGTGGGAGTAATATGAGAAGTGATGAATTGAATTCAACTCATTCTCAATTACAACCACATGATGAGACATCATTATTACCTCATCCAAGTGGGAGCATGATGGGGAATGATGTGCAAAGTGTACAATCTCCTATACGGCAAACAAGTCGCCAAAGTATTCCCCGTCGACGTTTTGGCATTGAAGGGGAAACTTTTATGGTTGCTCCACAAGATGATGATGAGCCAAGAAATATTAATGAGGCTCTGAAATGCCCTAGTAAGGAAAAATGGATTAATGCAATAAAAGAGGAAATGGAGTCAATGAAATCAAACCAAGTCTGGGAACTGGTTGATCTTCCAAAAGGACACAGAGCTATTGGGAACAAATGGGTTCTCAAAATAAAGCGAAAGGCTGATGGCTCAATAGAAAGGCATAAGGCTCGCCTTGTGGCGAAGGGGTATAATCAACAGGAAGGAATTGATTATGAAGATACGTTTTCTCCTGTAGTGAGATTTACTTCAATTCGCATTATTCTGGCAATTGTGGCAAGTCTGGATCTTGAGTTACATCAAATGGATGTAAAGACTGCTTTCCTCAATGGAGAATTAGAGGAAGAAATTTACATGGAACAACCTGCTGGTTTCATAGTGAAAGGCCAAGAAGAAAAAGTATGTCGACTTTTGAGGTCGATATATGGCCTTAAGCAGTCATCAAGACAATGGTATATACGTTTTCATAATGCCATAATGGCATATGATTTTACAATGATTGATGAAGATCATTGTGTATATATCAAAAAATCCAAGGATCAATTTGTGATCATATCATTATATGTTGATGATATACTGATTGTCGGAAGTAATATGGAGTTTGTAAATACCGTCAAGAGTTGGTTGTCTTCCAACTTTGAGATGAAGGATATGGGTGAGGCTGCATATATTCTTGGAGTTAAGATTTCAAGAGATCGTTCGAAGAGATCGTTGTCTCTTTCGCAAGAAACCTATATAAATAAGGTTCTTGAACGATTCCGTATGCATGATTGTAAACCCATAGACACTCCTATTGCAAAGGGTGAAGGATTGAGCCACAGACTGTGTCCAAGGACTCCACAAGAGAAGGAACAAATGAAGCATGTTCCTTATGCAAGTGCTGTTGGGAGCTTGATGTACGCTATGATGTGTACAAGACCCGACATATGTTTTGTAGTTGGAATGGTGAGTAGATACCAATCCAATCCGGAGGTCCGGCACATTGGAAAGCCGTCAAGAGAATACTTGAGGTATCGAAGGGAACTGCTGATTTCAAGTTGAATTACCAAGGAAAGGATCTGCGACTTGAAGGCTATTCGAGATCTTGATTGGGGAGGAGATTTGGATGAAAGGAAATCTACCTCTGGATTTGCATTCTTACTAAGTAATGGCGCCATATCATGGAGTAGTAAGAAGCAAACGTGCATAGCCTTGTCCACGATGGAAGCTGAGTTCGTGGCATTATCAGCGGCGGTACAAGAAGGAGTTTGGCTTAAGAGATTTTGGATCATTTAGGTGTTGTTGAGAAAGCTGCAAATCAATTATTGGTTAACCGTGATAGCCAAGCAGCTATAGCGTACACCAAAGATCCAAAGTATCATGGCAAGACCAAACATATAGATACCAAGTATAACTTTGTAAAAGATATGGTTGCACGAAAGGATGTGAACTTGTAGTACATATCTACGCATAGAATGGTAGCAGATCCTATGACAAAGCCAATACCTAGAGATGTGTTTTGTGGTCATGTAAAATCTCTAGGATTGCGTAGAGTCCGACGTCTTGAATTGTAATTTCCCGAGTTGTTCACATTTATGAAATTTTGTTTTTCATTGATTAATGTCTATGAATCTTTATGTGATCTTTATGCATCTTAATGCTCAGTGCATTACTTTAAGTTAAGAGGAGTATGTCTAATAGATATAAGATTAGCCCACTCACACGGGTGATCGCCTCTGTTTACTGTGTGATAAATAGAGATGAGACTGTTTTTAAGCTTATTATCTAGGTGATAATCGAGAGCTCAAGCTTAAAACACGTATGTCGCCTTAACTGAATGTTAAGATGAGGACATAATACTTATGATGTCCGAAAGTAAAATACCCCACATATTTTACTTTATCTGTCTAAGATGCCAGATGTGAGTTCTGATGAATTTAATGAATGAGTAGATAGGTGAACTCAAGTTAGACATTGGGTATGTCTGAACTATCATCTGTACGGTAATGAAAAGTGTAGACATACGCTCCATGGGAAATGAGTTAATACCGTAATACGTATTTCATACTACGTATGCATGAGACGACCAATAAGAGTGGCAAAAAGTTTGATCTCAACTTTTATGACGTGTGAGACTCTTGAGGGAAAAAGGTTCCTCAAATTTTTGTCCCCTCATGACTCTTACTTATTCTCAAGATTTCTATTTAGTGTTTGCTATCTTAGGATGTTGCCAATGGTCATGAGTTTGATTCGATCTAATGGGACATTTCTAGAAAAGCAACCTGGACTGAAATTGAGAGTTTGAAGGAAAGAGGAAGGTCGATTTTGGAGAATCACATTGTGGTTTTGTATTCACTGGTCGACCAATTATGATTGTCTTTGTGATAATTGTAATTGTGAATACAATATATATATATATATATATATATATATATATATATATATCATGTTTAAAAGAGATCAAGAGAGATATAAATGTGATCGATCGATCTAGGGTACTGCATACTAAATCTACTCGGAGTATGACGCCCATTATGAGCTGCTATATATTCCTAACAGATGTATAGCAACGAGCTCTCAAAGTATCTTTGGTCGCACGGATTATTCACCAGTATGAATGTTGAAGAGAGGTAAAGAGAATTCTGTTCAGCCCACCATGTTAAGAGAGAGTCTATGATGGATTATTCTCTGATGAGCCTGAGTAGGACCTGTCCGCCCATGTTGGTTTTGGACCACCATGTGCGAGTGGGAGATGAAGGCTTTTATTAGTAATTGGGCTTAAGGCCCATCCGCCTGGAGGCCCATCCGCCTGGTTGGGCCCAGAAAGCCCGGCCCACGGGAATAAGGCTCGTGGAAAGAAGGGGGTATAAAAGGGAAGAGAGAGAAAGGCATACGTACGTTTTGTTGAATCAAAAAATTGCGTTTTCTCTCCCGCGCGTTTTCTCTCCCATACGGCTTCCAATTTCTTCCTTCTCTTCTAATTGGCGTTAGTCCTCATGCTAAAGCTCGAATCTTCACCCCTTTTTTCCGACTAGGCATAGGTGAGGAATGGTGAGTGGTCCTCATGCTAACCACCCCTTTCCGACTAGGCATAGGTGAGGAATGGTGAGTGGCAGCCCACAACGCCCAACGCCCTCGCCAAATTGGTGCAAGGGCAACTCTCAGCCGCAACCATGATGCGTCTAACACATCATGTTGAGGAGTTTGATCCTAATGCTAAAAGGCAGTCCTCAGCCTGTGATCTTTAGAAAGCCTATAAAGAGGCTCCCTTCTAATGATTAGTCCTCATGCTAAAGCTCAGTCTTCACCCCTTTCCGACTAGGCATAGGTGAGGAATGGTGAGTGGCAGCTAACCACAGGCTAGGTTGGTGAGGGCCACAACGCCCTCGCCAAATTGGTGCAAGGGCAACTCTCAGCCGCAACCATGATGCGTCTAACACATCATGTTGAGGAGTTTGATCCTAATGCTAAAAGGCAGTCCTCAGCCTGTGATCTTTAGAAAGCCTATAAAGAGGCTCCCTTCTAATGATTAGTCCTCATGCTAAAGCTCAATCTTCACCCCTTTCCGACTAGGCATAGGTGAGGAATGGTGAGTGGTAGCTAACCACAGGCTAGGTAGGTGAGGGCCACAACACCCTTGCCAAATTGGTGCAAGGGCAACTCTCAGCCACCTCTCCTGTGGCAAGTTGCGGATGGTTGGCAATCAGCCACATGCCAAGAGAATAAAAAATGGGAGAATAAAAGAATAAAAGAATAAAAATTTATAAAATGTATTTACGTTAGCACTGATCATGCTAATTGATCATGTCATGTAAAATGATCGGTAGCCACATTGGTAATTTTTTTTTCAAATTAGCCACTGTAAAAAATGCTTGGGACTAAATTGATAAAATTTAAAAGTTTATAACTAAACCAACCATTGCACGATTTAAGATTTTTTGGATAATTTTTCCAAAAATATAATATGGCAAACGAGTGAAACAAAATGCATACAAATGACACAACAAGTCCAACCCGAAAAAAAAAAAAAAAAAAAAAAAAAAAAAAAAAAGACATGGCAAAGGAGCAAGATAAAAAATGCATACAGATGACTTGGTAAACGACGAGATGAGATGACATGGAGTAATAAAAGAAAAAAAGCATACCAATGACATGGCAAATCACAAAACGATATGACCTGAAAAATGAGCAGAAATGAAAATGAATACATATGCTATGGTAAATCACGAGATGATATTACATGGCAAACGAGCGTGTATATGGAATGGCCAAATTTGTTTTTCCGATTAGTCTGATGTTTATTAAAATCGATCCCTGGTTGTTTTCTTCTAAAAACTCAAAAAGTAAGAAAACAAAAAAGATTATGGGCATATTTGTTTGCCATTAAGCAAAGCAATTGCATTTTTCACTTTCCCCAAAAAAAAAATTAAAAATACTATTTAAAATCTCTATAAAAAAATTGAACACTTAGATAGAATTATTATTCAATAAATAACAGAAAAATTGTCCCAAAAATCCTAAACATATTGTACGGAAACTAATTTAGTCCTAAACCTTTCAATTGTGCCAATTTAGTCTTAAATCTTTCAACGATTTACCAATTTAGTCATAGATCTTTTAATCCAATTTAGTGTTAAACATCTTGATGATTTGCAATTTAGTCATAAATATTTTGAAATTTTTCCAATGTTCCTTCTAGTAAAAAAAAACACACACACACACACAATATGTTTAAGACTAAATTTACAAATCTTCAAAATTTTCAAGATTATTGACATAAAAAAAATTTAAGATTAAATTCGTAAATCGTCAACAAATTTATGATTAAATTGATACAATTAAAAAGTTTTAAAATTAAATTGGTTACTATATAATAAGTTTAGGACTTTTTTTGTTACTATCCTTAATAACAATGGTCCATATTCATTTTCCATGATTCTTGATCTAAAATAAGTACTAAAATTGGACCGGAGTAATCACAAGTCATTTGAAAATTAAACCAGCTCTACTAACGAGGTGAGACAGCACTTCTAATCTGGCAAGGAAGAAGTTGACGGCACCGTCACTCTGGGCTTTCTATTCCTTTTCTCTTTCTCATTTTACTTTTTGCTTGGTCCTTATATCATTTTCGTATAGAGCCTCTTTATTCCATGATATTCTTGAACAACTTAGAGCTGGGACTTCGTTTCGCACTATTATGGATACAAAATAATGGAAAAAATTGGATTCAATTCCCAATTGCTCCTATCGGAAATAGGATTGAATACGGATTCGAGCCATAGCACATAGTTTCATAAAACCATACGATTTTCCCGATCTAAATCAAGCAGGTTTTACATGAAGAAGATTTGGCTCAGCATGTTCTATTCGATACGGGTAGAAAAAGCGGTATTCTTAAAAAAATAGAGAAATCAGAACCAAGTCATGATGATACGGGTATTGCTGAACCTCCGTCCTCGGACAAAACTCTCGACTCTCTTATTTTTTGTCATAACATTCTTCTGCAATTTGTACATAGGGTTCACTGCAACAAAATTGGGAAATTTCAAAAATAGGAAACTCAAAAATAGGAAAACTATCAATGCAGAGATTTGCCCACAATATGTCTTTTCCTTGAATAGGAGAGCAAATCTCGCCAATATTGCCAATAGTTATGAACAACTAAAAGGGCTTGTTCAGACACTTTCCACTTCAATCCGATCAACGTAGCTTGTAAAACAAAAGAACGAAAAAAAAAAATCAAAATTTTCGAATTTACAATGTGAGGATGCCATCGAGCATAAAACATTATAAAATATGCTTTTCTTTATCTATGATTTTATGTAAATATTTATTATATTTGATCGTTATCAAGTTTACATGATGTCATAAAATGCATTTTTATTTAGTTTTGCAACGTTGCGCCAACATTTACGACATTTTATTTATAACCGAGTGCAACATCATGAAGTTCGAGAGAATGTGAATTTTTAATACTACAATTACAATAGTATATAATGGAATTCTGATGGTAAGTCATAAGTGCTAAACTTTTTAAAATGTGAATTTTTTACCTAGATCATTACTTAATTTTAATGTAACCAAGTGAATGTCATAAGTTTCTTGTTTTATTTAACCAGATATAGATATCATGACATCTACCAAGTTTGAAACACCGTACAATGTGAATGTTTGTATTTTCTAAGAGTTATGAAATTTCATTATAATAAAATGGAGGGTAACAAGAAAAAGAAAAACAAAAGAACCACACTGCAAAGTTGTTCATAGAGGAGAGACGGGATGAAGATTGAGATTCAAGAAAAGTAATTAAGAAACACAAAAAACGGTTTTTAATTTTCCTTTTCTTCAAAGGGAATTCTTTTAGTTTGTTGGAATTTAGATTGCACAAAATCATGATTTTGATATTGATGATAGTTTTAGGTTAATGATGTGCATGGGAAATTGTCCAAAAAGTCCGTAATCTATTGTACGGTGGCCAGTTCAATCCAAAACTTTTCAATTGCCCCAATTTAGTCATAAATCTTTTAACAATTTGTCAATGCATTCATAGACATTTCAATTGTGTCAATTTAGTTCTAAACATTTTAAGGTTTTGCCAATTTAATCATAAACCTTTGAACGAATTACCAACGTGGTATTTTTGGTTAATTTTGATTAGAAATCACTAGCCATTCTACATAGCGCCACTAGATTTGACATGGATAATTTTTTGATTTTAAAAAAATTTCCTAATTTTTTATTTTTTTCTTCAATGTGCTGGCAAGGTCGCCAACCTCTAGATGAGGGCCAGTGACCCTCGTCGACCTTTGGGCAAGAGTTGTGAACCCTTGCTGATCACGAGCAAGGGCTCACGAGCCTTTGCTATGGCCAATAGAGTGTTGTAGCCTTCACGAGGCGAGCCTTCACTAGATATAACGTTGTGACCCTCACTTGCAGTCAACAAGGGCTTCACAGCCCTTGCCCAGTGCTCGATAGCCCAACCAGCCCAATTTAGAAAAGGAAAAGAAAGAAAAAATGAAAAAGTTAAAAATAATAATAATGATAAACAAAAATTCTTAAATTTAAAAAAAAATAAAAAAAAATTATCTACATTAGCAATTTTTTGTTAAAATCAACCGGAAGGACTACATTGACAATTCTTTAAAAGGTTTAGAACTAAATTGGCATAATTGAAAAATTTATTATTGAAATAGCCAATATACAATAGGTTTATGATTTTTTGGAAAAATAAAATTGTGGTATGTATTTGGTAGAGGATGGACATGGGCCAAGGTAGGATAGTTTAATGGTTATAAGCTTATAGACAATGGGATAGAGAAAATATTGTTTCGCTAGATTAGATTAACAAAATGGTGTTACATAATTGTAGGACATATTGGTGTTGCTGGAGGGGTACAAGGGGTACAAGTTCCCTCACTTTCTTACGTGAATGAATAAAACCTTTTTATAAGTAATCTTCTCCGCCTTAGCATTACAACCGCCATAGAAGATAGCACAACTTCAGCCAATTCTATTGTCCTTTTGCAGCCATATTTCAACCGACTTTCTTTTCTTCATTATTAACCTGGCTAAATATTTTTGACTTAAACTCTTCTTTGATTGCTGCTCACGTCCATCTAGTTTAGTCTAGACTGGACTAGAGATTTCTTTGTCAAAAAGGGATCCCTAATTTACAACATAGTTTTTATGGAAAGGATCAAAGAACCAATAAAATTCCCCTTCTTATTGGAATGAAAATTGTGGCCAACATAGCACCGTTAGAAACGGCACCGGTCACGCTAGCAAGACTCTTTGCTGTGTTCTGTGAAATCTGGTGACTTGCTAAGTGGTCCTATGGTTCTCAGTCTCGACCAGTCTATCAACAACACACGTTTAGCAAACAAATCAACAACACGCGTTTAGCAAACAACTTGACTCCCATTCGGATCGAACAATAGGATGGTCTTCTTCCCTATTCTCATCTATTGTTTCGCTTGCGGGATCCCACTACCTGTCCAGTTTGTTTGAGTGCTCCCCCTACCTAATAAAAAATCATTTCAAAAATTAAGCCACCCCTAGAGAAAAACCAACTTTGTTCAACCTTGACTCATGACGTGAAACGGGACTTCCAACTGGGAAAAGGACAAGCTCACTACACCGTCGCTCTTGGCGCTCTATTTCTTTTCCTTTTTAGCTCGATCTTTTTCTCCATTTCGTTTGTAAGATTTTATGAGACTATTGAAAAGGTAAATAAATCTTGAAAATATTCGAATATAATGTGAGATATTGTGAAATCGCTGCTAGCTATTCTAAAAATTTAAGCCGTTAGATATTTTTTTGTTGGCAAGTTGTTAGATGAAGATGTGATATAATATTTAAATATTCTATCAGTGCAAAGCCTCTTTATTCCATCAAGAATATGATCAACCAAAAGGAATTATTCTGAAATTTTCTAGTGAATTTTGACCAACGTAGCTTGTAAAACAAAACGATGAAGAATCAAATTTTGAAAATTTACCATATGAGGATGTGATTAAGTACAAAGCATCATAAATAAATATTTTTTATATTTTACTATAATATCTAAAAATTTATTGTGTGTGATGGTAATCAAGTACACATGATGTCATAAAATGCATTTTTATATGATTTTGCAATGTTGCACCACCACTGTGCGACCTTTCATTGTAATCGAGTGCAATACAATGTAAAGTACGAGAAAATATGAAATTTAAATACTATTATTACCATGGTATACAATGAATTTCTGATGGTATTTCGTAAGTTCAAAACTTTTTAAATTGTGGATTTTTTTATATTATTTTTTTAATTTTAATGTAACCAAGTGAATGTCATAAGTTTCTTGTTTTATTTAATGAGATATAGATATTGCAACATTTATCAAGAGCGAAACATTGTAAAATGTGAATTTTCATTATAAAAAAAAATGTAGATTAACCAAAGAAAAAAAAAAGATCATACTGCAAAGTAGTTCATAGAGGAAAGATGGGATGAAGCTTTAAATTCAAAAGAAGTAGTTAGGAGGAAAAAGAATGGTTTCTAATTTTCATTTTCTTCAATGTGAATTTATTTAGTTTTTATGGAAAGAATCGTATTACCTATAAACTTCTAGAGCCATTTCTTATTGGAGCGAAAACTGTGGTCAAAATGGCACCATTAGAAACTCAGTATAACAACACCGTCACGCTAGCAAAACTCTTTTAATTTCTTTTGAATTTACGGTTAATTATGAATATGTCTGCCTTAGCTAACCATTCTCCGTCAAATGATGGAGTGACGGTCAACTAAGGACCCCACATTTTGGATGGAAACTGGTTGAAATAACCGGTTTCCATCTTTTACCCTATTTTCTTTTTATTTTTATGTTTGAGGAGTTCTATTTAATATCTTAAATTTGTCAAATTTAAGTTCTCATGTCCTCTTTCTTCAACAACTAGCACTTCAAAAGATTTATTTGTTCTAATCCTTGCATCATAGTGCAACTCGATTTTTCTTTTTGTTATGGAGTCGATATTCCTATGTGATGTAAATAATCTAACGCTTTGAGGAGTTGTAAAACAATTATGATTAAGTCCAACTTTTGTTATTTTCCATTTATGAGGCCCAACTAGATGTACTCTAACCATTGCTGGACAACCGCATCTTTTTTTTGGCCTTGACTTAACCAACTTAATTTCGATCTTGGATCCTTGATAACTGCAACAAAGTACTACATCACATTTTTCCTCGCTACCTTTTCTTTTGTACGAGCTTAACACTCTAATGCCAAATCCTACTTCTTTAGCATAATTGTTATAAAATGCATAAGCCTCGTAATAAGAATTAAACTCCATACCTATGCAAGGTTCAATTTTCACGTCTTCGGTAGGGGTGGCAAATAGGTGGGTCGGGTCAGGTATGGGTTGGGTCGAAAATGGGTCGACCAATATTTGACCCATTTAATCCGTTTTGACCCATATTTTTGTAGTGTAAATCTAGTGACTCATACCCGACTCGACCCATACCCAACCCGTATTGCTAAAACATACTTATTGTTAAAATATTTTTATGTAATACAAATTTTTTAACAATTTGTATGCAATACAAATTTAATGGAAAATTTTTATAATTCTTTTTAAATATATTTTTTAAAAAATCGAATTTTTAATTTTTTAATATAATATTTAAATATTTTAATTTTTAAAAGGGTTAATACCTTGAAAAACCCCAAACTGGTACACATGTGACAAATTTACCCCAAACTATTTTTTGACCATAAAAAACCCAAAACTAGTACAATTTTGACAAATTTATCCCGACTAACCATAAAAAAATCATAAACTGGTACATTTATGACAAATTTACTCCAAACTAATTTATTCGACTGCAAAAAACCTAAACTGATAAATTGTGACAAATATACCCTCTGCTAAATTGGATTAATACAAAAAAAAATCAAAAAAATTGTAAACTGTGACAAATGGAACGTAAAATCTCAAATTGGTATACCAGTCAACTATCACATGTCATTTAACTTAATAATTTGATAATAAATTTAATGAAAACTAACATAAAGGGTAAATTTGTCACAAGTGTATCAATTTAGGGTAAATTTGTCAAATGTATACCAGTTTGGGATTTTTTTGTGGTCAATAAAATAGTTTTGGGTAAATTTGTCACAAGTGTTCCAGTTTTGGATTTTTTAGGGTATAAACTATTTTTAAAAATATAATTTTTTATTTTTTATTTTTTAAAAATATAATTTTTAAATTTTTTTAATTTTTTTATTTTCTCTTTTCTCTTTTTTTTTTTTTTCTTCTTCTTTAGCCAGCCGTTGGCCACGACGATGGTCGGCGACCGGCCACAGGCGAGATTGAGCTCGCCGGTGTCGGGCGGGGCTCGATCTCGCCGATCCGGCGTGGCCAAGGCCCTGCCCGACACCAGCGAGCTCGAGCCTCGCCAGTCGGCGGCGACCTTCGAGGGAGCGGCAGAGGCAAGCTGCAGCGGCGAGTGGCGGAGGCGGCTTGGAGGCGAGCGGCGAAGGTGAAGGTTGAAGGGCTATCCATGTTTTTTAGGTTTTAAAAATGGGTCGAAAAATGGGTCAGAACATGTGACCTATTTTCGACCCATATAAAACTGAACTTAAAATGGGTCGAATGTGGGTTATGGCCCATTACAACTTCATAACCCACATTCAACCAATTTGTGAAAAATATGGGTGCAAAATGGGTCCATGACGCATTTTGCCACCTCTAGACTCTTCGGTATTGTGGCGTTTTCATGATTGGCATCTTCAGTTGGTTGCAGTGTTCATCTTGTCTTCATTACTAGCATTATTGTCGTCGGTGAAGTTGCTTTCAACACAAACTCCATTCATCTAAATGAGATGTCAAGAAAAAATTAAGAATTATATATCTAAAATTATATAAATACAAACTAAAATTCGACAACAACGAATACTTTCTACTTTCTTGCAATTAGAAAAGTAGTAAAAAAAAAAGGAGTAAAAATGGAACTCCTCAAACATAAAAATCAAAAAAATATATATATTGTCAAAGATGGAAACCCATCCAAGATCGGCGGTTGACGGAGCACGGACAGCTAAGCTTTTTCCATTATGAATCTACTTATAAAGTCCATATGAAGGTTCGGGCAGGGAAACGATAAACGAAGCTAAGATCAGAGTACTGAAAGTAGCCCTTCGTCAAACCATGGATCAGAGTCTTTGCATGAATGGAGGAGAAGGAAGAGCTAGTTATGCCCAGAATTCCTTCGTCCAGGTCACTCACTCTCCCTCTCTCTCTCTACCCTCGTATCGTACTGCCGACGCCTCACCCAGATCGGTGCCACCAGCTTGCCATCACGCTTGCTGGCGCCGTCTCAATTGCTTCTCGACTGGCTCCCTCCCCAGCCCATATGGCCTCGCCGATCTGCAGCCTGGCCTCCACGGCTGTCATGGTCTCAGCAAGTTCGGCATCACCATCGAGACCTTTATGATTGTGGAGGCGGTGCCCAGCCTCCAGATCTCGAGGTCTGGAGGCGGTGCCCAGCCTCCAGATGTGAAGGCTTGGCCCCTTAAGATTTAGAGGCTCACGGCTATTGAGGAGATGGAACTCAATTCACGTCGAGCTTCGGCAAGGCGACTAGCCCAATACCCATGCCATCGTGCTTAGAGAGAGAGAGAGAGAGAGAGAGAGACCCTACTGGAGAGGGGTCGTCAAACCGCTTGGCAGTTGCGCTCGCGGTTGTCATCTTTGGCTGTGGTGGTCAGAGGCGTTGCGATGACGGCAAAGGCTGAGCAGAGATGGAGGAGATTTAGGTTGTTGTCGCTTCGGGTTTTGGCGAGAGATTAATCTGGTGTTGTGTGAGCCTACCGTACCAGGTCAACTTCCACTTTATGCGTCTTTCGCACCAGTAAATCCGAACTCAACTCTTTTTTACCTTAAGGCAAAACGCACAGCCTTCAGCACATCTAACGCATTCGGCTTGGCAGTCCACATGTTGTGGACTGAACCGCGATGGCCTACCTCTCTCGACATTCGCATCGTTTCATGAAATTCCTTGTGATCACCTCAAAGACAACAGAACACGCCCGAGCCCATTCCAAAGTCTGAGCCTATGTCACATTCCTAATTATTTCAATCGAAAGCGATATATATAACACACTTGCAAGTGGTTGCTTTTTAATTCATAAACCTTGCAAGAGATTGTTTTAAGTGCAAAATGAAAATCGAAGATTCAAAATGATGCATGTTATTGTTTTCAATACTGTAACTGACTTGATGTCCATGCGCACAAATGCAGAAACAGGTTATGTCCCGAGCAATGCCAGCACTGCAAGAAACCCTTAGAGAGCTCTATCTAGATAGCTTCCCTGAATGCTTGAAATTGGCAGATTTGGGATCCTCTTCAGGTCCCAACGCACTGCTGTTTTTGAGGGAAATGATCGATTCCATCGATGCGATACGAAAGAAACTAAATAAGACGGAACCCACGTTTCAGATTTTCCTAAACGATCTCTTCGATAACGATTTCAACAACTTAATCAGATCAATCCCGAGCTTTTACGAGGAGCTGAGGAGAGAGAAGGGAGGAGATTTCGGGCCTTGTTTCATAGCGGCAATGCCCGGGAATTTTTATGGGAGGTTGTTCCCCGACCATTCTCTTCATTTCATACATTCTTCATATAGTGTCCACTGGCGCTCTCAGGTTAGTTAGTATGAATTCACTTTAGATTGATTTGTTTGCTCTTCTTTATTTGCTTCATGCAAATTATGTTACATCTGCACCTTATCAGGTGCCCGCCAACCTCGTTAGTGAGTTCGGATCGCCCTTAAACAAAGGCCATATTTATCCGGCAAGGATAACCCCGAAGAGCGTGTACGAGGCATACTTGGACCTTTTCAACAGGGACATGACTGTGTTCCTCAAGTCTCGTTCGGAAGAGCTAGTCCTTGGAGGTCGTATGATGTTCACAATGATCGGAAGAGATGCGAGTGTCAATTTGTCCGAGGATCAAGTCTCTAATATATGGGAATTGCTAGGAATGACAATAAGCGATATGGTCCAAGAGGTTTTACACTCTACAATCTCCGTGTGCTTTCGCGATAGTGCGTGCCTGCGTGCGTGCCCATCGAATGCATTGTGTGAATTATTTCGCATAAGACTCTGTTTGATTGGTGTGGCCCAAATGACTCTCTGCTTCAAACAATTGCCGGTAAAAGGAAGCTCATAAAATTTTCATTACTTAGTTATGAATGGCAACTCCCCACGTGGTTTGGTAAATTGACACTCCAATTTCCACAGGATAACGGTAGTCTAGTATAAATAGTTTTTTTAGTTCTGTTCTGGAATAATTGTTTTATGTGCAGTGCTCCGATTTATCATCGCTTTCTTCTCACCACCAAATTTTTGGTCTTGTGCTTAAAGGGAATAATCGAAGAGGAAAAACTAGATGATTGCAACATGCCCTTTTACCAACCTACTCCTGAAGAAGTTAGATATGTGATTCAAAAGGAGGGCTCATTTGACATCACTAGGTTCGAAACATTTAAAGTCACCTGGGACGCCGAAATGGGCGACGGCGATTTACAAATGAGAGGCAAATATGCGGCAGCAACCGTTAGAGCGGTCTCAGAGTCCATCCTAACAACACATTTCGGAGAAGAAGTCATGGATGGCTTGTTTGAGAGGTTTGCTAGCAAACTTTCACAGTACATGAAACTACATAAAGGAGAATATTTCAAAATCCTAGTTTCAGTGAAGAACAGATGGATATCAACCCTCATGCAATCCAGTTAGCCCTTAACTCGAGTGAAAACAATGTCAAACATATATAAGATGTGTGTCATGGAATAAGCGAACCTTTCTTGGATGAGCGCACGAAACATCTTTCAGTTGTTATCAAGCTTCGGAAATCAGTTCGGTTCTTATTGTATATTACCGGTAGATTCAAGCTTTGCGGGGTCAATCCCCCTCGAAGTTCACTTGATTGATCAATCAAGGAAGCCAGTTTACCAAAATAGTAGCAAGTGTTATAATATCAATAACGCACTCCGCATTTAGTTTATTATTCTCACATTCAGTTACTTTCGTTAACGTTTATTGTTCAATTTAAGTTGCACGATAACTGCCCACTGTATAGTGATTGCCCAAAGGGCACGACAGCATCTCGCTGGAAGACATTATATGAAGGTGAGCGGATGGTGATATAAATAGGTCTAAGCCAAACTCTCTAATGATCTAAAAGCACACCATCGTGTTTAAGAGGGCGATTGGCTAGAAATACCCTTTCACCGACTATTCGACATTCGACAATTCAAGTTATCAATCAAACTTCATCAATGGCGAAAGTTAGCACAGAATTCTTTACGTTTCCACTTTTGAACCAGATTATGCATGAGTTTTGTTCATTCATGAATAATCGGGTTCTTCAATCCTTTTAGTTCCCAAGCATTTGGTATCGGAGCTATTCATATCTTTGCCTTGATGTTTTTCGTGGGGTTTTTAATTGAATTAAAAATTGGAGCTATATATGGGCGAGAGAGAAATTGGCGATTCCAGCCAATTTCCGGCAACCCACGGCCCGGTTTCGGACCAATGAGATCGCACCACCATGGGCAACGAAAGCCCTAGATTAAATCGGCTTTATGGTGATCGCTGGAGGGGAATTGAGTGGTAGAAGTCGTGTTGGTTAGGGTTTGCATTATTGATGGGTTTTATTGTTATTGGGCTACCCATGTTAGGCTAACCCAACCCATAACTCAAAAAAGCCCATAGCCCACAATTTAAAGAAAATAATCGTCAAGGCAATTATTTTGAGGGTTACTTCTTTAAAAGAGAAAAAAATGTGTTTTTTTTTCTAAGTGGGGAACTATAGAATTGTGTATTCTAAAAAAAAAAGAAGAAGAACAAAAAGGCCCTTTTCCTGTGAAGAAAATTGTTTGCACTCGATCTCTCTCAAGATGCTGCAATAGGTCCATTTAATCTGTGAAAAAGAAGGCATGTTCCGTTGTGTGATGTAATTTCCAATTAGTGATAAAAGGTATTCCTAGGCCTGTTTTTGTTTGCAGTTTGACGTTACTTGATAGTTTAAGTTTAGAATTTCGGAATTAATTTCCATCATTAGTATCAGAGCATGTGTTTGTGTTTCCTGATCGTTTAACATGTTTAAAAAACGAATTGTTGGCTAGAAATCGCAAAATGACACTAACGAATGCTCCAATACGAAAAACCGACACCTGACCATACTATTCAAGGTCATTTCTTGATGTTCCTTGTATTAAAAATTTATTTTGAAAGTGTCGTAGTTTTCTTTGAGACGAGAAAAATGAGTGGCAACACGTCGCCGAAGGAGGTCGAATGCTCTTGCATGCGTGGCTGGAAGGGACGGTCATTGGCGCGTGCACAGCACACGCAAGGGACTCCCCCAAGCACGTGCTTAGCACATACATGCGGACCATAGACACATGCATAGCAACTACTGGCACGTGCATGGCACACACTTGCATGGATTATTACCTTTTTGCCCCTGCCACTTTCCGTAAAATTGTGGTTTGGCCCCACAACCAACCCAACCCGACTGACTCATTGACTCAACCCTACTAACCCCTTGACCTACATTGGCCTCCATCGTTGACCGTCAACCCAACCTTTTACAGGGGTTGACCATTGACCTAAAAAAAATGCTAATGAATTGTATTATAGATTATGTGTTGTCCATTTTTTTGTTATGCAATTGTTGCGGGAACAATGTTGCATTTTGTATGCACGCTTATATTAGTACGAATGGATGAACAGAATGCGAAAGTTGAAGGGCTAAGAGCGAAATTAATTAATTATCGGTGGAATGACAATGATATAGTGACATATATGGTCAAGGTCAACAAGATGATACAAGAAATCATCTAGAATGGTTACCCTATATTGGACTTTGAGAATGTGTCGATCCTAATGAACACTCTTCCATGTGAATTGCAAGTAATGTTAGGTAGCCTATAGGAGGCTAACGTTGTTCCAGCTTATAAACAACTTACAATAGAGTTTCCGAGAGAATACTATAGGATTGAGGCAACCAAGACTTCAACCCTCAGGCTGAATGTAACTTGATACAAAATCAATGCACCATGGAGGAGACATAAGGGATCTCCAAGGATCTTTTCATGGTTCTCAATGTGACCGTAAAACTTTCAAAGGAATTTTCTAAAAAATTTGAAAAGTCTTTCCCTACTTATGAGATAGCTGAGTATCATTGAATTTGAATAGCTGAGTATCATTGAATTTATTTATTTATTATTTTTCTTAGGTTGGTTTTAGATATCTTAGGTGTGAATATCTTTTCCATATTAATGTTGATATCTTTTTACTAGGCACGTTACTTTGTGTAAATGGTATGTTTAATTAATGAAAGTTCAATCTTATTTGCATTATGTGTAGAAAGTTCAAGAAAGTTTTAGTGACTTTGGAGAACTTATTTTTGTTAGAGAAATCCCTTATGATGTTTTGAAGATAACAAAATAAATCAAAGGCTACTAATGTGTTTAATTGTTGAGTAACAGGCTATGCAAATGATAGAACATGTAAAAGAAATTATCAAAGTTTATACTTGGAAGAACCAGAAGACAGACTCTATGCTAAAGTTGAATTTATTCAGACTGTGTTCAAACATTAAGGCTAAATCTGTTTAGAAGCAGAATATGTTCAAACTTACGTCCAAATTGTAAAGTCTATTGTACTCAAACTCATGTTGTAAAGTCTATTACTCTCAAACTTTACATCCAGAATGAGACATAACATAACACAAGCCCCAAATGTATAATGGCTAGTGATCTTGTTTGAATTCTACATCAAGTTAGATTTGATTAACTCAATCTAATTTATTGACAATTAGATCTTGAAGACAAGAACTTTCTATACGAAGAAGCTCTATTTATAGAAACCAAGATTTTATTTGTATGGGCGATCAGAATCAATTTGGGATTCTACTTCTATCACTCAACGATTACCAAATCTTCTAAATACGGATCTGTTCAATGGGTAAATTGGAAGACGATCCTCAAAATATTATCCAACGGTTAGTTTAGAAGTGGAGGAGTATTTGAGGAGATTAAGGACCGATGAGCAAGTAAGAGACAGAGCGTAGAATTTATAATTCAAAAGACTAAGTGACCTTCAATCATACACTTGTTTTTGGTGAGCTTAAACATTTGTGATTGTGAGAGAAATACCAAAATAGTGACTTAGTGAGAAAGTGTGATCTACCACTAAGTGTTTGCACTCAAAGTTGTAATATCTTATTGATTGCATAGTGGAATTCAGCAAGAAGGTTGTTAGCATAGGAGAGTGGACGTAGGCTCGATTTAAGCCAAACCACTATAAACCTTGTGTTCTTTTTCTCATCCCTAAACTCTTTATTTTGTAGTTAAAGTCTGAACTCGCTCAAAGTCTATTATTCTTCAAACTCAATTTCAAAATCTGATCCTTAGTTAGACTTTACCTAAAATTTATTTTATTCCGCATTTATTTGACAAGGTTATTTTAAATACCTATTCACCCCCTCTAAGTGTTAATACTAACACTTTCAACTGGTATCAGAGCTAAGTGCTTGGTTTATAAAAGTATTTGTACTTTTGAACTAAAGATCTTCTATGACTAGTATCTTGGCACCGGGACTTATGGAAGGGCAAAGCAACACTAGGCCACCATATTTTGATGGAAAAGAATACAACGTGTGGAAGAATAAAATGAAAGCATTCCTAAGATTCAGAAATCTCTTGCAATGGGATGTTGTGGAAAAATGAATCAATCCCATTGATATCAAATAAGAATTGCAAAGACAAAGAAACCAAACCCCCTACTCCTATGTCTCGGACGGAGATATCCAAAAGAGAAGCTCTTGATGCAAAAGTCATTCATTATTTATATTGCGCCTTGTCTTCTGTTGAATATAACATAATTTCTTCATATGAAACAGCTAAGGAAGTCTGAGATAGACTTTATGTTACTTATGAAGGGATGGATCATGTAAAATAGACAAGAGTAAATTTCCTGCTTGGCCAATATGAAACCTTCAAAATGAAGCCAAAAGAGTCGATTTGAGATATGTTCAATCGTTTTACAAAAATTGTAAATAGATTGGTGTATTAAGGTCATCCAATTTCTTCCCCAATGAAGGTCAACAAACTTTTGCAAGGTCTCTCAAAAAATTTGAGCCATGTCAAGACCTCAATTCGAGAGATTCAGAGGATTATGTCACTCTCCGTTGATGGATTGATTGGCACTCTTCAATCCTATGAAGTGGAACGAATCAATGACGAAGATCCCAAAGGTAAGAATTCCATTTCTTTAAAATCTAATGCTGATTATGATGATACAAACTTAGAAAATAACATAGACGATGAAGAACTTGCTTTTATGATAAAAAATACAAAAAACTGAGTAGAAAATGGAGGAAATTCAATGAAAGAAAACAATACAAGCAGAATGGCTAGAAAAGAACAATGAAAGAAGATGATGAGCAAGGAAATATATGTTTGATGGCACATTTAGACTCGGACTCAAATTCGGAATCAGAATCAGACTTAGAATCCGAGTCTGACTTAGACACAGACTCATAATCCGATGAAGAAATCGAGGTAAGCTATTTAAAAATTCCTATCAAAGTTTCAAAGTATATAAATGAGCTTTGCTTAAACCTCAAATCTTCTCTTAAAAGGATTTTCAAACTAAAAAAGGAGAATTCTTGGCTTAGACAATAGGATCTTTCTCGAAAAGAAAAGTTTGAAATTTTGCAAAAAGATTTTCTACAAACAAAAGAAAGTCGAGATTTACTTATCAAAGAAAATGATTCTTTAAAGAAAGAATTTTCAAATATTAAGACAAAATTTTCAAATGGTTCAAAAACATTAAAGCATAACCTTTCCATACAAGTACCTTACTATAATAAGTTGGGACTTGGTTTCAAAAAGGAAAGTGATTCTCTAATAGATTTTCCTAAAGTCAAGGAGAGACTTAGACAAAGACCTCCTAGACTTGCGTATAAGAAGCATTTTCAAAGGATTTTTACAAAACCTGTTGGTCGAAATGCCCTTAAGTGTTCAAATTGTGAAAATTCAGAACACTTTGAGAAAGAATGTCCTAAAGTCTAGAGATCTATTAAGAAAGATTATATAAAAACATCATACTCTACTAACTCTCATGGACCCAAGAAAATATGGGTACCAAAGAAAGGATGAGCTATTTTTGCAGGAAATAAAGGAAAAGAAGAAATTGGTAAGGAATGTATTTTTTTTTTTTATTTGGGCACATAATTCTCATTATGCTTGATATTCGATATATCCTTGGTTGATTGAGATTTTATAATGATCATATTTTGTTTTATTAAAGAAAGAATCGTATGATTTGTTTTTGTGATTCGTGAGTTGCGATTTGATTTAATATGTGTGATTGATTTGATATCTTTCATAGAGATAATGCAAATTATTTTGTCTAATTTTATGCTATCTAATTTTGTCATATTTTGCAAAATGAAAATCTATTTTATGTGATATTAATTTATTGTGCGAAGATATTCTTTCCTTAAATACTTTGTTATGATGAATTAAGAAAGAATATCTATTTATCTATGGATATTTTATATTTTACTCTAACAAAATGGAATGATCCAAATTGATGGATACCAAAAAGGAAATGAGTTGATTGCAGGAAATTCAATAAGGTAAGAATGATTACGAATCTACGCAAATCATGGTGCAATCGGAAAAGTATCTCATGCGAAGACGGCAAGTTTGATTCGTAAAATCAAAGGAAGGAAGCTCAAAAACTCTCTTCCTTGTGCAAAGTTTTTGCAAATTATTGAGGAAATCCCTTATGTGTCATACAAAAGGAGGAGAAAGCCATTTTGGACTAGTGTTTTTTTCTCTTCCCTACTTGGTTATAGAGCGTATTGAGCGTATTTTAAAGCAATTTCTTTGGAAGGGTCCTACCCTTGGACGGGGCGGGGCTAAAGTTTCTTGGGAGGATGTCTGTGTTCCCAAGGTGGAAGGTGGTTTGGGTATTCGAAGGTTGAAGGACTGCAATGAAGCGTATATGCTTAAGTATATATGGATCTCGTTCACAAATAAAGAGTGCCTTTGGTGTCGGTGGATCCATTCAAATTTCTTAAAAAGAGAGAATTTTCGGATCATAGCTATCCCAACAGTATGCTCTTGGAGTTGGAAGAAAATCATTCACTTTAGAAGAAATTTCAAGTTATCCTTCTGTTGGAGAGTAGGCAATGGTCGTTCAATCTCTCTATGGCACGACAACTGGCACCAGGAAGGTCCTTGGAGCCTCATCATCCTAGACTCTCTTATTCTTAGTTCAGGCCTTTCTAGGAAAGCAACGGTGGCAGACCTCCTTGCACCGGCAAACTGTGCATTCAGATCTCTATTGGAGTGTTGAGGCTTCTCCTTGCCAATCTTGGCTGATTCTCCTAACAGGTTCTCTTGGCATGACTCCTCTTCCAATTCTTTTTCAATGGCCTCAGCCTAGGAGGCGTTATGACCTAGAAAGAACCGTGTCCCTTGGGCTCACTTTATTTGGAATAATGCCATTGCTCCCAGATACCAGTTCAACCTTTGGCTGATTACCAAGAACCGCCTTCCTACTCAGGCTTTACTCATTTCTCATGGAAGAATTGATTATGGAGTGTGTGCCTTCTGCAATTATGCTCTTAATGCGATTGATCATCTCTTCTTCGAGTGTCATGTTCCTACGGCACTTGCTTTCTTTTGGGCGGGGAAATGTAATCTTCCCTGGCGTAATAGGTTGTGGGCGGAGATTCTCCTTTGGGCTCTGCAATATTTATCTGGTAAGGACTTCTTCCACTCTATTGCCCATTTCTCTTTTAAGGCCATGTGCCATCTTATCTGGAAGAAAAGGAATAGCATCATTTTCCAGGGCGAAGTGCTTGAGGATGCGGCTTTGAAGAATCATCTCATAAAAGTCATTAGGGACAAAGTACTAACCTACAACAAGGTGCCCGACAACTTGAGAAATAGGAGGCTTCAACGTGGGTGGGGATTTGATCCTTTAGTCTTCATTGCTGGCCCGGCTGAGGTTTGATAGGCCGCTGGGTTTGTTCTTTGCTAGCTTGATTGGTGTTGGGGTTTTGCTCTTGTCCTCCGTCTGGACGTTGCTGCACCTGTTGCGCTCGTGCTATTTTGGATGTGTACCTTTTTGCTTCCTTCGAACTTGGGGGCGTTTGCTCTTGTTGTTGCCGATTGTATCGGTTGTTCCTTCTTTCTTTTACACTGGCTCCCTTTCACTCAGTTTGCTTGTGTGCTTTTTGAGTGAAAGTTTGTGGTGCTGGTCTTTTGTATAGTTGGCTTTTCCTCTTTCTATTCTATTATTACCTTTACCAAAAAAAAAAAAAAAAAAAAAGGAGGAGAAAGCAAATACAAGAGAAAGGAAAGAATCATGATTATCTCAAAAAGGCAACAAATTGAGGGGGAGCATTGACCAATTTTGGAAAAGTCTTTTTGAATTGATCATGATCTTGATTATTATGGAAGGAAAAGGTAAATGTGTTAGAACTTATTAAGTTCTATGAAATTCAGTTAGTGCATCTTTTATTACCTTTTGTCATCAACAAATCTTTTATTGATATTATCATTTTATTATGACAAAATGGGTCAAGTGAATTTTATAATACATCCATGATTTTTATTGGATATTTGCTGATACATATGATCGAAGTGAGCTATATTACATATTTTTAATATTGTATTTACTTTATTAAAGTTCTTTTTTTTTTGGAAATTGTGCAAGACATATTTATTATCGTTTTATATTTCTATGTGATACTATTTCCATTGTTATCGCTTTTTGATTATGACAAAAGGGGGAGAGAATATAAATATGCATATGTGTTGATTGATTGATATTACTTATTGCATAATATTGAGTTGCGATTATTTTTTCTATATATTGTTACGCTCAATCTATTTGCTGTCTTTTGATTCAAATCACATTTTTTGAAAATCTAAAATTTGATGATTGATTTATTAATATTTTAGAAATTGTAATTACACATCTGCATATTCAGATATTGTTTTGTCATCATCAAAAAGTGGGAGATTGTTAGGAAAATCCCTTATGGTGTTTTGAAGATGACAAAATAAATCAAAAGCTACTAACATGTTTAATTGTTAAGTAACAGACTATGCAGATGATAGAACATGTAAATGATATTATCAAAGTCTATACTTGGAAGAACTAAAAGACAAACTCTATGCTAAAGCTGAACTTATTCAGCTTGTGTTCAGACCTTAAGGTTAAATCAGTTCAGAAGTAGAATATGTTCAAATTTGCATCCAGATTCAAATTGTAAAATCTATTGCTCTCAAACTTTACATCCAGAACGAGACATAACGTAACACAAGCCCCAAATGTATAACGGCTAGTGATCTGGTTTGGATTCTACATCAAGTTAGATTTAATTGACTCAATCTAATCTATTAACAATTAGATCTTGAAGACAAGAACTTTCTATACGAAGAAGCTCTACTTATGGAAACCAAGATTCTGTTTGTATGGACGATCAGAATCAATTTGGAATTCTACTTCTATCACTCAACGGCTATCAAATATTCTAGATACAAATCTATCTAATGGGTAGATTGGAAAACGATCCTCAAGATACTGTCCAACGGTTAGTTCGGAAGTGAAGGAGTATTTAAGGAGATCAAGGACCGATGAGCAAGTAAAAGACGGAGCGTAGAATTTATAATTCCAAAGTCTGAGCGACCTTCAATCACACACTTGTATTTGATGAGCTTAAACATTTGTGATTGTGAAAGAAATACCAAAAGAGTGACTTAGTAAGAAAGTATAATCTACCACTAAGTGTTTGCACTCAAAGTTGTAATCTTTTGTTGATTGCATGGTGGAATCTAGCAAGAAGGCTGTTAGCGTGAGAGAGTAGACATAGACTTGATCTAAGCTGAACTACTATAAATCTTGTGTTCTTTTTCTCATTCCTAAACTCTTTATTTTGTAATTAAGGTCTGAACTCGCTCAAAGTCTATTATTCTTCAAACTCAATTTCAAAATCTGATTCTTATTCAGACTTTGCTCGAAATTTATTTTATTCCGCATTTATTTGCCAAGGTTTATTTTAAATACCAATTCACCTCCTCTAGGTGTTAATACTAGCACTTTCAATTTTTACATAGATGATTATATTAATGATAATTTCAAATTAAGAATTTTGGATGATGATTGGAGACAAAATGACCTTTCGACTTTGAGACTTTATTTGAAATTATTCATTAATATGATTAATTGATACAAAATATATGCAAAATAGATATATAAATGGTAGGCATTAATAATTTGTGCAAATATGTCTGAAATGTTCAGATATAATGGCTTCAGCTTCTAAGAATATAGTGGCTAAACTGAACAAAGGAAATAAATTGAACGGCGAGAATTATGAGATATGGAATATGAAAATTCAATATGTGCTAGAAAAAACAAAAAGCACTAGAAGTTCTTAACCAAGTTATGGAAGAACCTGGGGATAAAAATACTGTACAACATGAGAGAGATAAGAATGCATTTGCTGCTTGGAAAAGGAAAAACTCAGTTACTCGCTTCACATTGCTGATTAGCATGGACAATGATATTATGCGAGAGTTTATGCACTTTGAGAATGCCAAAAATATGTGGGTAGCGTTGGCTGCTAGATTTGGTCAAATGTCTGTGATCAAATTGAGACAGCTCACTATCAGGTTTGACTCATACAAGAAGTCTCATGGATAGACCGTGAAAAAACACCTAAGGCGGATGTCAAACATGATTAATGAGCTAAAGGATGCTAGCCATGTTCTGACTAACGAGTAGCAAATGCAAGTAGTGATATGTTTCTTGCCTTAAAGTTAGGAACACATGAAAGTGGACCTAACCCATAATGAGAACATCAAGACATTTAAGGAGTCTAAGCTAAAAGAGGATTGCCTCCTAGTGGCTAAGCCAAAAATATATATTAATTATGCCAATTCTAGCTCACAAGGGGCTTCGAGCTTCAAGCGCAAGCATATGGATTTGTTCAAAAAGTGGAAAGACAAGAGAGCAAGCTCTTCAGGTAAGAAATCAAGACTTGACCAACATAAGATATGAAAACAATCTTGTGTGAAGAAAATGTCAAAGATGAAATGTTACAATTGTAGTAAGAGGGGTCATTACTTGCAATTGTGGTGAGCCAAAAAAGGTAAACACCCTTTGTATTCTTATGAGTACTACTTTTGTATCAAGTTCAGTTTTTTCTAAGAAACTTTAATCATTTGCGAACTGTAGATTTAAAAGTAACAGACCGTGTATCGAAAGATAGAGATGCCTTCATGGAGCTCTGATGAGTTTCGATTGAAATGAAATGGATCTATGTAGGGAATAACTCTAGAGATAAAGTAAAAAAAAAAAAAAAAATTGGCACCCACCAATTAAATATGCATGGTGGATACACTTTGTTCCCATTTGACATATTATATGCTTCGGAAATTTGTCGAAATTTAGTGTCTGTTTTAGTGATGACTCTACTTAATTTTAATTTGAACTTCCATGATAGTAGTTGTATTTGAGTATAAATTACTATGGTAGTGGATACTTTCTAGATTATTTTATTGTGTTGGATGTTGACTATAGTAATGTCAATATTTGTTATTACCTCTTCACATCTTCTAATTCATATTATAATGATGTGAATATATGGCTTGTTAGACTTGATCATATTGGCTAATAACGAATTAATAGATTAGCAAAAGAAGGTTTATTGGGCAATATTTAAAAAGTTGATTTGCTTATTTGCGAGCATTGCCTTGTGGGAAAAACAACAAGAAAACCATTTGGAAAATGAATAAAAGTTGAATTTCCTTTGCAATTAATCAATTCTAACATTTATGTCTAATAAATGTAAGAGCAAGGCATGAGGTTGTGTATTTCATCACATTTATAGATGAATGTACTCGATTTAGATATGTCTATTTGTTTTCTCATAAATCTGAGGCATTAAGTTGCTTTAAGAAATTTATGAGCCTGGTAAAAAATAAATTATATAAGAAAATAAAAGCATTGAGATTTGATTGAAGTTGAGAATATTTATTTGATGAGTTCGGAAATTTATATGATGAAAAATGAGTAAAAAGACAGTTGTCTATTCCGTATACTCCTCAACAAAATGATGTTGTGGAAAGGAGAAACATAACCCGTCTAAAAATGATTAGGTCCACCATGACGCAAGATAATTTACCAGTCACTTTTTGGGGTGATGATTTGTTAATCGTTGCCTATATACTTAACTTGGTGTATTCTAAATTAGTTACTTCTATGGACAGATAGAAAACTCTATTTGAGTTTTCTTAAACAGTGGGGATGTACTGCCTATACTCACGAACCCTCTCATAAATATGGGAAATTTAGTCATAAAGACAAAAGAAGTATTTTCATTAGATTCTCAAAGTGCTCCAATTTGGTATGTGTTTATAAGTGAACAAGAAAGTGAAGTATGATTGAATTTGAATCACAAAATGTTACATTCTTAAATAATAAATTTCCTAAATAGGTTAAGTGGGCGAAAACCATTGCCTATTTGAAACTTTGGATCAAAATAATGAACTAAATGGAGTTCATCCAAGTGGAAGTAATGTGAGAAGTGAGGAATTAAATTCAACTCAGTTTTAATTAAAATCACATGATGAGACTATATCATCATTATCTAATCCAAATGGGAGTTTAATGGAGAATAATGTACAAAGTGTATAATCTTACATATGATGAACTAGTCATAAGAGCATTCATCGTCAACATTTGGATATTAAAAGGGAAACTTTCATAGTCGCTCCACAAGATGAAGATGAGCTAAGGAATGTAAATGAAGCTCTAAATTGCCTTGATAAGAAAAATGAATACATTCAAGAAAAGAAGAAATTGAGTCAATGAAATTAAACTAAGTTTGGGAATTGGCTGATCTTCCAAATGGATGCAAGGCCATTGAGAACAAGTGAGTTCTCCAAATAAAATGCAAAGTAGATGGCTCAATAGAGAGATATAAGGCACACCTTGTGGTGAAAATGTATAATCAATAAGAATAAATTGATTTTGAAGAAACATTTTTTTGTAATGAGATTTACTTCAATTCGCCTTATTCTAGCAATAGTGACAAGTATAGATCTTGAATTTATCAAATGGATATAAAGACTACTTTTCTCAATCGAAAACTAGAAGAAGAAACTTACATGGAACAACTTGATGATTTTATTTCAAAAGGCCAATAACAAAATGTATGTCAACTTTTAAGATCGATAAGCAGTCTTCAAGACAATGATATATACGTTTTCATAATACCATAATGACATATAATTTTACAATGATTGATGAAAATCATTGTGTATATATCAAAATATCAAAATATCAATTTGTGATCTTATCATTATATGTGAATGATATGCTAATTGCTAGAAGTAATATGCAGTTTGTAAATACTATTAAGAGTTAGTTATCTTCTAGCTTTTAGATGAAAGATATGGGAGAAGCTCCATATATTCTTGGAATAAAGATTTCAAAGATTGTTTGAAGAAATCATTGTCTCTTTTGCTAAAAACATATATAAAGAAAATTCTTGAACGATTCCATATGCAAGATTGTAAACCTATAGATATTTCTATTGCGAAAGGTGAATGATTAAACCATAAACTATGTCCCAAGACTTCACAAGAAAATGAACAAATGAAATGTATTCCTTCTGCTAGTGCTGTTTGAAGCTTAATGTATGTTATGATGTAAACAAGATGTGACATATATTTTGCAGTTAGAATGGGAAGTATATACTAATCAAATCTAGGTAAAGTACATTGAAGTACCGTCAAAAGAATCTTAAGGTATTTGAAGGGTACTACTGATTATACACTGAGTTATTAAGGAAGGGATATACAGTTTGAAGGCTCTTCAGATGCTAACTAGAAGGAGATTTAAAAGGAAATCTACCTTTCAATTTCTATTCTTACTAAATAATAGTGTCATATCTTATAGCAATAAGAAACAAATATGTATAGTCTTATCCATGATGGAAGCCGAGTTCGTGGTAGTATTAGCAGAAGTACAAAAGGGTCTGAAATATAATTGCGAAAAAAAACATATATATACCAAGTACAACTTTGTCAAAGATATGATTGCACAGAAAGATGTAAACTTACAATACATATTTATACATAGAATGATAGCAAATCATATAACGAAGCCAATTTCTAGATATGTTTTTTATGGTCATGTAAAATCTCTAGGAATGTGCAGAGGTTGATGTCCTGAATGATACCATATTTAGTGCATTATATGATACCTAGAATGATACCATTGATGAAGCTTTCTATCATCGTGAATGCTTATCGGTTTATTTGATATCTATGCATCTTGATACTTAGTGCGTTATATTGAGAAAGTATGTCAAACATATAGAAGATTAGCCCGCTCACATGGACAATTATTTCTATTTACTATGTGATAAATAGAGATAAGACAATTCTAAACTTATTATCTATGAGATAATTGAGAGCTCAAGCTTAAAATATAGATGTCGCATTAAATATTAGATGCCCGGCAACTTCGTCAATGAGTTTGGATCGCCCTTAAATAAAGGCAATATTTATCTGGAAAGGACAAGCCCCAAGAGCATACTCGAGGCATACTTGGACCTTTTCAAGAGGGATATGACTTTGTTCCTCATGTCTCGTTCGCAAGAGTTAGTCCCTGGTGGTCATATGGTGCTCACAATGATCGGCAGAGATGTGAGAATCAATTTGCCTGACGATCAAGTCTCTAGTATATTGGAACTGCTGGGAATGACAGTGAGCGTCAGCGTCCAAGAGGTCTCATTCTCTATTATCTCTGTGTTTTCGTGCATAGATGCGTACTTGGGTGCGTGCCTATCGAATGCACGTGCGTGAATTATTTTGCGTAAGAGTTTCTCGGGTTAATTGGCGTAGCCTGGAATGACTCTCTGCTTCAAACAATTGCTGGTAAAAAGAAGATTAGAAGAGTATCATTACACTTAGTTTCAAATGTCAACTTCCCATGAGGTTAATTATATTGACAGCCCAATTTCCATAGAAAAAGCTTACAATTAAGTCCCTTTGACAGGAATTCTAAAAGCTTTACCTGAATCTTGAAAAAATAAATCTAATATGATTTGTTTTTTTAGTTCTGTCTGCTATTCTGCAATAATTGTTTTATATGTAGTGCTTCGATTTAGCATCGCTTTCTTCTCACCAGGAATTTTTCTGTTTTTCTGTTAAAAGGATCTAGTCGAAGAGGAAAAACTAGATAATTGCAACATGCCCTGTTACCTACCTACTCCCGAAGAAGTTAGGCATGTGATTCAAGAGGAGGGCTCATTTCACATCACCAAATTCGAAACGTTTAAAGTCTCTTGGGACGCCGAAATGGCGTGGCGATTTACGATCGAGAGGCAAATATGTGGCAGCAAGCATGAGGACAATCGCAGAGCCCATCCTGGCAATGCATTTCGGGAAGGAGTCGTAGATGGCTTGTTTGAGAGGTTTGCAAGGAAAGTTTCACAGTACATAGAACTATGTAAATGAGAATATTTCAACATCCTAGTTTCAATGAACAGATGGGTGTCATGCCTCGTGCAATCCATCTTTTAGCCCTTAACTCGAGGGAAAGCAATGTCGAACATATATATGAGCGTCATGGAGCAAGCGAACTTGTTTTGGGTGAGTGCACAAAACATTTTTTAGTTGTTATCAAGCTTCTGAAATCAATTTGGTTCTTATTGTATATTACCGGTATATTTGAGCTTGGCCGAGTCAATTCCCCTTGGAATTCACTTCATTGTTCAATCAAGTAAACCGGTTCATCAGTTGACTGGGCGGCATTGCATAGAAATAGTAGCAAGTACCTTGAGCTTTTGATGCTACGGTGGTATGACTGATATTTGTTAAGATCCTTTTACGTCAGTCACCCACAGTTCATTTCGCTTATTCTTTCAATTTTTTTGTGTAATTATTATTCACAATCAATTTGAAGGGACATATACTTTTGATTTATTAATTTATTTAATTTTGTAGGACATTCATATTTCCAACTTTCTTTTAAAAGCGAAACATCTAAAATTATTTGAAAGTACGAATATTGATAGTGCAATTGTAAATTATTTGTTCCATAATTTTTTGAGATTAAATCACCCTATTTCATTTAAAATGTTAAAGAGAAAGTCATAAGTCTAAGTTTGAAGTACTAAATAAGTGGCGCATGGAATGGGCTATACTTATACTTAGGTAAAAGAATCTTATAAACAGATTTGATGGGTCAAGCAAACATCTTTTACTTAAAAACCATAGGACCATGATGCGCCTAACACATCATGTTGAGGAGTTTGATCCTCATGCTAGAGACCAGTCCTCAGCCTATGATCGTTAGAATGACTACGAAGAGGCTCCCTTCTAATGATTAGTCCTCATGCTAAAGCTCAGTCTTCACCCCCTTTCAACCAGCCATAAGGCGAGGGATGGCAAGCGGCAACTGACCACAAGCTAGGCGAGCGAGGGCAACGCCCTCGCCAAATTGGTGCAAAGGCAACTCTCACCCGCCTCTCTTGTGGCAAGTTGCGGATGGCTGGCGACCGGCCACATGCCAAGAGGATTATAAAATGAAAGAATAAAATAATAAAAGTTTATAAAACTTATTCATGTTAGTACTAATCATACCACGTAAGATGATTGGCATTCACATCGGCAATGTTTTTTTCATATTAGCCACCGTAAAAAATGTTCTAGACTAAATTAATAAAATTGAAAGTTTATGACTGAAGTAACTATTGTACGATAGGTTTAAGACTTTTTGGATAATTTTCTCAAAAAATATATTATGGCAAACAAGTGAAGCAAAATGCATACAAATGACATGGAAAATGCAAAAGAAGAAAAAAAAAAAAAACATGGCAAATGAGCATGTGAGTGATAAATAAATAAAAAAAAGGCATACCAATGACATGGCAAATCACAAAACGATATGACATGAAAAATGAGCAGAAATAAAATCAATACATATGACATGGTAAATCACGAGACGATATTACATGGCAAACGAGCATGGATATGGAATGGCCAAATTTGTTTTTCCAATTAGCCTGATGTTTATTAAAATTGAGCCTTGTTATTTTCTTCCAAAAACTCGAAGAAGTAAGGAAAGAAAAAAAAAAAAGATTAGGGGCATGTCTGTTTGCCATTAAGCAAGGCAATTACACTTTTCACTTTCCAAATAGAATTTTAAATATTATTTAAAATCTCTAAAAAAAATTGAAAAATAAGATATAATTGGTATTTAATTAATAACCGAAAAATTATCCAAAAAGTCCTAAACCTATTTTGCGGAAACCAATTTAGTTCTAAACCTTTTTATATGTGCCAATTTAGTTCTAAACTTTTAACGATTTACCAATTTAGTCATAAACATTTTGATCCAATTTAGTTTTAAACATTTTGATGATTTACAATTTAATCATAAATCTTTTGAAATTTTTCCAATGTTCCTTCTAGTCAAATATCCACATAATAATTTTAAGATTAAATTGGCAAATCTTCAAAATTTTTAGGATTATTGACATAAAAAGATTTAAGACTAAATTGGTAAATTGTTAAAAAATTTAGGATTAAATTGACATAATTGAAAATGTTTTAAGATTAAATTGGTTATTGTATAATAAATTAAGGACTTTTTCAGATTATTATCCCTAATAATAACGGTTCACATTAGTTTTCCTTGACTCTTGATCTAAAATAAGTACTAAAATTGGACCAGAGTAATTGCAAGTTATTTGAAAATTAAGCCACCTCTAGAGAAATGCGAACTTGTTCAAGCTCAACTAACGAGGTGAGACAGCACTTCTAATCTGGCAAAGGAGAAGTTGACCGCACCATCACTCTGGGCTTTCTATTGCTTTTCTTTTTCTCTTTTTACCTTTTGCTTGGTCCTTTTATCCTTTTCGTACGGAGCCTCTTTATTCCATGAGATTATTTTTTTTATCAATCATACTCTACTCCTACTTTAACTCTTACTCTCACTCTCAGACTTTTGTCTTGCCTCTTTGTAAGGCATAAGAGTCAAAACCCACACTTGAAATTAAATTATCCTCACCCCAACCACCTGAGAAAGTAGAGATTCGAACCCCCCACCTCCCCCTTCCATATTAGAAGGGTAGCCACTAGGGTAAGCCCTAGTAGTTTCTTTATTTATTCCTGTGTAATGTAAAGAATCTAGCGCTTCAAGGAGATGTAAAAAGATTATGATCGAGTACAACTTTTGTTATTTCCTACTTATGAGGCCTAACTAGATGTACTCTAACCATTGCTGGACAACTGCATTTTTTTTCTTGGTCTTGAATTAACCTACTTCTTTTCGATCTTGTACCTTGACAATTGCAACAAAGTATTGCACCACATTTTTCCTTGCTACCTTTTCTTTTGTATGAGTTTAACACTCTAATGCCAAATCCCGCTTCTTTAGCATAATTGTTATAAAATGCATAAGCATCATCATAAGAATTAAACTCCATGCCTATGCAAGGTTCAATTTTCATGTCCTCTAGTAACGTGGCGCTTTCATGATTAGCATCTTCGGTTGCATTGTTCATCTTGTCCTCATCACCACCATTATTTTCATTACGAACTCCATTAATCTGAATGAGATGTCATGAAAATATTAAGAATTATATGTCATACAAAGTAAAATTCAACAACAATGAATACTCCTACTTTCTTGCAATAAGAAAAGTAGAGATTAATGAACTTTTCTCCATAGTTATGATTTATTCAATTACAAAATCGTATAACAATGGAAGTTCAAAGCATACAAGATAATTACACATTCTGTATATAAAAAAAAAAAAAAAAAGATAATTACATTCCTATTTTTTGAGTTGTTAGGTTTTTTTTTATTTTATTTGGGAATAATATCTACATAATATTTTCTTTTGGCCAAAGAATAATATACACTATTTTAAAAGTTGCAATTGAATTCTTCATATATTTCTTATTATTTGAAAAATATTGTAGGATTTGTATCTTATTGTGTGAATAATACTCTCTCATTCATGCAAGAATTATATAAATCTTGGGAAAAAAGAAAAAGAAAAATAGAGTAAAAGTGGAACTGATTGAGGAAGCCAACCTTTCAAGAGCTGGATGTTGAAGAAGGGGGACATGATAACTTAGATTTGACAAATTTAAGATAACAACTCCTTAAACATTAAAAAAAAAAAAAAAAAAAAAAAAGGGTTAAAGATGGATCCCACCCAAAGTGTGTGGTTGAGAGAGTATGCTCGTCTAATCTTTTTCCATTATGAATCTACTTCTCAAATCCATATGAAGGTACGGGCAGGAAAACGATAAATGAAGCTAACAGTGCTGGAATTATATAAATCTTGGGAAAAAAAGAGAGAAAAATACAGTAAAATGGAACTGATTGAGGAAGCCAACCTTTCAAGAGCTGGATGATGAAGAAGGGGACATGATAACTTAGATTTGACAAGTTTAAGATAACAACTCCTTAAACATTAAAAAAAAAAAAAAGAAAGAAAGGTTAAAGATGGAATCCCACCCAAAGTGTGGTTGAGAGAGTATGCTGGGCTAATCTTTTTCCATTATGAATCTACTTCTAAAATCCATATGAAGGTACGGGCAGGGAAACGATAAATGAAGCTAAGATTACAGTGCTGGAAGTGGCCCTTCCTCAAACCATGGATCAGAGTCTTTGCATGAATGGAGGAGAAGGAAGAGCTAGTTATGCCCAGAATTCCTTCGTCCAGGTCTCTCTCTCTCTCTCTCTCTCTCTCTCCACCCTCGTATCATACTGTCATCGCCCACTGCCGACGCCTCATCCGGATCGGTGCCACCAGCTTGCCATCACGCTTGCCGGCCCCAACCTTCAGCCATGACTTGTTGTGGAATGAACCGCGATAGCCTACCTCACTCGACAATCATGTCATTCCGTCATATTCTTTGTTGTAATCACCTCTGAGACAGCAGAACACGCCTGAACCCAATCCAAAGTTTGAGTCTATTTGACATTCCTAATTATTTCAATCAAAAGCGATATAACTCACTTGCAAGATGTTGCTCTTTTTTTTCATAAACCTAGCAAGAGGTTGGTTTAAGTACAAAAGAAAAATGAAGATTCAAAACATGCATATTATTGGTTCAATGCTGTAACTAACTTGCTGTCCATACGCACAAATACAGAAACAGGTTATGTCCAGGGCAATACCAGCACTGCAAGAAACCCTAAGAGAGCTCTGTCTAGATAGCTTCCCCGAATGCTTGAAACTGGCAGATTTGGGATGCTCTTCAGGTCCCAACACGCTACTAATTTTGAGGGAAATGATCGATTCCATCGATACGATACAAAAGAAACTAAATAAGAAGGAACCCATGTTTCAAATTTTCCTAAACGATCTCTTCGGTAATGATTTCAACATCTTAATCAGATCGATCCCGAGCTTTTACGAGGAGCTGAGGAGAGACAAGGGAGGAGATTTCGGGCCTTGTTTCATAGCAGTAATGCCCGGGAATTATTATGGGAGGTTGTTCCCGGATCATTCTCTTCATTTCATACATTCTTCATATAGTGTCCACTGGCGCTCTCAGGTTAGTATGAATTCACTTTAGATTGATTTATTTACTTTTCTTTATTTGCTTCATGCAAATTATGTTACTTCTGCACCTTATCAGGTGCCCGCCAACCTATCTGGCAAGGATAACCCCGAAGAGCGTGTACGAGGCATACTTGGACCTTTTCAACAGGGACATGACTGTGTTCCTCAAGTCTCGTTCGGAAGAGCTAGTCCTTGGAGGTCGTATGATGTTCACAATGATCGGAAGAGATGCGAGTGTCAATTTGTCCGAGCATCAAGTCTCTAATATATGGGAATTGCTAGGAATGACAATAAGCGATATGGTCCAAGAGGTTTTACTCTCTACAATCTCCGTGTGCTTCCGCGCTAGTGCGTGCCTGCGTGCGTGCCCATCGAATGCATTGTGTGAATTATTTCGCATAAGACTGTTTGATTGGTGTGGCCCAAATGACTCTCTGCTTCAAACAATTGCCGTTAAAAGGAAGCTCATAAAATTTTCATTACTTAGTTATGAATGGCAACTCCCCACGTGGTTTGGTAAATTGACACTCCTATTTCCACAGGATAACGGTAGTCTAGTATAAATAGTTTTTTTAGTTCTGTCTACTGTTCTGGAATAATTTTTTTATGTGCAGTGCTCCGATTTATCATCGCTTTCTTCTCACCACCAATTTTTTGGTCTTGTGCTTAAAGGGAATAATCGAAGAGGAAAAACTAGATGATTGCAACATGCCCTTTTACCTACCTACTCCTGAAGAAGTTAGATATGTGATTCAAAAGGAGGGCTCATTTGACATCACTAGGTTCGAAACATTTAAAGTCACCTGGGACGCCGAAATGGGCGACGGCGATTTACAAATGAGAGGCAAATATGCGGCAGCAACCGTTAGAGCGGTCTCAGAATCCATCCTAACAACACATTTCGGAGAAGAAGTCATGGATGGCTTGTTTGAGAGGTTTGCTAGCAAAGTTTCACAGTACATGAAACTACATAAAGGAGAATATTTCAACATCCTAGTTTCAGTAAAGAACAGATGGATATCAACCCTCATGCAATCCAGTTAGCCCTTAACTCGAGTGAAAACAATGTCAAACATATATAGAGATGTGTGTCATGGAATAAGCGAACTTTTCTTGGATGAGCGCGCGAAACATCTTTCAGTTGTTATCAAGCTTCGGAAATCAGTTCGGTTCTTATTGTATATTACCGGTAGATTCAAGCTTTGCGGGGTCAATCCCCCTCGAAGTTCACTTGATTGATCAATCAAGGAAGCCAGTTTACCAGAATAGTAGCAAGTGTTATAATATCTAACGCAATCCGCATTTAGTTTATTATTCTCACATTCAGTTACTTTCGTTAACGTTTATTGTTCAATTTAAGTTGCACGATAACATCTTGCTGGAAGACATTATATGAAGGTGCACGAATGGGGATATAAATAGGTCTAAGCCAAACTCTTCTAATGATCTAAAAGCACACCATCGTGTTTAAGAGGGCGATTGGCTAGAAATACCCTTTCACCGACTATTCGACATTCGACAATTCAAGTTATCAATCAAATTTCATCAATGGCGAAAGTTAGCACATAATTCTTTACATTTCCACTTTTGAACCAGATTACGCATGAGTTTTGTTCATTCATGAATAATCGGGTTCTTCAATCCTTTTAGTTCCCAAACATTTGGTATCGGAGCTATTCATATCTTTGCCTTGATGTTTTTCGTGGGGTTTTTAATTGAATTAAAAATTGGAGCTGTATATGGGCGAGAGAGAAATTGGTGATTCCAGCCAATTTCCAGCAACCCACGGCCCGGTTTCGGACCAATGAGATCGCACCACCATGGGCAACGAAAGCCCTAAATTAATTCGGCTTTATGGTGATCGCTGGAGGGAAATTGAGTGGTAGAAGTCGTGTTGGTTAGGGTTTGCATTATTGATGGGTTTTATTGTTATTGGGCTACCCATGTTAGGCTAACCCAACCCATAACTCAAAAGAGCCCATAGCCCAAAATTTAAAGAAAATAATTGTCAAGGCAATTATTTTGAGGGTTACTTCTTTAAAAGAGAAAAGAACGTGTTTTTTTTCTAAGTGGGGAACTATAGAATTGTGTATTCTAAAGCAAAAGAAGAAGAACAAAAAGGCCCTCTTCCTGTGAAGAAAATTATTTGCACTCGATCTCTCTCAAGATGCTGCAATAGGTCCATTTAATCTGTGAAAAAGAAGGCACGTTCCGTTGTGTGATGTAATTTCCAATTAGTGATAAAAGGTATTCCTAGGCCTGTTTTTGTATGCGGTTTGACATTACTTGATAGTTTATGTGGCACCTCGAACCCTTCGTAGGTCGCCACAAGCACCAATGTTATTCCTCATTACCTTTCACCTTAGAAGAGGTGTCGTAGTTCACATGCATTTTTTTTAAAGCGGTCCCAATGCGACTTATTAGCGGAAACAAATTAAAGCATCACCATCTCTCCCCCTACCAACCATGATACAAATACACACCACTAATCACCATGATTTTATAGACAAGCCACGACACTTTATTTACATATATTTTCAAGATGAGACTTCTTTTGGGTCGATACATCAAAAAGGAAAAGCTAGGACTCAGCCATGTCTAGCCTAAATCCCAAAAAAAACCCTCGACCCTCTACATCACACGTGCACAACTCCCATCATAAGTGTCAGCTAACTATCCCAAAAAAAAACAACAACCCCTACCCATCACGCACGGGCCTCACACCCAGTCCGGTGCGTCAGGCGGTGGCGGTGGCAACATCCCTCTCATCACCCCATCGCGGCGAACGTGGACGGAGAAGAACTCCTAGACGACCGGGCTCCCAGCCAGGCCTATGTCGTACATGACAAAACAGCGCACACGTATGTATGTGAGTCCAGGCACAGAAGGACAGCTGAACTCCTCACACTCTACCTCGACGTCGGACGGTAACCCGTAAAATGCACCCCGCGTGACGGCAGGAAGCGGCATGCTGCTAATCTGAAATGTTGGTCCCCAAAGGGGTGAGTACAACTACTCAGCAGGTAAAAAAATCCAATAACCATTCAACGCATCATCTAGTCATACATGCATTGCAAGCGTTACTTACCTTGAAATCATGCGCATACTATCATGCATCATCATCACAATCATAACACATACATGTGTATCATCATCATGTCATACATGACATCATTATCATGACATCTTTACATCCATCACATGTCATCATCATTATCATGGCATCATCACATCACACATGTCATCTTGCCATATCATATATCATCACCATCATCATGCATATCATGCCATGGGTGATCCTCATTATATCACATCACATATCATCAATTCCATCATCCCCTCGGGCAAAGACCTCCGAGGCTTCCGGTATTCAGCCATCCCAGGCCACCGAGCATCCAGCCCTCCACATTCCAGGCATCTCGCATCCCAACTGGCATCATGAGGCATTCCCTTCGAGCAGAAACCTCCGACAGGGCTTCCGGCATTTACACTCCCTGGCCGGGCATCCCGCACCCCAATCTTGGCATCGCGAGGTATTCCCTTTGGGCAAAAACCTCCGACAAGGCTTGCGGTACTCCCACATTCCGGGCATCCTGAATCTCCCAAGGCCATCCGGCAATGCATCTCTATACATTCCGGGCATCATTCTCCACCACAACCACCTCCTCGTTTACCATCATTCCATGTTTACCAATTTCAATCCTAATTTAGCATGGCATATGACATGACATCAAACAAGTCATTCTTGGCATGAAATCCACACATGCATCTCAATTCAATGTCATGCACACACCAAGACCTTATCATACATGCAACAATGTATAATTATTTATTAATAAATTTAATGGAATTTATGGCCAATAAAATAATCTATTTTATTTTATTTTATTTTATTTTTTTATTCAAATTTCAACTTTTGTCATTTTCATAAATATTAAATTTAATATCTATAAATTTCCAAAATTAAAAAAATTAAAGAAATTATTAAACAAGCTAATAGGATAATTACATGCAAAATTCATGGCCAAATAGAATTTTACACAATCTCACAATTTTCACAAAACATCATATGATTTTCGGATGAAACCAGAATGCACGGTTTTCGAAGAAATTTGATTAAAATATCCATACGGCCTCCAAAAATTACTAAATTTTACTGGGTTATAGTCAAGACATTTTCGTACAACTTTCATGAAGACTTCCAAGACAGATTATTTTATATTATTTTATACAGTCTCACGAAGCTTCTGGATCCATTACCGCATCGTCCAGTGCATACTTCTCCGAAATACTGAGTTTTCACTTACCTATTCTCTTTCGTTTCCTCTGAAATTTGGATATGTTATACCCCAAGATGTTCTCTACAAGTTTAATGAAGAGATCCAAGTCAAATAAGCAGAGTATAGTCATCATTTAGGTCCATGAAGTCTTGGGTGTCCCAAAATACATCTCCAGAATCACCATCTCCAAGATCTAGTTGATTTACTAGGCTATACTTGTTAATTTCACTTCAAATTTGATTATGTTGTATTTTAAGATGTTCCCTACAACTTTCATGAAGAAATCAAAGAGATATTCTTAGAACAAACCAACATGCAACCACAAATCCAACAAGAGGTCAGTAAAATCTTTTCAGATCTGAGGTCTCCGTAGGATGAGAGTTTAACCCCCCAAATCTCCATCATTTTCCACGAAACTTTAGTATGTTGTATTTCAAGATGTTATCTACAACTTTTGTGAAGAAATCAAAGCCAAAATCGGACTCTAAACATGCATGCAAGCTCACACAACATTCTGACTCATACTGTTCGAGCAAAACAGCCATACCATTCAAGAATAAACCATCCATGCTTCGGTTTTTCTCACCTAAACACCCAAAAATTCAACATGCAAGTAACATACACACATGCAACAGCAGCTAGAGGACTCCCACTTGCCTCTAGACCGGTCGGTCAACGGCACAAGGCGGTGAGCATGGCGGTCGGACGGTGGCTCCTCCTCGGTTCCTCCTCCTCTCTCTCTCTCTCACTCTCTCTCTCTCTCTCTCTCTCTCTCTCTCTCTCGGCCGAATGAACCGGCCACTCTCCTCTCTCTCTTCCCTTTTATCCCCCCTAATTCTCATCATTAGCAATGATTGTTTGCCTTCAAATTAGCCAATGCATGGCTTCCTCCTTTGTGCCACTTGTCTAATTGCATGCATAATGGGCTTGGGCTTTTGGGTTTGGGCTTGGGCCATCCGGCCACTTCTTGGGCCTCCTCTTGGGCGACGGTAGCCCACTTGTGGGCTTCAATGGGCCAGCCAACTTGGCCCATTAAAGATCCACTCTTGGGCTTAAGGCCCAATCAAATTTTTACCCTCCTTTTTTTTTTTTTTTTTTTTGAATTTCTTCTATAAATTTTTTAAGCTTTAATTTTCAACATGGCCAAAGTCTTGTGACATTTTGTTTATTGAAATTTAATTTATAAAGTGCATGGCCAAGCATAAATTATTATTATTAATCTGTCAAATTTAAATTCTCACAAACACATGCACAAATCATCAAATCTTAAAAGACTAATGGCTAAAGTATAAGCCTTAAGAAATTTTATTACCTAATTAGAAACTTTGACACACCTTATGGCTTGACTTTGAATTTTGGATGCCACAGTTTAAGTTTAGAATTTCGGAATTAATTTCCATCATTAGTATTAGAGCATGTGTTTGTCTTTCCTGATTGTTTAACATGTTTAATAAACAAATTGTTGGCTAGAAATCGCAAAATGACCCCGACGAATGCTCCAATACGAAAAACCGACACCCGACCATACTATTAAAGGTCATTTCTCGATGTTCCTTGCATTAAAAATTTATTTTGAAAGTGTTGTAGTTCTCTTTGAGACGAGAAAAATGAGTGGCAACATGTCGCCAAAGGAGGTCAAATGCTCCTGCATGCATGGCCGGAAGGGACGGTCATTGGCGCGTGCACGGCACACGCAAGGGACTCCCCCAAGCACGTGCTTAGCACATACATGTGGACCATAGACACATGCATAGCAACTACCGGCACGTGCATGGCACACACTTGCATGGATAATTACCTTTTTTGCCCCTACCACTTTCCATAAAATTGCGGTTTGGCCCCACAACCAACCCAACCCGACTAACTCGTTGACTCGACCCTGCTAACCCCTTGACCTACATTGGCCTCCATCGTTGACCGTCGACCCAACCTTTTACAGGGGTTGACCACTGACCTAAAAAAAATGCTAATAAATTGTATGATAGATTATGTGTAGTCCATTTTTTTGTTATGCAATTGTTGTGGGAACAATGTTGCATTTTGTACGCACGCTTATATTTGTACGAATGGATGAACATAATGCAAAAGTTGAAGGGCTAAGAGCGAAATTAATTAATTATCGGTGGAATGACGATGATATAGTGACATATATGGTCAAGGTCAACGAAATGATACTAGAAATCATCTAGAATTGTTACCCTATATTGGACTTTGAGAATGTGTCAATCCTAATGAACACTCTTCCATGTCAATTGCAAGTAATGTTAGATAGCCTATAGGAGGCTAACATTGTTCCAGCTTATAAACAACATACAATAGAGTTTCTGAGAGAATATTATAGGATTGAGGCAACCAAGACTTCAACTCTCAGGCTAAATGTAACTTGATACAAAATGAATGCACCATGGAGGAGACATAAGGGATCTCCAAGGATCTTTTCATGGTTCTCAATGTGACCGTAAAACTTTTAAAGGAATTTTCTAAGAAATTTGAAGAGTCTTTCCCTATTTATGAGATAGCTAAGTATCATTGAATTTATTTATTTATTATTTTTCTTAGGTTGGTTTTAGATATCTTAGGTGTAAATATCTCTTTCCATATTGATGTTGATATCTTTTTACTAGACACGTTACTTTGTGTAAATGATATGTTTAATTAATGAAAGTTCAATCTTATTTGCATTATGTGTAGGAAGTTCAAGAAAGTTTTAGTGACTTTGGAGAACATAGAAATCCCTTATGATGCTTTGAAGATAACAAAATAAATCAAATACTACTAACGTGTTTAATTGTTGAGTAACATGCTATGCAAATGATAGAACATGTAAAAGAAATTATCAAAGTTTATACTTGGAAGAACCAGAAGATAGACTCTATGCTAAAGCTGAACTTATTCAAACTGAGTTCAAACATTAAGGCTAAATCTGTTCAAAAGCAAAATATGTTCAAACTTACGTCCAGATTGTAAAGTCTATTATACTCAAACTCAGATTGTAAAGTCTATTGCTTTCAGACTTTACATCCAGAATGAGACAGAACGTAACACAAGCCCCAAATGTATAATGGTTAGTGATCTTGTTTGGATTCTACATCAAGTTAGATTTGATTGACTCAATCTAATTTATTGATAATTAGATCTTGAAGACAAGAACTTTCTATACGAAGAAGCTCTACTTATGAAAATCAAGATTTTGTTTGTATGGGCGATTAGAATCAATTTGGGATTCTACTTCTATCACTCAACGGCTACAAAATCTTCTAAATACAGATCTATCCAATGAGTAAATTGGAAGACGATCCTCAAAATACTGTCGAACGGCTAATTTAGAAGTGGAGGAGTATTTAAGAAGATCAAAGACCGATGAGCAAGTAAGAGACGGAGCGTAGAATTTATAATTCAAAAGGCTGAGTGACCTTCAATCATACACTTGTTTTTGGTGAGCTTAAACATTTGTGATTGTGAGAGAAATACCCAAAGAGTGACTTAGTGAGAAAGTATGATCTACCACTAAGTGTTTGCACTCAAAATTGGAATATCTTGTTGATTGCATAGTGGAATCTAACAAGAAGGCTGTTAACATTGGAGAGTGGACGTAGGCTCAGATCTAAGCCAAACTAATATAAACCTTGTGTTCCTTTTCTCATCCTTAAACTCTTTATTTTGTAGTTAAAGTTTGAACTCGCTCAAAGTCTGTTATTCTTCAAACTCAATTTCAAAATCTGATCCTTGGTCAGACTTTACTTAAAATTTATTTTATTCCGCATTTATTTGACAATGTTATTTTAAACACCTATTCACCCCCTCTAGGTGTTAATACTAACACTTTTAATTGGTATCAAACTAAATGCTCGGTTTATAAAAGTATTTTTACTTTTGAGCTAAAGATCTTCTATGAGTAGTATCTTGGCACCAAGACTTATGGAAGGGCAAAGAAACACCAGGCCACCATATTTTGATGGAAATGAATACAACGTGTGGAAGAATAAAATGAAAGCATTCCTAAGATCCAGAGATCCCTTGTAATGGGATGTTGTGGAAAAAGGAATCAATCCCATTGATGCGTCTATATCAAATAAGAATTGCAAAGACAAAGAAACCAAACCCCCTGCTCATATGTCTCGGACGGAGATATCCAAAAGAGAAAGTCTTGATGCAAAAACTATTTATTCTTTATATTGCGCCTTGTCTTCCGTTGAATATAACGTAATTTCTTCATATGAAACAGCTAAAGAAGTTTGGGATAGACTTTGTGTTACTTATGAAGGGATTGATCGTGTAAAAGAGATAAGAGTAAATTTCCTGCTTGGCTAATATGAAACTATCAAAATGAAGCCAAAAGAGTCGATTGGAGATATGTTCGATCGTTTTACAAAAATTGTAAACAATTTGGCATATCAAGGTCATCTAATTTCTTCCCCAATGAAGGTCAACAAACTTTTGCAAGGCCTCTCAAAAGATTGGAACCATGTCAAGACCTCAATTCGAGAGATTCAAAGGATTATGTCACTCTCCGTTGATGAATTGATTGGCACTCTTCAATCCTATGAAGTGGAACAAATCAATGACGAAAATCCCAAAGGTAAGAATTCATTTGCTTTAAAATCTAATGCTGATTCTGATGATACAAACTCAGAAAATGACATGAACGACGAAGAACTTGCTTTTATGATCAAGAAATTCAAAAAGCTGAGTAGAAAATGGAGGAAATTCAATGAAAGAAAACAATACAAGCAGAATGGCTAGAAAAGAGCAATGAAAGAAGATGATAAGCAAGGAAATATATGCTTGATGGCACATTCAGACTCAAACTCAAATTTGGAATCAGAATCAGACTCAGAATCAGAGTCTCACTCAGACACAGACTCATAATCCAATGAGGAAATCAAGGTAAGACCTTTAAAAATTCCTATCAAAGTTTCAAAGTATATAAATGAGTTTTGCTTAAACCTCAAATCTTCTCTTAAAAGGATTTCCAAACTAAAAAAGGAGAATTCTTGGCTTAGACAACGGGATCTTTCTCGAAAAGAAAAGTTTGAAATTTTGCAAAAAGATTTTCTACAAACAAAAGAAAGTCAAGATTTACTTGTCAAAGAAAATGATTCTTTAAAGAAAGAATTTTCAAATATTACGACAAAATTTTCAAATGGTTCAAAAACATTAGAGCATATCATTTCCATACAAGTACCTTACTATAATAAGTTGGGACTTGGTTTCAAAAAGGAAAGTGATTTTCTAATAAATTTTCCTAAAGTCAAGGAGAGACTTAGACAAAGACCTCCTAGACTTGTGTATAAGAAGCATTTTCAAAGGATTTTTACAAAACCTATTGGTCAAAATGCCCTTAAGTGTTCAAATTGTGGAAATTCAAAACACTTTGAGAAAGAATGTCCTAAAGTCTGGAGATCTATTAAGAAAGATTATATAAAAACAACATACTCTACTAACTCTCATGGACCCAAGAAAATATGGATACCAAAGAAAGGATGAGCTGTTTTTGCAGGAAATAAAGGAAAAGAAGAAATTGGTAAGGAATGTATTTTTTTTTTTTTTTGGGAACATAATTCTCATTATGCTTGATATTCGATATATCCTTGGTTGATTGAGATTTTATAATGATCATATTTTGTTTTATTAAAGAAAGAATCATATGATTTGTTTTTGTGATTCGTGAGTTGTGATTTGATCTAATATGTGTGATTGATTTGATATCTTTCTTAGACATAATGCAAATTATTTTGTCTAATTTTATGCTCTCCAATTTTGTCATATTTTACAAAATGAAAATTTATTTTATGTGATATTAATTTATTGTGCGAAGATATTCTTTCCTTAAATACTTTGTTATGATGAATTAAGAAAGAATATCTGTTTATCCATGGAGATTTTCTATTTTACTCTAACGAAATGGAAGGATCCAAATTGATGGATACCAAAAAGGAAATGAGTTGATTGTAGGAAATTCAATAAGGTAAGAATGATTATAAATCTACGCAAATCATGGTGCAATTAGAAAAGTATCTCATGCGAAGATGGCAAGTTTGATTCGTAAAATCAAAGGAAGGACGCTCAAAAACTCTCTTCCTTGTGCAAAGTTTTTGCAAATTATTGAGAAAATCCCTTATGTGTCATACAAAAGGAGGAGAAAGCCCTTTTGGACTAGTGTTTTTTCTCTTCCCTACTCGGTTATAGAGCATATTGAGCATATTTTAAAGCAATTCCTTTGGAAGGGTCCTACCCTTGGACGGGGCAGGGCTAAAGTTTCTTGGGAGGATGTCTGTGTTCCCAAGGTGGAAGGTGGTCTGGGTATTCTAAGGTTGAAGGACTGCAATAAAGTGTATATGTTTAAGTATATCTGGATCTTATTCACAAATAAAGAGTCCCTTTAGTGTCGGTGAATCCATTCAAATTTCTTAAAAAGAGAGAATTTTTTGGTCACGGCTATCCCAACAATATGCTCTTAGGCTTGAAAGAAAATCCTTCACTTTAGAAGAAATTTCAAGTTATCCTTATGTTAGAGAGTAGGCAATGGTCATTCAATCTCTCTATGGCACGACAACTGGCACCAGGAAGGCCCTTGGAGCCTCATCATCCAAGACTCTCTTATTCTTAGTTCGGGCCTTTCTAGGAAAGCAATGGTGGCAAACCTCCTTGCACCGGCAAACTGTGCGTTTAGATCTTTATTGGAATGTTGGGGCTTCTCCTTGCCAATCCTAGTTGATTCTCCTGACAGGTTCTCTTGACGTGAGTCCTCTTCCAATTCCTTTTCAATGGCCTCAGCCTGGGAGGCGTTAAGACCTAGAAAGAACCGTGTCCCTTGGGCTCACTTTATTTGGAATAATGCCATTGCTCCCAGATACAAGTTCAACCTTTGGCTGATTACCAAGCATCGCCTTCCTACTCAGGCTTTACTCATTTCTCATGGAAGAATTGATTATGAAGTGTGTGCCTTCTGCAATTATGCTCCTAATTCGATTGACCATCTCTTCTTCGAGTGTCATGTTCCTACGACGCTTACTTTCTTTTGGGTGGGGAGATGTAATCTTCCCTGGCGTAATAGGTCGTGAGCAGAGATTCTCCTTTGGGCTCTGAAATATTTATCAAGTGAGGACTTCTTCCACTCTATTGCCCGTTTCTCTTTTGGGGCCATGTGCCATCTTATCTGGAAGAAAAGGGCGAAGTACTTGAGGTTGCGGCTTTGAAGAATCATCTCATAAAATTCGTCAGGGACAAAGTACTAACCTACAGCAAGGTGCCTGACAACCCAAGAAATAGGAGGCTTCAACGTGGGTGGGGATTTGATCCTTCCATCTTTGTTGTTGGCCCGACTGAGCTTTAATAGGCTGCTAGGTTTGTTCTTTGCTAGCTCGATTGGTGTTGGGGTTTTGCTCTTGTCCTTCATCTGGACGTTGCTGCGCCTGTTGCGCTTGTGCTATTTTGGATGTGTACCCTTTTGCTTCCTTCGAACTTGGGGGTGTTTGCTCTTGTTGTTGCCGATTGTATTGGTTGTTCCTTCTTTCTTTTACACTAGCTCCCTTTCACTCAGTTTGTTTGTGTGCTTTTTGAGTGAAAGTTTGTGGCGCTGGTCTTTTTTATAGTTGGCTTTTCCCCTTTCTATTCTAATATTACCTTTACCAAAAAAAAAAAAAAAAAGAGCAGAAAGCAAATACAAGAGAAAGTAAATAATCATGATTATCTCAAAAAGGCAACAAATTGAGGGGGAGCATTGACCAATTTTGGAAAAGTCTTTTTGAATTGATCATGATCTTGATTATTATGGAAGGAAAGAAAAGGTAAATGTGTTAGAACTTATTAAGTTCTACTAAATTCAATTAGTGCATCTTTTATTATCTTTTGTCATCAACAAATCTTTTATTGATATTATCATTTTATTATGACAAAATGGGTCAAGTGAATTTTATAATACATCCATGATTTTTATTGGATATTTGCTAATACATATTATCGAAGTGAGCTATATTGCATATTTTTAATATTGTATTTACTTTATTAAAGTTCTTTTTTTTTGGAAATTGTGCAAGACATATTTATTATTGTTTTATATTTCTATGTGATACTATTTCCATTGTTATCGCTTTTTGATTATGACAAAAAGGGTGAGAGAATATAAATATGCATATGTGTTGATTGATTGATATTACTTATTGCATAATATTAAGCTGTGATTATTTTTCTATATATTGTTATGCTCAATCTATTTGCAATCTTTTGATTCAAATCACATTTTTTGAAAATCTAAAATTTGATGATTGATTTATTAATATTTTAGAAAGTGTAATTACACATCTGCATATTCATATATTGTTTTATTATCATCAAAAAGTGGGAGATTGTTAGGAAAATCCCTTATGATGTTTTGAAGATGACATAATAAATCAAAAGCTACTAGCGTGTTTAATTATTAAGTAATAAACTATGCAGATGATAGAACATGTAAATGATATTATCAAAGTCTATACTTGGAAGAACCAAAAGACAAAGTCTATGCTAAAGTTGAACTTATTCAAACTGTGTTTAGACTTTAAGGCTAAATCTGTTCAAAAGTAGAATATGTTCAGATTTACATCCAGATTTAGATTGTAAAGTCTATTGCTCTCAAACTTTACATCCAGAACGAGATAGAACATAACACAAGCCCCAAATGTATAACCGCTAGTGATTTGGTTTGGATTCTACATCAAGTTAGATTTTATTGACTCAATCTAATCTATTAACAATTAGATCTTGAAGACAAGAACTTTCTATACGAAGAAGCTCTACTTATGGAAACCAAGTTTTTGTTTGTATGGATGATCAGAATCAATTTAGGATTCTACTTTTATCACTCAACGGCTACCGAATATTCTAGATACAAATCTATCTAATGGGTAAGTGACCTTCAATCACACACTTGTCTTTGGTGAGCTTAAACATTTGTGATTGTGAGAGAAATACCAAAATAATGACTTAATAAGAAAGTATGATCTCCACTAAGTGTTTGCACTCAAAGTTGTAATCTCTTGTTGATTGCATGATGGAATCTAGCAAAAAGGCTGTTAGCGTGAGAGAGTGGACATAGGTTTGATCTAAGCTGAACCACTATAAACCTTGTGTTATTTTTCTCATCCCTAAACTCTTTATTTTGTAGTTAAAGTCTAAACTCGCTCAAAGTCTATTATTCTTCAAACTCAGTTTTAAAATATGATTCTTATTCAGACTTTACTCAAAATTTATTTTATTCCGCATTTATTTGCCAAGGTTTATATTAAACACCTATTCACCCCCTCTAGGTGTTAATACTAGCACTTTCAATTTTTACATAGATGATTATAGTAATGATAATTTCAAGTTAGGAATTTTGGATGATGATTGGAGACAAAATGACCTTTCAACTTTGAGACCTTATTTGAAATTATTCATTAATATTATTTATTGATACAAATTAGATGCAAAATAGATATATAAATGTTAGGCATTAATAATTCGTGCAAATATGTCTGAAATGTTTAGATATAATGGCTTCGGCTTCTAAGAATATAGTGGCTATAATGAACAAAGGAAATAAATTGAATGACGAGAATTATGAGATATGGAATATGAAAATTCAATATGTGCTAGAAAAACAAGAAGCACTAGAAGTTCTTAACTAAGTTATGGAAGAACCTGGGGATAAAAATACTGCACAACATAAGAGAGATAAGAATGTATTTGCTGCTTGGAAAAGGAAAAACTCAGTTACTCGCTTCACATTGTTGATTAGCATGGACAATGATGTTATGCGAGAGTTTATGCGCTTTGAGAATGCCGAAAATATGTGGGCAGCGTTGGCTACTAGATTTGGTCAAATGTCTGTGATCAAATTGAGACAGCTCACTATCAGATTTGACTCATACAAGAAGTGTCATGGATAGACCGTGAAAAGAAACCTAAGGCGGATGTCAAACATGATTAATAAGCTAAAGGATGCTAGCCACGTTCGGACTAACGAGTAGCAAGTGCAAGCAGTGATATGTTCCTTGCCTTAAAGTTAGGAGCACATGAAAGTGGATCTAACCCATAATGAGAACATCAAGACATTTGAGGAGTCTAAACTAAAAGAGGATCACCTCCTAGTGGCTAAGCCAAATATATATATATATATATATATATATATATATATATATATATATATATTATTATGCTAGTTCTAGCTCACAAGGGGCTTCGACCTTCAGAGCAAGCGTATGAATTTGTTCAAAAAGAGCTCACAAGGGGCTTCGACCTTCAAGCGCAAGCGTATGAATTTGTTCAAAAAGTGGAAAGACAATAGAGCAAGCTTTTCAAGTAAGAAACCAAGACTTGACCAACATAAGAGAGGAAAACATTCTTGTGTGAAAAAAATGTCAAAGGTGAAATGTTACAATTGTAGTAAGAGGGGTCACTTTGCTCGCAATTGTGGTGAGCCAAATAAGGTAAACACCATTTGTATTCTTATGAGTACTACTTTTGTATCAAGTTCAGTTTTTTCTAATAAAATTTAATCATTTGTGAATTGTAGATTTAAGAGTAACAGACAATGTAGCGAAGGATAGAGATGCCTTCATGGAGTGATGAGTTTCGATTGGAATGAAATGGATCTATGTAGGGAACTACTCTAGAGATGAGGTAAAAAAAAAAAAAATTTGGCACCTGCCAATTAAATATGCGTGGTTGATACATTTTGTTCCCATTTGACATATTATATGCTTCGGAAATTTGTCGGAATTTAGTGTATGTTTTAGTGATGACTTGACTTGATTTTAATTTGAACTTCCATGATAGTAGTGTGCATTCGTATTTGAGTATAAATTACTATGGTAGTGGATACTTTTAGATCATTTTATTGTGTTGGATGTTGACTATAGTAATGTCAATATTCGTTATTCCCTCTTCACATCTTCTAATTCATATTATAATGATGTGAATATATGGCTTGTTGACTTGATCATATTGGCTAATAACGAATTAATAGATTAGCAAAAGAAGGTTTATTGGGCAATATTTAAAATGTTGATTTGCCTATTTGTGAGCATTGTCTTGTGGGCAATATTTAAAAAGTTGATTTGCCTATTCGAGTTTTCTTAAACATTGGGGATGTACTGCCTATACTCACAAATCCTCTCATAAATATGATAAATTTAATCCTAAAGACAAAAGAAGTATTTTCATTAGATTCTCAAAATGCTCGAAAGGATATGTGTTTATAAGTGAACAAGAAAGTGAGAGTATGATTGAATTTGAATCACAAAATGTTACATTCTTAAAGAATGAATTTCCTAAATAGGTGAAATGGGTGAAAACCATTGCCAATTTGAAACTTTTGATCAAAATAATGAACTAAATGGAGTTCATCCAAGTGGAAGTAATGTGAGAAGTGAGAAATTAAATTCAACTCAATTTTAATTAAAATCACATAATGATATGATATCATTATTATCTAATTCAAATGGGAGTTTAATGGAGAATAATGTGCAAAGTGTATAATCTCACATATGATGAACTAGTCATAAGAGCATTCCTCGTCAACATTTGGATATTAAAAAGGAAACTTTCATAGTCGCTCCTGTGGCATCCCAAAATTTCATGGCAATTTCTAGAGGCATTACGACCTATGGAAAAGTGAATGGTTGTGTCGTTGAAGTATGTTGTGGCCACTAGACCGAAGAATTGTAATAGATTAAGGTTGAACACTTTAATGGAAAGATATCTTATGTTCTTGGGTTATCAAAGTTGGTGCTATAAGATAATTTGATAATGAGAATTTTGTTCTTGGTTATGCACCTTATGGATTTGATTTTTATGGATTAATGTTGCAAGTTTTTGGCCATATTATTTTGTAATTAGGTATTTATTTAAGTGGAAAATAATAGTGGATTATTAAAGGAGGAAGTGGGCTGATTTTTTTGGACCAAACCAGCCCACAATCCCCCACCTTTCGACCAGGCGAAGGCCCAGCCCAAGAGGCCCAATGGACCATCGACCAAGGCTGGCCCAACCCCAGCCGGATGAAGCCACCTTCTTGCATGAAGAATGGCAAGTGGCGTGAGGGGTCTTCCAAGTGTCAATGCATGCAAAGCTAATGATGATTAATCATTGAAAGGAAGAAATTAGAGAGGAGAGAGGGGGCGGATTACTCAAGGGATTGAACCGAGAGAGAGAGGAGTGTCGTGCGAAAGAGAGGAAGAGAGAAAGCGGCCGTGCGAGAGAGAAAGAGAGAAAGGAAGAAGGAGGAGGCCGTTGCTGCCGATTGTCCGCCTAGTCGCTATCGTCGAGCCACCGAGTCCCGCCTTGCCCCGTCGTCTTTGCTTGCTGTGTTGTGCTCGGGTTAGAAGCAAGTAGAGTCCGTTAATCTACCTTTACTTGCTGTGTTATGTGTGTGATGAATGGTAAATTTCGGATGTGGATGAAGTGTGAAATTTCGAAGCTACAAGAGCTGTCTTCTAGCCTAGTGTTCTGTTTCTGGAAAAATAGTCCGACCTTTGCTGATTTCGTGAGTTGCATGCGATGTTCTAGCAGGAATTTGGCTTCGACTTCTTGATGAAAGTTGTAAAGGACTTCTTGAAGAGTAACATGTCAAAATTTCAGAAGAAATGAATAAGTATAGACCGGTGAAACTATTTTTCTTTGAAGAAGTTAGATTTGAAAATCCTAATGCTGACCTAGTGTGATTCTGTGAATTTTATAAAATTCTCCGGTTGAAATTTGATCTCATGTTCTGAATGAAAGTTGAAAGATGACATGTTATGGAATAACATACTAAAATTTAGAGGAGATGGATGAGTTTAGGTTGGTGAAACAATCTTTATCCAAAACGGTTAGATCTGGAATTCGGTGTCGAGGGTTATGGACGGTTATGGTTGTTATAGTTTTTAATTTATCACGAATTAGATTTCAAGTTCTTCATAAAATATTTACTTCTGGAGTTTTTCTATAACATATAAAAATTTCATAATTTTTGGAGCTGATTTAGGATTTTTACCGAATTTGTGAATGAAATTGTGTATGACAATATTCTGAAATTATAAAGACTGTGATGCGTGGACTGTACCAAATTGTATGATGTTCTTTTGATATGGTGTTCTTCACGGAATATTTTCCTCTAGATCTTGTATATAACATGTCAAATTTTTAGAATTTATTAAGGCTGTTTACTAATTTTTCAAGAATTATGACCAAAGGAGTGCAATCTGTTTTTATCCGAAATTTTGTTGTATTTTCAAAAATAAATGAAATTGCTCCATGTGACATAATGTCTTGAGTGGTTGATTATGCTGCATATGTGGTGATGTATGGCATGTTATATGACATCAAAAACTGGATGAGACCTTTGATATGTTGCATCAAATGCCATGTTGAGATTGAGATACATGTGTGAATATAAATTATGATAATGATGATACTGTCGGAGGTGTGAGCTGACGATGCCCCAGGAGTGTTGGGATGCCCGAAGTGTAGGTGCTGGATGCTCGGAATGTGTGTGTCGAATGCCCCGAGAGTGTTGGGATGCCCGGAGGTGTGTGCCGAGGGTTTTCCTCGTAATGCTGGTTGGAATACGAGATGCCCAGAGTGTGTGTGCCGGATGCCCGGAGGTGTGTGCTGGACGCTCCTTGCGATGCCAGGTTGGATGCGAGCGATAAATTGTGGGATGAAAACATTGGTCCCTAGGAAGAAAAATGATGTGATCTAATTGAAAGATAAAGATCGAGAATTGAATCATGCGTATGGATGTATGCATATGGCATGGGATGAACCTCATGGGAATGCAAGCATGGAGTGCATGGTGGTATATGTACGTTGCATGATGATATATGCTTGGCTGCTTGATGATACATGTATAAGTGCATAGTGGTATATGCACGTTGCATGGTGATATATGCATGGCTGCTTGATGATATAAGTACAAGTGCATGGTGATTTATGCATGTTGTATGGTAATATATGCATGACTATAAGGTGAGGTATTCTTGAATGCATGAATGATTTGTGTTTTATTCATGATACCTTGATTGTTCTATTTCACGCATTTTGTAGCTTGGTGGATCTTTACTGCTGAGTAGTTGTACTCACCCCTTTGGGGATTAACATTTCAGATTAGAAAGATGCCTTTGCTACCAATCACGCGTGGTACTTATTATGGATTGCCATTTGATGTTGAGGTGGAGTGCACGGAGCATTCCTGTGTTAGTGTGCCTGGTTTGATGTTTGTCCGAGTCCGTGTCTTAGTGATGTATGATGTGGGTCTTGCTGATGGCCTGGTTATCCAAGAGTTTTTGTTTGTTCATGTCCGATGCGATTGAGTGATGCTAGGGATGCTGCGTCGCCGCCGCCCAATACACCGGGTTGGGTGTGATGGCACGTATGACTGGTGGGAGCTAACACTTTTTGGGATAGCCGATGCTTGTTGATGGATGGGTGTATATGTCAAACATAGGGTCGTGTTCTTTTGAGTTAGCCAAGCATAGTTAAAAGCTTTGGCCTTTTTACTGTATCAACCCGAGACGTCCATCATGAAAATGTAAATAAAAAGTGACTCGGCTTTATCATTTTATATGGTGAATAGTGGTGTGCAATTGCATTATTGTTATTGGAGTAAGGAATGGTGAGACTCGTTTATACTTCCGTTGATGAGCTGCGCTGGGACCTTTACAAATAAAAAGGGGAGAAGAAATTTTATTAATCAACTCCTATGAACTATGGTTCCACTTTAATTAAAAAGTTATTAGACTGGTATGTAGTAGGATAAGTGATAAGTATATATGGTGACTCTAATGGATCGGGGAGCATGCCGAGGGGGTGCCACATGTTAGGGAAATCCCTTATGATGTTTTGAAAATGACAAAATAAATCAAAGGCTACTAATGCATTTGATGGTTGAGTAATAGGCTATGTAGATGATAGAATGTGTAAAAGATATTATCAGACTCTATGTTAAAGCTGAACTAGAAGACAGACTCTATGCTGAAGCAGAATATGTTCAGACTCAGATTGTAAAATCTATTTCACTCAGACTCAGATTGTAAAGTCTATGGCTCTCATACTTTACATCCAGATTCGACAGAACGTAACTCAAGCCCAATCATATAACGGCTAGTGATTTGGTTTGGATTTCACATCAAGATTGATTTGATTAACTCAATCTAATTGATTGGCGATTGGATCTTGAAGACAAGATCTTTCTATACCAATGAGCTTTACTTATGGAAACCAAGATTCTATTTGTATGGGCGATCGGAATCAATTTGAGATTCTATCTTTGTCACTCAACGGCTACCAAATCTTCTACATATAGAGCTGTCCAATAAGTAGATTGGAAGACGACCCTCAAGATACTGTCCAACGGCTAGTTTGGAAGTGGAGGAGTATTTAAGGAGATGAAGGACCGATGAGCAAGTAAAAGACGGAGCGTAGAATTTATAATTCCAAAGTCTGAGCGACCTTCGATCATACACTTGTCTTTAGAGAGCTTAAACGTTTGTGATCGTGAGAGAAATACCAAAAGAGTGACTTAGTGAGATAGTGTGATCTACTACTAAGTGTTTACACTCAAAGTTGTAATCTCTTGTTGATTGCATAGTGGAATCTAGCCAAGAAGGTTGTTAGCGTGGGAGAGTAGACGTAGGCTTGGATTAAGCCGAACCACTATAAACCTTGTGTTTTTATTCTCTTCCTTAACTCCTTTATTTTACTCAAATTTTATTTTATTCCGCATATATTTGCCAATGTTTAGTTTAAACACCTATTCACCCCCTCTAGGTGCTTATACTAGCTTTCACAATTGGTATCAGAGCCAAGTGCTCGGTTTATAAAAGTGTTTTTACTTTTGAGCTAAAAATCTTTTATGGCTAGTATCTTGGCACCAGGACTTATGGAGGGACAAAGCAACATAAGACCACCATATTTTGATGAAAATGAATACAACGTGTGGAAGAACAAAATGAAAACATTCCTAAGATTCAGAGATCCCTTACAATGGGATGTTGTGGAAAAAGGAATCAATCCCACTGCTGCATTTACATCAAATAAGAATGGCAAAGACAACGAAAGCAAACCCCCCGCTCCTATGTCTCGGACGGAGATGTCCAAAAGAGAAGTGCTTGATGCAAAAGCCATTTATTCTTTATATTGCATTTTGTCTCCTGCTGAATATAACAGAATTTCTTCATGTGAAACAGCAAAAGAAGTTTGGGATAGACTTCATGTTACATATGAAGGGACTGATCGTGTAAAAGAGACAAAAGTAAACTTCCTGCTCGGCAAATATGAATCCTTCAAGATAAAGCAAGGAGAGTCAATTGAAGATATGTTCAGCCGTTTTACAGAAATTATAAATGGTTTAACATATCAAGGTCAGCAAAATTCTACCCCGATGAAGGTCAACAAACTCTTGCGAGGTCTCTCAACAGATTGGAACCATGTCAAGACCTCAATCCGGGAGACTCAGAGGATTATGCCACTCTCCGTTGATGAATTGATTGGCACTCTTCAATCCTACGAAGTGGAACAAATCAACGACGAAGATCCCGAAGGTAAGAAGTCCATCGCTTTAATATCTAATGCTGTTTTTGATGAAACAGACTCAGAAAATGACATGGACGACGAAGAACTTGCTTTTATGATCAAGAAATTCAAAAAGCTAAGTAGAAAAGGAAGAAGATTCAATGGAAAAAAACAATACAAGCAAAATGGGTTGAAAAGAACAATGAAAGAAGATGATAAGCAAGGAAATATATGCTTGATGGTACATTCAGAATTTGAGTCTGACTCAGACACAGGCTCAGAATCAGAGTCTGACTTAGACACAGACTCAGAATCCGATGAGAAAATCGAGATAAGTCATTCAAAAATTCCTATCAAAGTTTCAAAATATATAAATGAGCTTTACTTAAATCTCAAATCTTCGATTAAAAGGAACTCCAAACTAAAAAGGAGAATTCACGTCTTAGGCCACATGATCTTTCTCGAAAAGAAAAGTTTGAGATTTTGCAAAAATATTTTCTACAAACAAAAAAAAGTCGAGATTTACTTGTCAAAGAAAATGATTATTTGAAGAAAGAACTTTCAAATATTTCAACAAGATTTTCAAATGGTTCAAAAACATTAGAGCATGTTCTTTCTATACAAGTTCCTTACTATAATAAGTCGGGACTTGGTTTCAATAAGGAAAATGATTCTCTAATTGATTTTCCTAAAGTAAAAGAGAGACTTAGACAAAGACCTTCAAAGGAATTTTACAAAAATCATTTTCAAAAAGTGTTTACAAAACCCATTGGTCGAAATGCCCTTAAGTGTTCAAATTGTGGAGACTCAAAACACTTTGAGAAAGAATGTCCTAAAGTCTGGAGACATATCAAGAAAAATTAGGTAAAAACAACATATTCTACTAACTTTCATGGACCCAAGAAAAAATGGGTATCAAAGAAAATGTGAGTTGTTTTTGCAAGATATAAAGAAGAAAGAGAATTTGGTAAGGAAGGTAATTTTTTTTTTAAATTTGATTTGGGCACATAATTCTCATATTTGATATATCCTTGGTTGATTCAAATTTTATAATGATCATATTTATTGAAGAAAGAATCATGTGATTTGTTTTGATGTGTGTGATTATTTTTGATATGTTGCTTAGAAACAAATGAATTTACTTGGATTAATTTTATATTCTCAAATTTTATCATATTTTGCCAAGTGAAAATCTGTTCTACGTGATGTTCATTATGCAAGATATTCCTAGATACTCAAGGATTTGATTCTCCTTGATTTTATCGTGCTTTAACTAAGTGAGAATTTCTTTTTCAAGATATTATTGTACATAATATTCTTTCCTTAAATATTTTGTTATGATGAGTTTAGAAGAATATTTCATTATGGAGATTTCATATTTTACTCTAACGAAATGGATGGATCCAAATTGATGGATACCAAAAAGGAAATGAGTGCATTGTAGGAAATTCTATAAGGGAAGAATGATTGTGAGTTTATGTTGGTGCAATCAGAAAAGTATATCCTGTGAAGATTGATAGTGATATTTTTTTAATCAATGGTATATTTCAAACATCTACCATGGGTGAGAGAATATTTTTTATCATCCCGCCTTATAAATTTTTACGTGCATGATTTTGGATGATTGTTTATTATATTGAATATCTTTCGTTATAAATATAAGGTATTGCAATTTTGGCACATGACATAAATATCTATTTTCCTTTTGCAAAATGCATATCTAAAATTTATGCTCAAGAAAATTCCTTTGATCTCAAAAGATAATATTGCTTATTCATGGATATTCTTGCTATATTCTTAGAAGATATATTATATCTAGCAAGTTTGATCCGCAAATCAAAGGAAGATATTACGTGATATTTTTTCAAAGATGATTATCCATTATACAAGATCTTACAGGTGACAATAGAATCTTCCATATGAATTTTGGAAAACTCGATCAGAAAATCATGGAGATTCTATACTATCTCCTGGAAGTTCAAAGATTCTATTTCCTATGCAAATTTTTTCTTATTGAGGAAATCCCCTATGTGTCGTATGAAAGTTTGTTAAGTTTATGCAGGTTGAATTTGAGACGAGCTTAATTGAAGAAAATAAATCTTTTCCTCAAATTTCAAAATGCAAGTGATCGTTGCGGATATTGTTGCTACAAAGGAAATATTGGAAAAATATTATGTTCAACATGCACAAGCCACAATTATTTCTATCCGCAAATATTGTCATGATCACAGGGGGAGAAAGCGAATCCAAAAGAAAAGGAAAAGATTCGTGATCAAATTCAAAAAGGCAACAAATTGAGGGGGAGCCTTGATCAATTTTAGAAAAATCTTTTTGAATCAATCATGATCGTGATCTTATTATGGAAGGAAGGAAAATGTAAATGTGATTAGAACTTACCAAGTTCTAAAAAATCCGGTTAGTGCATCTTTTATTACCTTTTGTCATTAATAAATCTTTTATTGATATTATCATTTTATTATGACAAAAAGGGTACATGAATTTTATGATGCATCCGTGATTTTTATTGAATATTTGCTGATATATATGATTGAAGTGAGCTATATTGCATATCTTTAATATTTGACTTGCTTTATAAAAGCTGATTTTTGGAAATTATGTTTCATGCAAGATATTTTATATTCCCTACATGATACTATTGTCATTGTTATCGCTTTTTGATTATGACAAAAAGGGGGAGAGAATATAAATATACATATTTGTTGATTGTTTGATATTATTTATTGCATAATATTGAGCTGCGATTATTTTTCTATATATTATTATACTCAATCTATTTGCTGTCTTTTGATTCATATCACATCTTTTGAAAATCTAAAATTTGATGATTGATTTATCATTATTTTAGAAAGTGTGATTACACATCTGCATATTTAGAGATTGTTTTGTCATCATCAAAAATGGGGAGATTATTAAGGAAATCCCTTATGATGTTTTGAAAATGACAAAATAAATCAAATGCTACAAATGTATTTGATGGTTGAGTAATAGGCTATGCAGATGATAGAACGTGTAAAAGATATTATCAGACTCTATACTGAAGCTGAACTAGAAGACAGACTCTATGCTGAAGCAAAATATGTTCAGACTCAAATTGTAAAGTCTATTGCACTCAGACTCAGATTGTAAAGTCTATGACTCTCAAACTTTACATCCAGATTCGACAAAACGTAACTTAAGCCCAATCATATAACGGCTAGTGATCTGGTTTGGATTCCACATCAAGATTGATTTGATTGACTCAATCTAATTGATTGGCAATTGGATCTTGAAAACAAGATCTTTCTATACGAATGATCTTTACTTATGGAAACAGGTTCTGTTTGTATGGGCGATCGGAATCAATTTGGGATTCTATCTTTGTCACTCAACGGCTACCAAATCTTCTAGATACAGAGCTGTTCAATGGGTAGATTGGAAGACGATCCTCAAGATATTGTCCAACGGCTAGTTTGGAAGTGGAGGAGTATTTAAGGAGATGAATGACCGATAAGCAAGTAAGAGACGAAGCGTAGAATTTATAATTCCAAAGTCTAAGCGACCTTCGATCATACACTTGTCTTTGGAGAGCTTAAACGTTTGTGATCGTGAGAGAAATACCAAAAGAGTGACTTAGTGAGATAGTGTGATCTACTACTAAGTGTTTGCACTCAAAGTTGTAATCTCTTGTTGATTGCATAGTGGAATCTAGCCAAGAAGGCTGTTAGCGTGAGAGAGTGGACGTAGGCTTGGATTAAGACAAACCACTATAAACCTTGTGTTCTTATTCTCTTCTTTAACTCCTTTATTTTACTCGAAGTTTATTTTATTCTGCATATATTTGCCAAGGTTTAGTTTAAACACCTATTCACCCCCTTCTAGGTGCTCATACTAGCTTTCACACCACAGCTCCACAAGATGAAGATGAGCTAAGGAATGTAAATGAGGCTCTAATTACCTTGATAAGAAAAATGAATACATTCAAGAAAAGAAGAAATTGAGTCAATGAAATCAAACTAAGTTTGGGAATTAGTTGATCTTCCAAAGGGATGCAAGGCCATTGAGAACAAGTGAGTTCTCCAAATAAAATGCAAAGTCGATGGCTCAATAGAGAGATATAAGGCACGCCTTGTGGTGAAAATGTATAATCAACAAGAATAAATTGATTTTGAAGAAACATTTTTTCTGTAATGAGATTTACCTCAATTCACCTTATTCTAGCAATAGTGACAAGTATGATCTTAAATTTATCAAATGGATGTAAAGACTACTTTTCTTAATCAAAAACTAAAAGAAGAAACTTACATGGAACAACTTGATGATTTTATTTCAAAAAGGTCAATAACAAAATGTATGTCGACTTTTAAGATCGATAAGCAATCTTCAAGACAATGATATATACGTTTTCATAATGCCATAATGACATATAATTTTACAATGATTGATGAAAATCGTTGTATATATATCAAAAGATCCAATGATCAATTTGTGATCTTATCATTATATGTGGATGATATGCTAATTGCTAGAAGCAATATGCAGTTTGTAAATACTATTAAGAGTTAGTTATCTTCTAGCTTCTAGATGAAAGATATGGGAGAAGCTCCATATATTCTTGGAATAAAGATTTCAAAGATTGTTTGAAGAAATCATTGTCTCTTTTGTTAAAAACATATATAAAGAAAATTATTGAACAATTCCATATGCAAGACTATAAATCTATAGATATTTCTATTGTGAAATGTGAATGATTAAACCATAAACTATGTCCCGAGACTTCACAAGAAAATGAACAAATGAAAGGTATTCCTTCTGGTAGTGCTGTTTAAAGCTTAATGTACGTTATGATGTAAACAAGACGTGACATATGTTTTGCAGTTAGAATGGGAAGTAGATACTAATCAAATCTAGACAAGCACATTGAAGTACCGTCAAAAGAATCTTAAGGTATTTGAAGGGTACTACTGATTATATACTAAGTTATTAAGGAAGGGATATGCAGTTTGAAGGCTCTTCAGATGCTGACTAAAAGGAGATTTAAAAGGAAATCTACCTTTAGATTTGTATTCTTATTGAATAATAGTGTCATATCTTAGAGCCATAAGAAACAAATATGTATAATCTTATCCATGATGGAAGCCGAGTTCGTGGTAGTATTAGCAGAAGTACAAAAGGATCCGAAATATAATTGTGAAACAAACATATATATACCAAGTACAATTTTGTCAAAGATATGGTTGCACAAAAAGATATAAACTTACAATACATATTTATACATAGAATGATAGCAAATCATATAACAAAGCCAATTCTTAGAGATGTTTTTCATGGTCATGTAAAATCTCTAGGATTGTGCAAAGGTTAATGTCCTGAATATTGTAATTTCCTTAAGTGTTTACCATTGATGAAGCTTTCTATCATCGTTAATGCTTATCAATTTATTTGATATCTATGCATCTTGATACTTATTGCATTATATTGAGAAAGTATGTCAAACGGATAGAAGATTAACCCACTCACATGGACAATCATTTCTATTTACTATGTAATAAATAGAGATAAGACAATTCTAAACTTATTATCTATGAGATAATTGAGAACTCAAGCTTAAAATATAGATGTCGCCTTAAATATTAGGTGCCTAGCAACTTTGTCAATGAATTTGGATCGCCCTTAAATAAAGGCAATATTTATCTGGAAAGGACAAGCCCCAAGAGCATACTCGAGGCATACTTGGACCTTTTCAAGAGGGATATGACTTTGTTCCTCATGTCTCGTTCGCAAGAGTTAGTCCCTGGTGGTCATATGGTGCTCACAATGATCGGCAGAGATGTGAGAATCAATTTGCCTGACGATCAAGTCTCTAGTATATTGGAACTGCTGGGAATGACAGTGAGCGTCAGGGTCCAAGAGGTCTCATTCTCTATTATCTCTGTGTTTTCGTGCATAGATGCGTACTTGGGTGCGTGCCTATCGAATGCACGTGCGTGAATTATTTTGCGTAAGAGTTTCTCTGGTTAATTGGCGTGGCCCTGAATGACTCTCTGCTTCAAACAATTGCTGGTAAAAAGAAGATTAGAAGAGTATCATTACACTTAGTTACAAATGGCAACTTCCCATGAGGTTAATTATATTGACAGCCGAATTTCCATAGAAAAAACTTTCAATTAAGTCCCTATGACAGGAATTCTAAAAGCTTTACCTGAATCTTGAAAAAATAAAGGCAATCTAATATGAGTTGTTTTTTTAGTTCTGTCTGCTATTCTGCAATAATTGTTTTATATGTAGTGCTTCGATTTAGCATCGCTTTCTTCTCACCAGGAATTTTTCTGTTTTTCTGTTAAAAGTGTCTAATCGAAGAGGAAAAACTAGATAATTGCAACATGCCCTGTTACCTACCTACTCCCGAAGAAGTTAGGCATGTGATTCAAGAGGAGGGCTCATTTCACATCACAAAATTGGAAACGTTTAAAGTCACTTGGGACGCCGAAATGGGCGTGGCGATTTACGATCGAGAGGCAAATATGTGGCAGCAAGCATGAGGACAATCGCAGAGCCCATCCTGGCAATGCATTTCGGGAAGGAGTCGTAGATGGCTTGTTTGAGAGGTTTGCAAGGAAAGTTTCACAGTACATAGAACTATGTAAATGAGAATATTTCAACATCCTAGTTTCAATGAACAGATGGGTGTCATGCCTCGTGCAATCCATCTTTTAGCCCTTAACTCGAGGGAAAGCAATGTCGAACATATATATGAGCGTCATGGAGCAAGCGAACTTGTTTTGGGTGAGTGCACAAAACATTTTTTAGTTGTTATCAAGCTTCTGAAATCAATTTGGTTCTTATTGTATATTACCGGTATATTTGAGCTTGGCCGAGTCAATTCCCCTTGGAATTCACTTCATTGTTCAATCAAGTAAACCGGTTCATCAGTTGACTGGGCGGCATTGCATAGAAATAGTAGCAAGTACCTTGAACTTTTGATGCTACGGTGGTATGACTGATATTTGTTAAGATCCTTTTACGTCAGTCACCCACAGTTCATTTCGCTTATTCTTTCAATTTATTTGTGTAATTATTATTCACAGTCAATTTGAAGGGACATATACTTTTGCTTTATTAATTTATTTAATTTTGTAGGACATTCATATTTCCAACTTTCTTTTAATAGCGAAACATCTAAAATTATTTGAAAATACGAATATTGATAGTGCAATTGTAAATTATTTGTTCTATAATTTTTTGAGATTAAATCACCCTATTTCATTTAAAATGTTAAAGAGAAAGTCATAAGTCTAAGTATGAAGTACTAAATAAGTGGCGCATGGAATGAGCTATACTTATTCTTTAGGTAAAAGTATCTTACAAACAGATTTGATGGGTCAAGCAAACATCTTTTGCCTATAAACCATAGGACCACGATGCGCCTAACACATCATGGTGAGGAGTTTGATCCTCATGCTAAAGACTAGTCCTCAGCCAGTGATTATTAGAATGACTACGAAGAGGCTCCCTTCTAATGATTAGTCCTCATGCTAAAGACTAGTCCTCAGCCAGTGATCATTAGAATGACTACGAAGAGGCTCCCTTCTAATGATTAGCTCAGCCATAGGCGAGGGATGGCGAGTGACAACTCACCACAAGCTAGGCGGGTAAGGGCCACAACGCCCTCGCCAAATTGGTGCGAAGGCAACTCTCACCCACCTCTCTTGTGGCAAGTCGTAGATGGCTGGCAACCGGCCACAAGCCAAGAGAATTATAAAAGAGAAGAATACAATAATAAAAGAATAAAAAATTATAAAACGTATTTACGTTAGTGCTAATCATACTACGTAAGACGATCGGCATCCACATTAGCAATTTTTTTTTTCATATTAGCCACCATAAAAAATGTCCGGGACTAAATTAATAAAATTGAAAGTTTATGACTAAATTAGCTGTTGTACGATAGGTTTAAGACTCTTTAGATAATTTTTCCAAAAAAAATATTATGGCAAACAAGTGAAAAAAAATGCATACAAATGACATGGCAAATCCAACAACGAAAAAGTCGTAGCAAATGAGTATGTGAGTGATAAATAAATAAAAAAGGCATGCCAATGACATGGCAAATCACAAAACTATATGACATGAAAAATGAGCAGAAATAAAATCAATACATATTACATGGCAAACGAGCATGGATATGGAGTGGCCAAATTTGTTTTTCCAATTAGCCCGATGTTTATTAAAATTGAGCCTTGTTATTTTCTTTCAAAAACTCGAAGAAGTAAGAAAACAAAAAAGATTATGGGCATATTTGTTTGCCTTGAAGCAAGGCAATTACATTTTCACTTTCCCGATAGAATTTTAAATATTATTTAAAATCTCTAAAAAATTTAAAAATTAGATAGAATTGGTATTTAATTAATAACAGAAAAATTATCCAAAAAATCCTAAACTTGTTGTGCGGAAACCAATTTAGTCCTAAACATTTTATTTATACCAATTTAGTTTTAAACTTTTAACGATTTACCAATTTGATCATAAACATTTTAATCCAATTTAATTTTAAACATTTTGATGATTTGCAATTTAATCATAAATCTTTTGAAATTTTTCCAATGTTCCTTCTAGTAAAATATCCACATAATAGGTTTAAAATTAAATTGACAAATCTTCAAAATATTTAGGATTATTGATATAAAAAAAGTTTAAGACTAAATTGATAAATCGTTAAAAAATTCATGATTAAATTGACATAATTGAAAAAAAAAATTAAGATTAAATTGATTATCGTACAATAAATTTATAACTTTTTAACAGTTTATATTCGTTTTCCGTGACTCTTGATCTAGAACACGTACTAAAATTGGACCTGAGTAATTACAAGTCATTTGAAAATTAAGCCACCTCCGGAGAAAAGCGAACTCGTTGAAGCTCGACTAACGAGGTGAGACGGCACTTCTAATCTGGCAAAGGAGAAGTTGACGGCACCGTCACTCTGGGCTTTCTATTCCTTTTCTCTTTCTCTTTGTACTTTTTGCTTGGTCCTTTTATGCTTTTCGTACAGAGGCTCTTTATTCCATGAGTTACGAACAACCAAAAGGGCTTTTCTATTCCTTCTCTCTTTCTCTTTGTACTTTTTGCTTGGGCCTTTTATGCTTTTCGTACAAAGCCTCTTTATTCCATGAGTTACGAACAACCAAAAGGGACTATCCAGGCACTTTCCACTTCAATCCGATCAACGAAGCTTGTGAAAACCAAAAAAAAAAAAAAAAAAAAAAAATTACGAATTTACAGTGTGAGGATGTCATCGAGTACAAAACATTGCAAAATATCTTTTCTTTATCTACGATTTTATGTAAAGATTTATTATGTTTGATGGTTATCAAGCTTACATGATGTTATAAAATCCATTTTTATTTAATTTTACAATGTTGCACCACCATTGACGACATTTTAGTCATAACCGAGTGCAACATATTATGAAGTTCAAGAAAATGTGAATTTTTAATACTACGATTACTATAGTATATAATGGATTTTTTATGGTAAGTCATAAGTGCTAAACTTTATAAAATGTTTTTTTTTTATTTATCTAGACCATTACTTAATTTTAATGTAACCAAGTGAATGTCATAAGTTTCTTGTTTTATTTAACGAGATATAAATATCTTGACATCTACCAAGTCTGAAATGCCATACAATATGAATGTTTGTATTTTGTGAGAATTACGATGTTTTATTTAAGGGTGATCGGTTCTCAATCCGATCTAGTTCCATCCAGGAATCGAGAATTGGACCAAGAGGACTGGTTCCAATTTTTGAGATTGGGAACCGGACTGCACCAACCGGTCAGTGTGGTCCAATCTAGGTAGTTTCTAGTTCGAGCAATTAGTTCCACATGCTCACCCCTAGTTTCATTATAATAGGATAGTCTTCTTCCTTGTTCTCATCTATTGTTTCGCTTGCGAGATCACCCTACCTGTCCAATTTGTTTGAGTGGTCCCCTACCTATAAAAAATCATCTGAAAAATTAGGCCACCTATTTCACTAATTTTGGATCCCGCAACGAAATATCTTTCACAAAATATTATATTTTGTTTTTTTATTAAAAGAAACTCGAGTACTGTGTTAACTTTGAGCAGAGAGGGTCAAATACAAAGGAGGCTATATATCATATAATCCCAAATTTAAAGAAGTCACTTAATGTGCTTAACACGAGCTTAATACCAACGATAATCAATGTCAAAATCTAATCGACAATCTCATCTAAACTCACTTTAACATAATAATGAAAGGCCATTAAAATTAAAATGGTTTATACAATATCAAAGATGATTTGACAACACTTGATATTAACAAAAGTACTCGGAAAGCACTGCTTTCTAATAATTTTGAGGTCACAATTTCAAAATCTAATCAACAACTTTGGACAATGAGAATAACACCTAGTAAACACTAAGCTAGACTAAGCAAAGATAAAATGTAAGATAAAGTAGTTTTGTGTGTTGTTTGGGAGGCTTTCTATTGGATTGCCTATGGTATTTGTAGGCCAATTTAGTAACCATCAATGATCGGTTGCTTCCTCCCCAAGAGTCACTCCATATTCCATGTTGAATTGCCTTATCCACATCTAGTTTCTGACTTGTTCGACAATGTTCTCACGGCTTGTCCAATAAGAATTAACTAATTCTCTAGAGTTTGGTGCCTTTTTAACCATTCTTGCCTAAATTCACCGTCAATGTTATGTCTTCAAAAGTGTCTCTTGGCTTCGACACATGGCAACCAACTACTTCACTATAGAATTATGTATCTTTGCTTGTATGTCCATAGAAATCTAGTCAAAGGATTCTTGAAATCCTTGACCATCCTTTGTTTTTAGAACCACTATGGGCCGTGTTGATGTAAATTATAGCCTATATGTAGCAACGAGGGTGATTTTAGAGTTTTCTGCCCCTCGTGGCTAGCACTTGTTTGTAGGGATATTTTTGAGTCTCAACACTACCCCTTAGAGAAAAACAAACTTTCTTCAACCTTGACTCATGAGTTGAGACGGGACTTCTAATTGGGAAAAGCAAAAGCTAACTACACTGTCCCTCTTGGCCTTCTATTTCTTTTCTCTTTTTATTTTTATTTTTATTTTTTGCTCGATCCTTTTCTCCTTTTGTATGTAACATTATATGGGACCATTGAGAAGGCAAATAGACCTTGAAAAGATTCAAACTCAGGAACTCTTGCTCTAATATAATGTGAGATATAATGAGACCACCGCTCGGCTATTCTAAAAATTTTAAATGTTAGATTTTTTATTTTGTCCTCGAGCTATTAGATGAAGATGTGATTCAATATTTAAATATTCTATCAATGCATAGCCTCTTTATTCCACCAAGGATATGACCGACCAAAAATAATTATTTGGACATTATCCAATTAAATTTGACCAACGTAGCTCGTAAAACAAAAAAATAAAAAAAAAAATCAAATTTTGCAAATTTATTATATGAGGATGTGAACAAAACATCATATATATATTACGATATTCTCTAAAGATTTATTATATTTGATGGTAATCAAGTACACACGATGTCATAAAATGCATTTTTATCCTATTTTGCAACATTGCACCACCATCGTACGACATTTTATTGTAATCGAGTGCAATATAGTGTAAAGTACAAGAAAATATGAAATTTAAATCCTACAATTACCATGGTATACAATGAATTTTGGACGGTATGTCATAAGTTCAAAACTTTATATAATGTGGATTTTTTTAATCTATATATATATTTATATTTTAATTTTAATGTAACTAAGTGAATGTCATAAGTTTCTTGTTTTATTTAATGAGATACAGCTATTGCAACATTTACCAAGAGGAAACGTTGTAAAATGTGGATTTTCGTTATAAAAAAAAAATGTAGATTAACCGAAAAAAAAAAGAAAAAAGAAGAAGATCATATTGCAAAGTAGTTCATAGAGGAGAGATGGGATGAAGATTTAAATTCAAAAGAAGTAGTTAGGAGGAGCAAAAGATCATACTGGTTGAGGAAGCCAACCTTTCAAGCGCTGGATGTTGAAGGAGGACATGAGCGCGTCAACCCAGCTATGGACATTTAACCGACCCTCACTCAATCCAGGCGTGAAAAACTACTATACCTGCCTACCCGGTAGTAGTTATAACTAAAACTTTGACGTGGTATCTACTTTCACCACCGTGAGGCCCCATAATTCTTTGTCTATTTTTGTCTTCTTGATAGAGAGGGAATAGGAGGACAGTGCGGGATTTCTCACCCCAGGGCGGTTCTCCGCCTATTTCCTCCGTGATCCTTTTAAGGACATGCTCAGGTCCGAAGCGCCGAATGTTGAAGGAGGACATGAGAACTTAGATTTGACAAATTTAAGATATTAAATACAACTCCTTAAACATAAAAATTTTTTTAAAAAAGGGTTAAAGATGGAAACCCACCCAAAGTGTGGTTGAGAGAGTATGGTCGGCTAAGCTTTTTCCATTATGATCTACTTCTAAAATCCGTATGAAGGTACGGGCAGGGAAACGACAAATGAAGCTAAGATCACAGTGCTGAAGTGGCCCTTCCTCAAACCATGGATCAGAGTCTTTGCATGAATGGAGGAGAAGGAAGAGCTAGTTATGCCCAGAATTCCTTCGTCCAGGTCACTCACTCACTCTCTCTCTCTCTCTCTCTCCACCCTCGTATCGTACCGTCGTCGCCCACTGCCGATGCCTCATCCAGATCGGTGCCACCAGCTTGCCATCACGCTTGCTGGTGCCAATCTGCAGCCTGGGCTCCGCTGCTGTCAAGGTCTCAGCAAGTTCGGCATCACCATCGAGACCTTTATGATTGTGGAGGCGGTGCCCAGCCTCCAGATCTGGAGGCTTGTCCCCTTCAGATCTGGAGGATTTTCACCAGTAATCCAAACGCAACTCTTTTTGAACCCACGGCAACACCTACAACCTTCAGCCATGACTTGTTGTGGACTGAACCACGATGGCCTACCTCACTCGACAATCATGTCATTCCGTCATATTCTTTGTTGTAATCACCTCTTAGACAGCAGAACACGCCTGAACCCAATCCAAAGTTTGAGCCTATTTGACATTCCTAATCATTTCAATCAAAAGCGGTATAACTCACTTAAAAGATGTTGCTTCTTTTTTCATAAACCTTGCAAGAGGTTGGTTTAAGTAAAAAAGAAAAATGAAGATTCAAAACATAAATATTATTGGTTTCAATGCTGAAACTAACTTGCTGTCCATACGCACAAATACAGACCACGGATTCGAGCGTACCTTGTTAGCCACAGATTAAACACCGTCATCAATGGAGGAAGAGAATCTAGTCGAATCGATCCGATGAAGCCTTGAAGGGAAGAAATTGGAAGCCGTATGCCTACTGTCCTTTTGGGAGAGAAAACGCGCGGGAGAGAAAACGTAATTCTGATTCAACGTATGTGAATTTCTCTCTCTCTCTTCCCTTTTATACCCCCTTCTTTCCACGGGCCCTATTCCTGTGGGCCGGGCTTTCTGGGCCCAACTTTGGCGGATGGGCCTTAAGCCCAATTACTAATAAATCCTTCATCTCCCACTCGCACATGGTGGTCCAAAACCAACATGGGCGGACAGGCCCTACTCAGGCCCATCAGAGAATAATCCATCATAGACTCTCTCTTAACATGGTGGGCCGAACAGAATTCTCTTTACCTCTCTTCAACATTCATACTTGTGAATAATCCGTGCGACCAGCATACTTTGAGAGCTTGTTGCTATACATCTGTTAGGAATATATAGCAGCTCAGTAATGGGCGTCACACTCCGAGTAGATTTAGTATGCGGTACCTAGATCGATCGATCACATTTATATCTCTCTTGATCTCTTTTAAACATGATATATACATTGTATTCACAATTACAATTATCACAAAGACAATCATAATTGGTCGACCAGTGAATACAAAACCACAATGTGATTCTCCAAAATCGATCTTCCTCTTTCCTTCAAACTCTCAATTTCAGTCCAGCTTGCTTTTCTAGAAATGTCCCATTAGATCGAATCAAAATCATGACCATTGGCAACATCCTAAGATAGCAAACACTAAATAGAAATCTTGAGAATAAGTAAGAGTCATGAGGGGACTAAAAATTCGAGGAACTCTTTCCCTCAAGAGTCTCACATGTCATAAAAGTTGAGATCAAACTTTTTGCCACTCTTCTTGGTCGTCTCATGCATACGTAGTATGAAATACGTATTACGGTATTAACTCCTTTCCCATGGAGCGTATGTCTACACCTTTCAATACCGTACAGATAATAGTTCGGACATACCCAATGTCTAACTTGAGTTCACTGTCTACTCATTCACTAAATTCATCGAACTCACATCGGCATCTTAGACGGATAAAGTAAAATATGTGGGGTATTTTACTTTCGGACATCATAAGTATTATGTCATCATCTTAACACTTAGTTAAGGCGACATGCGTATTTCAAGCTTGAGCTCTCGATTATCACCTAGATAATAAGCTTAAATACAGTCTCATCTCTATTTATCACACAGTAAACAGAGGCGATTACCCGTGTGAGTGGGCTAATCTTATATCTGTCCGACATACTCCTCTTAACTTAAAGTAATGCACTGAGCATTAAGATGCATAAAGATCACATAAAAAATTCATAGGCATTAATCAATGAAAGTCAAAATTTCATAAATGTGAACAACTCAGGGAAATTACAATCCAGTACATCAGACTCTACGCAATCCTAGAGATTTTACATGACCACAAAACACATCTCTAGGTATTGGCTTTGTCATAGGATTTGCTACCATTCTATGCGTAAATATGTACCGCAAGTTCACATCCTTTCGTGCAACCATATCTTTTACAAAGTTATACTTGGTATCTATATGTTTGGTCTTGCCATGATACTTTGGATCTTTGGTGTACGCTATAGCTGCTTGGCTATCACAGTTAACCAATAATTGATTTGCATCTTTCTCAATAACACCTAAATGATCAAAGAACCTCTTAAGCCAAACTCCTTCTTATACCGATGTTGATAATGCCACAAACTCAGCTTCCATCGTGGATAAGGCTATACACGTTTGCTTCTTCTTGCTCCATGATATGGCGCCATTGCTCGAAGAAAGCATATCTGAGGTGGATTTTCTTTCATCTAAATCTCCTCCCCAATCAGCATCTGAATAGCCTTCAAGTCGCAGATCCTTTCCTTGGTAATTCAACTTGAAATCAGCAGTCCCCTTCAGATACCTCAGTATTCTCTTGACGGCTTTCCAATGTGCTGGACCTGGATTGGATTGGTATCTACTCACCATTCCAACTGCAAAACATATGTCGGGTCTTGTACACATCATAGCGTACATCAAGCTCCCAACAGCACTTGCATAAGGAACATACTTCATTTGTTCCTTCTCTTGTGGAGTCCACGGACACGATCTATGGCTCAATCCTTCACCCTTTGCAATAGGAGTGTCTATGGGTTTACAATCTTGCATACGAAATCGTTCAAGAACCTTATTTATATAGGTTTCTTGCGAAAGAGACAACGATCTCTTCGAACGATCTCTTGAAATCTTAACTCCAAGTATGTATGCAGCCTCACCCATATCCTTCATCTCAAAGTTGGAAGACAACCAACTCTTGACAGTCTTAACAAACTCTATATTGCTTCCGGCAATTAGTATATCATCAACATATAATGATATGATCACAAATTGATCCTTGGATCTTTTGATATATACACAATGATCCTCATCAATCATTGTAAAATCATATGCCATTATGGCATTATGAAAACGTATATACCATTGTCTTGATGACTACTTAAGGCCATATATCGACCTCAAAAGTCGACATACTTTTTCTTCTTGACCTTTCACTATGAAACCAGCAGGTTGTTCCATGTATATTTCTTCCTCTAATTCTCCATTGAGGAAAATAGTCTTTACATCCATTTGATGTAACTCAAGATCCAGACTAGTCACAATTGCCAGAATAATGCGAATCGAAGTAAATCTTACTACAGGAGAAAACGTATCTTCATAATCAATTCATTCCTGTTGATTATACCCCTTCGCCACAAGGCGAGCTTTATGCCTTTCTATCGAGCCATCAGCCTTTCGCTTTATTTTGAGAACCCATTTGTTCCCAATAGCTCAAGCGTCCTTTTGGAAGATCAACCGTTCCCAGAGACTTGGTTTGATTTCATTGACTCAATTTTCTCTTCCATTGCATTAATCCATTTTTCCTTGCTAGGGCAATTTAGAGCCTCATTAATATTTCTTGGCTTATCATCATCTTGTGGAGCAACCATGAAAGTTTCCCCTTCAATGTCAAAATGTCGACGGGGAATACTTTGGCGACTTGTTTGCCGTATGGGAGATTGTACACTTTGCACATCATTCCCCATCATGCTCCCACTTGGATTAGGTAATGATGATGTCGTCTCATCATGTGGTTGTAATTGAGAATGAGTTGAATTCAATTCATCACTTCTTATATTACTCCCACTTGGACGAACTCCATTAAGGTCATTACCTTGATCCAAGGTTTCAAATAGGGAACAATCTTCCCCTATTTCGCCTTTCTTAGGAAATTCATCCTCTAAGAATGTGACATCTCGTGATTCAAACTCAGTTATACTCTCACTATTTTGCTCACTTATGAACACATACCCTTTCGAGTGTTCTGAGTACCTTATGAAAATACTTTTCTTTCCTCTAGGACCCAATTTCCCAAACTTGTGAGAGAACTCATGTGTATAGGCAGCACAACCCCATGGTTTAAGAAAACTTAAGTCGGGTTTTCTACCTGTCCATAACTCATATGGAGTGGAAGTAACTGATTTGGAAGGCACTCAGTTAAGTATATAGGCAGCGGATTAACAACGCATCACTCCAAAAGGTGATAGGCAAGTTAGCATGTGCCATCATGGACCTAACCATTTCTAGTAGGGTTCGTTTCTTCTCTCTCGCAAGACCATTTTGTTGAGGAGTATATGGAATAGACAACTGTCTTTCTATTCCTTTTTCATCACATAATTTTCTGAACTCATCAGATAAATATTCTCGACCTCGATCGGATCTCAATGCTTTTATTTTCTTGTCTAATTGATTCTCTACCAAGGTCATAAACCTTTTGAAACAACTTATTGCTTCAGATTTGTGAGAAATCAAATAGACATATCCGAAACAGTATAATCATCAATAAATGTGATGAAATAAACAGCCCCATGCCTTCCTCTCACATTCATTGGACCACAGACATCCGAATGGATTAAATGCAGAGGAAATTCAGCTCTTTTCCCTTTCCCAAATGGTTTCCGTGTTGTTTTCCCTTCTAGGCAATGCTTACATATAGGCAAATCGACATTTTCAATGTTGCCCAACAAGCCCTCTTTGGCTAGTCTATTCATACGTTGTTGGCCAATGTGACCAAACCTAGCATGCCACACACTCACATCATTATCATAGGTATTAGAAGACGTGATAAGGGAATAACAAACATTAGCATTAACATAATCAATATCTAATATAATGAAACCATCAAGAAAATAACCACAACATAGTAATTTGTATTCAAAAAACAAATCCACACCTCTATTACAGAAGTTCACATTAAAACCAACATTAAAACAGACACTAAATTCCGACGAATCTTCGGAGCATACAGCACATCATGAAGGAACAAAGTGCGTCCACCACGCATGTTCAGTTAGCAGGTGCCAATTCCTTTCACTTCAGCTCTGGAGTTATTTCCCACATAGATCCACTTAGTTCCAATTGGTACTCGTCGGAATTCCACGAAGGATCCTCTATCCTTCGCTACATGGTCCGTCGCTCCTGAATCCATAGTCCACAAAGGATTAGACTCAGTTAAGAACACAGAACTCGACACAAGAGTAAAGTTCTGATTAGCACAAGGGGTGCATACCTTCTTTGGCTCACGACAGTCGCGAGCATAGTGACCCTTCTTGTCACAGTTGTAACATTTCACCCTTGCTAGCTTCTTCATGCGAGGACGCTTTCCTCGATCATGTTGGTTAAATTTGGGTTTCTTCCACGAAGGACCAGCTTCTTCCTTGCCTTTCCCCTTATCAAACCAGCTAGGGCGCTTGCGCTTGGAGCTCGAAGCTCCATTTGAGCTAGAACTAGCATGATATAGTTCAGCATCCGGCTTAGACGCCAAGAGACGGTCCTCTTCCAGCTCAAGATGACGCATTGCATCCTCGAAGGTTTTGATAGACTCATTATGGGTCAGGTGCACCTTCATATGCTCCCAACTCTGAGGTAAGGAACGAATCATTGCTTGCACTTGCTGCTCATCTGTGAGGACATGGCCAGCATCTTTCAGCTCGATTATCATGTTTGACATCTTTCTAAGATGTTGCTTCATGGTCGACCATGAGGCTTCTTATAAGAATCAAACCCGATAGTGAGCTGTCTCAGTCTAGTCACCGAAGTATGACCAAATCTTGCTACCAATGCCTCCCACATTTCTTTGGCATTGTCGAAACGCCTAAACTCCCGCATGACATCATTTTCCATGCTGCTCAGCAACGTGATGCGAGCGAGAGAGTTCTTTCGTTTCCAAGCGGCAAAAGCTTCTTTATCTCTTTTGTGCTGCGCAAGTATTCCCATCTTCGGGTTCAACCATGGTCGGGTTAAGAGCTTCAAGTGCCTCTTGCTCTTCTAGCACATATTGGATTTTCATGTGCCATATCTCACAAAACAGGTTATGTCCAGGGCAATAGCAGCACTGCAAGAAACCCTAAGAGAGCTCTGTCTAGATAGCTTCCCGGAATGCTTGAAACTGGCAGATTTGGGATGCTCTTCAAGTCCCAACGCTCTACTAGTTTTGAGGGAAATGATCGATTCCATCGAAAAAAGGCCGAAAAGCGCTCGGGTGTTGGGATTTTTGCCCCGACGATCAATCAAAAACATGATAGGAAAGAAACTAAATAAGAAGGAACCCATGTTTCAAATTTTCCTAAACGATCTCTTCTGTAATGATTTCAACACCTTAATCAGATCGATCCCGAGCTTTTACGAGGAGCTGAGGAGAGACAAGGATAGAGAAACTAAATAAGAGATTTCAAATTTTCCTAAACGGGCCTTGTTTCATAGCAGTAATGCCCGGGAATTATTATGGGAGGTTGTTCCCGGCTCATTCTCTTCATTTCATACATTCTTCATATAGTATCCACTGGCGCTCTCAGGTTAGTTGGTACAAATTCACTTTAGATTGATTTATTTGCTTTTCTTTATTTGATTCATGTAAATTATGTTACTTATGCACCTTATCAGGCGCCCGCCAACCTCGTTAGTGAGTTTGGATCGCCCTTAAACAAAGGCCATATTTATCTGGCAAGGACAACCCCCAAGAGCGTGCACGAGGCATACTTGGACCTTTTCAAGAGGGACATGACTTTGTTCCTCAAGTCTCGTTCGGAAGAGTTAATCCTTGGAGGTCGTATGATGTTCACAATGATCGGCAGAGAAGCGAGTGTCAATTTGTCCGAGGATCAAGTCTCTAATATATATGAACTGCTGGGAATGACAATAAGCGATATGGCCCAAGAGGTTTTACTCTCTACAATCTCCGTGTGCTTCCGCGCTAATGCGTGCCTGCGTGCGTGCCTATTGAATGCATCGTGTGAATGATTTCGCATAAGACTTTCTTTGTTTGATTGGTGTGGCCCAAATGACTCTGCTTCAAATAATTGCCAGTAAAAAGAAGATTATAAGATTTTCATTACTTAGTTATGAATGGCAACTCCTCACGAGGTTTGTTATATTGACACCCCAATTTCCACGGGATAAGGGTAATCTAGTAAAAATAGTTTTTTTAGTTCTGTCTGCTGTTCTGGAATAATTGTTTTATGTGCAGAGCTTCGATTTATCGTCGCTTTCTACTCACCAACAATTTGTTTGTGTTGTGCTTAAAGGGCCTAATCGAAGAGGAGAAACTGGATGATTGGAACATGCCCATTTACCTACCTACTCCCAAAGAAGTTAGGCATGTGATTCAAAAGGAGGGCTCATTTCACATCACCAGATTCGAAACATTTAAAGTCACTTGGGACGCCGAAATGGGCGATGACGATTTACAAATGAGAGGCAAATATGCGGCAGCAACCATTAGAGCGGTCTTTGAGTCCATCCTGACAACACATTTCGGAGAAGAAATCATGGATGGCTTGTTTGAGAAGTTTGCTAGCAAAGTTTCACAGTACATGAAACTACACGAAGGAGAATATTTCAACATCCTAGTTTCAGTAAAGAATGGATGAATATCAACCCTCATGCAATCCAGCTTTTAGCCCTTAGCTCGAGGAAAAATAATGTTAAACATAAGTAGAGATGTGTGTCATGGAATAAGCGAACCTTTCTTGGGTGAGCGCACGAAACATCTTTGAGTTGTTATCAAACTTCGGAAATCAGTTCGGTTCTTATTGTATATTACCGGTAGATTCAAGCTTTGCAGGGTCAATCCCCCTCGAAGTTCACTTGATTGATCAATCAAGGAAACCAGTTTATCAAAATAGTGGCAAGTGTTATAATATCAATAATGCAATCCACATTTAGTTTACTATTCTTACATTCAGTTACTTTCGTTAACGTTTATTGTTCAATTTAAGTTGCACGATAACTGCCCACTGTATAGTTATTGCCCAAAGGGCAAAATAACATCTTGCTGGAAGACGTTATATGGAGATGCGCGAATGGGAATATAAATAGGTTTAAGCCAAACTCTCTAATGATCTAAAAGCACACCATCATGTTTAAGAGGGCGATTGGCTAGAAATACCCTTCCACCAACTGTTCAACGTTCGACAATTCAAGTAATCAATCAAACTTTATCAATGGCGATGGTTAGCACAAAATTATTCACATTTCCACTTTTGATCCAGATTATACATGAGTTTTGTTTATTCATGAATAATCGGATTCTATCACGATGACGTTAGCTAGCATGTGTGGTGCACACGCGGGGTGATTACCCCGCGTGTGGCTCTCACGCTCCAACGGTTGCGAGCACATGCCTGCGCAAACCGCCTTGGCGCGAGGCCGTTTCTTCTAGCCGCACGTGGTAACGCGTCCGGTGTGCCCTGGCCACAAGCCACCAGTTGTTTTTCTTGTCTCGACGAGAACTACGACCCTACACTATCAGAATGAGTTTTGATTTACCGAAAGTCAAAAGGGGGGCAAACATTATAGGGGTGTCGGGATTTCCATTCCTGAGCGTTCGACAACGGCATTTCTCAAAATTTAGGCAAACAACATTGCTCTGATACCATTGTTGGAAACAAATTCCTAAAAATCGATCCGATACTCAAACGATCAAATACTAAAAACGAACGCGGAAATGTGCCCGGAAACATGTGACACCGATCCAAGGCATATCACGGAGACAGGACAAACCTTGATTGCCACAGATTAAGTACCATTGTAGTTTTTGAGGAATCCTTTGAAGCCCTAGAGTTCTGTTTGTCAAGAGGAGCATATTGTTTCAAGGGGAAAAAGTGAAGAAATGTATTTCTCTCTGAAGAACGCTATTGTTCAGATATCCCATTTTTTATTTTATATATTATAGTAATTGTACTCTTTTATGGGCCCTTCACTTACGGGCTGGGTTTTGACCCAACATGGGCGGATGGGCTTAAGTTGGCTCAAATAAAAAACCCATCAGTGTTGCTTGTGGTCACACTTGTTGGCACTATCCTTATCCCTTTTCAACTAGTTCCCTCTACAGCCCATACAGCCTGGTCGTGATCATGGCCTTCATTGCTTGTCAAGGTCTCGACTAGGTTGGCATCACCTTCAAGATCTATATGCTGATGGAGACTACACCGAGTGTGACATCTTGATTTTTTTAACCCTTGTCCCGACTTAATGAAATGGTTTTTCATCAATGTGTTTATAGTCTTTTTCTCTGAGCTGATTACTCATGAGTTAACTAATCTACCATGTGAAGCCGTTAAGGAATTTAAATGCGACCAATTTGAGAATTCGATAAGAAATTGACTGCTCGACCGTGCTAATCGGCAAGAGTCAATACGGCACCGTTAAAATAGATCAGATGCTGAAGATAGGTCGATTCGACAGAGGCATGTAATTAAATTTTGAGTGATTCCACTTGATTGCAAAATTCGCGTCGAACGACACTAAATCGATTTTTCTGTCGATTCTGTACCCAATGCCCGTAATTGAAACCTTTAGATTTTTACAACAACCGAGAGTCGCCTATGTGTCGAAGATGTAGATCGAAAATAATCAATGACGAGTCAAATGCATTAAAAATTCCTAAAAGCTACTCGGTAGGTTAGATCACGCTAAAATCGCGTTCGGCTGAAATTAACAATAAAATTGAACCCGGTTTCAGGAATCGAAAGTTCTGGTGTAACATGATTTATTTTAGGAATGTCAACTCATCCTTTGAAGAATTTTCGATAAGCTTGGATTTTCGGCGAAAAATCAAAATTTGGCGAAATTGATTTAAGAATTTGAATGGGCTAAATTGAGTGCACTTTTGGCCTTCAAGTTGGATCAATTGGTGAGAGAAATCATGGATTGGATGTGGGTACCTTGGCTGGTATTTTTTTTGGTCACCAAATTGGAGCTAATTGGTGTGAACTTAAGTTGATTTGGCAAGGAAATTACTTGAAATTCGTAGGCCATGGGGGTTGCAACATTTGAGGCATCAATCTTGGCTTGTTGGAGAAGATTTGGAGGGGAAATGACAGCTGGTCATGGTTGTGGACTTTGGGGGCCAAGTGATGATGAGTTTGGATATTTTGGTAATACTTTTGAGGCCTTTTATCCCCCTTCATCAAGCAACAACTGCAACTTTTTCTTCTTCTTCTTCTTCTTCTTCTTCTTTCTTTCACTCTCCATTGTTACTGAAACCAAAACCAAAGAACCAACCAAGTCCAGCCAGCCCCTTACCAAAACAACATAAGCTTGTAGGCCACCGCTAGCCGCTCCTAGCATTGCTCAACCGTGCCTCTCCCCGCCGGTCCAGTGCCCTTACCCTTCACCGAGTCGACCATGTCCCAAGCCCGTCGACCAGCTAGCATCCCGAAGCCCCTAGCCGCTTGTCACCAGCTCACCTTCGTCGTTCCAGAATCGTCCAAGCCACCGTCGTCTGCCCTTGCTCATGCAGCCATCCCGCTGTGCTCGTTCCTGCACTAGTTGAGCCCCCGACCAGCCTCTTCGATTCAACCATAGAATCGAACTCACAGCTTGGGCTGTGAGCTTTGTGGGCCTTTTTCGGGCCTTTCCGAGCCTCCCTTGGCATTGTCGTAGGCCCAAGTCTTGCTCACCTCCGTCGCCGTCGCCGTGAACCGGTTTATTTGCTAATCCGGTGAGTTTACCTCCTAAACACTACCTAGGGGGTTAATTATGCTTAGAGGAGAATTAGTTTAGACTAAGTTTGGATTAGAATGAATAGTTAGTGTAATTAGTTATTTAGTTAGTTTATTAGATTCATTAGGTGGTTAGATTAGTTTAATTAGAGGTTAATTAGACTATGTGATTTAGTTAGCTTAGTAGATTATTTAAATAAGTCAAATTAGGTGATTAGATTAGTGTATATAGCTTAATTAGTGATCTATTTTAATTATTTTGTGATTTATTTAATTATTTATTATTTAGCAGAAATTATACCGAGATAGCCGGTTAGAATTTCGTGTTGATCATAATGGTGCAATTGATTTGTGCAATTGAGTGCTAATTTGTGTAAATTGAGTGCTGATTGATGAATTTTGATTTATTTTTTCGAAAACATGGAAGTTTAGTATTTAATTAGAAAAATACCAAGTGTCGGGTTTTGACGCCAAAAATGTTTTTAGATACTATATAAAATCGTGAAATTTTTAAAAGAGAGGATATCGTATTTTATGGTTCAATTTGATCATGTACCCACGCACACCTATTTTCCTGGATATTTTTAATATGAAGAAAATATGCCAAGTACATTATTTAAATTGAGGCATTTGAGTACAAAGCACGATGTCCTTGGTTGGACTTGGATGTTCGTGTGATCGTTATAAGAACCTTTCACAAGCATTTACGTGGGACAATGCTCCTATATGGAATGCCCCACGTCAATGGATACCGGATCGCGGTAGAGGCCAAACCGATGCTCCTTTGGGAATGCCGTCAAGGGATAGACATTGCCGTGCTCGAATGGGGCGAGATGATGCTCGGTTATGTTGGAAAACCGCCGACTATTGAGTTGGCCGTACCCGTGGGGCCGTAATTAATTGAAACACTTGAATGAGTAAGAGGACCGCGCCTGATCATGGGACAAAATTGTATGGCACGAAATGGGACGTGATATAACGATTTGACATTATAATTGGGACCCCTATGATTGATTGATTTATTAAACTGAATCGTTCCAATTATTGAGTGCGTGTACATTATGCATATATTATATAAGTTGTATTGACGTGTAGGGAGGTGCTGAGGTGAGGTAAGTCCTCTATGATTTGTGTATAGGCTACCTCTAGATGTATTACCTTCCTAATCGGGGTTTAGGGTGTGGACTCACTGAGACATTGTCTCACCCCATCGTGGTTTAAATTTTTAAGGTCCTTAGATGGAGGCACGTCACGTGCGATGCGGGGTCACACGGACGATGGATTTTGAGTTCACCTATTTCCCTATCCCTTGGACCACACTGACTCGAGAGTTAGTTGAGTCTATGGTATGGGTCGATGAGGGCCTACCTCAGTTGGTATCTCACCGATACATAGCATGGTTCATTAGTTTCCCTTAAAGGGGTCAGGAGGGTCCCCTTTTGGGTTTCGACGAGCCTCCCATTGAGATTGGGGAGTGGGAAGCAGCACATCCCATAGATCTCGACACTCCTGATGGTGTCATGGTGGATCTGGAGCCCTTGAAGCCCATGGATGAGGAGTTCGAAGCTTAGAGGGCTTAGTAGTTCTTCTTTTTTAGTAGACCTCTTGTGTATATAAACCTGGCTTGTTTATAAAATAGGTTTTGTAAAAAAGTTACTGTCCTGCTTTTCTATCCCTTGTTGATTGTTGTCTAGAGATTATTTATTTCGCTTCTGCATTTGCATGAACCGTTTGGGTTGGCGACACGTCCTGGGAATGTCGCAATTTAGTCGACCACCAAGGGATGTGTGCACGCTCGAGGTTCGGGGCATGACATCCTCACTCGGAGTGGTATCAAAGCTGGTTAGTATTGGAGTGATAAGATGCGATGGTTTATGAGATAGTTAGTAGGAAAATCCTTTTTCTTATGCTGATGCATGTGATTGATAGCTGATTGGTATATTGTTTTGTGTGATTGCTTAGTTTCTAATTCTATGTAGAATTGGAATGCAGGTTCTGTAGAGGATCTTGTACTATGAGTGACCAGGAGCAAAGAAATCCTAGGAAGAGGTCGATAAGATCTGTCACTCGGGTAGGATGTCGACAATGGTCGGTGCTCGAGGAAGAGCGTTGGCTCAAGCTAGCGCAAGTGGATTAGCGCTGCCATAGGTTGGTGCTAGTGCAACAGCCTTGTGCAATCCTAGAATCGAAGGGATCGTTCAGGCACTTGAGATGCTGGGAAACGTGTTAGGGCAGCAGGCCCATAATCAAGCTACCATTGCCACCGCTAAAGTCATCGCTACTATTGCTGCCACCACTGCCACCAATGCCACTGCTGATGCCGCCACTGCTGCCACAATTGTTGCCGTACCTACCGAGGTCCCACCTAGAAACGTGATTGCCGAAGAGACCAATGCACAAGCTTGTTGAACAATTTCTGAAGTTGAACCCACCAAGGTTCACAGGTGTAGGAGATCCCGAGGCTGCAACCCTCTAGATCCAAGAGTTGGAGAAGGCCTTTGCACTGCCAAGGTGCACAGAGGAAGAGAATGTGGTCCTTGCAGTATTTCAGCTGTAGGGAAATGTAAGCACTTGGTGGAGGGCTACCAGAAGAATAGTGTTCCCAAAAGGTGTGGTTTCCGGAGTGGAACACCTTCGTCGAAACTTTCAATGGGAAGTACTTCTCCGACAATGCTAGGGAACAAAAAATGGAGTAATTCCAGCACCTTCGTCAAGGTCTGATGATAGTAGACCAGTACAAGGCAAAATTTGCAAAGCTATCTCAGTACACCCCCAGACTGATAGAGGATCCGATGGATAGAGGTACGAGGTTCACGAATGGCCTTAGATCGGAGTTGAAGAATCCATTGGTACCATTCAATCTGAAGGACTACAATGACTTGTATGAATGAACCCAGCTAATAGAGAGGAACTTAAACAAACAAGCTGCCACATCTGGGTCAAGGTTCGGTTCGAACATGCCGATGACCGGGGGAAGATATCCTATTCCACCTAACTGGAAGGGTGGGGTAGGAAAGTCAGTGCCAAATCAGAATGGCATGTGTCGCTTCCACGGAAGATGACTTGGGACAGCCGTATGCCATTCTATGATGGGTGCTTGTTATGAATGTGGCTAGTAGGGTCACCTGGCCAGAAACTGTCCCCGAAAGCAGATGGGGCCACAACAGGTGCCGCTACCACTACCGATGGGACAAAATAGAGGGTATGCGTCCTTTGAGGTTGCATCCACAGGGAGTATCGGGATGCCCGGAATGGTTGGGTGCCGGAAGCCTCGGAGGTCTTTGCCCGAGGATGCCTCGTGATGCCGGTTGGGATGCGAGATGCCCCGAATGTGGGGGTGCCGGATGCCCGGTGGCCTTAAATGGCTGAATGCCTGAGGTTTTTCTCGTGATGCCAGGATGGGGTGCGAGTGTAAAGTATGGGATGAAATTGATGATCCCGAGAAAGAGTGATGTGGTGATCGAATTGAAAGTCAAAAGTGAAAATTGAAATATGCATATATGATATGATATGATATGATGATGATCACCTATGGCATGATGACATGTATATGATATGATGATATGCATATATGATACGATATGATGATGATCACCTATGGCATGATCACATGTGTATGATATGATGATGAACACCTATGGCATGATGACATGTCTATGATATGATGATATGCATATATGATAAAATATGATGATGATCACCTATGGCATGATGACATGTATATGATATGATGATATGCATATATGATACGATATGATGATGATCACCTATGGCATGATGACATGTGTATGATATGATGATGAACACCTATGGCATGATGACATGTGTATGTGATATAATTGTGATGATGATGTATGATGGTACATGCATGGCTTCGAGGTAAGCACGCATGGATGCATGAATGGCATGTATGATATTGTGATTGTATTGTATGATGCATTGAGTGGTTATTGGATTCCTTTACCTGTTGAGTGGTTGTACTCACCCCTTTGGGGACCAACATTTCAGATTAGCAGCATGCCGCTCCCTGCTGTCACGCAGGGTGTGTTTTAAGGCCAACCATCCAACGTTGAGGTCGAGTGCGAGGAGTTTGGCTGTCCCTCTGTTCCTGGATTGACGTATATTCGAGTGCGCTGTTTAGTTATGTACGATGTAGGCCTGGTTGGGGGCCCTGTTGTCCAGGAGTTCAAATCCGTCCACGTTCGTCGCGACGGTGTGATGCGTGGGCACGGCTTGTCTTTTAATTATGGTGGTTTGAACCAGGTTGATGGAGGGTGAGATGGCTTCAGCTCAAGGAAGGGTGTATGCCATCACTAACAACAGGCAAAGGACTCACTTGACATGGTCACAAGTACAATCTCACTGAACGACCATGCTACTTATCCTTTATTTGACCTTGGAGCTACTCATTCATTTATAGATGAGCAATACGTTAAGTTGGTAGGGTTGAGTCCTGAACCATTGAGGTTAGTAATTAATATATCTACCCCATTAAAGGATAATGTGTTGTTTATAGTAGGTTGTCCTAGCTGTAAGTTGGTTATTGGTGAGCGAGAGGAAAGTATAGAATTTGATAGTCCTAGCCATGTATGAGTTTGATGTGATAATTGGCATGAATTGGCTCACCAAGCAACAAGCTTTAATGGACTGTTATCATAAAGCGATTTAGTTTAACCCGTTAACGGGTGAAAGTTTCGAGTTTATCGAAAGTCAAGGAAGACCCTCGATTATCTTAATCTCGTCCCTTGAGGCAACCCGTTTGTTAGACGGGGGTTGCCAAGGTTACTTGGCGACTGTCGTGGATACGAGAGTTGAGGAGTTAAAGATGAAGGACATTGCTGTGGTACAAGAGTTTCCAAATGTGTTTCCGAAGGAATTACTTGGTCTACCACCAGAGAGGGAGATTGAGTTTGTGATTGAGTTGGCCCCCGGGACGAAGCCAATCTCTAAGGCTCCTTACCGGATGGCATTGTCAGAACTGAAAGAACTGAAGGTGCAAATGCAAGAGTTGTTGGATAAAGGATTCTTACGTCCCAATGCATCACCATAGGGAGCACCGGTCTTGTTCATGAAGAAGAAAGATGGTTTGTTGCATCTTTGCATCAGCTATCGGTATCTCAACCAAGTGACAATTAAGAACAAGTATCCGCTGCTGAGGATCGACGATTTGTTTGACCAGCTACAGGGAGCGTTGATATTTTCCAAGATTGACTTGAGGACAGGTTACCATTAGCTTGAGGATCAGAAAGGAAGATATACCAAAGATGGCATTTCGTACGTGTTACGACCATTATGAATTCACCATATGCTGTTTGGTTTGACCAACGCTCCAGCTACTTTCATGGATTTGATGAATCGTGTATTCAAGGAGTACCTGGATCAATTTGTGATCATTTTCATCAACGACATCCTAGTGTACTCGAGAAGTCCTTGGGAGCATAAAAGGCACTTAAGGATAGTGTTCTAAACTTTGCGAAATCATGGGCTGTACGCTAAGTTCAGTAAGTGCGAGTTTTGGTTAACTCGTGTGGCTTTCTTAGGTCACGTGATTTCAAGTGAAGGAATTTTAGTGGACCCAACCAAGATCGAAGCAGTTATCAACTGGCCAAAACTGACGACAATGACGGAGATTGGGAGTTTCTTGGGGTTGGCAAGTTATTCAAACGGTTTGTGGAAGGATTTTCAGTAATAGCCATGCCACTGACTCGACTGCTAAAGAAAGAAGCAAAGTTTATATGGACAGATAAGTGTGAGCGTAGTTTCCAAGAGCTTAAGCGGAAATTGACTACCGCACTAGTGGTGACAATTCCATCTGATCCTAGAGGATACGAGATCTACAGTGATGCGTCGTTGAGATGATTGGATGGCGTGTTGATTGAACATGGCAGGATTGTTGCATACTCGTCCTGTCAGTTGAGACCTCATGAATTGAATTACCCGATGCATGACTTAGAATTCGTAGCAATCATCTTTGCTCTGAAGATGTGGAGACACTACTTGTGACATCCTGATTTTCAATTCCGATTTCGATTGGATAAGTCGAGCCTTTCATCAACGTGACTATAGTGTTTTTCTCTGAGATGGCCACTCAGGAGATAACTGGCCTATCTAGTGAAGCTATTAAGGGATTGCAAATGCAATAGTCTTGAGAGTTCGATCAGTAATTGACTGCTCGACCGTGCTAGTCTGCAAGGGTCATTACGGTACAATTAAAAATCGATCGGAAGCTGAAGATAGGTCGATTCAATTGAGATGACGATCAAAGTATGGGTGATTTCACCTAATTGTAAAATTCTTTTCGAACGACACTAAACCGATTTTCTATCGTTTTGAGTACCCTGTGTCCGTATTTGGAACCTTGAGATTTTCACGACCACTGAGAGTTGCCAATGTGTCGGATGGGTTCATTGTGGTTCAAAGAAAATCGACTACGGGTCAATTGCACCAAAAATTCCTAAAAGCTACCCAATAGGTAAGGTCACACTAAAAGCGCGTTTGATTGAAAATAACCGCGAATTTGAATTCGATTTTAGAAATTGGATGTCTTATCATGTCATGAGTCAATCTAGGAATGTCGGCTCACCTTTTAATGAAATTCCAGCGAGTTTGGAATTTTTACGGAAAGTCGTTGCGGACGATTCGGAAAACGAAAGGAAATTTGGATTGGCCAATTTGAAGAGATTTTTGGCATTTGGTATGAGTGATTTGGTAAATGGAAGTTGTTTGGACTTTTTCTGAATTCAAATTGGACATCAACTGGATTTGTTTGTTCGGAAAACTAGATTCGAGAAAAATGAAATGAAATTTAGTGAGATAAAGAGGCCTTCTTATTTGGGTCTTCATTTAGACTTCACATTTCACAATTTATGAAGAAATTGGCCTTGGGGTGACCAATTGACAAAGTTGTTTTGAAGATGGTCAAGATTATAATTTTGGTGTTATTTTCTTCTTTATCTCTTTAACCCCACACCCTTCACGCACGAAACCCCCTCCCTGCTGTATTCCTCAAGTTCTTTACATTCCTTTGACCTTGAGCTCACCCTCTCCAGCGCGTCTCTCTCTTTTTCTCTTGAATTCGCACGTTTCTTTTCCCCTTTTTAGCCGACACCTTCTGCGCCCTTATCCTCTCCCCTCTCGGCTTGCTTCGCACGTTTTTCCCCTCCCACGCCTTCTGCTTCTCCTTTCATTTCCCCTGGGACACTCGACTTCCCCATTTAATTTCTTCATGCTGCCGTCTGCTCTTCTCCACGTCTGCAACTCCACCGATTCTTGCTTTCGGCTGCCACACGTCCAGCATCGGACTCACACTAGTCACTCTGCAAATCCCCCGGCCGGTTTGTTGACCACTAGCAGCGAAGCCCACGCCAACCTAGTCCAACGTCCACCGAAACATGCTGCTCGTTTCCACCGAGTCTCTCTCCCTCTCTGCGCCTGCTCCTCGACTAAGCTGTGTCTCCTTCGGTCAACACCCTAACTCACCGCAAGCCCAGCCGTGTTGACTCCCCTCCTCGCCAGCGACGCCACCTGGCCAACGTCCACCCCTCCATTCCTCTCTGCCAGGTCAGCTCACGATTCCACCGAAGCTGCTTCTCCCTTTGCTTCCTCGACAGCTAGCTCAATCGAAGTCTTCACTCGATCCCAACTCTGCCACGTCCAACGATCCATCAAGCGGAGCAGCATCACCGTCAACTGAAGCAACCAGAAATCCAGCGAGCTTCACGTCCCTGTCGCAGCAAGCCAGTTCGGTATTTTAGTGGCCCAGCAAGTTTGAGCCCATCTCCATCAACTCAGCCCATCTTCGGCAAGTGAAACCCAGCAATTCCAGTCCACGAGCCAACAATTTCAGCCCGTTAATCTCAGCAATTCAGCCCGTGGAATCCAGCAATTTTGGCCCAACAGCTGGGCCTGTTTTCAACCTTGGTTCAGCCCAGTTTCGGGCCCGGTTCAGCAGCTGTTCGGCCCAGCTCTTTGAAGCCCGCAAAGTAGCCCAAGCCCAATACCAAGCCCAACAATTGCTGTGGGCTTGCAAGGCTTGTAGGCTTGGCTCGAGTGTTTGCCGACACCGCCGAAAATTTGGATTTCGGCCGCCGTTGTGCCGTCATCTTGGTGTTCCAGTCTTTGCTTTTATCAAGTGAGTTTTACTCACTAATGTTTTCTTAGTTTGCTAATTATGCTTAAGGATTGATTAGATTTAATTAAATGCAATTAGGTGGTTAGATTAGAGTAGATTAGTGATTATTAGATAATTGTGATGCATGTTAGGTAATTTGATTATGCAATTAGCAAGTAGACAAGTGCTACGATTTATTGAATGCATCTCGGGATTTTTCCCGACCCTTCTCGGGCTTCAATTAGGCATTACAGGCCTAAATTGGATTTTTAGTATTTAATTATTAATTTTCGAAATTAATTTAATTATTTATTTATTTTTTGGAAATTAAGCTAGCATAGCGACAACGGGAATTTTATGCTGATTGTCGTGGTGCAATCCGTTTATTTAATTGAGCTTTGAATCGTGCCGAATTGATTTAAATGTGAATTTTTAGGATATGTTCCTAAATGGTTGTTTTTGATTATTTGAATGAGAAATGATCAGGTATCGGTTGTCAATATCGATAGTAGAGTGGTGGTTAAGAATGGCATCATAAAAAGGGCACATGAGCTCGGTGAATTGATGCATCACTTTGGTGAAATTTGTGCCTAAGAGAATGCATGTGGGCCCAACGATTTGAGTATGGCATCGTTAAAAGGACACGTGAGTTCGGTGATTTGATGCATCATCTTGGCGAACTAGTGCCTTAGAGAATGCACGTGGGTCCAGTGTTGAGTACGGGACCGTAAAAAGGACACGTGGGCTCAGTGATTTGATGCATCATCTTGGTGAACTAGGGCCTAAGAGAATGCACGTGGGCCCAATATTCAAGTATGTCATCTTGGCAAAGAGGTCGCCTTAGAGAATGCACATGGGCTCGGAGACTCAATACGTCGTCCTGGAGAATACACATGGGCTCAATAACTAGATATCTCACCATGAACAATGTAAAAGTGTGAAGGAGGACCTCAGCAAAAAATAAAGCCTTCCCTCAAATGTGGGTCAACGAGTAGGTAGGTTGTCTTAGACTAAGGTTAGCTAATCAGCAATGCCCTTAAACCGTGCCTGTTCCAAATCCAGTTCCCGCAAAACCCAAATATCAATTCAATAAACCGCTCCCTAGTCATAAACCCACGAGGCAGACCAGGACAAGAACATCTATACACCCGCACACCCTCTTCAACGACGACAGTTCAACGCCGATTCCAAAGGCTATCTTAGCCCAAGCGCCCTCGACAGTGCACCGCAACAATGAGGCGATCGAGAGACGGTTCGTCGAGTCGATCAACCAAGAGAAAGAGATTAGGGTTAGGAGGGGGCAAGGGAAAGTACCGACGGCGCCGCCGATCACGCCACCGACCGCGACGCTGGCTCCGACGCGCACCGAGCAGCTGTCCCTCACCATCGGTCACTACCCTCGCCAACGTCCCTGCCTTCTCCTCCTCGCGAGTGTGGTCGGCGGCTCCTCGCTTCGTTCTTTATAGCAAAATGCACCTTTAATAGAGGATTGAACACGAGAATGTGAAGGCACGTGGGCTCGGAGACTTGGTACGTCATCCTGGAGAAAGCACGTGGGCTCGACGGCTAGATATTCCATCGGGGGGAATTTATGGTATTGATTGAAACAACCAAGAGATGGTCCAAATGACATATAATTGACTCGGTCGATTGATCGATATTTCGATCTGTTGTGATTGATAGGGTGCCTATTATGAATCGTGCTAATATGCAGGTGGAATTCGAGGCGAAGGTAAGTCTTTTGACCCGTGTGTGCATAGGCAGCCCATATGGCATATTGGTTTACTAATCGGATCTTAAAGGGTAGAACTTGCTGAGACGTTATCTCACTGGTTATTGAATAACCATTTTCAAGTCCCTAGATGGCGGTCACGAAGGACTGGAAGCTCTGGAGTCTAGGGAGGTGGAGATCGAAGGATCGGCAATGTTTCCGGCTAGTGGGTCATAGAACCATTACCTTTTGTAGAGCCGATAGATTTTGTAAATAGCTTGTTGTTGTAAATAAACAAGTTTGTTTATAAAAGGTTTATTCAGGTTGTGAAAAATTTGGAGTCCTACTTTCCTATCCCATTGTTTTATTATCCATAGATTATTTATATGCTTTTGCATGTGTATATTAAATGAATGGGTTGGCGATGTGTCTTGGGACATTGCTATTAATCGACCAAGGAAGGATGGGCACGTACTCAGAGGACTGGGGCGTGACACTACTTGTGTGGAGAAAGGATTCAGATCTTTACAGACCATCAAAATCTCAAGTATTTATTCTCTCAGAAGGAATTGAATATGAGACAGCGTCATTGGATGGAACTTTTCAAGGACTATGATTGTGACATCCTGTATCATCTTGGAAAGGCTAACAAGGTCGCAAATGCGTTGAGTCGAAAGTCTTTGATTGCGCAGATGGTGATTCAGGAGTGGATATTACTTGAAGGAGCTCGAGATTCGGTTTTCAAATTTGAGGTAAGCCACCTTTCAAATCTTATGGCCACCCTTAGAATTGAACCGGAAGTGCGAGTAAGAATCAAGACAATGTAGTCGACAAACCCAGAGATCCAGAAGATTGTGCAAGAAGATGCAGAAAAGAAAAAAACTGACTTTCAGATTTCTAAAAATGGGACACTAAGGTTTTGTAGATGATTGTGTGTACCCGATGATACAAAGTTTCGGGAAGAGATCTTGTTAGAAGCTTATCATAGCAGTTACAACATTCATCCAAGCAGTATAACGATGTATCAGAATCTACGTCAACACTATCGATGGACCGGTATGAAAGCGGATATTGCCAAGCATGTCGTCAAATGTCTGACGTGTTAACAAGTGAAGGCACAACACTGTAAACCAGGAGGACTCTTGCAACCTCTTAAGATTCCTGAGTAGAAATGGGAACACATCACAATGGACTTTGTGATGGGCTTACCAAGGAGTTAGTGAGGTAATGATTTCATATGGGTTGTGGTTGACGAATTGAAGAAATCAACTCACTTAATTGTCGTACGAAAGGACTTTACCTTGGATAGATATGCAGAGTTGTACGTGCGTCAGATAGTTCGTCTACATGGAGTGTTAGTGAAGATTACATTTGATCTAGACCCGAAGTTCATAGTAGTCTTCTGGAAAAGCCTATAGACTACCTTGGGAACAAAGTTGCAGTAAAGTACAGCCTATCATCCTCAGACGAATGGCCAGTCTGAGAGGACAATTCAAACTCTCGAAGACATGCTGCAAGCTTATGTGCTAGACTTTAAAGAAAGCTGGGAGGAATAGTTTCATCTTATCGAGTTTGCCTACAACAACTGTTACTAGCAGAGCATTCAGAAGGCGCCTTTTGAAGCGTTGTATGGCAGAGCCTGCAGAACGCCAATTTATTGGGATGAAGTCGGAGAGCAAAAGATTACCGGCCCAGAGCTAGTTCAACAATCAGTGGATGTAGTTGCAGTTATTCAAGAAAAATTAAAAACTAGAGTCGCTAGAAAAGCTATGCTGATAAGTGTTGAAGACCATTGGAATTCCAAGTTAGTGAACATGTCTTCCTGAAGGTGTCACCAATGAGGAGTACTTCGCGCTTTGGCAAGAAAGGGAAGTTGAGTCTGAGGTACATCAATCCCTTTGAGATTTTGGAGAGGATAGGGATTTTGGCGTATCGTCTTGCGTTACCACCAAGACTGGCGCAAGTGCATGATGTCTTCCACGTGTCTATATTGAAAAAGTATGAGCCTGACTTGACCCATGTATTGAATTTTGAAGAATTAGACGTTGACGATAGAGTGTTGTATGTGGAAAAACCAATTAAGATCGTAGATCGCAATGAACAAGTTCTTTGTACCAAGACAGTTCCCTTAGTCAAAGTAGTCTAGCAACACCACGACAAAAGGAGCAACGTGGGAAAGTAACAACTTGATGAGATGACAATACCCCCACATTTTTTAATAAGATTTGTAATAGGTTTAAATTTCGAAGACGAAAATTTTATAAGAGGGGAGGAATTGTGACATCCTGATTTTTTAACCATGTCCTAACTTAATGAAATGGGTTTTTCATTGACGTGCCTATAATCTTTTTCTCTGAGCTGATCACTCACGAGATAACTAATCTATCAAGTGAAGTCGTTAAGGAATTTAAACGCGATCGACTTTAGAATTTGACCAGAAATCGACTGCTTGACCATGCTAATCGGCAAGAGTCAATACAACACTGTTAAAATCGATCAGAAGCTAGAGATAGGTCGATTTGACAGAGGCATGTAATTAAATTTTGAATGATTCCACCCGATTGCAAAATTCGCGTCGAATGATACTAAATCGATTTTTTTGTCAATTCTGTACCCAATGCTCGTAATTGAAACCTTGAGATTTTTACGATAACCAAGAGTCACCTATGTGTTAAAGATGTGGATAAAAAATAATCAACCACAGGTCAAACGCACTAAAAATTCCTAAAAGCTACCCGGTAGGTTAGGTCACGCTAAAATCGCGTCCGACTGAAATTAACAGTAAAATTGAACCCGATTTTAAGAATCAAAAGTTCTAGTGTGTCATGATTTATTTTAGGAACATCAACTCATTATTCAAAGAATTTTTGGCAAGCCCGAATTTTCGACGAAAAATCAATATTCAGCGAAATTGATTTAAGAATTTGAATGGGTTAAATTGAGTGCACTTTTGGCCTTCAAGTTGGATCAATTGGTGAGAGAAATCATGGATTGGATGTGGGTACCTTGGCTGGTATTTTTTTGGTCACCAAATTAGAGCTATTTGGTGTGAACTTAAGTTGATCTGGTGAGGAAATTACTTGAAATTCGTAGGCCATGGGGGCTGCAACATTTGAGGTATCAATCTTGGCTTGTTGGAGAAGATTTGGAGGGGAAATGGCAATTGGTCATGGCTGTGGACTTTGGGGGCCAAGTGATGATGAGTTTGGATATTTTGGTAAGGCTTTTGAGGCCTTTGGTCCCTTTTCATCCAGCAGCAACTGCAACTTCTTCTTCTTCTTCTTCTTCTTCTTCTTCTTCCTCTCTCTTTCACTTTCCATTGTTGCTAAAACCAAAACTAGAGAACCAACCAAGTCCAGCTAGCACCTTATCAAACAGCAGAAGCTCACAGGCCATCGCCAGCTGCTTCTGGCACTGCTCAACCGTGCCTCCAGTCCCGCTAGTCCAACGCCCCTGCCCTCTGTTGAGTTGACCGCGTCCTGAGCTCGTTGACCAGCCAGCGTCCCAAAGCCCTTGGAAGCCCGTCGCTAGCTCGCCTCTACCATTCCAACCGCTCAAGCCACCACCGTTTGCCCTTGCTCATGCCGCCGTCCCGTTGTGCCCGTTCCCACGCTAGTCGCACCCTCAACCAACCTCTTCGGTTTAGCCACAAAACCAAACTCACAGCTTGGGCTGTGAGCTTCATGGGCCTTTTTGGGGCCTTTCCGAGCCTTCCTTAGCGTCGCTGTAGGCTCGAGTCTTGCTCGCCTTCGCGTCGCCATCGCTGTGAACCGGCTTATTTGCTAATCCGGTGAGTTTACCTCCTAAACTTTACTTAGGGCGTTAATTCTGCTTAGAGGAGGATTAGTTTAAACTAAGTTTGGATTAGGAGGAATAGTTAGAGTAATTAGTTATTTAGTTCGTTAATTAGATTCATTAGGTGGTTAAATTAGTTTAATTAGAGGTTAATTAAACTATGTGATTTAGTTAGCTTAGTAGATTATTTAATTAAGTTGAATTAAGTTGTTAGATTAGTGTATATAGCTTCATTAGTGATCTATTTTATTATTTTTGCATTTATTTAATTATTTTGTAATTTATTTATTTATTTATTTATTTATTTATTTATTATTTAGCAGAAATTATACCAGGATAGCCGGTTGTTAAAATTTCATGCTGATCATAGTGGTGTAATTTGTTTGTGCAATTGAGTGCTAATTTGTGCAAATTGAGTGCTGATTGATGAATTTTGATTTATTATTTCGAAAACATGAAAGTTTAGTATTTAATTAGAAAAATACCAGGTGTCGGGTTTTGATGCCAAAAATGTTTTAGGTACTATATAAAATCGTGGGATTTTTAAAAGAGAAGATATCACATTTTACGGTTCAATCTGATCGTGTACCCACGCACACTTATTTTCCCGGATATTTTTAATATGAAGAAAATAAGCGAAACACATTATTTAAATTGAGGCATTTGAGTGCAAGGCATGATGTCCTTGATCGGACCTGGATGTGTGTGTGATTGTTATAAGAACCCGTTACGAGCATTTACTCCGGATGATGCTCCTATATGGAATGCCCCACGTTAATGGATGCCGGATTGTGTTAGAGGCCGGATTGATGCTCCTTCGGGAATGCCATCGAGGGATAGACATTGCCGTGCTCGATGGGGCGAGACGATGCCCGGTTACGTCGGAAGACCGCCGACTGTTAAGTTGGCCGTGCCTGTGAGGCCGTAATGAATTGGAACGCTTGAATAAGTGAGAGGACCGCGCCTGATTATGGGACAAAATTGTGTGGCACAGAATAGGACATGTCATAACGATTTGGCCTTATAATCGGGACCCTTGTGATTGATTGATTTATTAAAGTGAAGCATTCTAGTTATTGAGTGCATGTACTGTATGCATATATTATATGAGTGTACTAACGTGTAGGGAAGTGCTGAGGCGAGGTGAGTCCTCTATGATGTGTGCATAGGCTGTCTCTAGGTGTATTACTTTCCTAATCGAGGTTTAGGGTGTGGACTCGCTAAGACATTGTCTCATCCCGTCATGGTTTAAATTTTTCAAGTCCTTAGATGGAGGCATGTCACGTGCAATACGAGGTCCCGTAGACGATGAATTATTAGTTCACCTATTTCTCTATCCCCAAGACCACACTGACCCGAGAGTTAGTTGAGTCCGTGGTATGGGTCGATGAGGGCCTATCTCAATTGGTACCTCACCGATACATAGGGTTTTGACGGGCCTCCCATCAGGACTGGGGAGTGGGAAGCAATGCATCCTATGGATCTCAACAATCCTAATGGTGTTGTGATGGATCCGAAGCCCCCGGAGCCAATGGATGAGGAGTCCGAAGCTTATAGGGCTCGGTAGTTCTTTTTAAGTAGACCTCTTGTGTATATAAAACTGACTTGTTTATAAAATAGGTTTTGTGAAAAAGTGACTATCCTGCTTTTCTATTCCTTATTGATTATTGTCTGGAGATTGTTTATTTTGCTTCCGCATTTGCATGAACCGTTTGGTTCGGTGACACATCTTGGGAATGTCGCAATTTAGTCGACCATCGAGGGATGTGCACATACTCGAGGTTCAGGGCATGACACCAAGCCTCCAAACACAATTATCTCACGTGCTGCGCACAAACAAAGGAACAGGTTATGTCCAAGGCAAAGCCTGTATTGCAAGAAACCCTAAGAGAGCTCTATCTAGAGAGCTTCCCTGAGTGCTTGAAACTGGCAGATCTGGGATGTTCTTCAGGTCCCAACACACTACTATTGTTAAGGTAAATAATCGATTCCATCGATGCGATACGTAAGCAACTAAATAAGAAGGAACCCATGTTCCAAATGTTCCTAAACGATCTCTTCCGAGCTTTTATGAGGAGTTGAGGAGAGAGAAGGGAGGAGATTTTGCGCCTTGTTTCACAGCAGCAATGCCCTGGAATTTCTATGGGAGGTTGTTCCCTAACCGTTCTCTTCATTTCATACATTCTTCATATGGTGTCCACTGGCGCTCTCAGGCTAGTGATTACTGATATTTAGCCTCCACATGAGTTCACGTTAGATTGATTTATTCGCTATTCTTTATTTGATTCATGCAAATCATGTTACTTTTGCACCTTATCAGATGCCCGGCAACTTCGTCAGTGAGTTTGGATCGCCCTTAAATAAAGGCAATATTTATCTGGCAAGGACAAGCCCCAAGAGCGTACTCGAGGCATACTTGGACCTTTTCAAGAGGGATATGACTTTGTTCCTCATGTGTCGTTCGGAAGAGTTAGTCCCTGAAGGTCGTATGGTGCTCACAATGATTGGCAGAGATGCGAGCGTCAATTTGCCTGACGATATCTCTCTGTGTGCTCGTGCATAGATGCGTACTTGTGTGCGGGCCTATTTAATGCATGTGGGTGAATTATTTTGCGCAAGAGCTTCTCTGGATAATTGGCGTGGCCCGGAATGACTCTCCGCTTCAAACAATTGCTGGTAAAAAGAAGATTAGAAGACTATCATTTCACTTTGTTACAAATGGCAACTTCCCATGAAATTAATTATATTGACAGCCCAATTTCCATAGAAAGAACTTACAATTAAGTCCCTATGACAGGAATTCTAAGAACTTTACCTGAATCTTGAAAAAATAAAGGCAATATTATATGATTTGTTTTTTAGTTCTGTCTGCTATTCTGCAATAATTGTTTTATGTGTAGCGCTTCGATTTAGCATTGCTTTCTTCTCAACAGGAATTTTTCTGTTTTTCTGTTAAAAGGGTCTAATCGAAGAGGAAAAACTAGATAATTGCAACGTGCCCTGTTATTTACCTACTCCCGAAGAAGTTAGGCATGTGATTCAAGAGGAGGGCTCATTTCACATCACCAGAGTCGAAGCGTTTAAAGTCACGTGGGACGCTGAAATGGGCGATGGTGATGTACAAGTGAGAGGCAAATATGTGGCAGCAAGCATGAGGGCAATCGCAGAGCCCATCCTGGCAATGCATTTCGGAGAAGAAGTCATGGATGGCTTGTTTGAGAGGTTTGCAAGGAAAGTTTCACAGTACACGGAACCACATATAGGAGAATATTTCAACATCCTAGTTTCAATCAAGAACAGATGAATACCATGCCTTGTGCAATCCATCTTTTAGCCCTTAACTTGAGGGTAAGCAATGTCGAACATATATAGAGATGAGTGTCATGGAGCAAGCGAACTTGTTTTGGGTGAGTGCACAAAACAGTTTTTAGCTGTATCAAGCTCCTGAAATCAATTTGGTTCTTTTTGTATATTACCAGTAAATTCGAGCTTCGCAGAGTCTATCCCCCTTGGAATTCACTTAATTGTTCAATCAAGGAAACCAGTTCATCAATTGATTGGGAGGCATTGCATAGAAATAGTAGCAAGTACCTTGAGCTTTCTTATGCTACGGTGGTATGACTGATATCTGATGTCTTGCTTGTCATCCAAAGATCCTAGGGCTTGAACCAAAAAGTGCGGCTTTGAGCATTAACTTTTTCAAGTGCGGCTTTGAGCATTAACTTTTTCAATCTTTCATCAGGGTTGCTAAACTGTGCACCCGAAACTAAATCCAATTTAGGGTCCAAACTTCAACTTTCCTTAAGAGAAGTATCACGCAACAAGAATCTATAATCACATCGTACAAGACCAGTTCACTATTCTTAATGACCCCTCCATCTGCCTTAAATGAAGAAGAAATACATTTGAAAAATGGATATTTGGTAAGATCCTTTTACATCAGTGACCCACAATTCATTTCTTTTATTCTTTCAAATTTTATGTGTAATTATTATTCACAATCAATTTGAAAGGACATATACTTTTGATTTATTAATTTCTTTAATACTGTAAGGCATTCATATTTCCTTTCTTTTAATAACGAAACATCTAAAATTATTTGAAAATATGTACATTGATAGCACAATTGTATATTATTTGTTTTACAATTTTGGGGATTAAATTACCCTATTTCATTTTAAATGTTGAAGAGAAAGTCATAAGTCCAAGTCATAAATACTAAATAAGTGGCGCATGAAATGGGTTATACTTAGGTAAAAGAATCTTATAAACAGATTTGATGGGTCAAGCGAACATCTTTTACTTATAAACCTTACGACCATGATGCGCCTAACAAATCATGTTGAGGAGTTTGATCCTAATGCTAAAAGGCAGTCCTCAGCCTATGATCTTTAGAATGCCTATAAAGAGGCTCCCTTTTAATGATCAATCCTCATGCTAAAGCTCAATCTTCACCCCTTTCCGATTGGGCATAGGTGAGATATGGTGAGTGGTAGCTTGACCACAAGCTAGGCAGGCAAGGGCCACAACGCCCTCGCCAAATTGGTGCAAGGGCAACTCTCACCCGCCTCTCTTGTGGCAAGTTGCGGATGGCTGGCGATCAGCCACATGCCAAGAGAATAAAAAAAGGGAAGAATAAAAGAATAAAAATTTATAAAATGTATTCACGTTAGCACTGATCATGCTAACTGATCATGTCTTGTAAAACGATTAGCAGCCATGTTAGCAATTTTTTTCAAATTAGCCACCGTAAAAAATGTTTGGGGCTAAATTGATAAAATTAAAAAGTTTATGATAAAACCAACCATTGCATGGTTTAAGATTTTTTAAAATAATTTTTCCAAAAAAATATAATATGGCAAACAAGTGAAACAAATGCATACAAATGACACAGCAAGTCCAACCCAAAAAAAAAAAAAAGACATGGCAAAGGAGCAAGATAAAAAAAAAATGCGTACAGATGACTTGGTAAATGACGAGATGAGATGACATGGAGTTATAAAAGAAAAAAATCATACCAATGACATGGCAAATCACAAAACGATATGACCAGAAAATGCAGAAATAAAAATGAATACATATGCTATGGTAAATCACGAGACGATGTTACATGGCAAACGAGCGTGTATATGGAATGGCCAAATTTGTTTTTCCGATTAGTCTGATGTTTATTAAAATCGATCCCTGGTTGTTTTCTTCTAAAAACTCAAAAAGTAAGAAAACAAAAAGATTATGGGCATATTTGTTTGCCATTAAGCAAAGCAATTACATTTTCACTTTCCCGATAAAAATTTAAAAATATTATTTAAAATCTCTATAAAAAATTGAAAACTTAGATAGAATTATTATTCAATAAATAACAGAAATTTGTCCCAAAAATCCTAAACCTATTGTACAGAAACTAATTTAGTCCTAAACTTTTCAATTATGCCAATTTAGTCCTAAATCTTTCAACGATTTATCAATTTAGTCATAAATATTTTAATCCAATTTAGTTTTAAACATCTTGATGATTTGCAATTTAGTCATAAATATTTTGAATTTTTTTCAATGTTCCTTCTAGTCAAATATCCACATAATAGGTTTAAGACTAAATTGACAAATTTTCAAAATTTTTAGGATTATTGACATAAAAAAATATTTAAGACTAAATTCATAAATCGTCAACAAAATTATGATTAAATTGATACAATTGAAAGGTTTTAAAATTTAATCGGTTACTATATAATAGGTTTAGGACTTTTTTTTGTTACTATCCCTAATAACAATGGTCCATATTCATTTTCCTTGATTCTTGATCTAAAATAAGTACTAAAATTGGACCGGAGTAATTACAAGTCATTTGAAAATTAAACCACCTCTACTAACGAGGGGAGACATCACTTCTAATCTGGCAAGGAAGAAGTTGACGGCGCCGTCACTCTGGGCTTTCTATTCCTTTTCTCTTTCTCTTTTTACTTTTTGCTTGGTCCTTATATCATTTTCGTATAGAGCCTCTTTATTCCACGAGTTATGAACAACTAAAAGGGCTTGTTCAGACACTTTCCACTTTAATCCTGTAAAACAAAAGAACGAAAAAAAAATAAAATCAAATACAGTGTGAGGATGCCATCAAGCATAAAACATTACAAAATATGCTTTTCTTTATCTATGATTTTATGTAAAGATTTATTATATTTGATCGTTATCAAGTTTACGTGATGTCATAAAATGCAATTTTATTTAATTTTGCAACGTTGCACCAACATTGACGACATTTTATTTATAACCGAGTGCAACATCTTGAAGTTCAAGAGAATGTGAATTTTTAATACTACGATTACAATAGTATATAATGGAATTCTGATGGTAAGTCATAAGTGCTAAACTTTTTAAAATGTGAATTTTTTACCTAGATCATTACTTAATTTTAATGTAACCAAGTAAATGTCATAAGTTTCTTGTTTTATTTAACCAGATATAGATATCAGACATCTACCGAGTTTGAAACACCGTACAATGTGAATGTTTGTATTTTCTGAGAGTTATGAAATTTCATTATAATAAAATGGAGGGTAACAAGAAAAGAAAAACAAAAGAACCACACTGCAAAGTTGTTCATAGAGGAGAGACGGGATGAAGATTTTTTTTTTTTTTTGGTCAGTCCTACTCTATTTCTACTCTACACTCACTGAGATTCAAGAAAACTTACGTAATTTGAACCCCTTCCCCCTTCCATGTTGGAAAAGTAATTACACAAAAAACGGTTTTTAATTTTCATTTTCTTCAAAGGGAATTCTTTTAGTTTTTTGGAATTTAGATTGCACAAAATCATGATTTTGATATTGATGATAGTTTTAGGTTAATGATGTGCATGGGAAAATTGTTCAAAAAGTCCGTAATCTATTGTACGGTGGCCAATTTAATCCAAAACTTTTCAATTGCCTCAATTTAGTCCTAAATCTTTTAATAATTTGTCAATGCATTCATAAACATTTCAATTGTGTCAATTTAGTTTTAAACATTTTAAGGTTTTGCCAATTTAATCCTAAACCTTTGAATGAATTACCAACGTGGTCTTTCTGGTTAATTTTGATTAGAAATCACCAGCCATTCTACATAGCGCCACTAGATCTAACATGGATAATTTTTTTATTTAAAAAAAAATTTCCTAATTTTTTATTTTTTTCTTCAATGTGCTAGCGAGGTCGCCAGCCCTCAGATGAGGGCCAGTGACCCTCGTCAACCTTTGGGCAAGAGTTGTGAACCCTTGCTGATCACGAGCAAGGGCTCACGAGCCTTTGCTATGGCCGATAAGGATGCTGTAGCCTCCACAAGGCGAGCCTGCACTAGATATAACATTGTGACCCTCAATTGCAGTCAACAATTGCTTCACAGCCCTTGCCCAGTGCTCGATAGCCCAACCATCCCAATTTAAAAAAGGAAAAGAAAGAAAAGAAATGAAAAAGTTAAAAATAATAATAATGATAAACAAAAATTCTTAAATTTAAAAAAAAAAAAAATTATCTGCATTAGCAATTTTTTATTAAAATCAACCGGAAGGACTACATTGACAATTCTTTAAAAGGTTTATAACTAAATTGGTATAATAAAAAAATTTATAATTGAAATAGCCAATATACAATAGGTTTATGATTTTTTGGAAAAAAAAAATGTGGTATGTATTTGGTAGAGGATGGACATGGGCCAAGGTAGGATAGTTTAATGGTTATAAGCTTATAGACAATGGGATAGAGAAAATATTGTTTCGCTAGATTAGATTAACAAAATGGTGCTACATAATTGTAGGACATATTGGTGTTGCTGGAGGGGTACAAGGGGTACCAAGTCCCCTCACTTTCTTACGTGAATGAATAAAACCTTTTTATAAGCAATCTTCTCCGCCTTAGCATTACAACCGCCGTAGAAGATAGCACAACTTCAGCCAATTCTATTGTCCTTTTGCAGCCATATTTCAACCGACTTTCCTTTCTTCATTATTAAACTAGCTAAATATTTTTGACTTAAAACTCTTCTTTACTTGCTGCTCACGTCCATCTAGTTTAGTCTAGACTGGACTAGAGATTTCTTTGTCAAAAAGGGATAACTAATTTCCAACATAGTTTTTATGGAAAGGATCGCCGATTTACAAATGAGAGGCAAATATGCGGCAGCAACCGTTAGAGCGGTCTCAGAGTCCATCCTAACAACACGTTTCGGAGAAGAAGTCATGGATGGCTTGTTTGAGAGGTTTGCTAGCAAAGTTTCCCAGTACATGAAACTACATAAAGGAGAATATTTCAACATCCTAGTTTGAGTAAAGAACAGATGGATATCAACCCTCATGCAATCCAGTTAGCCCTTAACTCGAGTGAAAACAATGTCAAACATATGTAGAGATGTGTGTCATGGAATAAGCGAACTTTTCTTGGATGAGCGCACGAAACATCTTTCATTTGTTATCAAGCTTCGGAAATCAGTTCGGTTCTTATTGTATATTACCAGTAAATTCAAGTTTTGTGGGGTCAATCCCCCTCAAATTTCACTTGATTGATCCATCAAGGAAACAGCTTTATCAAAATGGTAGCAAATGTTGTAATATCAATAATGTGTTCCTACATTTAGTTTATTATTCTCACATCAATTAATTTTGTTGACGTTTATTGTTCAAGTTAAGTTGCATGATAACTGCCTATTGTATAGTGATTGCCCAAAGGACACGATAACTTCTTGATGGAAGACGTTAGAGATATAAATAGGTCTAAGCCAAACTTTCTCATGATCTGAAAACACCATCATGTTTGAGACGGCAATTGGCTAAAAGTACCCTTTCACCAGCTATTTGACCCTCGATGACTGAGGTCATCAATCAAACTTCATCAATGGTGGAGATTAGTACAGAATTCTTCACGTTTCTGCTTTCAATCCAAACTATACATGAGTTTACATTCATGAATAATCGGGTTCTTCATTCCTTTTAGGTACTGCATGGCAACATTCTTGTTTATATATTCATTTGTTCTTTTGTTCCCAGAAATAAATAAAGAACAAAAATCCTTTGATAATATAAGTTAATTTTTATATTCCCTAAAATAGAAAAATGGTTGGAAAATAGATTTAGAACATAATAAGAAATATGAAAAAGTAGCTTCTTTACAATTTCTAGAAAATAAGTCATTTTCTTTCTTTTCTTTTTTTCTTCTTCTTCTTCGCCGCCCACCACTTGCCACCGTTCGCCACCACCGCTAGTTGCCTGCCCCCCATCGCCAATCCGCCGCCACCTAGCCATCAAGTCTACTACCGCCTAACCACTGCACGCTGCCATTGATCGCCACCACTTGACAACTAGCTAGAGGAGGAAGAAGAAGAGAAGAACAAAAGAAAAAAAGAAAAATCTCAAAAATTATTAAAAAGTAAAAGAAATTCTACTTCACAAAAAAACTTGTAAGTTGTATCATAAACATTCTTGTTCTTTTTCTATTCTGGGAATAGAAATTTTGTGTAGTCACTAAACATGTTATTTTACTTAGAAACTGTTCTAGGGATAGAAATGTTACTAAATACATCCTTAGTTTCCTAACATTTGGTATTAGAGAGCTATTCATATTTTTGTCTTGATGATTTTTTGTAGGGTTTTTAATTGAATAAAAAATTAGGGCAATATATGGGCAAGAGAGAAAATGGCAATTCCAGCCAAATTCAGGCGACCCACAGCCCGACTTCTGATTAGTACGATTGCAACACCATGGGCAACAAAAGCCCTAGGTTAATTCAGCATTATGGTGATCACCGAAGGCGAATTGAGTGGCAGAATTCATGTGGTTAGGATTTGCATTATGGTAGAATTTCACTTGATTTGAGCCTATTTCTTGGCCATTTTCACCAATCCTTGGACCTATGTGGTTGTGCAACGTGGTCTCCAAACCCATGACTTAATTAGATGTAAGGTAGGCTGCTGAAGGAGATTGCACGATGGCAAGCAATAGAGACAAGAGCAAGTGCGCAAAGGATTAAAAAAATATATGAAATAGGCAAGCGCATGCAAAACAAGTGCTCACGCTAAGCTTCAAGTGTGTGACAACATACATAGGGGTGAGCAATTCCAAGTTCCTCATAAGTTCTGCTTGGAACTTGGAACCTACCCTCAAATATAGGTTTCTTATTTTTTGGCACTTGGAACTTGCCTATCGGAACTAAGAACTTGGAACTTACCCTGTCACAAGTTCTATGGTCGGTTCTAGGTACCAACAGATTTTTTTTTTTTTTTAATTTCATTTTTAGTTTTAAAAAATGGAAATAAACATAACAATAATAAACAAGCTTGTCATTCATCAAAGAGAATACAAAATGAAGAAAACTATCAACATAGGAAAAGGAATTCTTGACAAGGAATTCAACTAGATAAAAAAGAATACCGGCATTGATCGATTATCTTTCTTGACACGAAAAAGAAGAATTATGATCAAACGGAACAAAGAATCAATCAATGCATTTGAAGTTTTAGCGGACCCACTCTTTTTGGCTGTAAGGATGCCGGACAAAGTCACAGAGCCACGGCCATTCCAATTATTTGCCCCTTTCTTCTACACTGCAACATCATAATTCAGAAACAATCAAGCAGCAATAGACCAAGCCTTTTAACACTTTCTCTAGCATGACATGTATAAATTCATGGCTATTCTCATTTGTGTACATAATTCTCTTCCCCAGAATCATTTTTGATGACTCATTTCAACTTCATGATTGCTAATTTGTTGATGAGATGAATTAAACACAGATCTGAAGCTATGTAGCTCTCAAATCGATTAGCTTGAATTTGCCTGAATCATTTTCATGAAGTATGCCATCTGGAGACAGCGGGCGTTGGAGAGCAAGGAAAAGCCGAGCCTAATATCATCATATGAATAAGCCAAGTCCTGATAAGGACATGTTCCACAATAAAAATTCAGTCTCCAAGCAAGTGACTAATGCAAGAAAAAGTAGCCAATGAGAAAGAATTTAGCCATACCCATTGAAATCCAACAAGTGCACATGAGCAACCTAGCCATCCATACCCTTTACTACTCAAGAGCTACAAGAAAGGATAACAACCAATGTTAGGGTAATCAGATAACCAAAAACTTTGAAGACATCATGCAATTTGATGGTAGGAATGTAAGCTCTAGACCCCTACCAAGAGCAACAAAGCACCAATGAGATCTTGGGCACTATTAGGTCTAAAAACAAGTGTGCCCAAACCAAGTATCCTAATGAAAACAAGTGACTACGTCTTCCCTTGAATGGGCAAGTAAACGATTCATTTTTGCTGGTTTAACTTTCTCTACATCCCCCCCTCCCCCAGGAATGGGCAAGTAAACGATTCCACTACTAAATCCTATCAACACAAGCTTTGGATCCACAACGAGAAAATATGAAAAATCAAGAAATGCATATTCGACATTGAACCTAATAACACTAGTATGGACACCTAGAGGGGGTGAATAGGTGTTAAAGAAGTTTTTTACAAGACTTAACAACTTAATTCGACTTATAATAAACAGTAGATTGAAGATATAAAAGATTGTAAGCTGATATATAAGACTACGAGTTAAGTAAAGAGATTAGGGAAAGAGAATTGAAACACAAGGTTTATAGTGGTTCGGCTTAGACCAAGCCTACATCCACTCTCCCGCACTGACAGCCCACTGGCTAGATTCCACTAAGAACCATAAGAGATTATACAGTATCACGTCCTTGATTCCACAGTGTAGAGACTCTACTACACTTCTTGAAAGTCTCACAAGTATTTGATCTCTCTTTTGAGTACAGTTTAAGCTCAAAAAATTGTAACAGCAAAGAACTAAGAGTTTCACACTTTGGAATTTTTTTTTCATGCACTCCCTCGAATAACTTGAGCATCCTCCTTATATACTCCTTTATGTCATTATAACCGTTGGCACCCTCCAAAGGAGTTCTTCCAATCTTCCCATTGGACAGAATAAATTCGGAAGATCTCGAGTTATTTAAGGAATGTGATGATAGCCCACCAATCCTACCCACCTATATAATCAAGATCTAGGTCTCCATAAGTAGAACCTTCTAAGTATACTTCATCAATCAACAGATCTAAATATTCAAATTGATGTCAATAAGAATAATTGATCACAAGATGCTATTTCCAACCGTGAGATATTCTCCAACCGTACGAACCAAATCCTTAAAGATATACTTGTATCTGAATAAGTCTTCTTCATCGGATAAATCTTTTCTTCAATGGTCTAGAAACTATCAGTGAGGGCAGACTTTAAATCTTGAGTCTCGAGGTCTTCAGACTTTGACGATAGAGTCTACACATCTTCTAACTAGATTAATGAAAACGTTTTGTTAACTTCAAAACAAATAAAGAAGTTTTCTCCAACAATCTCCCCATTTTTTATGGTGACAAAACTTTTCCCGCAAATTTGGACATTTTGACCTATGAAACAACACTTAAGCAAACCAAGATTTCTTATAAAAATAATTAGAGATTAGGATAAGGATAGTAGCGATTCTGCAACCACAAAAAAACATGTTAGTCCTGTGAAAGCAACTATCGTTATCATAATCAATAACATAGCTTAAGTTACTTGCAAGCATCAACAGTCCAAACCAGTCCAAATCATAACCACGCCAAACAGAAGATAAGTCCAAACAAAAAGTCATCAAATCTGCATAAAATCTCTCCCGCTTTTTGTTAACAGCAAAAAGTGGAGAACACATGAAAAAGAGTTGGTTGAAAATGGAATCAAAATCATGGCTGTTTGGGAAGGCGAACAAGCTCGAATTCTCCCATAGAATGCACTGTCTTCTTAAGCCTTTCAAAACTCTACTTCAGTGACTGAAAATCTTTACCTTGCACAGTAGACTGTACTTAAATCTTCAAGGCGTTCAACTGGTCATGTAGAGACATTGAAGTGGCCTTAAAAGCATTCTTGAGATCCTGCATCTGATATCCCATAGCATATTGTTGTTTCCTATGTCCAAAAGAATCTCCAGCAGTCTTGAGAAGTTTGTTGTTTGAGCTGTTGCATCACTAGGACCAGCCAAGTCAATTCCAGGGATTTTGAGAATGGATGGAGTTTCAGCAGATTGTCCACCATGACTATCTTATAGGTAATGCGAGGCATACACATCCTTTAGGTCTGCTGCAGAACGACTTACATCACTAGCAAATAAAGGTGAAGAAATACATTTTGATCCAACGGCTCCACCTGTTTTGTTGCCTTCAGGTGGAGTAGGTAAGATTTCTTCTTGTTCAACTTCAGCTTCAGGGTGATGAGCGTCAACAATTCCAATTCCTCCCATCTCAGAATCACTAGATAAGGGAGACAGCCAAAGTTGGCTCAAAAGAGTCTTCTTGACCCTGATCTTGTTCTCCTTCTTCTTCCTCTTCCTCTTCTCTTCTTTCTTCCTCTGTCCTCCTCTATTCTTCATTTTCCTTCTCTTCTCTCTCTTTTTCTCCTTCTTCTAGCTATTCTCTTGTCTCATGAAAGTTGACAAAACTCTTTAAGTTTCTCAAAGCTGAAAGAGTCAGTTCATCCTCATTTTCTTCATCTTGCAAGATGAGAGTTCTTTTCTTCTTTACTGGAGCAACCATGGGCTCCTTGCATTTTCTTTTCACTGCAATAGAGTCTTGTTTTGCTTTGATGGGAGACTTCTCCTTCATACGCTCCAACACCTTGTTCAGTTCTTTCAAGTGCATCTTTGTGACCATTTTGAAACCAATCACCATTGGAGAGATGGTTGTCAAACATAATGGTGCAGAAATGTGAATTTTAAAGTAAAGAGACGCATGATAAGAGCAAAATAAGGGAGTTGTCCCTTATCTTTCACCATAGTTCGGTACATATGAAACAAGATGGTGTGAGTTAGAGAGAATTTAAATCCAGTATTGATGGCACACATCAATTTCGCTTCAAATCAAGAGACATCAATCTTAGATGTCAACTTGGGACGAATGCAGTTGATCACAATCTTGTGCAGCAAAATGTTAGAGACACTCATCCTTGAGTATGAAATCTTGCCTTCAACATCCCTATCTTTCACCAACAACAGAGTAGCATGAGCAATAGACACATTAATTGGTTGGAAACTCGTTCTTTCCACCCAAATTATGTCAACCAATGTGTCCGTATCCACCAAAAATTCATTGTCCTTCACTTTGAAAGTAAAACTGTTTGCATTCAAGAAAGATAAGTTCAAGTAAAAGTATGTAGTAAGCTTTGGATAAGCAACAGTGGATTCTAACAAAAGCGTTCCAATTGCAATAGAGTAAACTTCTCTCGCAGATTGACCTTTATCGAATCAAGGGAATCAAAGTCAACAGTCCTAGGGTTTATAACCCCTCTCTTCATTAGGTTCGAATAAACCTTTTTTGTGATTCTTTGATCTAAACAAATTGGAACCATCAGCAATATTTGCAGCCACTCTTGTTCTAGGTTGAAAATGAGTAAACATCCATTCATCGTTGTCCAGAACTTGTGGTTGATTTATAGTGCCATAGAATGGGTCACTTGGGAAATTCGCAAAAGTTCTTTCAGCCGTTCCTTTCTCTACAACTCCTAACCTTTCCAACTCCCGCAAGAACATGGTTTCATTCTTGTATCATCTATCTCTTAAAAATTCATTAATTAAAGACATCGGCGTTCCTCCTTTCTTCAAATTAGAGTAAAGTTTGAAAACAACCTTGGGAGTTAGCGTTCTTACAGGTTCAGCCTCCTCTATAACTTCATCGTCTGGTTGAGTCAGTGGAGAAGGTTGACATTGCTGAGAAGGTTGTTGCTGACTCGGACCCAGTGGTGGAGATGAATCTTCTTCCTCGGTCAAGTCAAAATGCGTAGGAGCCTCGGGCATATGTTGTGGTCCCCTGCTTGCAATTCTTGAAGACTTTATTGAAGACATTGTCACTTTAAGGGAGGAATTCACCAACTTGCTCAAAAAAGGTGAAACATTTTGGACAGATCGAGAGTGAAAGTGAAAGCAAATAGGAGTTCTGTATTCTAGAGTTTCAGTGTAAAAACAAAGAAGACAAATCTCGACAGTATATAAAGCAAGTGAAGCGAGATAAATGAAACGTCGTAAAAGGAAAAAATAAAAATACCTTTTTAAAAATAATAACTTCCCTTTATGAAAATAACTGTCTTTTCAAAATTGATAACTGCCTTTTTGAAAAAAAAAAACTTGGAAAGATAATTTCAATCGATTAGCCATTAATAAGTAACCGTACCTTTTAAAGTTTAAAATACTGGAATAGAACTTACAGTCGTAACTCTTGGTCTTCTGAGTCTGAACACCTTTAGACTTTACCTTTGAGTTTTAAGCACATCTAGACTTTATTGAGTAAGAGATATGATGTTCAGTTTGATGCGAATAGACTCGAATAGACTTTTCTCCAAAGGCTTTGTAAATATATCCACTAGTTTATTCTTTGAATCAATGAATTGAATCATAACTTCTCAATTTTGAACATGATATCTAATAAAGTGATGTCGAATTTCTATATACTTTGCTCTTGAATGAAGAATTAGATTCTTTGTGAGGTTAATTGCACTAGTGTTGTCACATTTGATTTCGGTGCAAGAGTCTTTGATTCCAAGAGCCACATACTCTGCTTCCGCTGTTGAAAGAGCTATAGTGCTTTGCTTCCTTGAGAACCAAGATACTATCATGTTTCCCAGCAATTAGCATGTACTAGATGTACTCTTTCTATCAACTCTGCAACCTGCTAAATCTGTGTCTAAATATCCAAGGAGAGTATGTATTTAATGATGTGTTTTGTGGTGCTTAGATGAGACTCTTTTGGATCAGATTGAAATCTAGCATAAATGCAAACACTAAACAAAATGTCAGGTCTAGAATCAGTTTGATAAAGAAATGAACCAATAATACTCCTGTAAAGTTTCTAGTCAACTTTCTTTCCTCCTTCATCTTTATCCAACTTCGAAGAACTAGACATTAGTATCTCAGTCTTTTTGCAATTTTTCAATCCGAACTTTTTAACAAGTTCTTTCGCATATTTTTCTTGGTGAATGAAAATTCCTCCTTCAATTGTTTTACTTATAATCCAAGAAAGAAGGATAATTCACCATTCATGCTCATCTCAAATTCATCTTACATAGACTTAGAAAACTTCTTGCACAGGTTTTCGTTAGGCGATCTAAATATAATATCAACATAAATTTAAACAAGTAGAAAGTTTTTACCTTCTATTTTAATAAATAAGGTGGTATCCACTTTTCCTTTGACAAAACCATTTTGCATTAAAAACTTACTTAACCTATCGTACCAAGCTCGAGGTGCTTGTTTTAAGCCATAGAGAACCTTTTTCAGTCTAAATACTAAGTCGGGTCTCTTTAGATCTTCAAATCCAAGAGGTTGTTCCACATAGACTTCTTCTTGAATAAATCCATTTAGGAATGAACTCTTGACATCAATTTGGAATAACCTGAAATTTTTATAACATGCAAAAGCAAGTAATAATCTAATTGCTTCTAACCTGGCTACTAGTGCGTATATTTCATCATAATCTATCCCTTCTTCTTGCATATATCATTTGGCCACGAGTCTTGCTTTATTCCTAATCACTTTTCCTTTTTCGTCCAACTTATTCCTGAAAACCCATTTAGCTCCAATAATGGATTGACCTTTTGGTTTAGGAGTTACTCACATACATCGTTAATGCTAAACTATTTAAGTTCTTCTAGCATTGCTTTAATCCAACTTTCATCAGCTAAAGCTTATTCTATGCTTTTGGATTCTATTTTATAAATAAGTCCTACGGCGCTAGATTCTTCTTGCCTTTTGGATTTGGTGCGAATCCCTTCATCAATATCACCAATTATGAGTTATTTGGGATGACTAGATTTGTTCTTCCAATTGCTTGATGGTCTGACAAGAAGATGTTCTTCTACTTCACTTGATTCTTCAACTTCCTTTTGCTAATTTTTAGAGGTCTGAGTTGCTTTAGGGGAGGTAGACTTTGTAGAGTTTGAAGCAGATTCAAATTATTCAGGATGAATCTAAATCAGTTGATTCTGCAAGAAGTCTTGGAATTCGACATTCGTAGATTCTTCCACAGATTGAGTCTTTTTGTTGAATACTTTATAAGCTTTGTCGGTGGTTAAATATCACGGGAAGATTCCTTCATCTGATTTCTCTTCAAACTTACCAGTTCGATCATTTGTATTTTTCAAAACAAAACATTTGCAACCAAATACATGAAAGTAAGAAACAATTGGTTTATTTCCTTTGAATAACTCATAAGGAGTTTTCTTCATAATAGGCCTTAAAAAGACTCTATTAATAATATAACATGCTGTAGAAACTGCTTCAGCCCAAAAATTAGAGGAAATACTACTTTCTATTAAAAGAGTTCTTACCATCTCTTGCAAAGATCTATTTTTACTTTCCAACACTTCATTATGTTCTGGAGTGTATGGAGAGAAGAAAACATGTTGAAAACCTGATTCATCAAAAAAATTGCAAAGTCTTGATTTTCAAACTCACCTCCATGGTCTGTCCGTATGCTTAAAATAGCATATCCTTTCTCGTTTTGAACTTTCTTAGCAAACTTTGAGAAGTAAGAAAATGATTCAAACTTACTTACCAAAAAGTAAACTCAAGTGAATCGTGAGTAATCATCCACGATTACTAGACAATATCTCTTTCCGCCTATGCTTTTAGTTCTCGTTGGCCCAAAGAGATCCATATGTAGAAGTTGCAAAACACGATTAGTAGAAACCTGATTTAATGGTTTAAAAGAACTTTTAACATGTTTTTCCAATACACATGGTATGCATAAGTCAGATTGTTGAAACTTCAGGTTGGGCAGTCCTCGAACGAGATTCTTAAAAGAGATCTTGGCAATCTGCTTCATATTGACATGGCCAAGCTTTCAATGCCAAAGAATTGCTTCATCTTAAATTGAAATTAGACATTGAGACTTCTCTGGTTTTATATCCAGAAGATAAATGTTTCCTTGTCTTCGTCCTAGTGAAAGATTGTGAAAGATCTTTACTAGTTCCTGAACATATTTCTTCTTAAAAATTGATCTTGAATCCAATGTCGCATAATTGGCCGATGCTAAGCAAATTATAATTGAGTCCTTCCACTAAGGAAACATTGGTGATTATGAGACTTCCAATTTTTACAGTTCTACATCCAACAATTCTTGCTTTGTTGTTTCCGCCAAAGGAGACTTTTCCACCATTTACTTGCATAAGTTTTATAAAACAGACGAATCTCTAGTCATATGCCTTGAACAACCACTATCTAAATACTATTTAACATTTTTCTTGATAGTGACCTGCAATTAAAAAAGAAACTCAAGCTTTATTTGGTACCCACATTTTCTTTGGTTCAAAGGAGTTAGTGCAATACGCAGGCTTTGCCCATTCCTTCCTAACAGGTCTCCAAAACCATAGGACATTCTTTCTTAAAGTGTTCTAAGCTGTTACACTTAGAACATTTGAAAGCACTTTGCCCAATAGATTTTACAAAAACTTTATGAAAATGATTTTTGTAAAAAGTTTTTGTAGGCCTTTGTTTGATTATTTCTTTTACTTTTGGAAAATCAATTAGAGGAATAGTTTCAGAAGTCATTCCCAAGCCTGATATGTTAAAGTAGGGTCTTTGTACTGAAAGAATCTTTTCCAATATTTCAGATCCTATTGAAAACCTTCTTGAAATATTTGAAATATTATTTTCAAAAATGTATTTTCTTTTGAAAGAGAGTCTGCATTTTCTTTTAAAATAACAAAACTTTTATCTAAATTTTCAAACTTTTCTTTCCAAAAAATTTCATGTTGCTTCAGTGTAGAATTCTTCATTTTTAGCTCGAAAATCCTCTTGAGAGAGGTTTTGAGACTAAAACATAGTTCATCAATGTATTTCGAGACTTTAGTAGGGACTTTTAAATTACTTACCTCGATTTCACTATCTGAGTCTGAGTCTGTATCTATTTCGGAGTCTGAGTCTGATTATGATTTTGCCATTAGACAAATATTGGCATAATCTTCATCATGTTCTTCGCATTCAATATCACTCCATGTCTCTGCCTTGAGAGCCTTCCTATATTTCTCAGCTTTTCCTTTCTTTTTCTTCAACATAGGACAATTGGATCTAATGTGTCCCTTTTTTTTGCATTCAAAACAAATCACATCTTTATTGGATTCATCATCCTCAATTGATTTGTTTTGAAACTTTTGAGTGCTTTGTTTCTTCCAATTGAATCTTCTTCCCTTTTTGTTCAATTTCCTGAACCTCTTTATCATAAGAGCAAACTCTTCATCATCCATATCATATTCAGAGTTTGTAACATCAGAATCATCGTTAAATCTCAAAGCAATTGACTTCTTACCTTTGGGATCTTCTTCTTCATTGATTTGCTCCACTTCATAGGACTAAATTGTGCCAACCAATTCGTCTACAAAAAGTAGCATGATCCTTTGTGTTTCCCTTATCAAAGCTTTTAAGTGATTCCAGTCTTTGGAGAGTCCACACGGCAACTTGTTAACCTTCATGAGTCTTGAGATTAATTGTTCCTGATACTCTAGACCATTTACAATTTATGCAAAATGACTAAACATGTCAGTAATAGATTCTCCTAGCTTCATCTTGAAGGCTTCATACTGCCCGAGTAGGATATTGATCATTGTTTCTTTCACTCGATCAGTTCCTTCATAGGTAATGTGCAACCTATCCTAGACTTCTTTGGCTATTTCACAAGAATATATTATGTTATACTTAGTAGGAGATAATGCACAATATAATGAGTAAATTGCTTTAGCATCAAGAGCTTGTCTCTTGGTTATTTCTTCTTGAGTCATCTAGCTAACGTCTGCAACTTCTTTTCCCCTTTCTGAAATTGATGTAGCCTTAGGAATAATTCATTTTTCTACCACATCCCATTCTAGAGGATCTTTCGATCTTAGAAATGCCTTCATCTTGTTTTTCCATATGTTGTATTTATTTCCATCGAAATAAGGCGATTTGGTGTTGCTTTGGCCTTCAATCAAACCTAGAGCCAACATACTAGCCATAGATTTTTAACTCAGAAGTAAAAACACTTCAATTAATTGAGTACACGAGCTCTGATACCAATTGATAACACTAGTATGGACACCTAGAATGGGGTGAATAAATGTTAAAGAATTTTTACAAGACTTAACAACTTAATTCGACTTATAATAAAACAGTATATTGAAGATATAAAAGATTGTAAGCTAATATATAAGACTACGAATTAAGTAAAGAGATTAAGGAAAGAAAATTGAAACACAAGGTTTATAGTGGTTTGGTTTAGACTAAGCCAAAGTCCACTCTCCCGCACGGATAGCCCACTGGCTGAATTCCAATAAAAACCAAAAGAGATTATACAGTATCACGTCCTTGATTCCACAGTGTAGAGACTCTACTACACTTCCTCAATGTCTCACAAGTATTTGATCTCTCTTTTGAGTACAGTTTAAGCTCGAAAAATTGTAACAGCAAAGAACTAAGAGTTTCAGACTTTGAAATTTTTCTTTCATGCACTCTCTCGAATAACTTGAGCGTCCTCCTTATATACTCCTCCATGCCATCATAACCGTTGGCACCTTCCAAAGGAGTTTTTCCAATATTCTTGTTGGACAGAATCAATTTGGAAGATCTTGAGTTATTTAAGGAATGTGATAATAGCCCACCAATCTTACTCGCCCATACAATCAAGATCTAGGTTTCCATAAGTAAAACCTTCCAAGTATACTCCGCCAATCAACAGATCTAAATATTCAAATTGATTTCAATAAGAATAATTGATCACGAGATGCTATCTCCAGCCGTGAGATTTTCTCCAACCGTATGAACCAAATCCTTAAAGATATACTTGTATCCAGATAAGTCTTCTTCATCGGATAAATCTTTTCTTCGACAGTCTGGAAACTATTAGTGATGACAGACTTTAAATCTTGAGTCTGAAGGTCTTCAGAATTTGACGATAGAGTCTGCAAGTCTTCAGACTAGACTGATAGAAATGTTTTGTCAACTTCGAAACAGATAAGGAAGTTTTCTCCAACAGAATCAACATCATTTATCATCTAGGCGTAGACATTATCCCTAATATTTCCCTGTTCCTTCTTTGCTTGCCCAACCTTCATAATATTCTCTAGAGCTTCTAAGCAAATAGTTACAAATTTGCAATCCTTGGATCAAGGCAAACAAGCATGACACTCCAACTCTTCTGCTTCCAATGCAAATGCCTCCATTAAAGCACTCACAGTCCGAGTTGACAAAAGGCAAATTGGAACCTACTTTAAGGTCCAATGCACATGTCAGAAGTTCCTCTCCACAAAAGTCACCATCTTTAAGGAATCCTCTGTTATAAAATCCACTCCTCCCACCATTGATGGTTGCGCTTTCCAGTCGTCCACATACAATGAACATCATCTCATTGACAGGGTCCCCTTCCCTCATTATGTATGTACTTGGATCAAGGCACATGAGGATGACACTCCTACATCTCAGAAATCAACCAAATAAAGCAACTAAAATGTTAGATTAAATATAACAATGAAGAGCAGAAATGACAAGAGATTAGACTTGCATTGATGCTTTAGGAGGTGAATTTCTTCGATGTCAAGGGCGGCGAGCGGTATCAAGGGACATCAGGCGGCATCAAGGGGGCGATAGGTGTCGAGCGGGCATCGAGGAGGCCAATAGGCATCGAGCGAGCATCAAGGGGGCCGAGCGGTGTCAAGCGGGCATTGAGCACAGTCGAGGGGGGAGGGAATGGCGTTGAGAGTGGCGAGCAGCATCAAGTCGTTGAGAAGAGAGAGCTAAGTCAACATCAAGGGAGTTGGGACACTACAGTGCACACTAGAATGGACAGAGAGAAGAGAGTGAACAAATGAATTCTGAAACAAAGGGGAGTTGCAAGAAGAGGGAAAAGGAAGAAACATAAGGGGGAAGAAAAAAATTGAAAACCAATTAGGGTTTTTCCAATTCCAGTTCTACCAGGGAACTGCGCTCACCCCTAAACATACGTCCTCATCAAGTGTTAAGCATGTGCATTGCACACACCCGTGCAAACCCTTGTTTTGCCCTTAGCGCGTGATTTTCCTGTTTGCCACCCCTTGCCTCATGAATCTCCGGTTTTGCCAACACTTTGCTAAAATTACAATTTTCCCTTTGGCCATGTTATTTTCTATTTTGCCTCTACATGCAATTTGGTAAATGTTTTATGCATGTAGTTCAATGTCTAGTGATCCATATATAATTTTGTTGGACATAGATTGTGATTAATCATATCTATATATTTAATTTTTTTACCAAAATTTTTATTATTTTGATATCATTTATTAGGATGAAATAACATATTATTTCTCTTAATTTACCCACAGGGATTATGAAAATGAAATATAATGTGATAGTTTCATCAGAAAGAAATCATGAATCTATTTAAATTAGAAACTTGCCCACATACAATTTTTAATATTTTATGCTTTATATCATGTGACATGTTTTACATTGCTAAAACATGATTTATGTAAATTTTGTTTCAAATTTTAGTGACATTTTCAAGTTAAATAGTGACAACTATAAAGTTTAGTAGAAATTAATTCTTCTTCAATTGTGGTGCATGGACATTGCCGGTACTCTAGCTGAAGTTGCTTTTTATGAACAATGGGAGTGGTCCAACCACCTTAAAGTGATGTTCATAAGGACTAAACTTTATACTAGTATTCTCGATTCGGTGACTCAGCATAACAATGCTAGAGTATTGCCATAGGCAAGTCTTTAGAAAAAGTGCATACCATGACCCTAATTATAAAGTATTCACGTTGAAGCTCACCAATATAGAGGTACGCGTGAGCATATCATGAATATGATGGACATTGTGGCTCAACTGAAAAACCTTGAGGTTAAAATATTTGAATTATTTCTTGTGTATTACATTCTGAATATTTTCCTATAATAATATGCATCTTTCAAGATATCTAATAACATGCATTAGCATGAATGGTTAATTGATGAACTCGTAACCAAGTATGTTCAAGAGGAAGAAATATTGCTTGTGAAATTGGGAGAAAGTGTTCATCTGATAATACAAGGAAAGAATAAAGGGCAAAGCAAGTAGAAAGGAAATGGTAAAATACCTTCCCAAGCTAAAATTAAGAAGGAATCAAAATGCTTATTTTGTAAAAAGAAAGGCATATCAAGAAGGATTGTGTCAGATTTAAGGCCTGGCTTGAGGATAAAGATAATCCAATTTTATATGTTTGTTATGAATTTGATATGGTTGATGTAAGTCACAACACTTTGTGAATTTATTCTAGATCTATGATCCATATTTAGAATTCCTTTGAGGTTTTGAAAACAACAAGAAACTAATGGGAAGTGAACAATGCATATATTTTAGAAGCAAGATGTGTTCACATGTGAAAGCTATTGGAACATGCATAGTTCTCCATAGTGGTTTTGTTTTGAATTGGGAAATGACCTTTTACATTATTAGTTTCTCTAAAAAATTGATTTTAGTTTCAAGAGTTGTACCATAGAGTTATCCCTTTAACATTTTAGATTCAAACTTTAGTTTATTATTACAATCAGAAATTGTTGGGAATGGTATTCTGTCTTATGTTCTTTTTCCAATTAATTTACAAGATGATGCCTTCTATAATACAATATACATTCATGATAACGTTGGTATAAAATGCATTGTGAATGAAGATTTCTTTATGTTGTAGCATCGAGATTAAAACATATCTCCATAGATAGAATTAAGCAATTAGCAAATGATTAAGTAGTTAGTACTTTAGATTTTACTGATTATGACACTTATGTGGATTGCATAAAGGAAAAACAAACCAACAAGTTTAAAAAAAAAAAGGTATCGAGAGGAATACATAAATATTAAAAATCATACATATAGATATTTGTAGTCTAAATATAGACTTGTATAGTCAAAAGTATTTAATCTCTTTCATATATGATTACTCACGTTTTGTGTATCTCTATATACTTCATAATAGGCACAAATCATTAGATGCCTTTATTTAAGACCGAAGTAGAGAGATAATGTAGTAAGTAAAATCATGTCGTGAGATCAAATAGAGATGGAAAATACTATGGTAGATATACTAAAGGTGGACAAGCATCTAGTCCATTTGTGAAGTTTCTTGAAGAGCATGGACTAATGGCTCAATACACTATGCCTAGTTCTTTGGACTAAAATGGCGTGACAAAAAGAAGAAATTGAATTTTATTGGACTTCCAAAGCCCTTGTGAGCTAAAACTCTTAAGATAGCAATGTACTTATTGAGCCGAGTGCCAACCAAAGCTGCTCCAAGATGCCTTTTGAGTATTTCAAATGTTGGAAATTGAGTTTGCATATGTACGCATTTGGGAATGCCCATTTGAAGTAAGAGTTTACAATCCATTGGAAAAGAAGCTAAACCATAAGACTATAAATGGGTATTTCATTGGACATATCGAAAAGTCCAAAGGATACAGATTTTATTGTCAATTTCACACTTATAAGATTGTGGAATCAAGAAACACTATTTTTTTTCAAAATGACTTGTTTAGTGGGAGCGATCAATTTAATTGTTTAGTAATTACTAGAAATTGTTGAACAAACAATTGAACAACACGCTTCTCAAGAGAATGTTGATGCACTATTAAGACGATATGCTAAAATGAAGAAATTAGCAAGTCATAGTAATTATGTTGTATATCTACAAAATCTAACTATAATATTGTCACAACCATACCTTGGGTGAAACACCGAGGAGTTTGGCTAATGTAATATTAAGCTTAAGCTTAAATTAAGCTCTCCCAAACCCATACCAATTTGCGACTTAGCTTTTAAGTTATAACATGCAAATGATTCTCAATTAGAAGTTGCCACTAATTTATTTTTAGTAGGTCGTGAGAAACCCAAGTGAAATATCGAGAGATATATGTTACTTATATGAACCAAAAATTATGAATTCGAGGAATTGGTTATGCTAGATTACTCTAATGCCCTTTTGATATTTTTTTCTCTTTTATTTCAACAAAAGTTGGCCAAGCAACTTGGAATCATTTTAACCAATCCACTAGCAAGTGAGGTGATCATGTTGGGTACGTAGACATTAAATAAACACTAACTAAAAAGCATTCAAACTGTGACGTCCTAAAATTCGAGCCCTTTAAGGGATGGATGAACGTGAATTTCGTCAATGTATTGTTGGATGATCTCACTCGGAATTGATCACTCCTGAGATATTGATCTTGAGGGGAAAGACTAATGAGGATAGAACTCGTGCGACTAAAGAACTTGACCTAGGAAAATGACTTGAACGTGAGACTTACGTGAGGACGATCTTATAAATAGGTAGGCCGATTTTAGGGACGACTAGAAGTCGATTCACGAACATAACATAATGGGATGACGGGTGATTCCGTTTACTGTTATCGAGCCCGCGAACGACCCTATGTCGATTCTCGGTAATCATGTACTTTGAAATAAGAATCTATCATCCGCAATTTCATGTGGTCAATGACGTCCATGTGTTGAAATGTCTTGAATGTGGTTTGGCACAAGTCGATTATGCGTGAATCCTCAAAGCTGCCTGTCAATTTGAGTTGTGCCAAAATGGCATTCGGGTGAAATTGACATGGCATGAGAATCCAAGATTGGACTTCAATTTTCATGAACGTCCGGGGTGGACTTTCGGAACAATGCTACTTCAACAGTTGACAATGCCAATTAAGCCAAGTATTTGGAAAAAAAAAAATTTACGGACCGAGGAAACAAGCGTATGAGGACGTGGGCCGGGCAAGGCTAGTGTGGGCCTCATGCCCAAGGTGGGATAGCTACCATGGCAAACTCGAGATAAGCAAGTGAGCCCGTTTGACCCAACCGACCAATTTACCCTTCCGCACCCATTATCTAAGGTGGGAAAGCCACCATGGTTTGTTTTCCGCTTACGCATAATGAAAGATTAAAAAGAATGGTCGTCGACAAGTCCTAGGACGTCGCTTTCTATCGACCAAGGGAAGGGGTTGTTGCGCGCTCGGAGTTCGAGGTGTGACAACCCCGCCGAAGTGGTATCAAAGCTGGTTAGTGTCTGGAGTGATAAGGTGCGATGGGTTAGGGGATAGTTAGTAGAAAAGACATTTCCATTATGCTAACACTTGTGATTAACTGATTGATTGTTTTGCATAGGTCGCTCAGATTTCTAATTATGTATTACAATTGGAAAGCAAATTTCTATAAAGATCCTGCATTATGAGTGATCCGTAGCAAAGGACTCCTTGGAAGATGAATGTTGTGTTAGTCGCTCGAGGTTGGACGCCAACTAGAGTTGGTACTCGAGGTAGAGTGCCGACTCAGGCTAGCATGAGAGAGAGAGTACCGTCGTAGGTTGGTACTAGTATAGTAGCACTCGGAGATCCTAAAATAGACGGGATTGTGCAAGTGCTAGAGGCCCTTGGGAATTCGATGGGGCAGTAGGCCCAGAATCAATCCGCTACTACAACCGCCGCTACTGCTGCCGCCAATGCCGCTGCCGCTGCCGCACCTGCGGTTCCACCTAGGAATGTGATCGGGGAGTGACCAATGCATAAGCTGGTAGAACAATTCCTAAACCGAAACCACCGAGGTTCATTGATTAGGCGATCCTAAGGTTGCAACCCTCTAGATCCAAAAATTAGAGAATGCCTTCGCACTGCTAAGTGCTCAGAGGAAGACAAGGTGGTCCTTGCAGTCTACCAGTTGCAGGGAAATGCAAGCACCTGGTGGGGGGCCGCCAGAGGAAGAGTGTTTCCTGAAGGCGTGGTTCCGGTGTGGAACACCTTTGTTGAAGTCTTTAATGGAAAGTACTTCTCTGATTGCGCCAGAGAATAAAAGATGGCAGAGTTTCACCGTCTTCGTCAGAGTCTTATGTCTGTGGATCAGTATGAGGCAAAATTCGTCGAGCTATCCTAGTACGCCCCCAGACTGATTGAGGATCCAGTAGATAGAGTAAGGAGATTCCAAGATGGATTAAGATTGGAGCTAAAGGATCTGCTGGTGCCGTTTAATCTGAAGGATTACAATGATCTATATGAGAGGGCACAGCTGATTGAGAGGAACCTTAATAAGCGAGCCGCTGCATCTAAGTCACGGTTCGGGTCCAGCAGAGATGGTAATTGATTTGTGAAGAAGTCGATGACTGGAGGAGAGCATTCCATTCCACCTAACCAAAAGGGTGGCATTGGAAAGTTGACACCCAACCTGAACGGCATGTGCTAAATTTGTAAAAGGAAGCATGGACTAACCTCGTGTCTTGGTAGAACGGAGCGTGTTACGGATGTAACCAACACGAGCACCAGGTGAAGGACTATCCACACAAGTTCAGGGGAGCACAAGCACCACTATTGTAGATAAGGCACTACTAGGATGACGAAGAGACAGGAATGAACCGAGTTATGCATCGATCAAGGGAAGAATGTTTCGAGAAAAATTTATCAGAGTAGAGCAGCAGAAATATAGTTAAGCTTGTAGAACTTCGGTTTATTAAAATGAAGTTGTAAAAAGAAGAATCACTAGTTAGAGTGGTACTTGACTATTTTTGCCTATCTATAACTTTGATGTCGTATATAAAAAGGGTTGACTCAAGGAACACCTTGTGGTAATGGATTGTTGTTATGTAGCAATCCAGTTTAACCCATTAGCGTGTGGAAGTTTTGAGTTTATTGTTAATAAAATTCTAAACGCAAGTGCACATGTCAAACAAGTAATATAATAATGAAAAATTCGTCCCACGAAGATCGATGATTAATAAACCAATTAAATACTAAAATAGACTAATTCTAAAATTTATCTAACATATCAAAATATAATTAAAAATAAATTAAAAATGAAATTTGTGGACTAAATGCAGTAAATCGATCGATAAATATGTTAGAGCATCCGATTTCACCATAACCACTAGATATGAATTTCAGATTGTTGTGAATACAAGAACGATATCAAACATGTGATAGCGGAATTTCCTAATCTATTTACTATCCTATCTCTAGGTATAGCAAACATACTTAGCTTATTAATCCACTATATCTATATGTGAATTAAAATAAACATAAATGCATTAAAAATTATGAATATTCCCGGTTTACAATAAGTCTTTTGGATCACCTCATCACCGAAAGCTACACAAATAACGTGGTAAATCTCTATCCAAGTTTAATTCATGGTTATATATTATAATGAGCAATTGCATATTATCACTTCTCAGTCTCAAACATGCACATCAAATCATTCAAGTGGTGGTCAGTCACTCATAAACATTAAACACAATAATATATAACTCACATGAATGAAATCAATTGTAAAACATAAAAATCATGAAATTCACATCATCATGGTTAGGCTACATCATAGCCCTAACAAAAGAAAATTAGAACATAGTAGAAGAAAAAATAAAAATATAGATCAAATCCAGCATCTTGAATCAAAGGACAAGAATTCAGTCACCACTTTTGTCTTCTCGTCAAAATACTTGAAAAACTTTCAGAAGAATGAAAAACGATCTCACAAAAAAAAAAAAACCCTAGCTTCTCTCTCATGTTCTCCTATTTATAGGATATATCCAAAATATCTATCTCCCAACGCTTGCAGATAACATTAGGGAACAAAATCAAGAATTTCCTTATTTGATATCCATCTTCCACTGCTGCTTTTATTTGAATTCCTGATAGTTGCCATTATTTTCCTTATCATCTCCATATCTCATTATTCTACATAAACAAGGAAAATTCAAATAATCAGAACGAAATCCAAATATTTTCTCATAGATATTGCATTAATTATTGCCTAAAATAGGTAAAATAACTCTATTTTTATAGAGTACTCATTTATCGAAAATCAAGAAGGACCCTCATTTATTTTAATGTCATCACTTAAGGCAACTGTCATTTAATGTCATCATTGGATGTGGGTTGCCAAGGTTAGGCAACTGTAGAGGATACGACAGTTGAGGAGCTGAAAATGGAGAGCATCATCGTGGTATAGAAGTTTTCCGACGCGTTTCTTGAGGAATCATCCGGTTTGCCCCTAGAAAGGAAGATTGAGTTCGTGACAGTGTTTATTGATTACATCCTAGTGTACTCTAGAAGTCTAGAGGAGCATGAAAGACATTTAAGGATAGTGCTTCAGATCTTGCGAGAACATGAACTGTACGTTAAATTTAGTGAGTGCGAGTTTTGGCTAACTCGTGTAGCTTTCCTAGGTCACGTGATTTCTGGTGAAGGGATTCCATGGACCGACCAAGATTGAAGCCATAATCAATTGGCCAAGATTGACAATAGTGACAGAGATCAGAAGTTTCTTGGGGTTGGCAGATTATTACTGACGGTTTGTGGAAAGATTTTCAACAATAGCTATGCCTCTGACTAGATTGTTGAAGAAGGCAGAGAAGTTCGTATGGACAAATAAACAGTGAAGGCCATTGGAGTTCCAAGTTGGTGAACACATATTCCTCAAAGTGTCGCCCATAAGGGGTACTTTGCACTTCGGCAAGAAAGGGAAGCTAATCCGAGGTATGTCGGTCCCTTTGAAATTTTTGGAGCAAATTGAGACTTTGGCATATCTTCTTGCATTGCCGCCGAAACTTGCACAAGTGCATCCATATTGAGAAAGTATGAACCGGATCCGACTCATGTATTGAACTTTGAAGAACTAGACGTAGACGACATGATGTTATACGTGGAGAGGCCGATATGATTAGAGGATTGTAAAGAGCAAATGCTTCAAAACAAGACTATCACCTTAGTTAAGGTGATCTGGCAACATCACAGGATAGAGGGAGCTACATGGAAAAGTGAGGAAGCAATGAAGCAACAGTACCCCCGTCTTTTTGAGGATTTACCAATAATTGCAAATTTCGAGGACGAAATTTTGTAGGGGGGAAGAATTGTGACGTCCTGAAATTCGAGCCCTTTGAGGGATGGATGAACGTGAATTTTGTCAATGCATTGTTGGATGATCTCACTCGGAATTGATCACTCTCGATATACTAACCTTGAGGGGAAAGGCTAATGAAGACAGAACTTGTGCGACTAAAGAACTTGACTTAGGAAAACAACTTGACCATGAGACTTGCGTGAGGACGATCTTATAGATAGGCAGGTCAATTTCAGGGACAACTAGAAGTTGATTCACGAACAGAACATAATGGGATGATGGGTGATTCCGTTTACTATTATCGAGCCCACGAATGACCCTATGTCGATTCTCAGTAATCGTGTACTTTGAAATAAAAATCTATCCTTCGCAATTTCAAGTAGTCAAGAAAGTCCATGTGTCCAGATGTCTTGAATGTGGTTTGGCACAAGTTGGTTACGCGTGAATCCTCGAAGCCGCCTATCAGTTTGAGTTGCACCAAAATGGCATTTGGGCAAAATTGACATGACATGAGAATCCAAGATTGGACTTCGAATTTTCGAGAACATCCGGGATGGACTTTCGGATGATGCTATTTCAATAGTCGACAATGCTAGTTAAGCCGAGTATTTGTGTGACAGCCTAAATTTTCAGATTTCGTTTTTGATTAAATAAATCGGGCCTTTCATCGACACACTGATAGTGCTACTCCCTAAGCTGATCACTCACGAGATAGCTGAACTATTTGGGGAGACAATTAAGGAATCTAAATGCAATGGACTTGAGAATTCAACCAGGAATCGACTACTCGATCGTGTTGGTCTGCAAGGGTCATTACGACACTGTCAGAATCGATCAGAGATCAAAAATAGGTCGATTTGATCGAGATATATGATCAGAGTGTGGGTGATTCCACCTGATTGCAAAATTCTCATCGATCGGCACTAAATTGATTTTCTGACGTTTTTGGTACCCTGTGTCTGTAATTGAAACCTTGAGATTTTCACGACAACCAAGAGTCGTCAATGTGTCGAAGATGTACATTATGACTCGAGATAAATCGATCATGGGTCAATTGCACCAAAAATTCCTAAAAGTTACCCAGTAAACTAGGTCACGCTAAAAGCGCACCGGATTGAAAATAACTATGAATTTGAACCCGATTTCATAAATTGAAAGTTTTATGGTGTCACGAGCTATTGAGGAACATCGACTCATCCTCTGAAGATTTTTCAGAGATTCCGGGATTTTTGCGGAAAATCGGTTCGGACATTGCGTAAAATTAGTGAAAATTCAAATGGGCTAAATTGATGGAAATTGAGACTTCTAAACTCAGCTTGTGAGTGTCTAGAATTTATAGAAAATTGTTCGGGATTTTTCTTCATCAAAATTGGACCTCAATTTGGGAAATTGAGTGAGGAAATTGAAGACTAAAAATAGAAATTCGGAGCTTTATGAGGGGCAGCAATTTTGGGCTTCAAAATTTGTTAATTTAGAGAAATTATAAGTGGGAAAGTATTAGGGGACATGAAGTTAATGCAAGGGATAGTGTTTGTAGACTTTTAAGCTTGTTCCAATCCTTTGGTTGAAGAAAACTAGCTGGTTCTTGTCGCTATCCTCCCCCTCCTTCGGCAAGCCTTGCCAGCTGCATCCCCATCTCACCGCCTTAATCTCTCTCTCTCTCTTTCCTCGAATATGCGAACAGCTCCTTCAACTTTGTTTCACTTTCATTTTCCTTCATTTATCTTTCCTTTCCCCCTTCAAAATCACCAATGCTTGCCCATCTCTCACACCGAACAACCCCACTCAAGGAGTCAACACCAGCATCCAGCAAAGGCGGTTTGTTGACCCCATCTTCACCAAACAATCCAGCGAAGCCACTTCCATCCTTCGGTCTTGGTTTTGCTTGGTCAAACCCAGCGAATTCTCCAGCCGGATTGTTGACCGAAGCAGAAGCCACCCGTCCGAAGCAGCTGCCTAGCGTCTCCTCCTTCCTTTCGTTGCCACGACCATCCATCTCTCCATGTCCACGCATCTTCATTTTCCCACCAAAGCTATCTACTCCATCTTGTTGCTTCGGGTTCATCCGCTCCACGTCCTCGATTTCAACCATCAACGAAGCAGCTTGAAGACCCAACGAAGTTGCTCCATCCTACGTGGTCTTCTCCAGTAGCTCGCAATTGTTTAGCGAAGCTCGGTAGTCCAGCCCAGATTTCAGTCCATCTCAACCTGAGTGAGCCCAGCAGTTGGGCCATTGGAAGCCCACGAAAATTTGCAGTAGTCCAACCTAGTGAAGCAATTACTCAGCCCATTAAAAAAGTCCAACAGCCCAAGTCTTGGCCCAGCAGCAAGCCCACGCCTTTTAGAAGCCCAGCAGAAATAGAACCCCACGATTTTGAGGCCTAAGCCAGCGAAGTTAGCCCGCTTTAGGCCCAGTCCAATTCAAAAGCAAATCTCATATTGGATTGAGATTTGTTGGGCCCATTTTAGGCCCGGCCAAGTCCACCGACGCCACCAAAATTCAGATTTCGGCCGCCATCGTCGCGGTGAATTGGTTTCCGCAATAAACCGATGAGTTTATACTCTAAACTCTGCTTAGTAGGCTAATGACGTTTAAGGGATGTTTAGATTTATTTTATTAGGAATTAGGTAGTTAGTTAGATTAAATTAGAAGTGTAATTATTTAATTGAGCATGTTAGGTGGTTAGCATGGTTTAGCTAAAGCCTAAATAAATTGTATTGTTTATCTAGAAGGGTTCGGGAATTTTACAAGTCCGTATTGGTTATTATTTTAATGATTCTGGCCTAGGTTAGTATTTTTAGAATTTAAGTTGATTTATTTAATTAATTTCAGTAATTATTTAATTATTAAATATTTTCCGGAATAAGGCCGGGATAGCCGGTGACCGGAATTTTGTGCTAATTGTAATGGTGTGGTTAATTTCTGCAACTGAGTGTTAAATTATGCAAATTGAGTGCCGATTGGATTGTTGGTATTTAATTCCAAAAATTGTGAATTTCCAATATTTATTCAGAAAATCCCGGGTGTCGGGTTTTGACACCGAAAATAGTTTCTAGTACTATATGAAATAGTGGGATTTCAAAAAGGAATAATATCAATTTTTCTGGGTCAAGTTGACCGTGTACCCACACACGGGTAATTTCATTTAAATTTCTAATACGAAGAAAAATGCTAGGCTCACCATTTTAATTAAAGCATTTGAGTACAATACACGGTGCCCTAGGCCATATTTGAGTGTTCGTGTGATGGTTAAGAGAAAATCGTCCCGGGCTGTTAAGCTGGACGTTATCCCTATTCGGGATACCCCTTGGACAACGGGAAGCCGGTCACAGTAGATTCTGGACCCTATGCTCCTTCGGGAAAGCCATCTAAAAGAGACATGTCGTGCTCATTGGGGTGAGACAAAGCCTAGCAATTCCAGAAGACCGCCGAACAGAGAGTAGGTCGTGCTATATGCTGAGATCAAAACTAGGAACGCATGATTCATTGAGTGTGGCGTTTCATTTATTGGAGCTTAGTTGTTGCTCATGCTCTCATGTTGTCTGTGATATAAATTGTACTGACCTGCAAGGTGGATCTGAGATGAGGTAAGTCTCCTTAATTGTGTGATTGTGTGGTTAGGATAATTCTGGGCGTATTTCCCTCCTAATTGGGGTTTAGAGCTTAAACTCACTGAGATTATATCTCACCCCATTGTGGGACAACATTTTCAGGGTCGTTGAATGGAGGACTTGGAGCTGAGAGGAGGTGATCAGAAGCGTAGGTCAGTTAGGACCGCTTCTTTTTAGAAGGTCAGTCTTTTGTAGTCTTTTGGCCATAGACTTTTGTACATGGCTTAGTGTGAATATAAAAGCATGTTTGTTTGTGAATTCGTATCCTGCTTTTCTATCCCGAGATGATTATTGTCAGGGGATTTATAATCCGCTTCCGCATATGCAATAAAACAAAAAGGGTCGGCGATTAGTCTTGGGAAGTTGCAAAATTATTATCGACCAAATAGGGATGGGCACGCGCTCGGGGTTCAGGGCGTGACATCCCCTTTTTATGGTATTAGAGCGAAGTTTGTGTTTTGAGTGATAAGGTGCGATGGGTTCATGGGATAGTTAGTGGGAATGACCTTTAATTTTATGCTGATGCATGTGAGTGATAGCTGTTTAGTAGATTGGTTGTGAGATCACTCAATTTCTAATTTTGTATGGAATTGGGAATAGGTTTTGTAGAGAGTCTAAAGTATGAGTGATCAGGAGCCGAGAACTCCTAGGCAGAGAACCTTATCCTCGATGACTCGGGGTAGAACACCAATAAGGATCGGTGCTTGAGGCAGTTGTGGCAAAGCATTGTCTCAGGCCAGCGCAAGTGTTAAGAGTATCATTGTAGGTCGGTACTGAGCGATCCTAGGTTTGACGGGATCGTTCAGGCACTAGTGTCATTGGAATTGGTTAAGCCAGCAAGCCCGGGACTGAGCCGCCGTTAGTGCTGCAACCGCCGTTGTTGCCACGCATGTTAAGGTCCAGTGTGGAGATATGATCTGAGAGTGAGCCGTTGCATCCGAGCCAGGTACAGATTCAGAAGAGATGGAAACCAGTTTGGGAAGGAGCTTATGATCGGAGAAGAGTATTCTATACTACCCATCAAGAAAGGTGGGATAGACAAGCCAACATCGAATTAGGATGTCCTGTGTCGTGGAAGACAACATGAATCGACCCCGTGCCATTTAAGGACGGGTGGTTGTTCTGATTGTGACCGACAGGGTCACCTGGCTAGAAAATGTCCTAGAAGGTCGGTGGGACCACGGTAGCGGTTGTTGTCACCGCTGATGGAACAAATTAGAGAGAATGTGCCACAGAACACGTCGTGGGGTATTTGGGACAGACCCTAGTGCAAGTAAGAGTGCATGCTGTCATCTGACAGGAGATAGAGGACTCACCAGTTATGTGCCGAGTTTGTAGAAGGAAGCATGGGTCAATCCAGTGCCCTGATATAATGAAAGCGTGCTATGGATGTGGTCAGCATGGCCATTAGGTGAGGGATTGTCTAAGTAGGTCCAAGGAAACGCAAGCACCGCTACCGTGGACAGGACACCACTAGGATGGTGAAAGGGACAAGAATGAAATTGACCATGCACCGATCAAAGAAAGAATGTTTTTGGGATGATTTTATTAGAGTAGCGCAGCAGAGTTTTGGGGATTAAGTTTGTGAAATTTCAATTTGTTGTGTTAAGGTTGTAGGAGAAGAACCACTTACTAGAGTTGTGCTCGACTAGTTGCTGAGGTATAACTTTGGCGTCATATGTGAATATAGTGGGCTCATGGAGCATCTTGTGGTAATGAATTGTTGTCGGAACGTAACGCAACTTAATCTGTTAGCATGTGAAAGTGTCAAGTTTATTTAGAGTCGAGAATGACCCTCGATTTCATTAATCCTGACACTTGAGGCAACACGTTTGTTAGGTTGCCAGGGTTACTTGGCGATTGTGGATGTGTTCCCACAGGAATTGTCACAGGAATTGGGAGAATAGATTGAAGAACTGAAAATTAAGGACATTTCAGTAGTTCAAGAATTTATGGATGTGTTCCCACAGGAATTGTCAAGCCTGTTGTCAAAGAAAGAGATAGAATTCGTGATTCAATTAGCGCCCAGGATAGAACCAGTCTCTAAGGCTTCTTACTGTATGTAGTTGTTTGAGTTGGGAGAACTGATTGTGCAGATGCGAGAATTATTGGACAAGGGATTCATACGTCCCAGTGCATCACCTTGGAGAGCATCAGTTATGTTTGTGAAAAAGAAATATGGTTCATTGCACTTGTGTATTGACTATCGCCAACTCAATCAAGTGATGATCAAGAATAAATATCCACTACCGAGAATCGACGACTTGTTTGATCAATTGCAATGAGTGTCGATATTCTTTAAGATCGACCTGAGGACGAGATATCATCAGTTGAGGATCAGAAAGGAGGATATTCCGAAATCAGCGTTTCGCACTCGATACGGCCATTATGAGTTTACTATCTACAATTGAGTGTTAAATTATGCAAATTGAGTGCTGATTGGATTGTTGGTATTTAATTCCAAAAATTGTGAATTTCCAATATTTATTCAGAAAATCCCGGGTGTCGGGTTTCAACACCGAAAATAGTTTTTAGTACTATATGAAATAGTGGGATTTCAAAAAGGAAGAATATCAATTTTTCTGGGTCAAGTTGACCGTGTACCCACACATGGGTAATTTCATGTGAATTTCTAATACGAAGAAAAAGGCCAAGTTCACCATTTTAATCGAAGCGTTTGAGTACAATGCACGATGCCCTAGGCCATATTTGAGTGTTCGTGTGATGGTTAAGAGAAAATCATCCCGAGTTGTTAAGCTGGACGTTATCCATATTCGGGATACCCCTTGGACAACGGGAAGCCAGTTACAGTAGATTCTAGACCCTATGCTCTTTCGGGAAAGCCGTCTAAAAAAGACGTGTCGTGCTCAATGGGGTGAGATGAAGTCTGGCAATGCCTGAAGACCGCCGAACAGAGAGTAGGATGTGCTATATGCCGAAATCAAAACTAGGAACGCATGATTCATTGAGTGTGGCATTTCAATTATCGAAGCTTATTTGTTGCTCATGCTCTCATGTTGTCTGTGATATAAATTGTACTGACTTGCGAGATGGATCTGAGACAAGGTAAGTCTCCTTAATTGTGTGATTGTGTGGTTAGGACAATTCTGAGCGTATTTCCCTCCTAATTGGGGTTTAGAGCTTAAACTCACTGAGATTATATCTCACCCCATTGTGGGACAACATTTTCAGGGTTATCAAGTGAAGGACCTAGAGCTGAGAGGAGGTGATCGAAAGTATAGGTCAATTAGGACCGCTTCTTTTTTGAAGGCCAGTCTTTTGTAGTCTTTTGGTCATAGACTTTTGTACATGACTCAGTGTGAATATAAAAGCATGTTTGTTTGTGAATTCGTATCATGCTTTTCTATCTCGAGATGATTATTGTCAAGGTTCACTTCCGTATGTGCAATAAAACAAAAAGGGTCGGCGACTAGTCTTGGGAAGTCGCAAAATTATTATCGACCGGATAGGGATGGGCACGTGCTCGGGGTTTGGGGCGTGACAATTTGGAAAAATGATTTACGGACCGAGGAAACGAGCCTAAGAGGACGTGGGCCGAGCAAGGCTAGTGTGGGCCTCATGCCCAAGGTGGGACAGCCACTATGGTAAACTCGAGACAAGCAAGTGAGCCCATTGGACCCAACCAACCAATTTACCCTTCCAATCCCATTGTCTAACCTTGAGCCATTTCGAGCCCAACCAATTTCCGAGCCCGTTCCTATTCATTTCCTAGCCCGTTTCTTAGGCCTACATTCATTTTAGCCCAAGGGCAGATTAGGAAATGTGCAAGGTGGAAATGACCATTTTGCCCTTAAATATTATGAGAAAAAGGCAAAAGAAGAGAGAGAAGATGATGTCATGTTGCATGGGGATGGAGCAAGCATTGAAGAGCCTTAATGAGGCCTTGACACCAACTCTCCCATCACTCTCTCTCCTCCCCTTCAGCCCCAAACCGTCAACCCTCTCTCTCCCAATGCTTCCTCTTCTTCTCTTTTTCTTCTCCTTCAACCCTTCTCCAAAAACCAGAGTGGTTCATTGCTTTCCTATGCTGATCTCCACCCGTGCCACCCACCACCATGTTTAGGAGGCCCAATCCATACACCCCACGGCGGTCGTTCGCCGGACTAAGCTGTTGGCCAACCCGCCTACCAACCAGAAGCCACCACCAACCAACCCGCTTTTTTCTACCCTGTACTGCCCAAACCAATTGTTTTCCTCCTGTTCTAACCCAACCGCCACCCACTCCAGCCCAACCACCAGCCAGTCCCCCTTAACCCCCCAGTACCACCAATCGTCAGCCAGCCCTTCGTTGGAGCTCCAATTAGCCCGGCCAACTCCTTTTCCGACTGTGCAATTCGATTTCCAAGAGTTGCAATGAGAGACAGAGTTAATTGCTGATGTTTCCGCCTTGGGACCGCCTTGGATCGCTATGGTCGAGGTCCCCATGCGTCGCCTCCGTCATCGACGCCACATCCGTGTCTCCGACCCACTTAACGGGTGAGTTTAGCCCCTAATCCTTGTTTAGTGCCTAAACTTACTTAGGGTTAGTTTAGTTATGGTTAATTATGGTTTATGAGGTTAATTAAGTTGTATTAGTCCTAAATTAGGTGGTTAGATAGATGGTTAAGATTAGCTTAGCTTGATCCTGCTTTATCTTGCTTAATGTTGTTTAATGTGGCTTATGTGTTTAATAAGCATGTTTTACCTTGATTAATTGATTATTTGTCTTGATTAATAATTTGCTTAATTTTTTAATTTAATTTTTGAATTTTTTAATTTTGGAATTTCACTATTATAGTGCATTGTTCACAAATCACTGTTCACGGAGTATTATTCACGCGCACTGTTCATCCGGAAGTGAAAAATTATCTAATTTCATGTGTTTTGATCTTATGAGGTGAGTTGGATATGTAAATGCATGAACATTTGCATGAATTGTATGGTTTTCATAAAAATGAGAAAATGAATTGTCCGAGGGACATTGGAAATGGACCGCTTTTATGAGAAAATGATTTGAAGTTGTATGTGCACGCATGTGTACATGGCTAATGCTCAAAGATAAAAAGTGGGTTTCGGTGGTATGCTTGTGTGATTACTAAGTTGAATCCGTCACTCCGACGGGAGTTCCGAGGGATGATAGTCTAATTTATCGGAAACTTGGTAAAGGTCTAGATGTGAAGTCGCGGTAGAGGCCGGGCCCATGCTCCTTCGGGAATGCCATCTTAGGAGAGAACCCTTGACATCGCCATGCCTCACGAGGGAGGGTGATGCTTGGTTATGCCAGTAGACATCGGCGGGGGTTCGATTGTAGCCTTGAGGGGTAGTAATAATCGGGACACGTGTGAGTGCAAGAGCATGTGAGAAACATGGCATCATTGGTTCCGATTATGTATGAACTGATTACATTATTTATGACACGCACGTATGAATCGATAACGTGCAGGGTATAGCATACCGAGTAAGATTGCATGCGAACCGACTATTTGATTATTGATTGGCCATGGTTATTGTTATTTGTTGGTTGTTGGTTGTTGGTTGTTGGTCATTAGTTTTCTTGTGGGGTGGTTCTAGAGAGATACCCCAAGTTGAGTTGGTGTACTAACCAGAGGCTTACAAGGGAGGATTTGTTGAGATTTTATCTCACTGGTTATTGTATAATCACTTTCAGGCCCTTAGAATGGTGCACTCGGCAGTGCGATTTGGGATCCCAAAGGACTAGGAGACTGTCGTGACGCACCACCACTTCCCTAGTCGAGTGCATCTTTACGAGAAGTATCTCTCCACCATCTAGGTGGATGAGGGACCAGGGCAATGGATACCCCATTGGTTCCTAGCATGGTTTATTCGGGAGGGCGATATGCTAATCGGTCCTCTACAAGGTTTTGACATGCCACCCGGTAGAGGCCCCGAGGACGTTGATTGGGATCCCATGGAGCTAGACCCTCCTGATGGTGCAGTGGAGAATCTTGCCCCAGCTCCACTAGTGATCGAACCCGTACGCCTTCAACTATGACCCGATGGAGTCTAAGTCCGATGGGTCCGAGTGATAGTGATGCCGAACCTGAAGGTTTTTTTTTTGTATAGTTGGATTAGCCTAACCTAATTTCTTTTAGTTTGGCTTAGAAGATGGATCGATCCCTCTGTTGGGCTTGTAAATTGGAAACAACCCTTGGTTGGTTAATCCAATGAAAATGTATATACGGGTAGTTGTTATTGTTCTTGCTGTTCATCCCTCCATCCCTATTTGATTGTTTGATTGTTTGTTTGACTAGGGGATGGTTCGTTGCTTGCACATAATGAAAGATTAAAAAGAATGGTCATCGATGAGTTCTAGGACGTTGCTTTTTATTAGTTTTTTAAAAGTATTTTATTGAGAAAGAAGTAATAAAAAATGCTATATATGATAAATTTAAAAATACCATTTCTACATTTTTCTTTAAACCATTTTTTCCCCTTAAGTTATATGTATTATTGTAACAAATTAAAATAATGAATGATATTGACAAATGTTGAATTAATATTTTTAGTGTAAATTTAATTTTATGATCTTTTTATTATTATTTATTTATGTATTTATATATAAAAATATATTTAATATATAATGTGTCGGAACGTGTCAGAATTCTCTATTTTTAATAAATGATGTGTTGGCGTGTAGTGTCGTGTCGTATCACATGTTGCGTGTCTGTGTCGGTGCTACATAGATGTGCACTTGTTGATAATTCTATAATGTAAGATGTCATATAATGCGCGAAAATATTTTGCCAATAAAATAATGAGTTAAAGTTGTGCATTGAAGGTTTAAAAATTATCCACTTTTCTTATTCTAAAAATTGCCGTGGATGTGGACTAAAAGTGAGGATGCCATCACCGGATATGACCGAAGCTAATTTTAATAGGGTTATCATATTACATTGTCCACACTCATATACGAAGGGATCACCAAATGATCAGTTAGTGTTAATTGACATTTTTCTTAAAATTTTCGATGGAGACACAACAAAAGAAGCCAAGTTTGTGTTAGAAACTTCCATCATTAAAAACAATGCACAAGGACTGAACTCCACCAACCTCCTTAGAAGCACGAGAACCAAAAGTATAATCCTTTCATAAGCTCATGCAGGCAAATGCCATTCATCAGTCCGCCACATCCTGAGCATGTGCGAAACACGACACATGGGTTGGAATCGAAATTAGACAATAGTACGAGGACCCGATTCAATAAATTTTCCTCATTTTTCCAAAATATGACTCTAGGCATCTTGTCTTGTAACTAGGTAGTGCACAAACATGGATCGGAATTGAAATTAGACAATAGTACGAGGACTTGTTCAATAAATTTTCCTCTTTTTTCAAAATATGACTCTAGGCATCTTATCCTGTAACTAGGGAGCGGGCAAACATGGGTCGGAATTGAAATTAGACAACAGTACGAGGACCCGGTTCAATAAATTTCCCACATTTTTCCAAAGTATGACTCTAGGCATATTGTCCTGTAACTAGGGAGCGCGCAAACATGGGGGGAATCGAGGTTCCCGAATCGGCGACGAATTCAACCAAATTTAGGCTCTCGCTTTGGCGGCACTCCGCGTCCTCCCCTGCTTTTGGCTTTTTCCGCAATCCCCTCTCTCTCTCTCTCTCTCTCTCTCTCTCTCGTGAAGGTGATGATTGCGACTTTCTGAAGTGACGGGGACGGAAAGAGGGTGAATTTCAATTCCAAAAGCGAGCGAGAATAGCGGTTTCATCCGCAGGTTTTTGCGCTCTTTCCCTCCCTCCCTCCCTCTCTCTTTCTCTCCATTAAAGCGTTCCTTGTTGCTTGCTTCTCCCACACACATTCACCGCACGTTGACGCAAAATTCGACCAAAATCTTTAGCATTCCTCCATCACGAAACGTGGGTTTCTCTCCCCCTCTTCCTTTCCTTCTTTCCTGTCCTGCGCTGGACCGGGGCTTCGATTCGCCTCCTCTTCTTCTTCGGATCCGCTGGGAGAAACCCACTTTCAGTTTGTACTGATTTTTCGGCAGACTGATACGATCGGGTTTTTACTGCTTCGACTTTCTTGGATTGGCTCGGCGGTGGGGGGACACGAGAGAGGTGTGAGTTCAAGGCTGTCGTTCACGGTCCCTTCTTTTTGCTGCTGGGTTTTCCGTTCTTTTTTTTCTTAATGTTTGTGTCCAGTGTCGCGTCTATTGTATAACCGGACGAATGACGCTCTGAAAGGGGAAGAAAGCCCTAACCTTTTGCTCGTTTCTTGGTAGTGCCCAGTTGAGGTCGCTCCCGTTGGTCTCGTTCCTGCGCTTTTTAGTTTCGCTGCGGTTCAAAATTTTGCGGTTCGCGTCAAGATCGGTGAGCATTTCGCTCTGCTTTGTGGGTTTTTCTGGGTTTATGTTAGTTAGCGAGTTTCGTCTTTCAATGGTGCGGTTTGCTTTCTTTTTCGCTTCCGGTTGTTGTTTTGTCTTGACTGTGTGTCTAAAATGCTGGGTTTTTGAGTTCGATTGTTTGTGTAAATCATGTTTGATGTTTGTTCTGGGCATAGAGTTAGAGTGGGGAAGTAATGACGAGGAGTACTCATGGTGAGTTTCATGGGAAGATCTCTGAGAATTTCATGATTCATTCGTGAATTCCTAAAATGTTGAAGTGGGCTTGCGGCAGGGATTATCCCAAGTGTCCCCCTTCTTGCCTTCAGCAATTATGCATTGTGATTATTCAAAAAATTTGGAGAAAGCTCTCGTTTATGATGTTTCCTCCTTTCTCTGTTGTACTGCATTCTGCTCTTTAAGAGTGTTGTTTCTTGTTAATTGGAATTGTTCAATTCAGATACTTTTGCCTGAAAGTTGAAACGTGAATCTTATGCTTCACATGCTGCTTTGATGTGATGCCAAAGGAGAGGTACTAGGATTTTGAATTTTCCACTATTATGTCGAGTTGAGAGCTAGTGGTGCGGGAGAAATCTGGCTTAGCTAGGAGGCTTTCTGTGTTTGATGATTTGTCCAGCTTGGTTGGTTTATCTTACTCATAAACACGCACCACAATGTTCTGTGGCCACAATTTTCAGCTTTTATTGGTACCAATTTCTGGGGTACTTGTGTTGTATATATCTGTGGTACTGATGTTATCGGATCTATCTTCTTTCTGATCGATTTTCAGGTTCTGCCGCACTTCCAAAGAAATTGGTTGTGCAGCCTTTGTTTCAAGCTGCTGTCTTTTGGTTGTTTTAAGCCCTTGAGTTTTGCAATGGCTGGTGAATTCTCAGTGACCCTTCCCAGTGGCAACGGCAATGGGACTCCACCTGATCCACAGAGGACTTATCAAGTTGTTGTGGCTGCAACTCGAGATATGGGTATAGGCAAGGATGGAAAACTTCCCTGGAGGCTGCCCTCTGACCTCAAATATTTTAAGAGCATTACTCTCACAACAATCGATTCTGCGAAAAAGAATGCAGTCATAATGGGTAGAAAAACATGGGAAAGTATTCCTGCTGAGCATAGGCCTCTACCTGGCCGCCTCAATGTTGTTCTTACTCGTTCTGGGAGCTTTGATATTGCAACTGCAGAGAATGTCATCATATGTGGAAGCATGAGTTCTGCCTTGGATTTATTGGCTTCATCTCCATATTGTTTATCTATCGAGAAAGTTTTTGTCATTGGTGGTGGCCAGATATTTAGGTATCCTAACATTTGCCTATAATTACAATTGCAGATGGGTTCTTCTCTTTCCCCCTTGTAATTTTTCTCCTTTGGTGCAGGGAAGCTCTCAATGCTTCTGCATGTGATGCCATCCACATAACTGAAATTGAGACACCATTTGAATGTGACACTTTTATGCCCATGGTTGATACATCTGTCTTTCACCCATGGTACTCATCCTTTCCTGTTGTTGAAAACAACATCCGATATTCTTTTACTACTTATGTCCGTGTAAGATGTTCTGTGGTGGAGTCTCTGCCTGAGACAAATGGTCTGATCTTCAATGGTAAGAGAGATTCTGTTAAGTTGGAGGTCAAGAATTTTACCTTTCTGCCCAAGATGATTTTTGAGAGACATGAGGAGTACTTGTATCTGAGATTAGTCGAAGATATACTGTCAAGTGGCACTTCAAAGGATGACAGGACTGGAACTGGTACCATATCAAAGTTTGGGTGTCAGGTGTGTTTTGTAAACCATTACCATCTTCTCAGTTCTTAAATTCTATTCAGCACATCTCTTTATCACTAGGATCACTCTGTTTGTTTTCTTTTTGCAGATGCGGTTTAATCTGCGCAAAAACTTCCCTCTTTTGACAACTAAGGTATGCTGCTCCAAACTGTTCTACCTCTTCATTATATTCCTTTTGTGGAATCATTTATGAGAAGTGCAAGGCCTTCATTCTAAACTCTGGTGGCTGACGTATTGTTACTGATTGGTTCTTAGAAAGTATTTTGGCGTGGAGTTGTTGAAGAACTTCTGTGGTTCATAAGTGGTTCTACAAATGCCAAGGTGATGACCAAGGTTTTTGTTTTCTGTAGAGCTTGCATTTTTTGAACTAGATCTGTTTATTAATCCACAGCATTGTACTCTATTGCTCCTCTGTGAAATGTTATTAGTTGTTGCCTTAGCCTGTCAGTTAGGGGTGTGCAAAGGAATCGGGAAACCGCCTGGACCGCCCGGAGCCGGACCGGACTGCCCAAAAACCGGTGGTTCCTAAGGGAATCGGTCCAGTTCTCGGGTCCAACTATCTAACATAACTACTAGTAAGTAACCTAGGGATTTAAGTTTTTTCATTTTTTAAATTAAAAATTAAACAAATATTTTATATATTATCGGTCCGATAATAACAAGTTTGGTGAGTGTATTCTCTTGCTTGCACACTTCCTAACACACTAATATTGTTGGTTCATTAGCTCTAATTGGGAGTGTTTTTGATGAAGTGATTCTGTTATGTAATTCTTTGTTGCATATTATGGTGCTAATATGTGAAGCTTGGTGGGACCAGTTCTATGGACCCACCTAGGAACTGGGCTGGACTGATAGTCCAGTTCTCGAATGGATCCATGGAATCAATGAGCGGCTTCCGATTCTAATTTTTTGAAACAGTCTTTAGTGGGTGGTTTTTTGGATCTAAGGTGGGAACCGTCCATCTGGACCATACTCACCCCTACTGAATCTCAAGATGGCATCCTTGAGTACTAAACTATTCTTTGTACTTCCACTTTGGAAAATAGGAGATTGAATTGTAAGCCTTTATGTTTTGAGAAAATTGCTGGACAGGATCGGTCCAACAACTTTGTCTGCAGTGCTAGTATCTCCTCTTCTCCAATTGGAATTGACGTGTAGGCTGACCATTAAACAATCTTGGCTACTAGTTATTTTGCTTAGTCATATGTTTTGCTAGATATATCCTGCTTGTTTGTCAATTCTATCAGAGCATTTCTAATTTCCGAGGGAAATTTTGGAACATTTTGATAATATGAGCATTTACAATGCTTTATTGGTGAGTAGGTTTTCCACCACATTCTGTAGAAGTATCTGGCTTAGTTTTGGCGTTAAGTAATTACCAGTAATACTGTAAAATGCAACCACTTATATTTTGGCTTCCGTTACATCTTTTGGTCTTTTCAATTCAGTTAATATATTTTGCCATCTATCCTCCAGAAAGATATCTATTCAAAACCATGCTTATCAAGTGAACATCTTGCACTTGGATTAGATTTGAAGCAAGCATGTCTACTTCCAAAAGTAGATCATGAAGACAACCTGTAGGAATGTTAGCTTAGCTGACTATAAAACTGATTTTATATGCCAGGACATACAGAGACTTTATTTCATGCCCAATAGGACAACAGCCTTGTTATAATGACCACCTATTGAGAAATAGTAAATGTATCATTTGAAACTACAAGATGGAGCTATAGATGAGTTTATAATTTGCTATAAAATGTCACCTAATAAGGAAGGACAAGCTTGTGGATGTGAAATATCTGTTTTGAGAGGCATTGATGCATTAACAAGCTTAGAGATTACTCTTCCTAATAATGACTAGGCCCTTGATGTTTTCTTTGATGGAAAGGTATCTGCTTAAGTTGAGTTGGGACATTGTTATACTTGAAGTGAATGCAAACGGTTGCTAAAGTTGCAATATAGGGATCTAAAGTGACACTTTTCTGGAAAGTAAATTGATTTGATAACTCCAAAGGGGCTTAATTACCTTTGCTCTGAACTGTAACATGTAATTGGTTTCCTGCACATCAATACTGTCCATTGTTGAGATGACATTGTAAGACTAATTTGAGAATTTCCTTCTTCCAACAGATTCTTCAGGAAAAAGGCATTCATATATGGGATGGCAATGCATCTAGAGACTACCTTGACGGGTTCGCATCTGATTCATGAGATTGAAATACATATGGTTATTTTTTTCTTCACCTTTATGACATTGTCCTGTCTATTTAGACTTGGTCTGAAAGATCGAGAAGAAGGTGACTTGGGACCAGTTTATGGTTTTCAGTGGCGGCATTTTGGTGCTAGGTAGGGTTTTTTTATTTTATTTTATTTTATATTATTTGACCACTTTTTGTTGCTGTGATATATGCTTGACGACATTGTATATATTGCACATCACAGGTATAGTAATATGCATGCTGACTATACTGGCCAAGGATTTGATCAGTTGTTGGATGTTATTTACAAGATTAAGAATAATCCAGATGATCGTCGAATTATACTCTCTGCTTGGAATCCTTCTGATTTGAAATTGATGGCGCTTCCACCTTGCCACATGTTTGCACAGGTTAGATGTGTCTGGCTTCATTTTCCTGAATTCTCTGTTTTTGCTTCCTTTGTTTCATTAATCTAACTTTTACCTCTGCAGTTCTATGTTGCAAACAGGGAATTGTCATGTCAAATGTATCAGCGCTCTGCTGACATGGGATTGGGAGTGCCATTCAACGTTGCTTCTTATGCTCTCCTTACATGCATGATTGCTAATGTTTGTGGTATGTATGTATGCTTTAGAGAAAACATGACAATCTTTGTGGTATGTGATTTTCTGTGTCGTTTGTAATGGTTGTTGACCAGTAATTTTAATGGAGTTTTGGAATACTGTAGCTGCTGGTGTGAGGGGAAAAGTGAGTTACATATGCCTTTCTAATGCTTCTTGTAGGATACTGGTTGGAAAAGAATTATGTTTCTGTAGAAGTTGCGTTATTTGGATTACTGCTATAATAGTTTAAGTCTACTGGTTGTTAGATGATTACTAACTTGATTTCCCAGCCTTAAGGGTGAAAAGTATCCTCTTGTCAGGAGGATATAAACATGGGAACTAGTACTTATCATAAGTTTTTCTTCTGCAGATCTTTCTCCCGGTGATTTTGTACATGTTATCGGGGATGCTCATGTTTATCGTACACATGTTAGACCTCTGCAGGAACAACTTCAGAAAGCACCCAAGCCCTTTCCAGTGAGTAATATGCAGTAAAAATGCAGGATGGTGACTTCGTTTTCATTCCATTGTTCTGACCCAACTTATTTTCTGCTGTACTCACTAAAAGTCTTGTCCACATGTACAGATTTTGAAGATAAACCCAGAGAGGAAGGATATAGACTCTTTTGTAGCAGCTGATTTCAAACTTAGTGGATATGATCCTCATGATAAAATAGAAATGAAAATGGCAGTTTAGAGCTGAAGATTTGGTGGCATGGATTCATGATGGACTTCCTTGTCAATTTTATATATAGGAGGTAGGTATGAATTCCCTCATTTCCTGCATTTTTCCCAACATTGTTAGCTTTATTTTCTTAGTCAGGTGAATACTAATGTTAGACAATAATAATACCATGTCCCGAACGGCAATTTGTTTTAGGTAACATTTGGGGATTGCAACCGTTTCCAGTGATACTGAAGAAGGCTCTGTCAATTACAATAGAATATGTTTGTATTAATTCATCTTTTTGCCTTTTTACTTTCTTTAGTTTAGTAATCAATATCAAAAGGGGTCCAGTCTTGTCGCCGAGCTTATCCACTAGTGGTTGTCATATAGTGCTCATGTGGTAGTTTTTTTTTTTTGGGTCAGAACTCATGGTAGTTGAGACGCTAGCCATTCAGAAGTTGTTCAGAATAGAAATAGATACTTCTGCTATTTCATTGTCAATTGTTATACCTGAGCCTCACTCAGGTTAAGTTTTTGAGACTTAGTGCATTGCATGCAGAAATTGTTTTATGAGACTGATTATTTTTCTTTCTTAATTTTCTTTCAGGTCATCAAAGATTACAGGTTTCTGTCCTTCACAGGGTATTCTTGACTGGATGTACCTAGTGCCTGGCAATATAGGAAGTGAGAATCCTTCAGTTTCCCCAGAATCATGGTGGTTCTAAGGTGATTTAGGATGTTCATTTATCTTGCTTTCTCAAGGAATTCAGTCTGGGTGCATAGCTCTTGCTCCATGACAGACAGATAAACCTTGGAAGTTGTTTGGTTTGCCTGAGACTGTTTAGCAGATCTGGAAACTGAGTTGCTGCACTTTTACCAGTCAAATGACCCAAACTGATTGAATCTGAATTACTGGTTCTGTTTTGCGTATTTAAATACTTGGAACTTCTCGGAATCTGTATTAACGTTGCATCCGTCATTAATCCCTATACTCTGGGTAGGATCTCAATGCCATGGACCCTGAATTGAATTTTAAATTTCAGCTAGTTAATTATAAACGTCGTTTCATGACACATCTGGTGAGGCAAATTATGTTGCTAACTAGAAGATAACTTTGGTGTATCTCAACATATGATATTGTTTCACCACTGATGAACATACTTTGACCTTCATTCCCTACATATGATATTGTTTCCCATTATTCATTTAATATGAGCATCTCAACCGAAAAGCAAAACCATTTTGGTACAAATCCATTTTATATATTGTCCTTGACTGTCGTGGGTAGAGCTACAAGATATATTGGATACATTCTCCAAGCTGAAGGACCTGAGCTTGATGTACTACTTCCTTGGCATCGAGATATATCAAAATAAAGGAGCTTTCATCTCGTAGGAGAAATATGCGAAGAACCACTTGAAGAATTTCAAGATGAATGATTGCAAAATAGTTTTGACGCGGCTCGTGACAAATAAGAAACTGCTAAGGGAATATGGAGCAGGAAAGGCTGCTGCTTGTTTCTACCATATTTCATTGCTACATGACCATACATCATGGATGCAACCGGTCCATCATCTTACTAGGGTACTTCCAAAATAATTCCAAGAAGTGAGGCTCAATAGCAGAGTCTACGCAGAAGTTGAGAACGTTGCAGGCGCTGTCACCACCAATCAAGCAATATGACTTCAAAGGATATCAGATGACATCGATGAAGTGCAAATAGAATGAACTCCGATTGACAAGTTGGCCATTGCTATCTTGAAAAACCCAACCATCATAGAAGAACCAAACACATCATCATAAATATCACGTTTTGAACTAAAGTGCAAAGTAATAGGGAGAGAGAGCTCAAGTATTGCAAAATCTAGGAAAAAGTACTAAAAAAGTCCTAAAACTATTGCATTGATACTAATTTGGTTTTAAACTTTTTAATTAGATTAATTTAGTTATAAATATTTTCATATTAATACTTAATTTGGTCTATTAGGTCAATTTAGGCCAAAAATTGTTGACGTGAACAACAATCGTTTTACATGGTACAGCCGACACTAAAGTGGGTATTTTTTATAATATTTTAATATTTTTTGATTTTTAAAATATTTTTTTTCCCTCTCCCTCTTCTTTGCTTTTTCTTTTTGCCAGTGGCCATCACTCGCCACTGGTCATGGCCATGGCCAGCCAGGGTTGTTCTCGCCAAGCACAAGTGATGGTTGGCCTCATTGGGCCACCCCTAGGTGAGGGCGAGCATTGGCCATCCGGGCGTGGCCAAGTGAGGCCGACCATCACCTAGGCAAGGCATAGCAAGGTCACTTGGGCGGTAGTCAGTCGCTAGATCTAGAAAGGGGGCCACTCATAGACGGTCAAAGCTCTCCCTTTTCAAGGGTAGCCTGACGAGGTTGACCAAGGTGAGGCTAGCCCTCACTAGCCATGGTTGTGGCAATGGCTAGCAATTGCCATCGATAAAAAGAAAAGGCAAAGAAGAGGGAGAGGGAAAAAAAGAAAAAAAAGATTATTTTAAAAATTTAAAAAATTCAAAAAATATTAAAGTATAATTAAAAATACCCACATTAGCGCCGATCATGCTTTGTAGGATAGTTGGCGTTCGCGTTAATAATTTCTACCCTAAATTGGCCGAATGAATTGAATTGGTATTAATGTGAAAGGTTTATGACTAAATTGATCAAATTAAAAAATTTATGACTGAATTAATATTAATGTAATAAGTTTATGACTTTTTGATACCATTCCCACAAAATCTAGGATCAAGTTGGAGTCACAAGCCAAGTTTGAGATACTGCAGAGCAGGCTCGACGTAAAATCACCAAGTAAAATGGCCTAGGACGGGGGAGCGAAGTCTATAGAGCTCACGTATTATATACCGACCAATAAGCTCGTCTACATATCCCATGAACTTAGCTTCCTCATAAATCAACGATTATAACACAATCTAACAATGTGATGTAGCATCGTGGCGAGGTTCTATTTTCATCCGAGCTGCACATGCAGTCCATGGGCAGCACAACTCGTTGCAAGTTGCCACGATTAATGTCATTTAGGACCGGCCTCTCGCCTCCAGTTGCGCACCTTTGTTGTTTAACTCTTCATAGTATTTCAATGATGTCGGAAGCTTTTGATAATCGTGATGAAGTTGAACATGGAAAACCAGCAAAGCGAGGGAGCATGGAATCCATTTTAATTTTCGCTTGATCTTTGTCGAGGATGACTCAACAGAAGAAAAAAGTCACACCTCCGAAGATGAATTACAAGCTCGTAAATCGGAGAGTCCTATGATGAGGTTCCCGTACGCTCTTCTATATTCTAACTGGCCTCGTCAAGTTTCTCAATGCACTTTTCAACCTCCTCACGAGTTGGTGCGGCGCCTTCCTCTGGGTTTGATATTTTGAATTCGGTTGTAACACCTCTGTATATGTTTCATTGATCAACATCAAGATACTGTAGTAGTACTTGCTGAGGTGAAGTGATGCGTGATGGGGTGAGTGATCCCAGAATGGAAATTTCTTTTAGAGGGGATTTTTCTAGTTAAGTGTATGGAGTAGTGTATATGAGAAAGAAATGAAAATGAATAAGAAAAGATAGAACGATCTCTTTCCAAGGTATAAAGGCCACGCCACCAACCAAGGATGAGGATCGAGATCTACGAAGTTCACTACCAAAGCCTAAAGCTTCCACCAGCCAAGGATAAAGGACTTCGAGATAGGAGAAGCTCACCACCAAGGCCTAAAGATTCCACTAGCCAAGGATAAAGGTCTTCTTGGCTAATTTATGCTCTAAGGATAAAGAAACCGAAATGAGTTATCCACTCTCCGAAGGAGTTCACTCAAACAGAGGAAATCTCGCAATTTTCATTGATCAAATTCGTATATCCCATACATATGATAGTTTTCCCCTATTTATAGGAGGATTTTAGTCTTAGGAAATATTAAAAACAAACTTTAATGACCTAGGAACTTAAACCTTCGACTCTTGAGCTGCATAACAATAAAGACACCTGGGAACTTATGAAATACATTTAGTAGTACGGGAACTTGCATTTTTGAACCTTTGGCATTCCGTATTCTTAAATATTTATTTTTCAGTATTCTTGAACTACATTCTTGAACCTTTGACCTTCCGTATTCTCGAACCTTTAGCCTTCCAAAATTCGTTCTCCTCCCTTGACCAGAAAATAATCCACCTGAACCGCAAGACGTCTAAAATGGCCTCCCAATGATAGTTATTGATATACCACCAGGTATCGATAAGTAATTAACATTATTCATTCAAAATGATCTATCGAAGCACATAATGCCAAATTTCTTTCTTGGCTTGAATAAACATCGATGGTTCTGAGTTGATCGATGAAGCTATGTTGGATGCTCCCGCATCATGAAGTCACTTGAGGCATATATAAATTAGCATATTCCGGGAATATGCACCAATTTTGATCATGGAACATGCGCAATGCGTCTTTCAGCACCTCGTCCCTGGTTTCCGACTTGCTGTTCAAAGCCGAAGGATAATTAGGATGATTCAATACAAGAATTAATTGAAGAGTGCGTGAGCAAGATAAGGAGAATGTTCTTCGTCTATGTTTTTATTCACAGTCAAATGTTAGCAGAATCATGTCGACTCACCTGTTTTTCTGGCCACAAGGTTCACCCTTTCTTTTCCGGCAATTGATGGAAAGCTACTCCACTTCAGCGATGGGAAAAAGAAACGTCTGATTGTAGTGTCGTCTTATATTTCTTAGAATTTTATATATACCGTATTAGTATAGATACGTAAACATATAAAAGACATGCTTCATGTTCCAGTTGTTGGAATATAATATGCGGAAATAACATGATCTTGTAATTTACGTCAACGCGAAATCACCAAAGAAATAAACTGGAAATAATAAGGACACCGAAAATTTATGTGATTCGATCCGAGTATCAGTACCTACGTTCACGGGAGAGTCAGCAGCAAATAATTCATTATAATCGAAGAATTAGAATTTACAATTACTCATATGCTTGAGTGTTTCTCACATCTAGATTTAACCCCAAACCCAAAGTGTTTATAAAGAAACAACTCACTTAGACAGTTTGACGTAAATTCATGACACAAAATAGCAGCAAATAATTCATTATAATCGGAGAATTAGAATTTACAATTGCTCATTAACTCTTCTCAATCTACCCAAACCCAAAGTATTTATAAAAAACAACTCACTTAGACAATTTGACGTAAATTCATGACACAAAATCACCATGCGTAAAAATGTTCTATGTATGCCAAGATTAAGAACTCCAGCATTCATCTTTGGTCCACGTACAAAAGTTTTCACGTTCCTTTACCAGGTTTCGCCTTTACTAGGTTTCGCGTGGCTTCAGGGACTTTGCGACTTCAGAAATCTCACGGAACGTGGACGTGCCGAAGAGATTTTCTTCCTTTCTTTCGTAGGTTTTATATTAATATGTGCCCAAAGGTCAAGACTTTAACTTTTGGGCCGGCACGAAGATAACCTCTTTCGGTAAGCTTCCGCAGATAATGAAGAAATTTGTATCTATTCTGATACGTGTGCCCACTGGCCCCACAGTCTGACTCTTTCTTCAGAGAGTTGGACGCTGCAGGTAAAACCCTTACCTTTTCTAAAAACAAAAAAAAAAAAAAAAAAAAAAAAACAAAACCCTTATTTTTCTATATTCCATTTTTATTTTATTTCCTCCTTTTTTAGCTCTAAGGAGTCCAAGAAAAGCAGAGCATCTTTATCTAATTTGAAGTCTATTTAGAAAATTTTTATCAATGAAATTTGATTTAACAAATCATTATCCAAATTCAAACTTGAAATATTAATTTAACACCAATAATGGTCATAGAAAATATTTGGGCTGGTCATCCCTCCCAGCCCTTTTACTATCCTAGAAAAAAAAAAGCAATATTTTCTTTATTTTTCTCACGAGAACCTCTCTTTTCGGACTTGTTTAAATTTATAACGAATCCTCTGCAATGGTATCTCTACTACCAACAGTGTGATTTGTCTAACCTTTTTACTATTTTCCATCACAATATTTCATGTTATCTCTACTAGTAATAACAATGATAGTAAGTAATGGAATGTTAGCTCATGCTTGCTCCAAATCATTGTGCATTAATTCAAATTTCAATGGTGATCGTTTTGCCAGTTTTACGCCCCCAGGTTTGTATCCTTGCGCTCAAAAGAAAAGAAAGGAAAAGAAAACCCACAAATTAATGAATCCTATTTGCCATTTCTGGGTTTCAATTTTTCATCTCTGCTTTGGCAAGAAACAGGTCGATGGGAATTGAGCAACACGCCCGACTGCAAACAGCTAAGGAAGGGTTAATCCTATGTTGCAGTTGCTGGGGTCCGTGAAAATTTTGGACCCTCTGATTCGAATGAAAGATGGCTGGCTACTAATATTTGAAAATGACTTAAATAATTTTGTTAACACCAAACATGGCTCAGCAGGCCATGGGTGAAAAATAAGGCCCGATAAATCTGAGATTTGTAAGGCAAGCTCATAAGGATCCAAGTGAGATTGCTATTGCAGGTTCCTATGATCCGGTACCGAACAGGAGGATAAGAATGAAGGCGGTCATTGAAGCGCTTGACACTAATGGCTTTGTGCGTAAAACAATACAGCTGTTGGCGCAGTACCAAAGATTTCGGGAAATTTGAGATTGAAGTGATAAATACCAAAGGATAGTTATTTGCAATACTTGATAATAAATATCCGTGTAAACGCCATTGTTAGAGGATTGCACATTTAAACAAGAAACCAGAATATATTCAGTTTTAACCATCTTTCTTTATTTATCTTTATTTCACGTTTACTTTCAATAGCTTTAAATTTATCTTTTATTTTATCATAATTATATTATAATTCATAGCTTCCTTTCAAAACGAAATGAGACTCGATATAAAAGAAAAAATAAAAAATGAAAAGCCATCATTTGATGAAAGATATTTTATGGGAACCTTCTTGGCAAAATGAATTTGATATTGACATAACCTGATGCGAAAGATTGCCAGCTACCTATAAACATCTGCTACTTCAAACTCTAATGCGAAAAAATTATTGACTGCGGTGAAAAATTACTTTGTGACTTTATAAATTCAACTTACTTTCTATTTGAAATGACACTAATGGTGTTGGAAATTTGCCAATTTTTTTTTTGGAACATCATAAATCAAATATAGATATAGACTCCATTTATTTCATGGTTAACATTTTCCTTATTTTCCGATGTTTGTTTCGCTTTGGAAAATAAGTCAACTAAAAACTTATGCTTAAATTCAAGAAGAATGATTTTCTCTTTAAAAAATTGAAAATCATTTTTGAAAATATGACTATGGGTGCATTTGGTTAGACTTTTGGGGTAAGTCATTGAGAAAATACAAATGCCTTTTAAGTCAAAAAGGTTTTTCAAAATACAAATTTTGTGACCCAAAACCCAGATCTGGGTCGCAGCGAGGTGGCGGATAGGAGTGAGCGGTTTCCGGTTCCGGTTGGTTCCGTTTGAAACTTGGAACCTACCCTCGGGTACAGGTTCCTCAATTTTTGGAACCTAGAACCTACCCGTCAAATCAAGAACTTGGAACCTACCCTGTCACAGGTTCCGGGGACGGTTCCAGGTTCCAACAGGTTCTTTTTTTTAGGCATCGAAATCAATAATCCATACTTGCAATTCAGAACTTCTCCAGAGCTGGAATAGCCCAGGTTGCTTAATACAACTATACATCCACCATCAAGCCTCTCACGAATACGAGAAACATCCACTTTCTTTACTTCACCCGTTGTCCCAAAATCAACACCTTCAATAACTCCTCTTCGCTACAAATAAAATAATCAACATTACTATAATTGCCAAAGCAGAATGATGACAAGAGAAATGTGAAATATTCGTTCAACTAATTCGAGATATCGACCAAGAGAGTAAGCATGTAAACCGTTACCTTGGCTGCAAGAAAGTTACCACTTGCGACACTTACACCAACTTCAGGAAAACGGCTATTATGCACATGACGGCGCATACCGGAAATTGGGGGTCCAGGAGATAGTTTAGCCTCTATCATTAAACGAGTATCTCCAGCTGCTTCCATAGCTGCTTCCAGAGCTTTAGTGTCTATTATTCTGTATCTTCCAACATAGTTAGGCTCATGTCCTATGAAGACATGCTTAGTATCAGCAATTAAATGTCTATTGTTGAAAATTGATTTTATAGAAACAAAAGCAGGCCACACAAACAAGACCTAGCCACTTCTGAAATTGAGATCCAATCTGTGCAATAGACATAAAAACAAATGCTCAGTTGCACCTCATGCAAACATTAGCAGAACATATACTTTCTTTGCCCTTTGTTTGGATAAATAAAAGTAAGTCAGCTACAAGGCATGAAGGGTGTTCAAACTCCTTTACAAAAAAGGGGCTCAATTTCAAGATAAAGCATTTGTACAATCAACCAACGAATTTACATCCACGTGCATATGTTTCCACTATACTCAAAGTATAAAACTTTGGCTGATTTTTGGAACAAACAATACAGATGGGGGATATCTTTAAAGTTGATATTCCTGCGCATGCATTTCAATATAGGGTGGCTGAAGGAACCACCTTAAAGAGAGCATCATAATCTCGAGGTGCACTAATCACTTCACAAGCATGTGATGCACAATCAAGGGGGAAAAGATTACAGATACCATCCCAGATACTGACAGTATAAGTTTTGGTTGACAGGGAAGTTTTCAGTGTGCAAGCCATAGTTGTGGATACGTCACGCCATTCTGATTATATATCAGCTATATCTGATACAGTTGATATTGCTAGACACAATAGCATGTACCATGCTTCTAATATAGTCAACAGAAACGAAATCACACCGCAAAGATACCAAGCGCATAAAAGGATGAATTTTGAAGGACTCACAAAGACACACATTTCACTAACCTCTCTCCTTCAGACTTTATCAATCTGCACGTGTGTCCCTGGAACAAGAACAAACCTGATCCCCAAGCCATGAAGGAGCGCAATATCCTGCACAAAGAATTGTATCTAGTTGTAATTACCAAAAGCCAACAATCAAGCACCCAAACCCCATAGAGATATTATGCAATATGCATCCAAATTCAGTAGGTAAAATCGTGCAACCGCAATTTTATTGTGATTCCAAGAAAAATTAATCCATTTAAGCTTGAAGAACGCGAATTTAATCACTTGGAGCATTCCACAACAGAACGGGTCTGCGCTTTTGTTCTTCCTCACAGCATTAACATGCAGCCAAACCACAAATCAGAAATGAAACAGAAGAAGCGAGGAAAAACTGATGCGTGCCTTGAGAACTGGATCCAAGTGCCAACTAGCGACGATTTCGCCGGAGACGATGACGACGAAAGTGCCGCCCCTGTGAGCTCTGAAATATGGCCACGCCTCGTGAAACCAGCACACGAACTGCTTGTTCTTCTCCAAGCCGCCGCCGCCACCACCGCTCCCCTCGTCGCCCCCGCTCTCCTCCGGATCGCCGAAGGCGTGGCGCCTGAACCCGAGCCCCCTCGCGGCCTTAACCCCGAGCGCTCCGTCCTGTGCCGTCGCCAGAGGCGAGGGGCTCAAGAGCCGTGCCCTCGCTCATGGCGGCGAGGGGGGGTGCGATAGCTCGTCGAGCTCAACGACGAGACGGCTCGTCGGACGAGCGGTGGGTGGTGGTGGTTCAGTGGCCAAGAGATGGTGGTGAGTAGGGCGTGGGGCGGCGGTGTGGTGGTGGGTGAAGCGGTGAGGGGCTATGGTGTGGTGGTGGGTGAAGCGGCGAGGGGTGGCGAAGAAGAAGAAGAAGAAGAGAAGAAGGGGTGGGGTTTCGGCCGAGAGAGGGGTAAAGAGAAGAGAAAAGAAAAGAAAAAGGTTGGGGGGCAGGAAGCGACGTGTGAGGAGGAAAAAGGGGAGAAAAGAAAGAGAGAAAAAGGAACGGAAAGGGGGAAGAAACGTAGGGGAAATCACGTAAGGGGAAGCGATTAGGTTTCTTTTCTTTTTTTTTGACTGGTTCCCAAGAAAAGGGAATCGGGAACCAGAACTATTCTATTAAGAACCGGGAACCGAACCGAACCCTCTCCGGTTCTCCGGTTCTCCGGTTCTACCCGAGAACTGTGCTCACCCCTAGTGGTAGAGGTTGCGTGCCGCAACCCAAGCTACCTCCACAACCTAGATTTGGGTTGTGCGACTGGTCGACGACGGTCGCCGGGGTGCCGCGACCACGCCAGCCTCTCTTCAACCCGTCACCGACCCATCGCAACCTCTCCGGTCTCTCTGACGAAGAAGAAGATGAACCACCCTAGGCATTCCGAAAATGCTGAAAGCCCAAGGCAACCCCTAGGCTGCCTTGGGCTTTCAGCCTTTGGAAGGCGAGCATTCCTTCAAGGTGGGTTTTAAAAATGTTCCCAAACACTCAATATTTGAGCAAATGGGCTTTGGACCCCTAAAAATACTTGGGAAAGCTAGTCCCAAACGTAGCCTATGTATTGGCACTTGGACTTATGCTTGGGTGCAAAAATCCTAATGCTAGTTCCATCATTTAGGACCAAGTATCTAGTGCCTGAGCCCATGACCTCAGTACTCGTATGCGGAATCTAGTGCTTGTGTTTGGGTCCTTAGTGCTTGTCCTTGAGTCCATTAAGGTTGAGCCTAAGACTTAGCCCGCACTTGGGTCCATCAAGGTTGGGGCCGAAGCCTTGGTGTTCGTGCCCAATGTCTAGGCATTTGAATTTGGGTCCACAAAGGTTGAGTTTGGGATCCTGGTACCCAAGCTTGGATCCCTAACACCCAATTGGGTCCTTGACACTCGAGGTTTGGTCCTCAACACTCAAGCCTAGGTCCGCAAAGGCCACCTTGAGTCCTTAACACTATAACTCTAGTCCCCAATGCTTAGTTTTGAGTTGACCAAGGCTATGCCTAGTTTCTCAACACTCGGGCTCAGGTCCTAGTGCCGAAGCCAGGGTCTATTAAGGTCAAGGTCTAAGAGCCTGATGCCTATGCTTGGGTCTATTGAGGTTGGGCTTGATACCTTAATGCTTGTGCCACGGTCCATCAAGGTAGTGCCTAGGACCTAAGAGCCCATGCCTCGATCCCTAACACTCAAGTCAAAGTCCATTGAGGTCGAACCTAAGCCTTTGGTGTCCATACCTAGTTCTCCAACTACTCATGTGTAAGTAACTAGCACCGAATGGTATATGTTTATTTAAGAAAATTAAATTGTATTTTTTGTGCCAAATAATGAAAAATATTTTCTAGTTCATTTTCAAGTTTTAGTCAAATATTTTTTAGAAATTGCTATTTTCCTAAAAAATGACTTCATGGAAAATATTTTCCTGAAATGTTACATTTTTTGCGAAACAAAACGAATCCTTAAAGTGTAACAACGGATTATTTAGGGGTTAATATGTCACAAGGTAAAGTACAATGACCAAAATTGAACATGGGCAATTTTACATGGACCTTTTTAGATAATTTTCTTAATATCCTAGTACGTTTAGTGTTTCTTTTAAGCTAAGACTAACATTACGTAATTGCTTACAAGAATTCATCCTTGGGAAAATTGCCAAAAATTCAGAACTTATTATACTAGTGCCAATTCAATCATAAACCTTTTTAATTTAGCCAATTTAGTCATAGATATTTTGATGATTTGACAATGTAATTTTTTTAGCCAATTTTGATTAAAAATCATTGACTTGGACGCTAGTAGCCACAGAGGACAGTCGACACTAACATGAATAATCTTTTCAATTTTTAAAATTTTTTTGAATTGTATTATTAATTTTGTATATATTTTTTTAAAACTTTTTTCATAGTGATTGGCAAGGGTTGTGGCCCTTGTCTAACCATAAAGAAAAAAAAAAAAAAAAAATTTGTTTACATTAGTGCGATTATGGGTGCCAAATTAACACATATTGACCCATTTTTCATGTAATACAATTTTAACGACCTATATCTAACTTGACCTCGACTTAACTCCTACCCGATATGATCTGTATTAATAAAACACATCAATACTTAACCTTAACTACCAAAATAAATACTAATCGATATTTATTTTATTTAAAAATAATTATAACTATGAATTATGAATTATTTATTTTTTAAATTGATTTTTAATTAGTCTATATTTTATTGTCTTTTCTTTTCTTTTTCCTTTTTCTTCCCATGTTTGTCAACATGACGGCGGCGACCGGTGATTGACTACAAGCAAGCTCGAGCTTCACCTACTTTGGGCAAGGCCTTGCCTCGCTAGATCTAGCGAGGCTTAAGCCTAGCTAGAAGTTAGTGAGGGTTTCGCCTTCGCTAAATTGGTAAGCTCGAGCTTTGTTGGCCTCTGATGAGCTTGTCCCTTGTCGGTGGTTGGCCTTTGTGGCTGTCACTGTGGCTGGCCAACGTAGGGAAGATAAAAGAAAGAGGAGCCAAAAAGGAAAGAAAAAGTGAAAAAGAGAAAAATAAAAAAAATTTAAAATATAAAGTTACTTGTTTGTACTAATATTAACTTTGTTACTTGTTAGGTAACTCATTTAGCCTAAGACCTTAAAAGTGGGTCTATCTTGATCCACTTAGATTCATTTGTTTTAACATTTTCTTTTTACAACTCATACTTACAATCCACTATAATATTTATGAGTTAAAATATAGGTATGTAACCCATTTTGACAATTTTAGTATGGATTGCACCATATAATACGTCCGCAATTTTCTAAAGGATTATATTGGTAAATCCTTAAAAAATTTGAAACCAAATGGATTAGATTAAGAACATTTAGGATTAAATTAACACAAACGTAAAAAATTTACTGACTTTTTTGGCAATTTCCTCGTTCCTCCTCCATCTCACGGCGTGAGAGCCTTGTTCCTCGATCAACGATCAACTCAGTACGTGGCTCGAAGAAAAACCGAACGCCAAACGACGACGTCACCGCCGCACCTCTGACCGTACAAGCAGCACCCCTAAACGACGACGCTTCAGCCGCGAGCCGAACGCAAAACCCTAATCCTGAACTCGAGCGAAGCCCCATTCCTTCTCTTTCGTGCCGTCACTGCCTCCCATCTCCCCCGACTGCCAAGCAGCGAGCCGCTCGAGATCCCATCCATGGTAAGCCTCCTCGCGATTCTCGGCCTTCGACGGCAAATCATCATCATCATCATCATCGGACTCTGTCCCGTCCGTCTTCGTGGTCGGGTTTCTGTCTATCTTTCTCTCTGACGTTCGATCTTTCGTGGGTCGCGATTCGCAGGCTCCGAAGAAGGACAAAGCCCCGCCTCCCTCGTCCAAGCCCGCGAAATCCGGTGGTGGGAAGCAGAAGAAAAAGGCACGTCTCTCTCTCTCTCTCTCTCTCTCGGTCGATCGTGTTGAGCTGTTGAAAGTATTGGGGGAGCTGGGGTTCCTTTTGTAGTTGTTCGAATGTTTTTTCGGTGATGTTACGCGAAATGAATTGAGGGTAGCGCAGATCTTTCGTGTTGGGCTGCGATGGCCTGGCAAGTTTTGAACTTTTTCCACTGCATGTGCGTTTCATTAGGTAATTGGACGAGGGGTCTTGAGTTGAGCTGTCGAAGAGTGTGTTGGGCATCCATCTTTGTTCTTTTTTCCTGGGTAGTTGCTGATTGATTTTGCTGGCGAGTGTTTGAGCGATGGGTCTCTGCAATTTCAGGCAAAAAAAATGAGATTTTGAAAAATGAACTTGTTTTAAATGTTCGTCCTGCGGTTGTTTGTTGTTTATGTCGGGCTTAGTTGGGTTGTGATGGATTGGATTGTGTGATGGTGAGCAGAAGTGGAGCAAGGGAAAGCAGAAGGAGAAGGTGAACAACATGGTGCTGTTTGACCAGGGAAGTTATGACAAGCTTCTGTCCGAGGCGCCCAAGTATAAGCTTATCACCCCGTCCATCCTCTCTGATCGACTAAGGGTATGCCTTTATGTTAATCTAAATTGTATTTATAATTGTCTATGTCTTGATTTAGGCATCTATTTTTTCCCCTTTTCTGATTACATGATCCATCACCTAGCTTTTCATTTATTTTTTTTTATATAATGAGATGGTAATTGCTATCAAGCTTGAACCTTTCTGGATGTGTTCTGATGAAACCTTTTATTGATGCACTTAGGAGAATTATGCACATGTATGTAACTGATAGGATGTTTACAGCAGGATCTTGCTCTGTTAATTCTAACAAATGCCTTAACTCTTGTTAGTTTTATACATGGTGGAGTTCTCAAGTAGAGTTCCATATAATAATATTCATTGGCATGGTTTCTTCAGGTCTATTAAATTAGGAGGATCTGAGTGTGGAAAGTTTGTTCCCATAGGCAAATGATGATTTAATTAGATCTCCCTGTCGGCTCACGTCCTGTGTGGAACAAATTGTTATTTTTCTTGGCCTTAATGGCACACATTCTTAATCAGCAAGTTTTGTGGTGGCAAGACATATTTCTGCTAATATGGATAAGTTAGTCTTTGTTGGAGAATGAAATTCACTTTTTGAGATTTATACTGTGAATTCCCTCCTGGCTCCTCTAAACTGTCATATTTTCAAACTCATCAGTATTTGCCATCCTTTACATTTAATTTAAGTAATTTAGAACCAAAAACTCCAATGGAATTAGTCTTTTCTGCATTTGCAAATGATTGATTGTGTCGCTTACATTGATTGAGTTAAGATAACTTTTAACTCATCTGCCTTGATTTAAAATGTGCTCTGGTGGTTTTGTTGCATTTGGACTCCTGGGTTTTTCATATCCAAGTTTTTTGCATAGAAGAATTAGATACTTCAACATGCTATATAGCTAACATATTCATCCTCTCATCAATGAGAGGATCTTGCTGGCTGAGCTCCTCTCTTTACTAATTAGTCATCTCTTTGTTATTTATATACTTTATCTGGTGCAGGTTAATGGATCACTTGCACGGAAGGCAATAAGAGAACTCATGGCTAGAGGTTTGATCAGGATGGTCTCTGCTCATTCAAGCCAGCAGATCTACACCAGGGCGACGAATACATAAGTGGCTTAGGCCCCCCTTGCATTTTCAGCTATATAGCAATGGTTGTTTTATATCTTGCATTGGTAAACAACTGTTTTCTTTATCTATGGGATTACATTATGCGTACTAGAATTTATGAGACAGGTTAGTGTTCTTTGAGATTTTGAAGAAATAGATTATTAAATCCGATAAGCCAATATTTGATGTTCATCCAATTCTTTTGCCTGCCTGTGTTACTCTTTTGCGAGTTCTTACTACTGACGCAAAACAGATTTTAGCAACTTGAAATGCTCTGATGCTCACTAGCGACTGCCTTACTTAAATTGTACAAACAGCTGATGGGCTGGCAAGTAGAAATGTGCTGCTCCTGATGGGGTAATTCTAATAATGTGTTTGCAAATGGTAGATTGTTCTAACATACTATGTAGTAAAGAAAAGAAGTTTTGCTGAATGGGATGGGAAACACTTATCATGTGCGATAAACAAAAATTTCGAATCATGTTAATCATGACAGAAATAGGCGTTATCTTTGGTACAGAATGTGAGATTTGATAACAAAAATTATGAATTAAAAGGGTCTGTCATCTTTTGTATGTATTGCTTGACGAGGTAGTTGATTCTAAGTGAAGTATCCCCGGTATGTACTCCTTGGCAAGCTTGCCCTTTACTAGCAAAAATTTCGAGGATCTGAATGCCCAGAATTATTTTGGCTAAAAAAGGGTCAAAAGTAATTGTTTTTCAGTTGTCAAAATTTGCAAAAATGTCACGATTATTATTATCTGCATTTTTCTTTGACGTTGAATTTTGTCCTTGAATTTTTATTTTGGTCATGACGTCTGACGTGGCAATCCTACTTGGCCATGGGACCTCTGTTTGTTTATGTGGCTATGCATGTCAATTATCATTGCCACATCATTGAAAATTGTAAAAGAATAAAGAGAAACTGGAACTTACAAATTTTAGAAAAAATAAGAATAGGTGAGAATTATTTTAAGCACTGGTTAGAGATATGGGGGCAACCCTTTGCTTAGATCTGGGTGAAGGTGAGCGCCATCGCGGGTGGTGGTGGGCTTGCACTCGGTTTTGCTGAGCACGGTTTACATAGACGATCTTCTTTAAGACCAATTCGTTCAACTTTTTGGAGGAAAGCGGCTGAGAAGCTGAGAAATTAGGGAGCAAACTCTTGATGCAAAAACAAAAAATGAAACACAAATTCAAAAATAAATGGAGGTCGAAAATGAGTGATCCTCAGCCGGCATTCCAGCCAGAGATTCAACGCTAGTGAAGATGGCTTCATCGAGGTAATGAGATGAACATAACAGCGTCGAAGGCGGTGGAAGCATGGTGGTCGAAGGCGGCAAAAGCATGGTGGTCGAAGGCGGCGGAAGGAAGCATGGTGGACGATGCCCTCGATTGAGGGTCTAGCTCAGCAATTATCGGGCTACAATTCCTCAATAAGCTGTCACAGAAAAAGTATGAAGTGAGAGAAGAAATGGAGGCCGAGTTTAAAAAACATCCTCAAGTGCGGGACAACACAAAGTAATCCCGGCGAGGGTCGCCGGCGAAAGGAGGCGCAGCGTCGCCCTTCTCTATCCAACTTTGCTGTTCTGTTTTCTTTTTTTTTTTTTTTTTTTAGATCTTATTCAAGTTGATTTTCTTTTAGAATCTTGCCCTGTGTTTTTAGGTTTAGAAGATGGTATGTGCAAGACAATCGATTGGGCATGACAGAAATTCCACGTTGAATAATGACAAGAAAACTAATTTTTAATTATGGATATTAGAAATCAAATCTACTTTTATCTCACTTTCTCTATAGGATAATTTTATCCGTGCTATATCATTCTTATATCCAATTTTATCTCGTAATGAGTAGACACTAAATATAGGATATAATATCATATCTTGAATTTTTTTTGAGATTGCCAAACGCAACCTAATAGAATGAATGCATATAAGATTTATTTTTGGGTTTAGTCATTAGATGTCGTGTATCTCATTCTAGGCGGTGCCAATATGGAAATTGGAAATCGACCTTTATTTCACGCTTGGTTAGATCCGCAGTAAAACCATTCCAGCTTCGCTCTGTTGAAGCCGCATGACCAAACTTTCATGGGCTCGGCTACTATGAAGTTGCTAAAAAAATGTCAATCCAAGTATCCATATGCTTGCACACGGTCAATTTTATTGACAAAATTACCAAAAGGAACCTAAATATGTGACACTTGTACTAATTTAGTCCTTAAACCTTTTAATTTTGCCAATTTAGTTTTAAATATTTTCACATTTTATTAATCGAGTCTATCCAACTAATTTAAGATGAAAATTGCTAACATATTCGCCAACAGTTCTATGTGACATGATTGACGCAAACGTTAACTTTTTTTAAAATAATTTTTTGAATTTTTAATATTTTTTTGGTTTTTTATTTTCTTTACCTTCTTTGGCTTGAGGCAACTAGCACTAGGAGAGGGTGTTGCAACCCTTGCCAGATGTAGGAGTTGTAGCCTTGCCGAGTTTGGGCAAGGCCATGTGCCCTTGCTTTGGCCATGGGAGTTGTGACCCTTGCCTAGGTCCTCCCTGGCCTTTGACAAGGGCTGTAATACTCTAGCCTAGTGCCAACAAGGGTCAATCGGCGACCTGTTAGTTAAAAGAGAGAGAGAGAAGAAAAAGAAAAGAAAAAAGCCAAAATTTAGCAAAAATTAAAAATAATTAAAAAAGTTATATAAAAAATTTCTTCGTCAATGCTCAACTATGTCACATAAAACTATCATTGTCTACATTAGTAATTTATAGTCTAAATTGATCAAATGCACTTACAACAAATTGGCAAAAATATTTAAATTAAATTGGCACAAATACAACAAATTTATTTTATTTTATTTTTTTTTTTTGTAATTCTTCCCTTTTTAATTCTATAAAATGCACCTACTATAATGGGTACTTGGTCTTGAAACCATACAATTTTTTTAATAACAAAACTACACATTCTTCATAAAGAAAAAGAGAGAATGCTTTATTTATTATTCTATAAACAACTTCAAATGGCACGTTCCTCCCATTAAGAATAAAACTAAATGTTTATTATAAATACATTCCTAATCTATAAAAGCACGCTCCTGTTTTGAAGGCAGAAGGCAAAATTTCAGAATACAATATTTAGGCAGCCGAAGTCGGCGTCGGTCTCCTCAGAAGGGAACTGGAAAATGGCATCTAATTAGAAGGTTCAAACAGAAATGAATTTCAGTAATTCAAAACACCAAAAGAAGGTCATTATACAATGTTCACAGCCACGTTCTTGATGCCTGGCCACTCGAGACTGACCAAATAGTCCAACAAAATGTTCCATACATGACATTTCTAAAGAGCCACATTCAACATTGTGGCAAAAGAACCACTCGCTTCCATGTCCGATTTTTCTGGAAAATCATGACGTTTAGGAATTATGACAGACAAAATAATGGTACAGAGACATCATAAATTCTCTTGGTTTATTTCAGTAGACTAACAGCGATAGAAAGCATATTTTATGATATGCCGACAGCTCCGAAGCATCTCATGCATGTAACCATACTACTATGCATCCTGCCACCTGTTGTTTCATTTGTTTCTTCTTGTACTACTAATGGTGAATGTTTGAACACTCGTAGCTACTACAAGTCTGACATAAAGTACGTATCAGCAACCGTAAGTGGCAGAAGTAATAGCGCTCTTCCTTGACGTTGGAATAGATGGACGAATGCAAGTACTAGGATCTTTTGCTTAACCAGAAGAAAGAGTTTTAGAAGGAGACCGTGCAAGTGAGCTGCAGGAAGAAGCATCTGCAACAGAAGATAGAGGAGAAAGAAGGGGAGGCCTTGGAACAATAAGAACATAAGGAAAGTTATAGAGATGAAAAAGGAAGGATAATGAGGAAGCGAAAGGTGCGGGCATTGCAAACACTTTAAAGGCTGGTAGATGAGCAACAACTGAAGGGATAAGGAGCAATAGAGAAGGAGTGAAGATGGAGGGGAAGATGGTGATGGGGTGGGTGTTATGGAGAATCGGCGGGATAATTATCCCAAAAATCCTAAACCTATTGTATGGCTGCCGATTCAATCTTAAATATTTTAATTGTATCAATTTAATACTAAATCTTTTGACAAATTGCCACTTGACTCATAAACCTTTTAATTGTATTAATTTAATCATAAACATTTTAATGATTTGCTAATTTAATCTTAAATCATTTAACAATTTGTCAATTTAATTATTATGGCCAATTTTGGTTGAGAATTGGTGATGTGGAGTTAGGTAGCCGTTGACCATCCTATGTGGCATGGCTAGCAATGACATAGTTAATTTTTGCATTTGAAAATTTTCATTTTTCCTTTCTTTTTTCCCCCTTCTTACCTTTGGCCTGTGGCCTATACTTGGCCATGCCAGCAAATAACCATAGGTGAGGGCCGTGAGGGCGTCATGGGCCTCATTGGACCTAGTAAGGGCTCGACCCTCATGGCTTGGGTGAGGGCTGCCTTCACTGGATCTTGTGAGGGCTTGACCCCCATGGCCTAGCCATGAGGGTCGAGACCTCACCTACGGCCGATGAATGCTGCAATGCCTTGCCCTCACCTATGGCTAGTCGCTAGCCATAATTAGAGGAAAAAATGTAAAGAAAAAGAAAGGAAAAGAAAAGAAAGAAAATTAGAAAATTGCAAAAACTATCCATGTAAGTATCGACCATGCCATGCCATTATCCTTGACTAGACCATTACGTTAATGATTTTCAGTCAAAATTGATTGGAACGATTAAATTGGTAAATCATAAAAAAATTTAGAGTTAAATTGCGACAATTGAAAGATTTATGACTCAATTGGTAAGTTATCAAAATATTTATGATTAAACTGATATAATTGAAAAGTTTATGACTGAATTGGCATACGTATAATAAGTTTATGACTTTTTTGACAATTTTCTCGAGAATTAACCTTCCCTTAGAATGAAGTTGACTAGAATTGGAATGATAAAGGTGAGGATGATGCGGTGTTGCTCCATGGTCATGTTCAATAATAGGCATTTTGGATTTGTATAAATTTGGAGAAAGAGAAAGAGGAAGAGGAGGTGCAAGAACAAAGAAAACGAGATTTCATGTGAATTGGAGGGAAGATGCAAACGTGTTTATTGCGACTCAATTTAACATTTGAACTCAGAAATCTTTCAAAACATTAGGGACAGACCAAGAATGGTGTTGCAATTTATAGGAAACTTATCGGGTGAGTGAAAAAGAGAGCAGAAAAAAATGAAAAAAAAAAAAAAAAAACAAGAAGAAGAAAGAAAACTGGACGCGTTAAGAGAGTTGCCGCGAAGTATCGTTTGGGGTAGAATTCTTGAACCGCAAATTTTTACGATGGTCTTCGTCTACCAAGGAAACCATGTAATAAATAATGAGGAAGAAGTTGATTCCAAAATCAAGTGGGCCCAAATAAAGAAGCTGCTTTTTATTTTATTTTATTTATCCTTATGTGATTTGCATGATAGAGAGGAAGATGGTAATGGAGTGGCAGACAAATGGGGGGGTGTAAGATCGTGATGGAGTGCCAGACAATCAGCCAGAACCAAAATTACTAATTAGCCAACCTAAATTTTAGAGCTCCATTTTCTCTCATGGTTTTCTTGTTAAAAGAATATTTTATTCAAAGGATTTTTAGAACAACATAGAAATAATTCAAAAAAGAAAAGAAAGAGATTGAGCCTATTTATAAAGGAAAAGACTCTTCTTGACAATCATCCGTTTTTTTTTTTTTTTAATTTCAATAAAATTCAAAAATAGAAAAAAAAAAAAACCTATTTCTCTTCTTTGATTTTTCAATAAAATAAAGAAAGATTGTATTATTAATTAAGCCGGTTCAATTTAAAAAAAATATTGCTCGATATGAAGAGTACTCATAGCGATATTTGGAAAATGATATAATTATTGGTGAGATCGATTTCATGAATCCACTTAGGAATCGAACCGGACCGGCAGTCCGGTTTCCGAGTGGATCAATGTAATTAATGAGTGGTTCCCGGTTCCAATTTTTGGAATCGGTCCTTAGCTGGCAATTTCCGGTTCTAGGTCAAGAATGCCCACCCGGACCATGCACACTCCTAAAATGGAGAATTGTCTTTTCTTTGATACTTCATTGCAATGAAGTTAACTAGAATTGGAACAATGAAGGTGAAAGTTGTCTATTGCTTGATTATAGGCATTTTGGATTTGTATAGATATTTGGAGAAGGAAAAAAGACGTAAGAAAAGATAAATTGAAATTTCATGTGAATTGGAGGAAGGATGCCAACATGTTTATTGCGACTCAAATTAACATCTTAAAAAAATCTTCCAAAACACTAGGTGGACGGACCGAGAATGGGGTTGCAATTTATAGTGAACTTGTAGGGTAATTGAAAAAGACAGAAATAAATAAGGAAGGTGGATGCGTTAAGAGAGTTGCCGCGAAGTATCGTTTGTGATAGAATTCTTGAACAGCACTTTTTATGTTGGTCTTCGTCTGCCAAGGAAACCTTACAATAAATAATGAGGAAGAAGTTGATTCCAAAATCAAGTGGGCCCAAATAAAGGAGCTGCCTTTTTTTAGCCTGTATCTATTTTTTATAATATTAGCCGCCTAAGCAAACAAGGACCGGTCATACGGTCTTTGGTTGCACTAACGTCAACTAACCAAAAAGCCAGAATCTTTTGGTGTAATTTCGGTACCAATCAGACTCTACCCAAATCAATATTATGTAAGGGAGGACGACGGCCTCCCATTTAGAAGATTTTTAAACATTGTTTAATATTAGAACTGTGCTTCTAATTTTAGATCAAATATTCTAAATAACCCTTGAACCCTGAACTTTCAATTACAAAACCTTGATCTTAGGAATAATTATCCAAAAAGTCTCAAATCTATTTTTTAAATCAATTTAATCTTAAATCTTTTAATTTTATTAATTGAATCCTAAATATTTTCACAGTTTACTAATTGAGTCAATATGGCCAATTTTATTTGGAATCGCTAATGTGAAGGTCTTGATTTAGATAATTTTAATAATATATTTTTTTAAAAAATTAATTTTTTAATTATTTTCTTTTCTTTTTATCTTTTCTTCTCTTCCCCTTTGCTTTTTAATTATTGTGGCCAGCGAGGGTTGCGAGCCACTCACTGGTCACTGGGAAGAGGGTTGGAGGCCACTCATCGGTCGTGCAGCAAGGGTCCTAAGCCCTTGCTGATCGTGGGCGAGAGGGTCGCCACCTTGCCTACAGCTGCGATGGTCTAGGTAAGGCCAGTTGCGGGCTAGGAGGAACCTTAGCAACAAGTTGAACCAATCTGGCCTCGATCTCCATGTCGTGGCTGAGCTCGAGTCTTTGGGTTTGGGGGCTCGAGTTTTGAGTTTCCTCGCCGAGACCTGCCTCTCCAAGTAAGGCCTAACGCAAATCCACGCTCACGCTCTTCGCTCCTACCTACATGACCACCCATGGTCTTCACCAAGATCCTCTGCTTTGTAGCTATCTCTCGCACCGCCTGTTTGACCAAATTCCCCAATCAGACATATTCTTTCACAATCTCCTCCTTCACATTCCTGCTAAAATCGTGGTCTGAGCCACGCTAGCCTCCCCATATTTGGGTTAGGTTGCATCGTTGGCAGTTGGCTAGTCTAAACCATCGCGGTTGTGATCGAGGTCGCCTTGCCTAGTTTTAGGTGAGGCTAACCTCACTCATAGCGGCACTAGCCTTGCCCAAATTTGGGGGAGGCTGTTCAAGGGCCATGCTCATAGCTTGCGACCGATGAGGGTCGCTGGACCCTGCCAGCCACAATAAGAAAAAAAAAAATAAAAAAAAAGAAGGGATTGAGAAGGAAAAAAAAAAAAAAAAAAAAAAAATTATATAATTAAAAAATATATGAAAATATTATTAAAAATTGTAAATGTCACTTTCGGTCATGCTACGTAGGATAACTAACCTCCATGTCACCAAATTCTGGCCAAAATTGGCCAAATGAACTAAATTGGTAAAGCATGATAAGATTTAAGATTTAATTAATATAATTGAAATGTTTATGACTAAAATATAAAAATGTTTATAATAAATGTTTAAAGATGTTTTTTTGTTGGACATTTTTCCCATTTACTTTAGGTGTTTATTGGAGCATTCCAACTTTAGGTGTGCGGGCCCATGCTTAGATACTTAAGAAAATGTATTGAAAATGAAAGATTGGACTTTTTTGTCATGAGCCTGATTGAAACCTAATAAAATCAATGTCCAAAACAGCGACATCATCGGGCGATTCCTCAAAAACAATGACTTCACTTGAACCTTCAAACAATCTACGAAATATCTAATCAACGTTGAAGTCTTTCGCACACCCATGATGCACGAAGTCATCCACGAAGGAGTCCACTTAATCACACTTTTTTAATCACTATTTGTTTTTTTTTTTTTTTGGTATTTGCCGTAGGACCGATAGGAAGCCAGTGGTCAAACCATAAGGACACCGACAATCCATTACCAATTTTCCAAACAAAGTTCAACCGAAATTCCTTCCTCAATTGCAAGATCTTTTTCCACGCCCAAGAGCAGATAGAAGGAGTAGGTGAAACCCAAAAGTTCTCATTCTTTAAGAAATTCGAATGGATCCACCTGCACCAGAGAGATTCCTTATCCGTGAAAATGATCCAAATATATTTAAGCATGTCAGCCTTATTGCATTCTTTAAGTCTCCGAATACCAATACCACATTCATTCTTGGGGAGACAGACGTCCTCCCAAGCTACTTTAGCCCCTCCTGAGCCAAGGGAAGAACCCTTCCACAAAAACTGTCTCAATATCCTCTCAATACCATCCAAAATTGAGGCTGGTAAAGAAAAAACACTAGCCCAAAATGCCTGAATAGCATGGAGGACTGATCTGATCATTTGAAGTCTGCCTGCGAAGGAGAGAAAGCGGTGGGTCCAAGATTGGACCCTGGCAGTAATACGGTCAATTAAGGTAGTACAGTCTGCCTTACTTAGTCTGGAAGAAATAATAGGTACCCCCAAGTAACGAACCGGAAGTTTACCTTCCTGAAAACCAAACGCCCAAAGGATACGGTTCCTTAGGGAAGGCAAGCCACCTGAGAGAAACACTTCACTTTTAATCACTATTTGTTAATCACAATTATTTCCAGCAAATCAATTTAAAAAATTTCCTTAAAAGTTAATTGTTTCTTAAAAATAATTCATTTAATTATGATTAAAAAGATACACATATTGCTGGTATCTCGCCTTTATCATTTTTTTTTTTGGTCGGTCCTACTCTAATCCTACTCTAACACTCACTCTCAGACTTTTACCCTGCCTTCTTGCAGGGCGTGGGAGTCGAAACCCACTCCTGAAATGAAATCGTCCCCACCCCAATCCCCCATGAGAATGTGGGGATTTGAACCTCCCACCTCTCCCTTCCAAGTTGGAAGGGTGGCCACCGAGGCGAACCCCCAATGGTTTCTCGCCTTTATCATATTGACAGGATTTTTAAAGGAATATTTAATTCGGCTACTTGCAACATTTTAACGGGATTTTGCATGAAAAGAGATTTGCATAAAAAAGTCTGCTCCAATCATTGATGTACTAATTATCTGAAAGTCGATAGGATCAAATAGCATATGATTGGTAGATATATATATGTGGCTATATATGAAAATTTCTCAAAGGTTTCAGATTATTGTAAAGATCCTAATAGTTTATCACATATACATCATAAAATAAGTAACATTCTCCTCCTGACTATCTATAATTACAAAGCAATGTGAGAACATTAGTTAATATAAATCTTCAACATAAAAATAATAAATATGGATTGTTGTATGTCATCTAACTTTCAATCGGCCTAAAATGATACATATAGGAAATACGTTTTTTTTTTTTTCTCTGTTGGCCATACTAATATGCGCAATGGATCGATGCTAGGAAATTTAGAAAATTCCAATTTGAATTAATTGACTGGATTTAGATAGCTTGGGTTGAAAGATACCAAGATTCAGAAAATGCTCGTGCCTTTGTCCTCTTAAAGATGGCCAAACTGGGGGATGAGTCATGTTTATAAAGACACATTGGGGTGACCTAAACTCCATCTTCTTTAGATCATCCCAAATTTATATATATGAACCATGTTCATATATAATATCTCTATAAAAAAGGCGATCTTCCCTTTGGCAACATGGCTTATCCCCTAGTTTGGCCATGATTATAGAGATATAATATATATAATTAGGAGATGAGCCAAGCTGCTTATCTTTGAGCGTTGTCTATAGAGATATATTATAAAATTGGGGATGACCTAAGTGCATCTTTTAACTAAATATATCTAAATTTAAAGATATGTTTATAAAATTGGGGATGACCCGAAGTGTATCTCCGCACTAAAAGCATCTATATATACATAGTTCTCGACACTATAGTTCTTCTCAGCGCCATTCTTCTGAACATACTCAATACATTACTCAATCCTTCAGACATTTGCTCTGCTCTTGCAACTCTATCTCTTCTTCCTGTTTTCCACATCTATACAGATTCAAGAATGCCGATTTTTGTGCGTGATCAATGGAATAGCATCGATGACATTGTCACCTTCATTGTTCCAGTATTGGTTGACTTCATTACCATGAAATATCAAGGGACGCCAGATTCTCCATTTAATATTCATCCCATTACCATCTTCCTCAGCATCTTCACTCTCCTTCTCTATTGCTCCGCTCGTCTACAAGCCTTTCGTACTGCTTGGGGTGCTTGCGCAATTCTCTTTCTCAGGATCCTTTCCTTTCTCTCTATAGCTTTCCTCACGGCATTGTTGTTCCGAGGCCTCTCCTTCTTTCTCCTCTGTTTGCCGTTGTTGATATTGCTCTTTGCAGCTCACTTGTGGGGTCTCATTCAGAAGCTCAAGCAAAGGATTCTAGGCGTCGCATTTGCCCGTTTGTTCAGCTATCGAGGAAGAGCGCTTCTGCCCCGTACAGTTGCTGATTCACATATCATGTGAGAATTGTAGTACTAGTTGGTGTTCAACCGATGATTGTTAGTGGCACAAGAAATTAAGGAAACAGTAGGTAGTGTAGTGTGATAGACTGGCAGAGGACTTAGCTGCGCAAAAGAGATGAATTATCTAGCATTTAAATTGTCTCAAGATTATAGCTTTATTGAGAGGGGAGTTTACTATAATCCCAAGGATAGTTGTTTGGATGAAGCATTGGTTCATATCAATAGCCCGCCCTACACCAAACTTACTGGACTTCTTTGCATTATTAGATACGCTACTTGATTGTCAATGTAATTTCTTTTCACTGCCGGATTTTACCATCTTTAGTATCTGTACCGAATGTCTTGTCTATTATAACCCAACAAATGACGCTCTCCAAGGGGAAAAAAAGAAGAAGCCCAAACCCGGCTGAGGTCGCTCCCATTGGTTGTTCTTGTGTGTTTAGTTCCGTTGCGATTCAAAATTGGCGGTTCGGGTCCAAATCAGTGAGCATTTCGCTCTGCATTTTGGATTATTCTGGGTTCATGTTATTTAGCCCGATTTGTTTTGCTTTGAAGCGATTTGCTTATTTTTTTTTTCCAAAGTACTTTCGACCCTTGTTCTGTCTCGAGTTACGTTGTAATGCTGGGTTTTTCATTTCCTGTGTCTACGTAACGCATGTTTGATGTTTAGTCTTGGCATAGAGTTAGAGGGCGAAAGTACAACGACAATAATACTGGAAAAGTATTAAAAAAAAAGCCTCAAATTTATTTAAATTAATACCAATTCAATTTTAAATATTTTAATTAAATCAATTTAATCATAAACCTTTTTATATTAATACCAATTCAATCCATCTAGCCATTTTTTTTTAAAGAAATTACTGAATACCAATTCAATCCATCCGGCCAACTTGATTTAGAAATTACTGATTAAGATGTTGGTTATCCTAAGTGACATGCTTAAGAAGTGAACAATTTTTTAATTATTTTTTTCCTTTTTTTCATTTCCTTTTCTTTTCTGGCTCTGCCTCTGCAACACGAAAAACAAACAGAATTTCAGCGAGGTTTACACTCACTGACCTTATCCGCAATTCTAGAGTGGTTATCGATGGCCTTATTCTGCTGCATTTGCACGAAGCACAGCTCCGAGCCTCCGGCCTTGACGCAATCTTCTTCGTTAGCGAAACCTTCTCGGGCGGCGATGCAGCTCTCGCTCTTAGCACCTACCGGCCCAGACTCCACACGCTCAACTCCTCCGTAACGATACCGCATCTTCGTCCCCCTCGTCGTCCGCCTCGAGCGAGGAGAAACTACTATTTCCACGAAGTGCCTCGAGGGAGTCTCGTGACGCAATCCATTCTCCCGCTCGCCTCAACGATTCTCCTGCAAAATGCTTCCTGCTCACACCATTAGCGTCGCTCGGAGGTCGCCAAAATCGAATGCGGGCGATTCGAGGCTCGTCAGGCCTCGCCCTCACCCAAGTGAGGCTTGGCAAGGCTAACCCTAGCCAGATCTGATGCAAGGACCTTGCCGCTGCTCGCCCTTGCCTAGGTGTGGCCCTGAGGGCGACCCCTCCCCAAGCGAGGCCAGCTCTCGGCGGCGATGGCTGGTGTCTTGTGACCGGGGACTAGCCAAGGTGGAAAGAAAAAAAGAAAGTAAAAAAAAGGGAATTTTTTTAAAAATATTACAAAATGCATGTCTACGTCAGCTCTTACCGTGTCATATAAAATGGATGGTATTGATGTTAGTAATCTCCTACTTAAATTGGCCGAATGGATTGAATTGAATAACGTAATGCGGTTATTGGCACGGTGTCGAAATCTCCGGAAGTAATTTGAAATTGAAGATTGTAATAGCTAAAAAGCCGTTACTTGTAAACTCGGCTATAAATAGTCAAAGACATGTAGTTGTAGACACCTTTTTGATGATCAACAATCACAGGAACACTTAGTCTTTTGGTTATCAACGCTCGCTCAGATCTGCGGCAGACTCGGGCGACCAACGCTCGCTCGAGGGACGGCTCGCCGCGCCGAAGGGGGAGCAGTGCCGACTGGAGAAGAAGCGCCGAAGGGGGAGCGACGCTGACCGGAGGAGGAGGGCCGAACGGAGAGCAACGCTGACCGGAAACGTGCACTGAGTCGTCGGAGTGAGGAGTCGCCGGAGAGTCGCCCGAGTGGGAGCCGCCGGAGAGATGGAAGACACGCCGGAAACGGAAGAACGAAGCTTCAGCCGAGAGGAGCGCGACGACGAGCACGCACGAAGAGTTCTTGCTTTGTTCCGAATTTGTTCTTTTGTTTCTTTCGTTTTTGTTCTTTTGTTCCGTCGAAGAAGTGTTTCTTTCCAAAAGAAACAACTTTTTTTTTTTTTTTTCTATTTCTATTTCGTTCCAGAAACAAAAAAAAAAAAGGAACAAACGCAACCAAACGCGTTTTTCCTTTTTTGTTCCCGGGCACACTTTCCGTACAGAAGTGTGCCAGAAACGTTTCTAAGAAACGTTTCCATGCACGCCCTTAGTCTTTTGGTTATCTATTCTTTACCTTGCACATTTACATTTTATTGCACATTTTTATCTCCTGTTCATCCTTTATTTTATTGCCCATTGAGTAAAATTAGTCATTTACATTTCGAAGCTAAAAGCACCAGCTTGCATACGGAAGGAGGGAAGCTAAGGGCCTATTTGTTAAAATGTGTTTCTGTCCCAGGAACAAAATTTTTTATTTTTTTGTTCCTGGGAACAAAAAAGAAACAGAAACGCGTTTGTTTGCGTTTTTGTTCCAAAATTATTTTTTTGTTCCCAGAATCACATTTGGAATGGAAACAAAAACAAAAAAAGTTGTTTATTGTTTCTGAAACAAAATTTAGGAACATTTTTCTCTCTCTTCCATTTTCTTCTCTCTTTTTCTTCTTCTTCTTTTCTTTTTTTTTTTTTCTTTTTTCTTTGGCCGATCGCCGGCCTCGGCCATGGCCGGTGACCGGCCCTCAAGGGCCGATGACCTCGCCGGAGCATTGCCGGCCCCCGGCGAGGCCGAGCATCGCCAGCCCCTAGCGAGGCTTGGCCTCGCCTTGGGCGGGCGAGCTCGAGCTCGCCTAGATTCGGAGAGGTCAACCTTGCGGCCGGGTGAGGTGAGCTCGATCTCACCCAACCAAGGAGAGGCCGCGCCCTCGTCGGCCGGGCCGTCGGCCATGGCCGAGGGCCGCGACCGGCCAAAAGAAGAAAAAAAGAAAAAGGAAAAAGAAAAAAAGAAAAAATAAATAAGAAAAAAAGAAAGAAAATAAAAAAAATAAAATAAAAATATTAAAAAATTAAAAGAAATAAAAAAAATTATACAAATTTATCAAACGTGTTTCTATTTTTTATATTTCTAACATTTACTAAACGCGTTTTTGTTGAAAATTGTTTCCGAAGCGAAATACTTTTTTTTATTTTTGTTCACGAAATAATTTTTAAACAAAATGCTTAAAAACGCACCCTAAAACAACAGCGCACCAGCCAATTCAATCATTAATATAGTTAACAGAATTGAAAAAACCTTTAATTCTTTTAAAGTGGGTATTTGTTGGCACCCAAATTAACTTACTGGGCTTCGAAAGCCGTAAAGAGTAAAGTAGGCCCAAAACGCGGGAATCTATAGAGAGTGGGCCAAAATGCCAAGAGTCAAGAAGTGGGGGTTTTGAATTATGCGAGAAGAGCTCTGTCGAAACAAATGAGATAAGAATGGGAGCAATTACGAGAGTCGGCAATAGTGAGAATATTGGCAAGGCAAGGTCGTTACCAATCAAGAGCCGAGGCTTCTAAAACATTATATAAATATCAAAATGCTAACTACTAAAACGCAATTACCTGTGCGATACTACTATAAATGGCCGAAGAGGCATCAATTTAGGGATCTTTTGCCAAATTGACAAACAATCATTCAATTTCAAGTTGTTATCTTTCATTTTATTGTGCTTTTACATTCAATCATACTTTTACTTTTTTCCTATTTTCTTGCACTTTGTTTTTGCTAGTAGTTTAGATCGGTTGCTTTCTTTCCAAATTGAAAGAGGACCCATTACAAATAATAAAACCAAAGCTTTGTCTCTTCGGTGAAAGATTTTTATTGAGAAAACTTTCTAGAGCGAATAGATAGGATGGCCACCGATGGGAAATAACAAATCACTCAATGTGACCTCTTAAAATGGCCGATCAAACGTATCATACAATTTTCTAAAAATTGAATATCTTAAGGCAGATCATCCAGCTGAAATTGGACGTAAAAGATACGATAAATCGAATACATCCAACTTATTCATTTCCTGACGAGAAACAAAACCCAAATGTCAATGGCTTCGGCTCTTCTCTATCCTCGACACGCACCCCACGTCCATCCGACGGCGAAGGCAGATTCTTTGCGAAATCCAGTGATGACGTCACCACCACTGGGCACCCTCGTTCTCTCCCCGCGGCGGAAAAAAAAAATAAAGAAATCATTCCCCGCGTCAATCGTCGACCCTTTTTCCCTCGATGGAATCGAAAAAAACCCGCCGGTAACCGGCTATGACCCGTGCGCTGAAGGTCTTCGCAACCTCTTACAGCTTTAAAACAAACCCCCCGATAACCGGCTATGATCCGTTCCCCGTTGCCGCCACCCCGACCGGTAATCGGCTATGACTCGTGCCCTCTTCAGCCCGAAAAAGTCTTCGCAACTTCTCACAGCTGTAAAACAAAACCCGCTGATAACCGGCTATGATCCGTTCCCGGTTGCCGCCACCCCGACCGGTAATCGGCTATGACTCGTGCCCTCTTCAGCCCGAAAAAGTCTTCGCAACTTCTCACAGCTGTAAAACAAAACCCGCTGATAACCGGCTATGATCCGTTCCCGGTTGCCGCCACCCCGACCGGTAATCGGCTATGACTCGTGCCCTCTTCAGCCCGAAAAAAAGTCTTCGCAACTTCTCACAGCTTTAAAACAAAACCCGCTGATAACCGGCTATGATCCGTTCCCGGTTGCCGCCACCCCGACCGGTAATCGGCTATGACTCGCGCCCTTTTCAGCCCGAAAAGAAGTCTTCGCAACTTCTTACAGCTTTAAAACAAAACCCGCTGATAACCGGCTATGATCCGTTCCCGGTTGCCGCCACCCCGACCGGTAATCGGCTATGACTCGTGCCCTCTTCAGCCGGAAAAAAAGTCTTCGCAACCTCTGACAGCTTTAAAACAGCTTTAAAACAAAACCCGCTGATAACCGGCTATGATCCGTTCCCCGTTGCCGCCATCCCGACCGGTAACCGGCTATGCCGTGGCTGTCGTCAGTCTTCGCAACCTCTTCACCTCTATAAAAGGGCGAGGACGACATCGCAGAAGCATGTCTCTCCTTCCTGTTTTCGATATCTATACAGATTGAAGAATGCCAATTTTCGTGCGAGATCAATGGACCATGGACGACATTGTCGCCTTCATTGTTCCAATTCTGATCGGCTTCGTTACCATGAAATATCAGGGGACGCCAGATTCTCCATTTAACACCCGCCCCATCACCATCTTCCTCACCATCTTCACTCTCCTTCTCTATGGCTCTGCTCGTCTACCAGCCTTTCATACTGCTTGCGGCGCCCGCACCTTTCTCTACCTCAGGATCCTTTCCTTTCTCTCGATAGCTTTCCTCACGTCGTTGTTGTTCCGAGGCCTCTCCTTCTTTCTCCTCTGTTTGCCGTTGTTGATATTGCTCTTTGGAGCTCACCTGTGGGGTCTTATTCAGAAGCTCAAGCAAAAGATTCTATTATTGGCATTTGTCCATTGGTTCCGCCATCGAGGAAGAGCGCTTCTGCCACGTACGATTGCCGATATAAATTTCATGTGAGAATCGTAGTACTAGCTAGTGTTCAACCAGTCATCATCAGTGGCACAACAAGAAATAAAGGAAACAGTACACTGTAGTGGGATAGACTAGCGTAGGATGCTTGTCTGCCCAAAAGGGGTAAATTTTCTTGTATTTTAGTCGTCTCTTGATTTTAGCTTCATTGAGAGGCTAGAATTGGGAAGTTATTTACTCTGTTGTAAGTGGAATCTACTGTAATCCCAAAGATAGTAGCCCAGCTAGACATATGCTGGATTTCTTTGTACTATTAGATGTGCTACGTTCATTGTCAATGTAATTTCTTTTCACAGCCAAATTTTTCCTTTCTTTCAGATTTATATCCAGTGTCTTGTCTATTTATAACCTACTGAATGACACTCCGGAAGGGGAAAAAAAGTCCTGACTTTTTGCTTGTTTCTTGGTGGTGAATACCAGTTGAGGTTGCTCCCATTGGTTGTTCCTGCACGTTTAGTTTCACCGTTATTCAAAATTTTGGGGTTTGGGTCCAGATCGGTGAGCATTTCGCTCAGCCCATTTTGTTTTTCTTTGGAGCAGTTTGCTTCTTTTTTTTTTTTTTTTTTTTTTCACTTGCGACTGTTGTTCTGTCTTGATGTATGCTTTAATGCTGGGTTTTTCAGTTCCATTGTCTAAGTGATTCATGTTTGATGTTTGGTCTGACATAGATTTAGAGGGGGAAGAACAATGACTAGGAATTTTCAGAGTGAGTTGTATGGGACGATCCGTGAGAATTAGATGTAGAAGTTGGCTTGCAGTAGGGGTTAAGTGGCCCCCTACTTGTTTTTGAGCAATAATGGATTGTGATCATCCAACAAAATCGGAGAAGACTCTTTCATAATGTTTCTCCTTTCTCTTTTGTTCTGCATCTTGCTCTCTGAAAATGTTCTTCTTGCTAATGGGGTTTTTTTGAAATTGATCCCTCCGAGAAACAATTTTGAGGATTATTCAATTTAGATGCTTTGCCTGAAAGTTGAAAGATGAATCTTCGCCTCATATGGTTACTGCCTTAATGTGATGCCGAAAGATAGGTAAGGATGCTTTGCCTGAAAGTTGAAAGATGAATCTTTGCCTCATATGGTAAGTTGAAAGATGAATCTTCATACTAGGATTTGGAATGTTCCACCATTTGTGTCTGAGTTAAGTGCGAGCGATGCTGGAGAAATCCAGCTTAGTAAGGATGCTTTTAATGGTTTTTACAGTTTGGTTGATTTATTTTATTCATAAACATGCGCCACTTTTTTTCTGAGATAATGATCCGTGGGCATAATTTTCATCTGTTAGTCTCACGGATCTCAGGGATGCTTGTGTTACCACTATACCTTACCGCATTTCAGGCTTTCCACTGTTCTTTTTATATTTTAAAGATATGACTCCTCTGCTGGTGTTGTATATATTTGCAATTCTAATCTAATGGCATCTATATTCTTTCTGAACAGTTTTCAGGTTCTGTCATACTTCTGAAGAAGTTAGTTGTGCAGCCTTTAGCATAGGCCTCTAGCTGGCTGCCTCAATGTCGTTCTCAATCATTCTGGGAGTCTTCATATTGCAACTGGAGAGAATGTCATCAAATGTGAAAGCAGGTGTACTGCCTTGGATTTATAGGCTTCATTTCCTTGTTATTTATCAATTGAGAAAGTTTTTCTCATTACCGTGGCCAGAAGTATCTGAACATTGGTTCATAACTACAATTGCATATGGGTTCTTCTCTTTACACCTTAGTAACTTTTCTCTTTTGGTGCAGGGAAGCTCTCAATGCTCCTGGATGTGATGCTATTCACATAACTGAAATTGAGACACCGGTTGAATTTGACACTTTTATGCCCATGGTTTTTACATCTGTCTTGGTACTCATCCTTTCCTGTCATTGAAAACAACATCCAGTAACTAGTTATATCTGTGTAGGATGTTCTGCAGTGGATTTCTGCCTTAGAAAATTTGAATGATCGTCTATGGTAAGACAGATTCTGTTAAGTTTGAGGTGAAGAATTTTACCTTTCTGCTCAAGATGAATTTTCAGAGACATGAAGAGTACCTGTATCTGAGATTAGTCGAAGTTGTACTGTTAGATGGCACTCCAAAGAATGAGAGGACTGAAACTGGTACTGTATCAAAATTTATATGCCAGGTGTGTTTTGTAAACCATTAATATCTTGTCAGCTGTTACATTCTATCTGGCACATCATCAAGTAGGAATCACTCTGTTTATTTTCTTTCTGCAGGTGCTGTTCAATCTGCACAAAACCTTGCCTTTTTTGACAACTTAGGCATGCTACTCCAAGCTGGTCTGCCCCTTCATTATCTTCTTCTTGTAAAAATTTATTTATGAGAAGTGGAAGGCTTTCATTCTAAAGTCTAGTGACTGAGATATTGTTACTGATTGGTCTTAGAAAGTATTTTGGCACGGAGTTGTTGAAGGACTCTTGTGGTTCAAAAGTGGTTCTACAAATGCCAACATAGTGATCAGGATTCTTGTTTTCTGCAGAGCTTGCATTTTTTAAATTACCGCTGTTTATTTGCCGACAGTTTTTTGAACTCTATACGAGCTATAAAGCAAATGAATTGTTTCTTTTCTGTAAACTGTTACTGATCATTGCTGTAGCTGTTGGTCATCTTAATGGAATGTATAAGTGAATTGCAAACTAGTCTTTGCACTTCCACTTTGAGAAATAAGAGATTGCATTTGAAGCCTCTATGATTCAAGAAAATTGCTCAACAGGATTTATCCGACAACTGTGTCTGCAGTAATATACCTCCTCTGCTCCCCTTGATTAATCAATTGGAAGCACTGTCTAGGCTGACCATTAAAGCAATCACATTCTACTACTAATTTTGCATAGTAATTTGTTTTGCTTAATATCCTACTGGTTCTTAAGTTGTAGCAGAGCATTCTTAAAATGTCGGGAACATTTTGATATTTTGGGTTTTTACCACCTTTTACTGTTCAGTAAGTTTCCATCTCATTCTGTAGAACTGTGTGGCCTTGTTTTGATGTAAAGTAATTACCAGTAAAACCATTAAATAAGACCCCCTAATTTCAGCTTCCACCACACTTTCTGGTCAAACCCAGTTAATATATTTTGCCATGTATCTTGCAGAAACTTATCTGTTGAAAACCACAATTATCAAGGTGCATCTTGCTCTTAGTTTAAATTTGAAGCAAGCATGTCTCCTCCCAAAATTAGATCAGGAGGACAATCCGTGGGAATGTTAACCTAGCTGAGTAAGTTTTTACAGCCTATTACCGTTGAGTAAGTTTCCACCTCATTCTGTATAATTGTCTGGCTTAGATTTGGTGTGAAGTAATTACCAGTAAAACCATTTGATAAGACCACCGATATTTTAGCCTCCACCACACTTTTCGGTCAAACTCAGTTAATATATTTCTCCATTTATCTCGCAGAAAGATATGTATCGGATGCCATGCCTATCAGGTGCGCATCGTGCTCTTAGTTTAGATTTGAAGCAAGCATGTCTCCTCCCAAAATAAGATCATGAAGACAACCTATAGGAATCTTAACCTAGCTGACTACAAAAACTGATTGACATATTTGCGAGGACATATAGAGACTTTATGTCACGTCCGGTAGAACAACCTGCTAGTGACAAATAAGAATCATTGGTTTAAAATCAAATGTAAACTGCAAGATGGAACTGCAGTCGTGTTTACAATTCGCTAAAAATGTCACCTAAGAAGGAAGTTATGCTTGAGGATGTGAAATATCTATTTTGAGAGGCAATGATGCTTTAACCATGCATGCAGATTACTATTCCTTTAATGGAGGAATAGACCCTTGATGTCTGTTTTAATGGAGTGATGACTCCATGAAGTTGAGTTGGGAAATTGTAGTACTTGAAGTGAATACAAACGGTTGCTTGCGATTCAGGTATCTAAAGTGACACTTGCATGAAAAGTGGATTGATGTGATTATTCCCATATGGACTACGGTGAGCATCGGTCTAGAGTCAACCTTGGACCAACCCTGGACCGGCGCAATCCCGCCGGTCCTGATTCGGTTCCCAAGGAAACTAGGTCGGTCATTGGTCCTAGAATTCTTGGATTAGCACTGTGCAGGTCGGTCCTCGGTGCTGAGAGTTTCGGGTCGGTCCAACTCGGACCAACCCTGATTATATATATATAATATTATTTATAATTTTTTTATATATAGAGAAAACCTTAAAATAAATGGTATCAACAACATTAAATAGCTATCTAGTGAGAAGTTCAAGTAATTTTACATTATTCTTTAATAACTTAGGTTTTTAATGTCTTTTACGATGTCTATAGTCATAATTTACGGATGGAGAAAATGTTTTTGTGAGGAGTCTTCAAGATATCCAAAAAGGCACCTTATGGCATCATTATCTAGTATTCATTATCTTTTGTCTTATTTTTCCTCTTAATCTTCAATTTGCTAAAATCGAAAAAAACAACTTCTCCGCTCGCCACTCAACACTCGCCTCACTTGCTTTGGGTCACTCTCGCCACTCACTTGGCTTGTTGCTCTCCGCTCGACATTTGACGCTCACCCCACTTGACCCTCATCACTTGTCTTTCTTAGCTGACCTTGCTCATCATCGAACCCATTGGGTCGGTACGGTTTTAGGTTGCTTTTTCAAGGCGTACAAAAAATGAAATAAAAAATTATTGGTTAGTCCTAAGTTGACCTTGAAATCGGACCGAATCTATTGGGTTAGTCTAGTCCTCGATCTCTTTTTTAAAGAGTACAAAAAATGAAATAAAAAATTATCAGTTGGTCCCGGATTGATCCTGGAACCGGACCAAACCCATTGGGTCGGTCTGGTCCTCGGTCCCAAGCTCAATAGGGTCGATCCTTAGTCCCAAAAATTGAGGACCAGCACTATGCGGGTTGATCCTGGGGTTAGGAGGTGGACCAGCCCAACCCAGACCATGCTCACCCCTAATATGAACTTAATTGCCTTTGCTCTTAATTGAGAAATGTAATTGGTTTCCTGCACATGTATCCCTTGGGAGTTGGGAGGTATCCTAGTTGTGTTGATTTGCCTATGAGAAACTCTCTTTTGACTGTCTAATGTTGGGATGACTTTGTAAGACTAGCTTGAGCATGCCCATTTTCCAATAGATTTTTCAGGGAAAAGGCATTCATATATGGGATGGTGACGCATCTAGAGATTACCTTGACCATTTCGCATCCGATTCATGAGAACCAAATCTGCGATGGTTATTTTTTTCCTTTACCTTGATGAGTTTTGTCCTGTCTAATTTACACTTGGTCTGAAAGATTGAGCAGAAGGTAACTTAGGACCAGCTTATGGCTTTTAGTGGTGGCATCTCAATGCTAGGTTGGTTTACCTTAATTAGTTGATCAGTTATTTACATTACATTGATCGTAGGTGAATGTAATCTGCAAGCTGACCTACTGGCCAAGGATTTGATTAGTTGTTGGATGTTATTTACAAGATCAAGACTAATCCAGACTGTCGTTGACTTATCTGCTTGGAATCATTCCAATTTAAAATTAGACCAAACCGACTTGGATTGACTGTTCAAGGCCAGTTTTAGGGAGAATTGGTTTGATTCCTGATTTCAAGGCCGAAACTACAAATTCTACTCGGGCATTAGTTATGAAGTCTATTTTAAGGGGCAAAAAAACCCTTACATATATCGAAAATTGGATAGGTGGGAAGTCTACCGTCTCCGGCTCACACTTGATGGGTTAAACTCAATTTGTAAGATTTTATGGAATCAATGCCAACTGACTTAAACTGTTAGATAAATGCATAGTTTATTATTTAAATATTCTAAAATAATCTTCATTCTCATATATCTAAAATACATTTACATCAATTTGGGCTACCGGTTTCAAAACGAAAGGGGATTCCCATCCTCTCGGGGATTGTAAATCTCAAGACAAATGTACACAATACATTATCTAAGAAACAGAGAGTAGGAAAACAACGAAACTATCAACCAATAAAAAAAAAAAAAAAAAAAAAAAAAACAAAACTATCAACCAAATAAATTTAAAAAAGAAAAAAGAAAAAAAGCGGTCCTAGGGCAAGTAATGGAAGAATGTGAACGCGAAGATTCCAGACGACATCATAGAGAGCAAAGCTCTCATTTCAGAGGGAGACTTATCAATTCCATCAACCTGTGGGGAAGCAGATGGGTCGTTCTAAATGATGACAGATACTATTCTTTCACTGAACTCACCATGAGAAGGAGGGCTCAAGTTAAGAGCAGGGAAGGTAAATGGATGAAAGGCCCAACTAGGCCTAAAATGGGCCTCATATCAGGTTTGGAGGCCCGCCACTACTGTTCACAGCCACGGTGTTATTAAGGCCTGGAACTTAAGACTAGCGAAATGGCTCAACAAAATGTTCCATATATGAAATTCCCAAGAAACTAAATTCGACATTTCTGCAAAAGAATCACTCCGCTTCCATATATGATTTTTCTGGAAAATCATGACACGAAGGAATTACGATCGACAAAATAATGGCCTGGAGAAATCATAAAATTGTTTCGGTAGACCAACAACAGCTACAAAAAGCATATTTTTCTGATGTGCCAACGGGTTGGAAACATCTCATACCTACGACAATACTCCTATGTAGTCCCCCCACTTGCTGTGACCTTTGTTTATTCATGAGCTACAAACAATCATGGGTTGAACACTGGCAAATATTAAGAGTCTGACGAAATGCGTATCCGCCATCGGATATGGCTGCAGCAATGGCGCTCTTCTTGCTTAGTCAACAACGGAACAAATGCTCAAAGGCGACAACTAGAATCTGTAGCTTTAGCAGACGAAGGAATTTCTGAAATAGACCAAGCAAGTCAGCCGTAGAGAGCAATATTGACAATGGAAGATAGAAAAGAAAAAAAGTGGCCTTGGAACAACAATGGCGTAAGCAAAACTATAGAGAGGGAAAATGAAAGGATCATGGAGAAGTGAAAGGTGTGCGCTGCAAGCGGTATTAAAGGTTGGTAGACGATCAACATGTGTAGGGACAAGGAGCAATAGAAAAAGAGAGTGAAGATGGAAAGGACGATGGTGTTGGAGTGGGAGTCAAATGGAGAATTGGGCTTCCCTTTGTATTTCATTGTAATGAAGTTATTAGAATATTTAAATATCAAACCAAACTTTTATTTAACAACTCAAGTTTCTAGAATAGTTGATAGTGGTAATACAAAATCTCACAAGATATTTGAGCTAGTGCTATTCATTTCGTAAATATGCATCCACCCCAATTAGTCAAATTCCACGTGCTGCTCATAATTTGACTTGCACGTGAGAAGGAGCATTGAAGTATTATCTCACATTACTTGATTATGGGTTTATATGCTATTTAGATTCATGTATTTTTCATCCATCTATTAACTTAAGTTTTTGGGTTGGACTTTCTAACATGATATTGGAGTTAGATGTCGCAAATTCAAATCTTCTCAAACCTATTTACCTCCCCAATTACATATTTTCACATTTTAAACTTAGGCCAAGTCGTATAACATCTTAAGCTTTGACATAAATTCTATGTGATTTGGAGGGAGGATGCATACGTGTTTATAGCGACTCAAACTAAACCCAGAAACCTTTCAAAACTAGTTGATGTGGGGAAGGACCAAGAATGTGTTATGATTTATAGTGAAATTGTTAGTTGGGTGGAAAAGGGAGAGAAAATTTTTATATGTAAAAAGGAAATAAAAGAAATATACACATGTCAAGAGGGCTGCCGCGAAGTCTCGTCGGTGGCAGAATTATGGACGACACATTTTAAAGGCGGAATTCGTCGGCCTAGAATAATAAAGAGGAAGAAGGGTGAAGCACAGGCCTGGAACAAAAACCGAATTCTAGTTGTTTTGAAAATCAAGTGGGGCCAAACAAAGAAGTTGCTTTCTCTAGCTTGGATTTCTTCATAACCTGCGAAGCGACAAAAAGTTCCCTCACGTATATTATGCTTCCCACGCCCTCCCACTTGATACACTTCCCCATTCTTCGCACATTTGAAAAGCCTATATTACTCCGTTGACACTCGGAGGCACCAATCTTCTTCATAACATGTTCGACACACTTTCCCATTCTTCACATATTCGCCATCCTCTTGCGGCTTCGTCTCTCTTCCTTTGTTTCTCCCCCACCTGTCTTCATAAATTTCAATCCAAATCATTGGAACAATACCGGCTATCCAATTCTAGTTAACTTCCTTACCCTGAAATATCAGGGGCGCGGGATTCTTCATTTGACACCCATTCCGTCACTATCTTTCTAACCATTTTCGCATTCCTTCTCCATTGCTTTTTGTCCTTTTCACTTGTTGCTTATCTGCCGGTCTTTGACGCCACTTGTGGTGCCCGCATCTTTCTTTTTCCCAATGTCTAATCCTTTCTCTCTATGGCTTTCCTCACGTCGTTGTCGTCCGTATGTTAGTGGACGCATGTGTCCGTATGTTCGGCTGCCGAGGAGGAGCCCTTTGGCGACGCACGGTTGCCAATACGCGTTGATTCGTGGTACTTGTGGCCTTGTGGGTGTTATTTAATTACATGCTGACACATATGAATATCGGCTGGGAGGTTTTGAAGATTCTTTATTTTCTCCCTTTCCCTCCTCTATCCACATCCACGCTCCGCCCGGGCTTGACCATCTCCACTGCCTCAGCCGCTACGACCTCCATTCCTAAGCCTAGGGGTGAGCGTCGATCTAGGGTCAACCCCGGACCAACCCTGAATCAACCCTAAACTGGCCCAACCCTACCGGTTTTGGTCTAGTTCCCAGAAAAATTAGGTCGATTCTTGATCTTAGAATTCCTTGATCAATACTATATGGGTTGGTACCCTACCAGTCTTGGTCTAGTTCCCAGAAAAATTAGATCGATTCTCGATTCTTGGTCTTAGAATTCCTTGATCAGTACTGTACGGGTTGGTTCTCGGTCTTGAGAGTTCCAAGTTGGTCCAACTCGGACCAACCCTAACTATATATATATATATTACTTATAATTTTTTATATAAAGAAAATCTTAAAATAAACGGCGTCAACAATATTAAACGGCTTTTTAGTAAGGAGTTCAAGTAATTTTACAATGTTATTTAATAACTTAGATTTTTAATATCTTTTATGATGTCAATAGTCATAATTTACCAATGAGGAAAATGTTTTTGTGAGGAGTTCTCACAGCGTCCAAAAAGGCATAAACAACTCCTTATGGCATCATTATTTAGTATTTGTTCTCTTCTATCTTATTTGTCCTCTTAGTCTTCAATTTGTCAAAATCGAAAGAAACAACTTCTCCGCTCACCACTTGATACTTGCCTCACTCGCTTTGGGTCACTCGCGCTGCTTGTTGCTCGATGCTCGTTTGGCTTGTTGCTTCTCACTCGACATTCGATGCTCATTATGTTCAATGCTCACCGCACTTGACCTTCACCACTTGCCTTTCTTAGCTGACCTTGCTCATCATCGAACCCATTGGGTCGATATGATCCTCGGTTGCCCTTTTAAGGAATAGAAAAAATGAAATAAAAAATTATTGGTTGGTGCTGGGTTGACTCTAAAATTAAACTGAACTCATTGGGTCAGTTCAGTCCTCAATCATTCTTTTAAGGAGTACAAAAAAGAAATAAAAAATTATCGATTGGTTCCGGATTGACCTTGGAACTGGATCAAACCCATTGGGTCGGTCCGATCCTTAGTCCCAAGCTCAATAGGGTTAGTCATCGGTCCCAAAAATTGAGGACTGGCATTGTGCAAGTTAGTCCTAGAGTTAGGGGGCGGACCGGCCCAACTCGGACCATGCTCACCCTTAGCTGTGGCCACCCCGTCTTGTGGACGAGCCACGACTCGTACTCGAAATTGCTGAGTGGTGGAAGGAGAGAGACCAGCTTTAGCCATGGCTTCTTTCCTGACCGAATCCGATCCCTCGCCGCGAGATCTAGAAGTAAGGCACCGGGTAAAGGCGACGGCCGACCTAGAGAGATGCGGCGCCGTCAACTCCGACTCCGCCGGTAGCAATGGTGGAAGGAGGAGGCTCGGAGGTTGGGCTCGTGGCTAAAAGATTGAAGGAGAGGAAAAGAGAAGATATCCAGGTGGATTTGGGTCAGGTGGATTTGGGTCATTTCTCTTATTCCCTTTGTGTCGATTGGTTAAGAATAAATAAGCACATGAGGTTTTGTAAATCACTGAATTTCTATAATCCAGACGATTGTTTAATTATACTTTCTGCTCGGACTCCTCCTGATTCAAAACTGATGGTACTTCCACCTTGCCACGTGTTTGCGCAATTTAGATATGTTTGCTTCATTTTCCCAAAATTCTGTGTGTTTTCTTTCCTTTCATTCTTTGATTAACCTAATTCTATCTTTGCCGTTCTATGTTGCAAATGGGCAGTTTAGAGGTTTCTGAACATTTGTTCATAACTTTGACCCCCCCTCCCATAAAAAAAAAAAAACATTTGTTCATAACCACAATTGCACATGGGTTTTTCTCTTTCTGCCTTAGTAACTTATTCTTTTGGTGCAGGGAAGCTCTCAATGCTCCTCAATGTCATGCTATCCACATAACTGAAATCGAGACACCAGTTGAATTTGACACTTTTTTGCTCATGGTTGATACATCTGTCTTTCAACCATGGTACTCGACCTTTCCCACCGTTGAAATCAACGTCCAGTAACTACTTATGTCCGTGTAGGATGTTCTGCAATGGTTTTCTGCCTCATAAAAGTTGTACGATCTTCAATGGTAAGACAGATTCTGTTAAGTTTGAGGTGGAGAATTTTACCTTTCTGCTCTAGATGATTTTTTAAGAGACATGAAGAGTGCCAGTATTTGAGATTAGTCGAAGAGGTACTGTTAGATGGCACTCCAAAGGATGACAGGACTGAAACTGGTACCCTATCAAAATTTGGACGCCAGGTGTGTTTTGTAAACCATTAACATCTTGTCAGTTGTTACATTCTATATGGCACATCTTTTCTATCAAGTAGGAATCACTCTCATTATCCTCTGCAGATGCGGTTCAATCTGGGCAATACCTCTTTGTTATCTTCTTCTTGTAAAAATCATTTATGAGAAGTGTAAGGCTTTCATTCTAAAGTTTAGTGACTAAGATATTGTTACTGTTTGGTCCAAGAAAGTATGTTGGCACGGAGTTGTTTAAGAACTCTTGTGGTTCATAAGTGGTTCTACAAAAGCCAAGGTAATGACCAAGGTTCTTGTTTTCTGCAGAGCTTGCATTTCTTAAACTATAGCTGTTCATTTGCCCAGAGTTTTGAACTCTATATGAAATCAAGCAAATGAAGTGTTGCTTTTCTGTAAACCGTTACTGATCGTTGCTGTAGTCTGTTGGTCATCTTAATGGAATGTGTAAGTGAATTGCAAACTATTCTTTGCACTACCCTTCGAGAAATAAGAGATTGCATTTTAAGCCGATTGAAGATAATTGCTGAACAGGAAATTTTCAACAGCTGTGGCTGCAGTACTAGTACCTCCTTGCCCCCTCGATTAATCAATTGGAAGCGCTGTCTAAGCTGACCATTAAAGCAATCCAATTCTACTTCTTAGCAGTCGTTGGGCTACAATTCTTCAATAAGCTTTCACAGAAAAGTATGGGACAACACCAAAGAAATCCCGGTGAGGGTCGCCGGCAAAGGGAGGTGCAGCGTCGCCGTTCTCTGTCCAACTTTGCCATTCTGCCTTCTCTTCAGAAGAGACGTGGTCTCTTGGGAGACTTTTTTTTCTCTTCGAATTTTCAGTGTATGTTGGAAAATTGCCTATATTTTCGAAATTTATAAAATCGACATATGTTTAGAAATGTCTAATTTCAATCTGTCAATTGGAACCAGACTGTCAAGTTTCTAAACAAGCACAACACATTTGCCTGTAATTGATTCCTAAAAGAATATAACAAAACTATTTTTACTCAAAATTGAAAAATAGGGATAACCGGGGGTCACCAACTGAAACTTGGCCTTGCTATCCTGCTGTTGCCCGATTTTACACTGAATTTCTAGATATCCCCGGGGATACATTTGGACTAAATCTATATAGTACTTGAAAATGACATTTATTTTTTGGTTTTAGCGAAGAGGAGAAAGAAAAACAAATTCACTAAAACCGAAAGCTGGAAGCGGCCTCAAAGAAAGTTCGGGTTTGAGGGGCCCTCAAACTATTATAAGTCTTCGGTCGAAGATACTGAGCACAGAGACAGAGAGAGAGAGAGAGAGAGAGAGAGAGAGATATGAATGGATTGAAAAATGAATATTTTTATATTAAATACAAGACTTTGACAAGCATTACTTAATAACTCTCGCTCATAAACTCGACAAATAAATGGTAATGAAGATGCTTTGTTCATATCCATGCAGAATGACCAGGCGTCCTGCATTCATGTACCCAGACAGATCCCGAAGGATACGTTGGCCAAGCTCCTTCCAGACACTTGGATCACCAACTATGAAAAGCTACACCAGCATAACAGGCCTTTCCAGTCCACTGACTCAGAGTTTGTAAGGAAAAAAGATGGAACTGTTTCCATCAAATTTGGCAAAGAAAAGGAAGAAAGCCCTTCTATCTTCCAGACCATCCTCATGATCGAACCATGTGTTCCAGAATCCATTTCTGAACCAGACCCAAAAAAGCATGTTCGACACTTTGACGGTGATGGACATCCTGTTCATTACTACAAAGACAATTATGGTCATTGTTTTTGGGATCCTTTTTGCCAATGTTCCTACTGTATAAATTCTCCCGACGAGGTAAACCCCCATGCAAAATCTCCTCCTCGACGGAAAAAACCCAAGGATAAGGTGTACCAAAGATACTTAGACAGAGACTCCTCCGTAGATACTCTTGGCGAATGTGACAAATACCAGTTCATGGTGTCTTATGCACCACCTCCACCACCAGAGTCCAGTACTACAACTCAAACCTCGCCAGATCCACCAAAATCACCCCCACCTACTCCTCCTCAGAAGAAGCAAGCTCTCTCTCCATTCTATAAGCCAATCCTTAAATGGGCTAAGAAACATTCTTATCCCCTCGAAGTTCCATCGGAAACACCACCCATTTCTTCTATCGCCATGTTCCAAGATACTGACTTTCCTCCTCTTGTTAAGGAAAGTTCTAAACTCTCGTTCCCTGCTACAGAAGAGTTTATTGATCCACATAGTAGGTACCGCCATCTTCCCAAAATACCTACCCCCACTGATGTGGACGAACATGGAAGACAGAAGAAAACTCCTGCTGCTGAAGCCGTCCTAAACTGGCAATCAGAGACTCTGTTGGCACGTAAATGCCTTCAAGGCTATTGATTCCAAGATTGGAAATGTGCAACAAGATCTCCGAAGATATGATGAAAGTAACAAGAAGATACTTTCGAGTTCCGAAAAGGCTTCATGCCTTGGAATCGACAACATCTTGGGTACCACTATCTTGAAAGTCCAAAGCCAGAAATAGACAAACTCAAGAAGCAAATTCAACTTCTTGAAGAAGGAAGGTTCAGACCTTTCGATCCATTGGCACCTCCTGTTCAAATTGGGTATGTATCCCCAACACCGCAAGTGTCTGTTTTTGCCAATATCCCGGAGGATACTTCCAGAAGAGAATCAAATATACGAGATCATCTCAAAGCTTTGAAGAAAGAAAAGGGGAAAGAAAAAACACCACCTACAGAATCAAGCTCAATGGTCATCAGAGAAAGGCCAGACCAGATGATGTTATCAAATCCATTAGAATCCTTTTTGAAGGATTTGAGTAATCAAGCAATTGATCAGCCTGAGCCTGATACTCTTACCCAGAAAAAACAAATTCTGGTCACTGAACAAACTTCCCCCACTTCATCAGATTCAGTATCTTTCTCTTCATCTTCATCTTTCTCAGATCAAATGATTGATTCTCCCCCCATTGATCCACCAACCTCACAAATATTTATGGCTGACTCTCCTCCAGACTACGAGATGGAATCAAATTATTCTGATCCAGATCCAGAATTCGGACAAACAAGTAATCCCACCAGGAACAATTCCACCAAGCATGTATCCATGGCATCGAAACAGTTTTTCTCCATTGACGATATTCCTTATCCAAAATGGCCGAAAGACTTGAAGAGTTTCATACTTGGTTGAATACACAGCCCTTACCAACCATGATATGAGTGATGTCCTTTGCAATTTTGCTACAAGGTTCGTAGGAAGCCTTAAATTCTGGTGGCAATCACTCACGTAACAAGACCAGCTCACGTTTCGTTATCACCCACCTTCACCATGCCCTCACCTACCTATATCATGTTTTTGTGGGAACCCCTGAGATCTCAAAGAGCTAAAAAGAAGAGAATTCTTTGAAAGAAGATGCTGCTCTCTCCAAAAAGGCATCTTGATAAGCATTATCGTCTAATGCTTCAGCTCTTTTACCAAATCGGCGCAGATCCAAACTTAAAGCATGTCTTCCTCACTTCTATTCCTAAGGAACTATCACAAATGGTTGAAAGATCTTTCTTTGGAAAGCAAAGAAGGATACAAGATGTTCCCTTGGGAGAAATCCAGCAAGAAGTCCATATCTGTCTTGAAGAATTATGCTTGAAACGACGAATGGTCCAAACATACATCACAGATAACAAGCGTCTTGAATCAGCTTGTTCTCACCAGAAGCTAAAGATCAAATGCTCCAAATAGGATTGTGATGGTACTTGTGGCCATTATTCCCGGAAGAAAAGCATTACAAGAAGTACTCGGTTAAAAATCCAAACATGGTTCCAAGCATTTTCGGAAAAAGAAGAAATGGCGATATCTCCGCAAAAGAAAAGATCACATGGGCCATAAGAAATCAAGCCGTTGCTACATCTGCAACAAGAAAGGACATTTTGCCAAAAATTGTCCTCAGGCGAAAAAAGGTCAGAATCATCTGATTGAAAATGAGACAGGTATTTCTCTTGAAAATGATGATATTGAATCCTTATTTTCTGCTGACGAAGAACCAACAGAACAGACTCTTTGTGTTATTCCCTTCTACCAAACCTCCAGTGAAGTCGAGTCTGATGAATCAGAATCTGAAGACATTTTTCACATATCACCCACATCTTCAGAACCAAATCCTGACATATTCTCAAGCCAAACTCACTGTCCTCACTTCCCTGTGAAAATCTTCACCTCAAAATTTGCCAAACCTATCAATGTCATTGCTCTCATTGATACCGGAGCAAGTTGTTCCATTCTGGACACTAAAGTTCTGCCTGAAGAATATTGGACTCCTTATATCCGATATTTCAACTCCGCCTCTAGAGATACTTTCTCCACGAATGTCAGAACTACTCCGATTCGTTCGCTTCTTCCCGAATGCTCCATAAAGGCAAAAATCTTTGGATCAAATCTCCCCAATAAAGATTTGTTAATTGGGTGGGACATTATGACTCAAATCTCCCAACTTCGCATCATTCCTGGAAAGGGACTTAGATACAAAAATCATTTCTCTGAGTTCGTTGATATTCAGAGACTCTTTTCTATCCAAATGAGTTTGTTAGATCCAATCATGCAAAAGCTGCTAGAATCTTGTTCGGAATCCCACTCGCAATTCGCTCAAAAATGTTCTCATCCTCTATGGAAAAATCCAGAATTCTTTGTTCGCCTCCCCTTCAAAAAAAAAATGAAGACATCAACCCAACAAAGGCGAGTCATGTGGGAATGAAGCCGAACACTTGGCTTTAGCTCAAAGGGAATGCTCGGAATTATTGCAACAAGGCCTTATTGAAGTTTCGATTCTCAATAGGCTTGCGAAGCCTTTTATGTCAATAAGCGCGCCGAATGTACGAGGAAAATGAGATTGGTAATCAACTACCAACCTCTTAATCTTTTTCTCCAAGATGATAAGTTCCCTTTACCATCCAGAGATTCTCTCTTTAGTGGACTAACCAAGGCCCATATCTACTCCAAATTCGACCTCAAAGCCGGATTTTGGCAGCTGGGCATTCATCCTCAAGACGAACCAAAACAGGATTCTCGTATCCCGAACCAAAGACTTCCAAAGTGGAAAGTTCTTCCTTTTGGTTTAAAGGTAGCACCATCCCTTTTCTAAAAGGCAATGTGCCGTATTTTCCAACCCATTTTGTCAAGTGCAGCAGTTTATATCGACGATATTCTGCTTTATAGCCCTGATGAACAGAGCCACTGCCAACTCCTTGAGAAATTTGCAGAAATTGTGAAAAAGCATGGCATTATGCTTTCTCAAAGGAAAATGAATATTGCCCAAACAGAAATTGAATTTCTTGGTATGCACCTTAACAAAGGTACGTACTATCCAGGGCCACATATTGCCCAAGAACTACTGAAGTTTCCCGAAGATAACTTCACGACAAAACAAGTTCAGCAATTTCTTGGGATAATTAATTATCTCGGGTTTTTGTCCCAAACATTGCAAAGCTTCGATCCCTTTGCAATCCATGCTGAAAAGAACTCCCGCCTTGGGGAAAGATCCGAGACTAAAGCGATTCTTTGAGCTAAAGGAGATTATGCAGAATCTCCCACCATTACAAATACCATCAACAGGCAAAAGAATCCTTCAAACTGATGCCAGTGACGAATACTGGGCAGCCGTCCTGTTCGAAGAAATTGATGGTAAGAAACACATTTGTGCTCACAAAAGTGGAAAGTTTTCCTGTGCTGAAATGCACTACCATTCCACTTTCAAAGAAATCCTAGCAAAAAAAGGAATCAAAAAATTTGAGTTTCATCTCATCGGCCATCACTTTCGGTAGAATTAGACATGACATCCTTTCCTCGGATGACCAAGTTTAAACAAAATGCATTCCAAACTCTCACCGCTTCGATGGGCTGAATGGTTCTCAAAGTACTCTTTTGAAACCAAACATATTCCTGGAAAAAGAATGTCCTTGCCGACTTTTTGTCAAGACCCAAAGCACCAGTTGAAATCAACATGTACATCAAAAGACCCGTTTCCATATGCTTAATCATGGAGTCAAATACAAGATTGAAAAGATCAAGGATTTGCCAAGCCGAAATATCCCCAGAGATTATTCAAAAAATCCGAATGACAGTCTTATTGAGAACATGGAGAACCTCATGTGGCAATGCCACGCGACCTTTTCAGATTCAATGGAGGTTCGATCCTTTATCCTTTCGGGTTAAATTTGAATTATCCTTTTATTCATCCTCTTATCTCGGAAGGAAGATGATTTTCCCGAGCACTCAAAACGCCGTTATGGTACTTAACCAATAAGTACTTAATAGCCATCGAAATTCCCACCGAAGATTCATTGCCAATCTCACCGGGATATTCATGCTCGGAAGAAACATCGAAAAGGAATGTGATAGAAATCTTTTAGAATTTCTAAATTGGTTCTATCCTCCTACATGTTGGAAACAAGATTTGGAAAGAGAACTGAGAACCATAGCACCGAATCCTGAAGTTCACACCATCTTGTTTTTCAGACGTCCATGGAATTTTTGTAGAAATAATGGTAGTCTTCTCGATGCACCACTTGAAATAGGAACCACAGCCTATAAACCTCACTTGAACAGTAGAGAAGCCGGAATTCACAAATCCTATCCAAGATCTGTTAGACTTTGTGAACATGAATACCGAGAACTTCAGAGAATCCTATGCCAGGAAAACAAGACCATTCCCGAACATGTCTGGAATAATGCACCCACTACGTGGGATCATTATGACCTAGCACCAGAAGCTAAGGAAGCACTAGAGCAATACAGGCAAGCTGCCTCGTCCCAGGAACATGAAATGACAATCAAGATGACACTTTGTCCCGCCTACTCAAGACCCCTATGCACGCTTTGGAGGTCCTCTGTCCCAGGATCCCTACGAACAGGGATCTTCGTCCTCATTCCAGAACATGGACATGTCCTTTTATGCACAGCCATCCAATTGGCCTCAGCCAAGCATGCCAAGCATTCCTGCAGACGAAAATACAAATTGGACAGAAGAGGAAGCATCCCATTGGGCTCATGAAGCATCCCCATCTCAAAGGCTGAACCAGATCCTTTCGCCCCAAGATCTCGAAGCTCTCCAACAGAAGTATGAGGCACATCTCCTAGAAGACAGCTCAGATAACGACTCAGTATGTAGCTACAATGCTCATGACGGACGAGACCGTTGAGTCCGTACAATTTCACTGTAGCAAAAGTATTGTTCACTTTTACTGTAGCACTAGGCTAGGGAAGGTACTGTTCACAGTACAGTTACTGTTCATAGTGCGCGAATAATTCCCCTACCGGTAGTTTCCGGCGCCTTTGTTTTGTGTCTGGACCCGTGAGTTGGTCCCTGGGTGTTTCCCTGTTGTCTTTTATTTGCCTATATAAGGCATTGTTGTTGTATCGTTTTGGGCAGAGTCCCCTGAAGTAAAGAGTGTTCTTTGTGAAAATTCTCTATGGCTTTCTAAATCCCTCTTATTCTCCAGCCTGGTAGGATCCTTCGAGAAATGCAGCTTGGGTAGACTAGAAATGCTTCCATCCTGGCATCTTCTGAGTGTCTCTAGGCTCTGGATTAAAGGGCTGAGTGGTTTTCTGCTAAAAGGCTGTCCCTGAAGGGCTTGAACGGGAGTCGTTCGCCCAATGTGGGATGCATACCTGCAGGAAATTTACTCTCCTTCCCTGATCCTAAGTCTAGGTCCATTCATGAAAAGTTATCGTTTATGACTCTTACAAAATTAAATGAGCGAAATGTATATTTTCACTGACAAAAATATTTACATATAATTTTTTTTTGTCAGTCCTACTCTATTCCTACTCTACACTCACTCGCAGACTTGTGCCCTGCCTCTTGCAGGGCGTGGGAGCCGCAATCCACCCTCGAAACTTACGCGTCCCTACCCCTGGGATTTGAACCCTCACCTCCCCCTTCCATGTTTGGAAGGATGGCACCTGGGCGAACCCCAGTGGTTATTTAAATATAATTTATTAATATTTTTTATAGATTGATTACTTTAAGAAATATAAATAATTAATTTTATTATTCATGATAGAGCCCAATCCTAGGGCCCTTTTCCGTCCTTGAAGCCAAAGGATGTTTTGTAGGTCCGGAAATACGCCCTTTCTAAATCACGTCTTTCTGCTTCGAAAAATTCCAGGTCTCCCAAAATCCCACCAGTTTCCATATTTTCCTTATAAATTCATTTGATTACTCTTTAGACCTTGGTGGTGGAGGGGAGGTGGGCTGTGACAAATCGAAAATGGGGAGCGGGGTTGAACCGAAAATAGCACCTAATTTCAGAATTCGACCCCTTTCTAAATTTCTGTGGAGAAGGCATAATTTGAGAAGAGATTCTGGGAACTTTTGCTCAAATGGACCGGCGACGGTGATCCATTTGTCTTCTTCTTTTCCCCTCAAACTTTGACGGGAAGGGATTCGGCAAGGGAAGTGATTTCGGGATTCTGAGGGGGAAGAGCCTTTCTTTCATCTTTCTACTTCGGCAGGAATGAAGGAATCCGAACCTCTGTCGATTCGGATTCTATGAAGGAATCCAAACCTCTGTAGATTCGGATTCTATGAAGGAATCCGAACCTTGCCGAAGTAGAAAGATGAAAGAAAGGCTCTTCCCCCCTCAGAAGCATATATATTCATCTCACAGCTGACATTCAAAGCGACATTCACTCTGCTCTTGCAGCTCTATCTCTCCTTCCTGTTTTCGATATCTATACAGAATCCAAGAATGCCAATTTTCGTGCGAGATCAGTGGAACGACATCGACGATATTGTCACCTTCATTGTTCCAATTCTAATTGACTTCGTTACCATAAAATATCAGGGGACGCCGGATTCTCCGTTTGACGCCCATCCTATTACCATCTTCCTCAGCATCTTCACTCTCCTTCTCTATTGCTCCGCTCGTCTACCAGCCTTTCATACTGCCTACGGCGCCCGTACCTTTCTCTTCGTCAGGATCCTTTCCTTTCTCTCTATAGCTTTCCTCACGTTGTTGTTGTTCCGAGGCCTCTCCTTCTTTCTCCTCTGTTTGCCGTTGTTGATATTGCTCTTTGCAGTTCACTTGTGGGGTCTTATTCAGAAGCTCAAGCAAAAGATTCTAGAAGTCGCATTTGTCCATTGGCTCCGTCGTCGAAGAAGAGCGCTTCTGCCATGTACGATTGCCGATACACATTTCATGAGAGAATTGTAGTTCTAGTTGGTGTTCAACCAGTGACTGTTAGTGGCACAAGAAGAAATAAAGGAAACAGAAGGCAGTGTAATGTGATAAGACTAGTGTAGGACGCTTGTTTGCCCAAAAGGGATAAATTTTTTTGTATTTTAGTTGTCTCATGATTTTAGCTTCATTTGGAGGCTCGAATTGACAAGTTATTTACTCTGTTGTAAGGGAGTCTACTACAATCCTGAGTTTGGTTGTTTGGATAAAGCATTGATTCATATCAGTAGCCCACACCAGACATACTGGACTTCTTTGTATTATTAGATGTGCTACGTTGATTGTCTATGTAATTTCTTTTCACTGGCGGATTTTCCTTTCTTTCAGATTTGTATCCCATGTCTTGTCTATAAATGACCTAATGAATGACGCTCTGAAAGGGAAAAAAAGCCCTAACTTTTTGCTCGTTTCTTGGTAGTGAATACCAGTTGAGGTTGCTCCCATTGGTTGTTCCTGCACAATTACTTTCGCTGTGATTCGGGTCCGGATTGGTGAGCATTTTGCTCTATATTTGCATTTTTCTGGGTTTATGTTAGCCTGTTTTGCTTTCCTTTGAGGCAGTTTGCTTTTCTTTCTTTTTTCATTTGCGACTGTTGTTCAGTCTTGATGTATGACTTAATGCTGGGTTTTTCAGTTCCATTGTCTACGTAATTCATGCTTGATGTTTGGTCTTGACATAGATTTAGAGGGGGAAGTACAATGACTAGGAATATTCAGAGTGAGTTTCATGGGAAGATCCGTGAAGATAAGATGTTGAAGTTGGCTTGCAGTAGGGGCTAAGTGTCCCCCCACTTATTTTGAGCAATAATGGATTCTGATCATCCAACAAAAACACTCCATAATGTTTCTCCTTTCTTCTTCTGCATCTTGCTCCCTGAAAATGTTGTACTTGCGAATGGGATTTTTGAAATTGATCCCTCCGAGAAACAATTTTGAGGATCATTCAATTCAGATGCTTTTGCCTGAAAGTTGAAAGATGAATCTTTGCCTCATATGGTTACTGCCTTAATTGATGCCAAAAGAGAGGTACTACAGTTTGGAATTTTTCACCGTTGTGTCAAGTTAAGTGCAGATGTTGGGGAAATCCAGCTTAGCAAGGAGGCTTTCTGTGTTTGATGATTGTACAGCTTGGTTGATTTATTTAATCCATAATCGTGCACCAATTTTTTCTGAGATACTGATCCATGGGCATATTTCAGCTGTTAGCGTCACAACAGAGTACTTGCGTTACCACTATACTTATGGCTTTCGGTGGCGGCATTTTGGTGCTAGGTCGGTTTGCCTAAATTCAGTTGATCAGTTTTTATTGGTAGCAGCAGTATATGTTTAATGACATTATAGATGTCGCATGTCAGAGGTACAGTAATCTGAATGCTGACCTACCGGTCAAGGATTTGATCAGTTGTTGATGTTATTTACAAGATCAAGAATAATCCAGATGATCGTTGAATTATGCTCTCTGCTTGGAATTTTTCTGATTTAAAACTGATGTCACTTCCACCTTGTCACATGTTTGCGCAGGTTAGATATGTTTGGCTTCATTTTCCCGATTCTCTCTGTTTTCTTTCCTTTCTTTGTTTGATTAGTCTAATTTTACCTTCGCAGATTTATGTTGCAAATGGGGAATTGTTGAGTCAAATGAATCAGCACTCTGCCGACATGGGATTCGTAAAGCCATTCAACATTGCTTCTTACGCTCCCTTACATGCATGATTGCTCATGTCTGTGGTATGGGTGTATGCTTTACGAAAAAGTCCCACATTTGTGGTATTTCTTTTTTTTTTTTTTTTTGGTGAAAATATTTGTGGTATGTTCCTCTCTGTATTGTTTAAAATGGCTATGGACTAGTATTAATAAACAGAATTTTGGATTTCTGTAATTGCTGATGCGAGAGGATACTGGTCAGAAAGGATTTATGCTTCTATAGAAAATGCATTACGAGGATTACTGCTATGATAGTTTACACTCTAGTGGATGCCAGATGATTACTAGCTTCGATTTCCCAGCCTTAGGGGTATATAAGGTATCCTATTGATAGGAGGATATAAACATGGGAACTAGTACTCATTTCAAGTTTTTTTCTGCAGATTTTTCTCCCCATGATTTTGTCCATGCTATCACGGATGCTCATGTTTATTGCACCCATGTTAGACCTCTGCTGGAACAATTTCAGAAAGCAACCAAGCCATTCCAGTGAGCAATCTGCTGTAAACTTGCAGGAGGGTTACTTCTCTTCCATTTCATTGTTCTGACTCAACTTATCTTCTGCTGTATCACTAATAAGAGTTCACATGTACAGTTAGACTCTTTTGTAGCAGCTGATTTCAAACTTACTACCCTCATGATAAACTAGAAACGAAAATGACAGTTTAGAGTAAAAGATTTGGTGACATTCATGGACTTCCAATTTTATATACGGTAGGTATGAATTCTCCAATTTCATGCATTTCCTCTAACGTTGTTAGCTTTATCTTCGTCAGAACACTAATGGTAGACAATTTCAGCACCATGTCCTTAACAGCACAATGTTTTAGGAAACATTTGGGTATTGAAACGGTGTCCAGTGATATTAAAGATAGTCTGTTGATTATAATAGAATATTTGTGTATTTATTTCTCATTGATTTTCCTACTATCTCTAAATTGGTAAATGATATGACAGAGAGTCCAGTCTTGTCACCCAGCTATTCCATAAGTATTAGTTGTATAGGAGTGGTGCGGTAGTTGAGACTCTAGGCATTCAGAAGAAATTCAAAATCTAGATAGATGCGTATGCTGTTTCATTATCAATAGTCACACCTGAGGAGCCTGACTGTGGTTGAGTTTTTGAGACTTTTTAACTTTGGCTGTAGAAATTGTTCTTTGTGACTGATTTTTTTCTTTCTTAATTTTCTTTCAGGTTTCATGTTTCTGTCCTACATAGGTTATTCTTAATTGGATGTACCTAATGCGTGGCAATTTAGGAAGTGAGAATCCTTTAGGCACCCGGGAATCGTGGTGGTTCTAAGGTAATTTAGGATGTTCCTCTATCTTGCTATCTCATGAAAGTCTGCCTGGGGATGCATAGCTCTTGCTCGCTCAGAGACAGATAAACCTTTGAAATTGGATGGTTCTCCTGAGATTGTGTTTAGCAGATCTGGAAACTGCTGCACGTATTCCGGTCATCATCAGACTTTCTATCTGTCTTCTTTGTTGTGTTTCTCTCTCTTTGACATTTGATTTTTCGTGGCTCATAACTTGTAGACTCTGAAGAAGGACAAAGCCTTGCCTACCTTGTCCAAGCCTGCAAAGTCTTGTGGTAGAAAGCAGAAGAAGAAGAAGGCATGACTCTCTCTCTTGTACGCTCATGCTGAGCTGGTGAATGTATTGGGTCAGCTGGGGTTCCTTTGTAGTTATCGAGAATTTTTCAATGATGTTACATGAAATGAAGTGAAGATAGCAGAACTTTCATGTTTGGCTACAATAGCCTTGCAAGTTTCAATTTTTTTCACTACATGTACATTTTATTAGGTGCTTGGGGAGCGACCAAGGAGCTATGGTCTTAATTTTGTTGGACTAGTATATGATATAATAGTCTAACAATTCCTCTATCAACAGCTATTCGCTATGCAATCATATCTGTTATTTGCTGAATATTCGGAAGCTGACAGACCTGACCTTCTTGCCCCCTAGGTTCAAGGTAGATAGGTCAATAAGCCTAACCTTCTGCCCCCTAAGGTCATGATCTAAGTCCTAGTTGTCAACGATTTGATTGACTAGCAAGTTAAGCCTATGGAGTGCATTTCTTATATTGCAGGGGAAAATACACCAAAAGGTCTTTCATTAACCACATTTGAGAGGATCTTGCAGGCTACCCTCCTCTTTCTACTAATTAGTCATCTCCTTGTTATTTATAAACTTTTTCTTGTGCATGTTAATGGATCACTTGCTCGGAAGGCAATAAGAGAACTCATGGCTAGAGGTTTGATCAGGATGGTCTCTGCTCATGCAAGCTAGCAGATCTACACCAGGGCGACAAATACATAAGTGTCTTAGGCCACCCTTGCATTTTCAGCTATATGGCAATGGTCGTTTATATCCTGCATTGGTAAACATCTGTTTTCTTTATCTCTGGGATAACATGTTGCATACTAGAATTTATGAGACAGATTAGTGTTCTTTGAGTTTTTTTTGAAGTAGATTATTAAATTTTTGATAAGCTAATATTTGGTGTTCGTCCAATTCTTTTGCCTGCCGGTATTATTCTTTCAAGAGTTCTTACTACCAACGCGAAATAGATTCTACCATCTTGAAATGCTCCAATCCTCGTCAGCGAATATTGTACATAAATTGTACAAACAGCTGATGAGTTGGCAAGTAAAAAATGTACTACTCCTGATGGGCCAATTTTAATAATGCGTTTGCAAATGGTAGATTGTTCTAATTACCTATGTAGTAAAGAAAAGAAGTTTTGCTGAATGGGATGTCATACACTTATTATGGGCGATCAACAAAAATTATGAATCATGTTAATCATGACAAAAATGGACGTTAGCTTTGGTACAGAATGCCAGAGATTTGATAACAAATACTAAAATTTAACAAGTTCTGTCATCCCTTGTATGTATTGCTTGGCAAGATAGTTGATTTTGAGAAAAGTATACCTGGTTTGTATTCCTTGGCAAGCTTGCCCAGTTACTAGCAAAATTTCAAGGATCCGAATGCCCATGATTATATGGTTTAAAAAGGGTCAAAAGTAATTGTTTTTACTTGTCAAAATTGGCGAAAATGTTATGATTATCATCTGCATTTGTATTTGATGTTGAAGTTCGTCTTTAAATTTTTATTTTGGCCATTTTGGTCCTTGTACTTTTTCCATATAATTAATGCAGTATTTTAAGCTAGTTTAGTCCGTTTGACGCCTGCCATGGCAATCCGACTCAGGCCATGGGACCTCTGTTTGTTGATGTGGCCACATCGCCACATCAATGAAAATTGTTGGAAATAAAAAGAAACTAAAACTTAGAAATAAAAACGATAAGACTAGGTAAGAATAAATTCAAGCACATGTTGGCGAGATAGGGAATAGACCTCCCTCAAATTTGAGCGAGGGCAAGTGCCCGATTTTGCTGAGGCACATGTAGAAAATTTATTTACACAAACAACTAATCAATCAAGAAGAAACAGATCCATATATGATTGTAAAATACCGAAATCAATAAACACAACGGAATTAAAGCGTATCTATTTGAGTCATTACTTAATTTGAAGAAAATAATCGAAATCTATCGGAATATCATATCTTCCTCTCGATGACTTATTTCAATATAGCAGCTTTCAATAAGATTAAAGCAATTAATAGGTATTAGCTATCCATTTTTATAGGTTAGATAGGGACCTTGTAAACCCTAATCAACATTGTATCAACTAGGCCCATGTCAACTGGGCTCTTCTTATTACGAATTTCAGTTAAACACAATTGCATACACTTTGCTGCTTAACTATGTCCATTATCAATAAATGCAAATACCCGATCTAATCAGATCACTGTAGGATTCAACAAATATTGAAATATACATTAACCCGATTATTTAAAATAAAAAATTAATTAATTAATGTAAACCCATATTATTAAAAATTTCCAACAGCACCACCATAGAGAGGATCTTCTTTAAGAGCAATTTGTTCAACTTTTTGGAGAAATCAGGGAGCATTCATGCAAAACAAAAAAATAAAACCCAGATTCTAAATTAAATGGAGGTCGAAAATGACCAATCCTCAGTAGGCACTCCAATCGGAGATGCAACGTGAGTGATGATGGCTTCATTGAGATCTAGGAGACGAACATTACAGCATTAAAACCACCTTAATGGCATCGATTGAGGTTCGAGCTCAACAATGTGTCGGTGAGAGATAAGAGATGGAAGCAGCGTTTGAAGAACCTTCACGTGCGGGAAAACTTCAAAGAAATCTCGGTGAGGGTCGCCGGCAAAGCGAGGCGCGGCGTCAGCTCTTCTTTGTCGAACTTTGCCATTCTGCCTTCTTTGTTTCTTTAGTTGACCAGCTTTCAAAATCTTTGCCTGTTTTGTTTTTTACTTATAAAAATCCAAAATCATAGGTTAACGTGCAAAAGAATCATTTGAGCATGACCAATGTGAATCCAAGCATCCACTATTTCATTTTATAAACGCACCCACTATCATTAATACTTGGTTACGTGCATACTTGGTGTTGAAACTACCATCATAAAGAACATGAGTGGTCAATAAAATAGAGTAACATTCTTTGTCAAAAAGAGAAGGCGTTGTTTACCATTATATAAAAGAAGGTTCTCCCTTTTGGTAGGCAGAAGTCAAATTCTGACAGTCCAATGTCTTATGTAGCGGACGTCGGGGTCAAAACGTCGTGATCTAAAGGTCTCTTCAGAAAGGAAGTGTGGTCTGTTTCCTCAACCGGTTCCCTTCATACGGCTGAACCTTGCCAGGAATGCTTTCACATGGACCTGGGATCGGCTTCACGACCATCTGGGGTGCCTTGCTTTCCCCATAAAGGGTTGGCGTGAAGGACACTTGGGGGAGCATATTTTTCGAGCTCTTTTCCCAAGCTCTAGGAAGGCCAGCACAGGGTCTCTCACCTCTGAGCAGATCTCCCGTCTGTTTCTTCCTATTGGTCTTTTCTCGGTGGTCAAAGCAGTTTAAAGAACCTGGGGAACTTCTTGTCTTCTTCCAATTTTCAAGACATGTTTGAAAATTGCCTAAAGTTTAGAATTTATAAAATTGACATTTGTGTAGAAATGTCTAAAAACAACTATCAAGTTATTAAACAAATACAACATATTTGCCAGTGATAAGCAAAAAACATAACATAACTATTTTACTCAGAATCGAAAAATTGGGATAACCATAGTCACTTACCGGATGATTCCAAATTGGAAACGGAGCAGATTCAAGGTAGCTTCCCAAGTGCTCAAATTTTTATTTGATTAAGATTTGAATGGTATTATTTGGTGTGGAATAAAGTGAGCCGTACCTTTTAAATTTGGGGTTTGTTTGTTTGAATTGGAACGATAAATGCGAGAATGGCATGGAAACTGGTCCATTGATCGTGACCCACGGCAACAGGCATTTTTGGATATGTATATAGTTGCAGAAAGAGGAGGGGGTAGCAGAGCGAATCTCAATGCATTTGTCGACAGGGAAGGAGCGAATTTATGAGGGATTAGTCCACGTGAAAAAAGGGTTGTCGTCACACCCCACAGGTCTACACAGCTACTTTTCCTTCTTTATTGCATAATTGATTAGGATTTAGAGAATGTTCTATTCGAGTTGCGAGGTTTTAGAGAAAATAATATTTATTTCGTCCTAGAAATTGAATCCTTTGTCCTTTTGTACCTCGCACCCCTCTTTCCGCACCATTCACATCCCTCTATCCATGCGCCAGCGGAGAAAATATTCAGTGGTTAGCAACTGCCACGTCATCGGCTGACCTGGCGTATATACTCCATTGAAAAAGCGACATCTGTCCGGTGACTTGGAATATTAGGAATTGAAAAATTAAAAGCGAAGGGGCTCGGACGCTCTTTTCTCTCTCCTCTGGCGAGCCACTGACACAAGAATAATAAATGCACTGTCTCCGCTCAAAACCTTCTCTCTCATCTTTTCAATTTACGCGGGCGCTTTATCTCCCCCCATTCCTCTTTCTCTCTCTCATCTTTCCAATTTTTCAAGCTATGGCTTCGTCACCAGCTCTCTCTCTCTCCTCTTTTCAGTGCTGTTTCTCCCAGATCAACAAGAAGACAACATTTTTCTTCGTCCATCTTCTCCAGAAAGGCGAACCTTGTGGCGATTTCCGTTAACGCAGATCAAGCACTTGAGCTGTCAAAGCCGGCATTCCTGGGATCGCGGACGCAGCACGCAGAGAAGAAGCAGGCCTCTTCGGGCTCCCCTCAACGTCGGAGAGCGTCGCCCGCCGAGCGAGACCCTTGGACATGGAAGGCTCGGAGGCGAGTTTCCAGGAGAACTGGTGCTGTACGCGGCCAGCGCGGCGCCAAGCGCCTTTTCTTAACAGGTATTAGCTACATACATGAATATAAAGAAGACAAACCCAGGCTAGTCCACCAGTCAATATCGGCGGAGAAAGTTCTCATCGATCAGTAGAACAACCCACAGCTTTCGGACTCGGGTCTGCACAACCTCCTCGTAGACGATGTGGTCCTCACCATGCTCAAGGCTAGCACTGCCATGGGCTACCTCGCCCCGGAGTACACAAGCACCGAGAAGAGTGACGTGTATGCCTCGGTGTTCGGTGCTCCGATCCTATCGGGGAAGCGTGTGATCACTCCAGCAATCCGACACAGAGTGGAAGCATGTTATTTCGAGGAATTCGTCGATGAGGACCTTGAGGGGAACTTCTCCGAGACCAAGGCGACCCAGCTTGCTTTCTTTTGTTTAATTTAAGGAGACCGTGTTGTAAATGATTATGCTGTTCAGCGATGGATGAATCGACTGTTTCTGACTTAATACTATGAATCCGAAACTTCTTTCGACAATGTGTTTGGTGAACCGCTATTTGCTTTAGCGAAATTGAATGTTTTAAGTCCCTGGTCTCGAATGTGCAGAAATGTCATGTTTCTCAATAATTTCTTTCCCTTCTCACGCTTTGAGGGCCAAAGAGAGGCAAAACTATGCAGAAAACACAGCTTGTGTATAGAAAAGAAATAACAAAAAATGTAGATTTACATTACACAATTTAGTGAATCTCTGTTTACATTTGCAAAATTTTTTAGGAGTTCGTTTGGATGGCCAAATCGAGATCCAAAGCAAAATTCTTGGTCCTCTGTTTCTCCGGCAAATCCAAAAAGCAAACGCATCCCGTCCTCAAGCTTCAATCTGTCTCCTCGGCGGCGAGATGATCTTAAAAACACTCTTCGTGATGCGGTCGTCTATCGTGCAAAGACTCGCCGCCACCGCCACCGCCGCTTTAGCACCTTTTGCAATCCTAATCACCATAAGACCCTTCCCCTATCGGCAAAAAGTGAGCTCTCAATCCACTCCACGACGTGCCCTCGTGAAGGGCATTGTACCCCACGAGGATCCCTCCGTCGCCTTCTCGCGCCGCCTCGAACGCCCCGCGCGGGTGGTCGCCTCCGCAGTCTAGGACACGAATTCCGCGACCGAACCACTTGGCGATTTCTTTCTTGTGCTCGAGGGCCATCTTGGAGGCCCCCGGTTCGGGTCGAGGTGACGGAGCCCGCGAATATGACGACGCAGCCGAGCGCCGGCCGGCGCGTACAGACCAATTCTCCAGAAACTCGCCTCCGAGCCTTCCATGTCCAAGGGTCTCGCTCGGCGGGCGACGCTCTCCGACGTTGAGGGGAGCCCGAAGAGGCTGCTTCTTCTCCGCGTGCTGCGTCCGCGATCCCAGGGAATGCCGGCTTTGACAGCTCAAGTGCTTGATCTGCGTTAACGGAAATCGCCACAAGGTTCGCCTTTCGGAGAAGATGGATGAAGAAAAATGTCGTCTTCTTGTTGATCCGGGAGAAACAAAGACCGAAAAGAGGAGAGAGAGAGCTGGTGACGAAGCCATAGCTTGAAAAATTGGAAAGATGAGAGAGAGAAAGAGGAATGGGGGGAGATAAAGCGCCCGCGTAAATTGAAAAGATGAGAGAGAGGGTTTTGAGCGGAGACAATGCATTTATTATTCTTGTGTCAGTGGCTCGCCAGGAGAGAGAAAAGAGCGTCCGAGCCCCTTCGCTTTTAATTTTTCAATTCCTAATATTCCAAGTCACCTGGACAGATGTCGCTTTTTCAATGGAGCATATACGCCAGGTCAGCCGATGACGTGGCAGTTGCTAACCACTAAATATTTTCTCATGCGGCGAGAACCAGAGACTTAATACGGACAAAGAGTACGAGAGCCTTCACTGAGGCTCAGGTTTGGTGACGGAGAGCGATAAACTACCTAACCGAGCCACCGTTGGCTCTGCCTTTCGCCAATTCATTTCACATCAATGGATCGCGACTTCCTTAAAAATGTGTACGTGGACTTAGACTGAATGCGGTGAAAAGGAGAGAAGGTGCGTCGCTATTTCTCCCGGCCCTCGGTTCCTGGGTCGCCCACCCGTCGCTAAAAATGAAAAAAAGAAAAAGAAAATTCTCTATATATCGTTAAATTTTATTTTTTAATAAAATTGAAAAACTAGTGATTGAATTGACTAAAATTTTTCCAAAATAAATTATATGGGGAAGAACTGAGAATGGATTACAATGTTAGTTTGAGTGAAAAGAGAAATTATTAGGTGGATGGAAAAGCAAAAGAAATTTTCAATATATAAAAAGGAAAGGAAAGTGAGATGCACACGGTAAGGGAGCTGCCGCGAAGTATCCTTAGTCTAGAATAATTGGGACGAGGAAGAAGGGTCTGCATGAACAACCGAAAGGTTCTTCATCGAAATTCAATTGGAGCGTCTTTTTCTAGCTTTGATTTTTCATAGATCATACGCTGCCTAGTAACGAAAAGGAATTATGACTGGTCGTGAGGTCTTTGGTTTCATTACCGTCGGTTAACCGACAATTAAAAAAGGAATCCATCTTTTCATGTGATCTGCCGTAATTCTGATATAATAAATATCAACACTAATCGGACCCTAGCCAAATCAATACATATAACGGAGGAGGGCGGCTTCTCTGTTCAGAAGACTTTTAGAAATAGTTTAATTCCAAGGTCGTGTTCCTGTTTTTTAGGCGTAATATCCTAAATAACTTTTTTGAAAACACAAGATCTAATTGAAGCTTTAGTATGCACGAGCTCATCCGCAAGCGAGCTCACGTAGCCATACGTTTCTAACCTCTATTTGTTAATCACAATCATTACGAGCACGTCATGTGATATGTCGGCTAACCGATAATTAAAAAGGAATCCATCCTTTCATGTGATCTGTTGTAATTATCATATAACGAATATCGACGCTAATCGGACCCTAGCCAAATCAATAAATATAATGGAGGAGGGCGGCTCTTATGTTCAGAAGACTTCAAGAAATAGTTTAATTCTAAGATCAGGTTCCTATTTTTTTTAGGGTAATATCTTAAACAACTTTTTGAAAACACAAGATCTAATTAATGGACTACCTGAGTCTAAACAACTTTTTCTAGCTTTGATTTAAAAAAATTAAAAGATAAGCACCAAATCATTCATGGTCATCAAAGATGTTATCCATCGTTCGAATTTTGAAACGATATTTAATCAAACTTGGTTATTTCACTAATAAAATCGATAAATTGATCTTATACCTTAAAAAATCAAAATATCAATTTTAAATATTCCCGCGGAATCAATAATTACATCTAAAGCCTTATAGGTGGAATCAAAGATTATATGCGGTTGCAAATCAGGAAATAAATCATAATTGAAAGTTATGTCTATCACTCATCACCCATGGATATAAACACTTGATATTAATAGACATATATTAAGCAATAAAATATCGAAATAAAATTTGGATAAAATAATTACCTATTGTTGCAAGAATTATTGCCACATTCGAGCTCGACGGAATCGGGTTGTCAGATGACCGGGAATAGCTCGTGGGTGAGGCTTGGTACAGCAGATGGGTCTCGGGTCGGCACACGACATGGCAAGGATGGCGGGGCTTGGGGGAACTCACTTGGTGCGACAATATGGCGAAGGACCAGCACGGAAACTGATGAGGACATCACTGGAAACTTGGCAATAAATTTGAATCACTGGAAACAACGAGATTTGATATTTGTTCCCTGATCACTCGCCGTGAAGCCTCTTGGGATTGTTTATACTCAAATGTGGGGTCTCTGCTTGGCATTTTCTATAATGACGAGGATGTGGGCAGAACCTGAAAAAAAAAAAGAATTAAGAAAAGAATAATAGTGCAAATATGTGATATTGAATTATTGATGCAGGATCGACTTCCCCTTTCTTGTCTTTTTGCGAAAGCTTCCTGGTGTCTCTCTCGCCTTGGACCACTCCAGACAAAGAGCACCGGTTCAAAGGCTTCTCTTTTTTCTATGCTTTTGGGCGCTCTGTTTTCCTCTCCGGATCGTCTCTTAAGAAGTGATTACGCGCCAATCGTGAATCTTCCGATGTAGTCGACCCAGACCAGCCACAGGAATTGCAACGCAAATAACTCCTCTAATGGCCGAACTCCCCCTCTATTTTCTCTCACGTGTATTCCTCATGTGCTTTAAAAATTATAATTTGCCGACCCCAAAAACCGAAGAGAAGCCCCTTTTCTCTCTCTCGTACACGGCTCCTTTTATAGGCCAAGAATGTGATCTTCGTAGAATATTTTCTCATTTTTCAATGTGCACGAAGATCACCTATAACCTCCTGGACGCAAAATCTTTTTTATTTTCCTCATCTATTCTAGATTTCCTTGGCAAAAATGAATATTCTCCACCGATTTTATCACATATTGCCAAAGATTCAAAATTGCAATAGGATTTTTCTCAAATTTCTAATCTTGCAAAGACAAGCTTGTAATATCTCATCGAAAATATGCTTGGGCCAATTTGCTCTCTTCGTGGATTTAGTTCAACTTATCAAATTAAAGCTCTGAACCATCAAATCGAACCCATCCGTCACCGGTTCAATGCAAATAAAAAAATGCTCCTAAAACTATATGCTACGCAAATTAAATTTTATTTTTTAAGGGGTTAATAATTAATCCATAATTTTCATGCAATAAATAAACGACTAGGCCACCAAAATTTGTGTGTCAATACTCATCCGCAAGCGAACTCACGTACCCATACTTTTGTAACCTCTATTTGTTAATCACAATCATTTCCAGCATATTATTAAAAAATTTCCTTTAAAGGACTCATATTAGATTAGACAAATTAGTGATATCGTTCAATTGCTTTGCTAAGAACGAGCAAATGATTACTCGTGCGTATTGCTTAGAAAGATAAATTGACAAAAAATATTTTTATTATTAGTAACGATTTATACCTAAATATTTTCATTCATGATGAAAATATTTTTAATTATTTATTTTTGTTAAAATATACGAAAGATCATTTTAAGAATTCAGAGTCATTGATTATTCATGAAACATACACACAGAATAAAGGAGCACAAGTCCAGTTTCGCAGCACAACAGAGTTTGATGGCATGACTATTTGTGTTCAATGAACAAATCAGTATGGTGCATTCCAATAATAAAAAAAGATGATCGTGACGTGCATGGGAGTACCGCGTCGTTCTGATGCAGACGTCCACGGCCTCGGATGACCAGGCATTGCAATGACGGAAGTCTCTCCGTCTCTTACTTTGGCCAGAGGAAAAAGGCAAAAGATTCGTCATGAAATAGTAGTGTGCAATCTCACGCCAAAAGGAGGAGGGGTACTTTCATTATGAGCACAAAAAATCTAAACTAAATCTTCTCGGAAAAGCCTGGACTTCTAATTGAGATAGAGAAAAAGCGCGTCCTTATTTTTGACACCGTAATGGACATTATGACCTCTTTCGGTTACTGAAGCGAAGAAAAGGTCAAGCAAACGTCGATGCACGTCTTTGATCCGTGAAAAAATCGCGAGGTTACTCTCTGCAGAGAATATCGTCAAGGATTATTGGTTGGCCACATGGATTATCAGGACCGGTCAACTGTCTAATCAACTTTTAACTCCTTCCTAGTGTTTTCTCCCCATATTCGTTTTCAATTTCGTGCTTCTTTTGCCACTGGGTATCTTAACCCGGTATTGTTTTTTGCCCACGGAGTTGACTGTCTGTTACGCCACCAACCCCATCGTTCGAATAGAAGACCAATCGTCCTCTCTTATATGTATTGATTCCAGTATGGTGTGATTAGTATCGAAACTTTTAAGATTGATTTGCTTCTTTCCATCGTCGGTAACCCATGTTACCTCCCATTCATCTGACTGCTATAAGCCGGTCAATATATAGGTTTTAGCCATGTTGCTTTCCTTAATTATTGAAGTCAATAAAGTTGACTTCATCTGGCCTTGTAAGCACAATATATTCTTCCATTCTCGGTTAGAAGGAAACATAATCCTACGGAAGGATCACTTTGTTAAAAAAGGTACATTTAAAATCATTAATTTTTTGTGAAACAAACATAAGAATGCTAGCCACCAGTGGGTAGCCGTGATGGTTTGCGCCTTACTACCTCATCGCCGAGGGAATGGGTTCGAATCTCCGGTTGCTAGCATCTTAACTGACGTCCAAACTTCCAGGAACTTTCTCTGTAGATATGGAAAAAGAAGAAGAAGAAGAAGAAGAAGAAGAAGAAGAAGTAAGAATGCTTGATTATCCGAATGCGTCCAAGCTTCGCAGATATGGAAAAAAAGAAAAGAAAAAAGTAAAAATGCTTGATTATACGAATGCAAGAACGCTTGATTATCCGATACGTCCCGCGTTTTGTCCTGGCATACAACGTGAGGCGTAAGCATTATTACACGTCCCGACCTTTTACTTACGTATAGGCCCCGCCACCAGCCTGTGCATAAAATCCCATCTCCCCACCTCCAGGCTCCTACCTACCTTTGTTACATTACACCATTCTTCGCACGATCGGCCTGCTCTTGCGGCCGTCTCTCTTCCTTTGTTTGTCCCCATCTGTCTTTACATTAAAAAATGCCTCATTTGGGGCCGAACCAATGGGAAAAAATCGAATCCATCTTCACCTTCATCGTTCCGATTCTGGTTAACTTCGTTGCTAGTAAATATACGGGGACGCCAGATTCTCCATTTAACACCCACCCCGTCACTGTGTTTCTCACCATCTTCACTCTCCTTCTCTATTGCTACTTATCCCTTCCATTTGTTGCTCGTCTGCCAGTCTTTCGTACCGCTCCGGGCGCCCACATCTTTCTCTTTCTCAAGGTCTTTTCCCTTCTTTCTGTAGCTTTCCTCACGTCGCTGCTGTTCAGAGGACTCTCCTTCTTTCTCCTCTGTTTGCCGATGTTGGTAATGCTCTTTCTGGCTCACTCGTGGGATCTGATTCAGAAGCTCAAGCAAAGGATGTTAGTAAACGCATATGTCCATATGTTCCGCCCCCGAGAAGCCGTCTTGCCCGTCACGGTTTACGAGACACGTTTACGTAGTACTGGGCCATTGGTCCATGTTTTAACCAGTCAACGTCAATTCCATAACTAATTACACGCTGACACATATGAAATTTGAATATCGGCTGGGAGGTTTTAAAGATACTTATTTTCCTCCTCTTTCCTCCCTTTTCCTCCTCTATCCACACCCACGCTCAGGCCGGGCTTGACCATCTCCACCGCCTCAGCCACCACGGCCTCCATTCCTGAGCCGCCGCCCCCCCACCGTGGCCACCCTGGCCTGCAGACGAGCCAACACTTTGGCTCAAAGCTGTTGAGCAGCAGACCAGACCCAACTTTTTGGCGACGGGGGCCGTCGCCTCTTGGCTGACCCTGGCGGCCGAGCGGCAGATTTGGAAACACTGAGCAGCGGGCTTCTCTCCTGACCAAATCCAGTCCCTCGCCGCCAGATATGGAAGTGAGGCACCGGTTGGAGGCAACGGCTGAGCTGGAGAGATGCGGCGCCGTCAACTCCGACTCCGCCGGTGGCGATGGCAGAAGGAGGAGGCCCGGAGGTTTGAGTCGTGGCTGCAGATGGAAGGAGAGGAAAAGAGAAGAAATCCTGGTGGATTTGGGGACTTTTAATTCATTTCTCTGATATTCCATATGTGTCAGTTTGTAATTGGTTAAGAATAGATAAGCGCATACTATAATCCAAGTGATAGTTGGTTGGATGTCTTTGTAGTATTAATGTGCCCTGTTCATTATTAATGTAATTTCTTTTCGCTGCTGGATTTTCTTGTCTTTCATATTTTATCCATATCCAGTGTCTTGTTTATTGCAACCCGATGAATGACGCTCTGAAAGGGGGAAGAAAGCCCTGACTTTTTTGATCGCTTCTAGGTAGTGAAATCCGGTCGACGTCGCTCCCATTGGTCGATCCTGCATGTTTAGTTTTCGTTCCGATTCAAAATTCTGCGGTTTGGGTGCAGATCGGTGAGCATTTTGCTCTACTTGGGGATCCAATTTTCAGGCTTTCAACTGTTCTTTTTAGATTTCAAAGATAACTCCTCTGCTGGTATTGTATATATCTGCAATTCTAATCCAATGGCATCTATCTTCGTGCTGAACAATTTTCAGGTTCTGCCATGTTTCCAGCTTTTGAGTTCTGTAATGGCCAGTGAAGTCAGCGACCCATACTAACGGCAAAAGTATTGGGACTCCATCTGATCCCCAAAGGACTTTCTGACTTGTTGTTGCAGGAACTTGAGTGTATAGGCAAGGATGGACAACTTCCCTGGAGGCTGCCCTCTGATCTTAAATATTTTAAGAGCATTACTCTCTCGACAATTGATCCTGGGAAAAAGAATGCAGTCATAATGGGTAGAAAAGCATGGGAAAGTGTTCCTGCCGAGCATCGGCCTCTACCTGGCCTACTCAATGTTGTTCTCACTCATTCTGAGAGTTGTGATATTGCGACTGCAGAGAATGTCATTAAATATGGAACCATGTGTATCGCCGTGTATTCATTGGCTTAGTTGTTTATCAATCGAGAAAGTTCGTCATTGGCGTTGGCCAGAGGTTTCTGAACAATTGTTCATTAAGTACAATTGCATATGGGTTTTTCTATTTCCACCTTAGTAACTTTTCTCTTTTGGTGCAGGGAAGCTCCCAATGCTCCTGGATGTGATGCTATCCACATAACCAAAATTGAGACACCAGTTGAATTTGACACGTTTTAGCCCATGGTTGATACATCTATCTTTCAACCATGGTACTCGTCCTTTCCTGGCAGTGGTGTTTTCTGCCTCATAAAAATTGTACGATCTCCAACAGTAAGACAGATTCTGTTAAGTTTGAGATGAAGAATATTACCTTTCTGCTCAAGATGATTTTTTCAGAGACATGAAAAGTTCCTGTATTTGAGATTAGTCGAAGAGGTACTGTTAGATGGCATTCCAAAGGATGACAGGACTGAAACTGGTACCGTATCAAAAATTGGACACCAGGTGGGGTTTTGTAAACCAATTATATCTTGTCAGCCTCTACATTCTATCTGGCACATCTTTTCTATTGAGTAGGAATCACTCTGTTTATTCTCTTTCTGCAGATGCAGTTCAATATGTGCAAAACCTTCCCTTTTTTGATGACTAAGGCGTGCTACTCCAAGCTGGTCTACCTCTTCATTATCTTCTTATTGTAAAAATTTATTTATGAGAAGTGGAAGGTTTTCATTCTAAAGTCTCGTGACTGAGATATTGTTACTGATTGGTCTCAGAAAGCATTTTGGCAGAGAGTTGTTGAAGAACTCTTGTGGTTCATGACTCTACAAATGCCAAGGTAATGACCAAGGTTCTTGTTTTCTGCAGAGCTTGCATTTTTTAAATTACCGCTGTTTATTTGCCCACACTTTTGAACTCTATACGAGCTATAAAGCAAATGAATTGTTGCTTTTCTGTAAACTGTTACTGATTGTTGCTGTAGTCTGGCGGTCATCTTAATGGAATGTATAAGGGAATTGCAAACTATTCTTTGCACTTCTACTGTGAGAAATAACAAGTTTGCATTTTAAGCTTTTATGATTCAAGAAAATTGCCATTTGTCGTACAATTATGTCTGTAGTATTAGAACCTCCTCTGCTCCCCCTTATTAATCAATTGGAAGCGCTGTCTAGGCTGACCATTAAAGCAATCGCATTCTACTATTAATTTTGCTTAGCCATATGTTTTGCTTAATATCCCACTTGTTCTTAAGTTCTAGCGGAGCATTCCTAATTTGCTGGGGAGATTTTGAAGCATTTCGTTATAATGAGTTTTTACAACCTTTTACTATTGAGTTTCCACCTCATTCTGGAGAACCGTCTGGCTTAGTTTTGGTGTGAAGTAATTACCAGTAAAACCATTAACTAAGATCACCTATATTTCAACTTCCACCACACTTTACATTTGTAATAAATGTATATTTTGCAAATCGGTACAACATTTTACTATCTATCCATATCGTAATCTCTGAATCTCTCACTCTTCATTTGCTTTCACGTTAGTGATAAATGTTCAAGTTTTGTTTTAGGCAAATAACTTCTAATCTACTTATCCAAAAATTAAATAAGAATCCAAAAGGGAAAGCCTTTGTGTGTGTATATATTCACAAGTGCATATGATAGTTTGCACTAATTTAGAAGCGTGGATGAATTGCCTATGTTTAGTGGTCCAGATAGATTCTAGAAGAGAGATCAATAGATACTAGATATAAAGTCTCACACCCCTTTTTGTCTCATATGTAAAATACCGTGTCATTCATAAAAATGTTGTCTACTTCCACCCCTCGCAAAAACATATCTCCATCAATTATTGCAGTTTTTAAAATTGAAAAAGGGAATGCAATTGTTTATATTGTATTTACTGTGATAAACTTACAGGATCTTTATAACAATATGAAATCTTCGATAGATAAACTTATGATGTCCTTTTTCTATTGCTCAAATTCTAAAATTTTATAAAATAATTATGTATAGATTCAAATATCAATATAATATTGTGAAAATAACATTTTGGATTTAGAAAACGTTGAAGTCCGTGAGTTGCAAATTTATCTTAATGACAGTAAAAATCAACCTAAATAAGCCCTTAATGTGCCTTTTTCCTTCTTACAGAGTGTGCGTGCGAGAGATTCTCTAACTTGCTAACTTTTAGGTGGGCTACAACGACGAGCTCCATAATTTCGGGCGTATCTAATCTCGATTAATATAGAATAATTATGGTTGAATCCGTGTTTGTCTGAAGTGCGAGATTCATATAATAAAAGCCCAAAGGAGTTGCCAATTTTGGTTGGTGCCTCCACTCTACTAGCGACAGGAAAAGCCAGACAGGCCCCACGTGGGTCGGACAGCGCTTTTTGACCCTTTTGTCTTTCTTCAATCGTTAGCTTCTCTCTTTCCTACTCTTCCGTTCAGACATTGACTGGCGGTTTATTCTGTCGAGGCGTGACAGCTTAGGTCATCAGTGGGCCCGACGCTTACGTATGCAGCAGGTCGGCGCTCCGTTGTCAATCGTCACACACAAGACATGGACTAACAGTGACTCTGGAATTTGGTCCAACATTTAATTTGGTCAATGATTTTTTAATTTATTTAATATAATCTCTAAATTTTAGTTTAATATGTAACATGATCCATGAAATTTTAATTTGTGTAATATGATCACTGAACTATTAGTAAATATTCAATACAATCCATGAACTTTAAAAAATATTTAATATAGTCATTCAATTAATTCAAAATTAAGGATTATATTGAACATTTTTATATAGTTATAAATCATATTAAACATATATCAAAAGTTCAGGGATTATATTGATATTCAGGGATCGCATTGCATATTGGGGTAACGTTCAGGGACCTCATTTAACAAATTAAAAATTTAGGGACCAAATTGCACATTAAACTAAAATACATGGACTTGTTGTGCATTTTTCCTTTTCAATTATTAGTTTTTCACTTTTCAACTCTTTACATACACACGTGGACTAACGATGGCTACTGCTTTAGAGGCCACTCAAATTAATATACGATGGAAGTGTACTATGTATTCTAATTTTTAATATCGAGTAATGGAATGTCATTTTATATCGTATCTATCATGATGAACTAATTAGCGAGATCAATCATCTTTTTAGGTGAAGAAGATGGGGTTAGAAAGAGAAAATGACAGAGAAGAGAGATAGAGAGTAAAGGAGGAAAGAGAAGACATAATTTGAAAGTGGGCCCCATTTTGATATGTGGCGATCAATTAACCAACGGGAATATGGCCTACATGATGGGAAAATTGTCCAATCAATTATAAATTTATTATATTAATTCTAATTTAATCTTGATTTTTTTTTAAATTTTGTTAATTTAGTCCTATACTTTTTTGTGAAATTTCAATATACTCATTTTAGTCAATTTTCTTCGAAAAGTACTAATATGGTATCATCACCAGATGTTCTACACGGCACATTACTATATCAACAAATTTCCAATGAAAATTGATCGGAAGAGCACTCCATATTTTCTCAACAACATAAGTTTCTCTTTTCCTAAACTCGCAAGCATGAAAGCCATTCGTGGCCTTACCCATCAAAGATATAGGAACTATGCTTGGAAATTGCTTCTTTCAAAACTCATATTTACCATGGTAGTATCATATGTTGGGGTTGCTTCAATAGGAGTAAGTAGGAACACCCCGATCTACTGAGAGCGGACACAGTGACAAAATATTATCAGCTCGCATGAGAGAAGGAACGTATTGCAAGACCTACATTGCTCTGAGAGTTACTAAAATTATGGAAGTTGAGGAGATCGAACGTCGACCAAAATTTCCAATAACTAGCGAGGAAAATCCAGAGTATTAATAGTAAAGAACACAAAGGAAGAAGATGAGCTCATGCTATGCCAAAACTCTTCCCAAGTTTTTCTTTGAATTACTTTCACTTTCGATGCAATCTCTTTTGATTTCAGCCTCAGTTTTAGCGTTAAGTTTTTGTTTGTAGCGGTCGCCGTAAATGCCAATGTCATGTCTGTTTCAATGTTTTCATCTAAGTATCAAGGTATCTGGAACTTTAATTTTTTACAATTCTAGAGAAGTTCATTTCTTAGTGTTCGCTTTCATTTTCTACTTACTGGTCCTTTAATTTTCCGTTAGCTTTAAGCTGTTCTTCCATTTCGTTTATTTTCAAGTATCATTTCCTATAATTTCCAATCTTCATGGCGCATTCATTCCAAGCACTCGACTTTCCCTCGTCATTTAGATCGAATTAGCTCTTTTTCATTTGCAATTTGTTCTCAGAGCTAGCACGCCTTTCTTTTACTCAAATTTATCTCTATTGGATCTGTAAAGTTTGTCTTGTAGTAATTTGATCACTCTGTGATCGAGTTGAACCAGAGAACAAGTTTTTTGATTTGTTTACTCAATCCGCCTAGATCGATTTCGACCCAACAAGGATATAATGGGATTATTTATTATGGCTTTTAGGTTAGCCATGCATTTTAAAGCTTAATGCATTTGTTGCAGGTTTACTACCTGGTCACATAAATCATATGCCTATATGTTAATAAATCTCTGATTCTCTTGTCTAATCTCGTTATAGTCTCTTTTTCTAATACTTGAAAAGGAATCTCCTAAGTATATGTCCAAAAAGATTGGCATAGAGTTTTTTTTTTTTTTTTTTTTTTCCCTTTTTCGGTACAAAGACTGGAATAGAATCGCCAAGGGACAAGGACTAACTATGAGATTAGAACATTTAATTCTTTAATTCTAGGACAGGGACAAATCGGATAATAGAAAACGAATTTTTTTTTAGTGCTGCTAAGCTAACGGCACCATTATTCACCAAGAAATAATGGTGCCTCTTTGACCACAATCTGCTATTGAGGATTTATGGGGAACCGGAACCTATACAATACAAGGACATACAACAAATATGAGAAAGTATCTCAAGTAAACAGATATTGGGCACCATTTCTTTCTTCCAAAAAGGACATGAAACCAATAACAAGAAAATTAATTAGTACATGTGAAATTTGTTTTAATTTTAAATAACTAATTAAATCTAAAATCAATTATTTTAGAATATATCAGGGATAATATTTTAACATATTATAAATACAATGAAAGCTACATTAGCAAACACACATATTTTTACGGGACCTGAAAGGCAACAAAGTTTTCCATACTTAAAACTTAATTCTTCACTTCTTAAATTTAAGAATTCATAGATGCATGAACTTTTACATTAAAAATACATTAAGTTTTCCACTTGCGCAAACTGATGAATTACTCAAAATCATTGTTTTGCAACACTAACTTTTGTTTTGGGGCAAAAAGAAGTTGGTTCATTGACCCCGATTCTTTCAATTTGTGACTACTCATTTTTTTCCTCTTTCTTATTGAAATATATGAGTTTTTGATTGAAAAAAATTAAAAGCATCAACACCGTTTTGCCTTGTTGACGTGTCTTATGTATGAATCAGCATCATTAATCACATCAAACAAAGAGAGCCTCCTTACTAAGCTCGATTTCTCCCAAATCACTTGCACTTAAGTCGACACAGTGGAGGAAAACTCCAAATCTCAGCGCCTCTCTTTTGGCATCACATTAAGGCCTAATTATGCGAGGCGAAGATTAATCTCTCAACTTTCAGGCAAAAGCATTTGAATTGAATGATCCTCAAAACTGTTTCTCAGCCCCCTTAGCAAGAACAACATTTTCAGAGAGCAGAATGCAGCGCAACAGAGAAAGGAAAAACATCATAAAAGAGTCTTCTCCAATCTTTTCGGATGATCACAATCCATTATTGCGCAAAACAAATTGAAGGACACTTGAACCCCGCAAGCCAACTTCAGTATCCGAGGAACTCTCACAGATCTTCCCATGAAATTCACTCTGGATATTCCTAGTCATTGAACTTTCCCCCTCTTAACTCTATGCCGAGACCAAACATCAAACATGAGTTTGTAGACAATGGAACTGAAAAACCCAGCAATTAGACATTTGACGAGACAGACAACAGTCGACCGCATTTCACTACCAAGAACAGCGAAATGCTCACCGATCTGCACCCGAACCGCAAAATTTTGAATCGCAGGGAAAGTAAACGTGCAGGAACGACCAATGGAGCGATTTCACTACTAAGAAGCGATGAAAAAAAAAAAAAATAGGGCTTTCTTCCCGCTTTCGGAGCGTCATTCGTCGGGTTGCAATAGACAAGACACTTGGATATGGATCAAATATTAAAGACGGGAAAATCCCGCAGTGAAAAGAGATTACGTTAACAATGAACAAGGCATATTAATTATTAATGATACAAGGACATCCAAACAACCGTCACCGGGATCCTAGTAAACTCCCGCTTATTTATTCTTAACTAATTATCAAACTGACACGTACGGAATATCAGAGAAATGAATTAAAAATCCCCAAATCCACGTGGATTTTTCTATCTTCGTCTCCTTCCATCTGCACCCACGAGCCCAACCTCCGGGCCTCCTCCTTCTGCCATCGCCATCGGCAGCCGCATCTCTCCAGCTCGGCCGTCGCCTCCACCCGGTGCCCCACTTCCAGATCTCGCGACGAGGGACTGGATTTGGTCAGGAGAGAAGCCATGGCTGAAGCTGATCTCGCCGCTCCTTCCACCACTCAACAGAGAATCCATGGACCGAAAGTGTGCGTGCCATCTCTGCTGCTCAACAGCTTCGAGTCCGAGTCGTGGCTCGTCCACGGGACGGGGTGGCCACAGCGGGGCGGCGGCTGAGGCGGTGAAGAGGGCGAAGCCCGGGCAGAGCGTGGATGTGGATAGAGGAGGAAAAGGGAGAAAAAGAAGTATCTTTAAAACCTCCCAGCCGATATTCATCTGTGTCAGCATGTGCTGGTTATGGACAGGACATTGACTGTTTAAGCACGGACCGATGGACCAGTACAGCGAAATGCTCACCGATGTGCACCCGAACCGCCATATTTTGAATCGCAGGGATAGTAAACGTGCAGGAACGACCAATGGGAGCGACCATGACAGCATTTCACTACCGAGAAGCGATCAAAAAAAAAATAAAAAAATAGGGCTTTCTTCCCCCTTTCGGAGCGTCATTCGTCGGGTTGCAATAGACAAGACACTTGGATATGGATCAAATATTAAAGACGGGAAAATCCCGCAGTGAAAAGGGACTACATTAACAATGAACAGGGCATATTAATAATACAAGGGCATCCAAACAACTGTCACCGTTTTTACCCAAAAAAAAAAAAAAAAACAACTTTCACGGGGATCCTAGTAAACTCCCGGGTACTTATTCTTAAGCAACTACAAACCGACACGTATGGAATATCCAAGAGAGCCCAACCCCCGGGCCTCCTCCTTCCGCCATCGCCACCGGCAGCCGCATCTATCCAGCTCGGCCGGCGCGTGGATATTCATCTGTGTCAGCGTGTACTGGTTATGGACGGGACCTTGACTGTTTAAGCACGGACCGATGGACCAGTCAACGATGTAACATCGAAAACCGTGCGTGGCAAGACGGCTTCTTCTCGGCGGCCGAACAAACGGCGGACACGTGCGACTTCTAACATCTTTTGCTCGAGGTTCTGAATAAGATCCCACGAGCCAGCTGGAAAGAGCATTACCGACAACGGGAAAGAGAGGAGAAAGAAGAAGAGTCCTCCGAACAAGATGAACGAGAGTAAAGCTATGGAGAGACAGGAAAAGGCCCTAAGCCAGAGAAAGATGCGGGCACCACGAGTCCGAAAGATCAACTGACGAGAAACGTGTGGAAAGGACAAAATGCAATAGAGAAGGAGCGTGAAGACGATGAGGAAGACAGTGACTGGGTGCGTGTCGAAGGGAGAATGCTGCATGCCTTGAAATTTCACGGCTACAAAATTCACCAGGATCGGGACGAGGAAAGGGACCACATCTTCAATATTGTTCCACTGATTCGGCATTTCTGGAATGTGAGGACAGACAAAGGGAGAGAGAGCTGTAAGAGCGGGGTCAATCTACGAAAAACGCGGAGGTATTTATTTTGCTGGTGCTGGTAGAGCTGGGATGTGATTTTAATTTATACCCCCATTATGAGTCCGAGAGATCAGGTTTCTGGGGAAGCTTCTCTTTTATGGTTCCGTTCGTGGTTTCGGCCGAGTTGACAAGGATCGATCTTGATAGGTCAGGGAGATCGGGTTACAACTTACAAGTCCTCGTCAACTTGATCGAGTTGAAACCACTAATGGGACCCATAAAAGAGAGGCGTAACTCCATTTTTTGGGCGTCTTTTAGATCTTTGGGTGTCTTTTAAGTGTTGTTAATCTTTCCAAAGGAAGTGTGGTCTTCTGGGCGGGTCAACACGTGACCCAAAAGGACATAAATTCCGCAGGCGGGTAGAATTTATGGAGTCGAACGATATAATGGGAAAGCGTAAAAACGGTGACAGCACAGAAATCTTCTGGGCAACTTCTCGTCATTAGAGGAGAAGACCATACTTCCTTTAGATCTTTGGGCGTCTTTAGACCATACAGAAATCATCTTTAGAACTTCTCGTAAAAACGGTGACAGAACCTAAAAGACACCCAAAGATCGGAGTAAAATGGATCACTTGAGTGCCAATCCGGCCAAAACGTCGACGTAGCATTTTTCCGGCGAACCGAGCCCAAAACGACACCGTTTTACACGCTTACGTGGTAAAAAATAATTTAAAAAATAATTAAATTAAATTAAAAATTAAATTTAGTTAAAATATTAAAAAATAATTTTAAAATTAAATTTAGTTGAAATATTAAAAAATTTGAAAGAGGGAGAGGCGGCTGAGGGATCAGCCCTCGGCCCGCCGGGAAGGGCCGGCGATGGCGGGGGAGGGTCGGCTAGGGTCGACCGGCAACCCTAGCCGACCCTCCCGCCGTCGCCGGCCCTTCCGTGGCGGCGGGCGCCCTCAGCCGCCTCCCCCCATTTTCCTTTTTTTTTTTAATTATTAATTTTTTAGTATTTCAACTAAATTTAATTTTAAAATCATTATTTTTTAATATTTTAACTAAATTTAATTTTTAATTTAATTTAATTATTTTTTAACCACGTCGCATGCAAAACGACATCGTATTGTGCGCTTCGTTGAAAAAATGCCACGTCAACGTTTTGGCCGGACTTTGGCCAGAGTGACATTCAAGTGATCCATTTTTCTTCGAAATGCCGACTTAAGTGTTCGCTTTCGTAGCCTATGGACTTAAGTGTCCCTTTGAAAGAAAGTTATGACACTCAAGATTCTTTTCGCCCCCACTTTCTTGGTCCAGAAAGTACATTGTTGGACTGAGATGGTGGCAAACACAGAGGGAAAGATAAACTGTCTTGGCGAGTCCCGAGCCTATAATTACCATCCCAAAGCTTCCTCCACCAGCATGAAACCTCCCAATTCTTCGCACACTCTTCCCCGCTCGTGCAGGTCTGTCTCTCTCCCTTTGTCTATCCCCCACATTCAAAAATGCCATATTTCCGATTGAATTAGTGGAAAGATTTCGATGCTGTCGTCACCTTCATTGTTTCGATCCTGGTCAACTTCGTTGCCGTGAAATATCAAGGGATGCCGAATTCTCCATTTGACACCCATCCCATCACTGTCTTTCTCATTGTCTTCACACTCCTCCTCTATTGCATCTTGTCCCTTCCACAAGTTGCTGATCAGCTGATCTTTCGGATTCCTGGTGGTGCGAGTATCTTTCTCTGTCTCAGGGTCTTTTCCTGTCTCTTCGTAGCTTTCCTCACGTTCCTCTTGTTCAAAGGACTCTTCTTCTTTCTCCTCTATTTCCAGTTGTTGGTAATGCTCTTTCCGGCTCGCTCGTGGGATCTTATTCAGAAGCTCAAGCAAAAGATGTTAGAAGTCGCCCGTGTGCGCCGTTTGTTCGGCCGCCGAGAAGGAGCTGTTTTGCCACGCACGGTTTTCGATGTTACATCGTTGAGTCGTAGTCTATGTAGCACGGACACTCTCCAGAAGTTTTCGTGTCGTGTCCGACACTCTGACACGTGTCCGATACGCTCCGACACGTCCCGACACGCTCCGACACGCAGTCAACGAGTGTCGAAAAATCCGACACGTGGTCAACTCTTTTCGACACTCTCCAACACGCGAGTCTAGAATTCCGACACGCGATTCCGACATGCACGAGGTCAATTTTAAAAATTTCTAATACTTGAAGGGTCAAAATATAAATATACACAAAAGAAGTAATAAAAGAAGTAATAAAATTGCTATAAATATACACGTGTGGGGTTAATTTTCTTTTTTCAGTTTTGTTTTTTTAGAATTGTTTTATTTTTTTTAAAGTCTTTTACTATGAAAGAAGTAATAAAAAATGCTATATATGATAAATAAATAAATTTAAAAATATAATTTCAGCATTTTTCTTTAAACAATGTTTTTTCCACTAAGTTTTGTGTATTATTATAATAAATTAAAATAATGAATGATATTATTTAATATTTTTTGTGTAAATTAATTCTAGGCTATTTTTATTATTTATTTTTTATGTATTAATATATAAAAATATATTTAATATATAACGTGTCGGAACGTATCGAAATTCTTTATTTTTAAGAAATGACGTGTCGACGTGTCGTGTCGTGTCGTGTCGCGTGTTACGTGTCCGTGTCGGTACTACGTAGGTCGTAGTAATGGTCCATCAGTCTGTGCTTAAACAGTCAATGTCCAGTCCATAACCAGTACATGCAGACACAGATTGACGACAAGGTGCTTCCGGGGTTGGGCTCGTGGGTGCAGATGGAAGGAGAGGAAGAAAGAAGAAATCCAGGTGCATTTGGGGATTTTTAATTCATTTCTCTGATATTCCATACGTGTCAGTTTGTAATTGGTTAAGAAAAATGGAGCGGGAGTCTACTGGGATCCCGGTGACAATCGTTGATTGGATGTCCTTGTATTATTAATTTTCCCTGTTCATTGTTAATGTCATCTCTTTTCACAGCGGGATTTCCTGGATTAGTATAAAATAAATATAGTTGGATCCGTGTTTGTCTGACGTACGAGATTCATGTAATAAAAGTCCAAAGGAGTTGCTAATTTTGATGGTGCCTTCACTCTACTAGCAACAAGAAAAGCTAGACAGGCCCCACGTGAGTCGGACAGCGCTTTTTGACCTTTTTGTCTTTTTTCAAACCGTTAGCTTCTGTCTTTCCAACTGTTCCGTTTAGATATTGACCAGCGATTTCTTCTGTCGAGGCGTGACAGCTTACGTCATCAGTGGGCCCGGCGCTTACGTATGCAACCGGTCGTCGCTGCGTTTGCAATCGTTAGCCTTTACATAAGACATGGACTAACGATGACTCCGCTCCAAAGCCTTAAATTATAATTTTTAATATTGAGTAATGGAATGTAATTTTTTATTGTATCTACTGTGATGAACTAATTAGCAAGATCAATCATCTTTTAAGGTGAAGAAGATGGTGTTAGAGAGAGAGAGAGGAGAGATAAAGGAGGAAATAGTAGACATGATTTGAAAGTGGGCCCCATTTCGATACGTGGTAATCATTAACGGATTGGAATTGGAATATGGCTTATGTGGCGGGGAAATTGTCCAATCAATCCTAAATATAATATATCGGTTTCAAGTTGATCTTGAATTTTTCTTTTTTACTAATTTATTCATAAACCTTCACATGAAATTTCAATATAGTTATTCTAGTTCCTTTTTTCAGAAATTGCTAACATGGTATCATCACTAGACGTCTTACATGGCACATTATCACATTAACAAATTTCCAACGGAAATTGATTGGAAGAACACCTCATATTTTCTCAACAACAAAAGTTCCTCTTTTCCTAAACTCATAAGCATGAAAGCCGTTCATGGCCATACGCATTAAAAGATACAGCAGCTATGCTTGGAAATTGCTTCTTTCGAAACTCATATTTACCATGACTCTCTCTCTTTCATTCTCATTCTCATGTTGAGCTATTGAAAATGTTGGGACAACTGGGGTTCCTTTGTAGTTAGCAAGAATGTTTTCAATGATTTTACTTAAAATGAAGTGAGGATATCGGATCTTTCATGTTGGGCTATGATGGCCTTGCAAGTTCTCAATTTTTTCCACTGCATGTACGTTTTATTATGTAATTGGACTGGGGTCTTAAGTTGAGCTGTCGAAGAGTGTGTTGGGCATCCATTTTTGTTCCTTTTTTCTGGGTAGTTACTAATTGATTTTGCTGGCAAGTGTTTGAGCGATTGGTCTCTGCAATTTTTGGCAAAAGAAAAAAAAAAAAAAAAGAGATGAAAAACGAACATGTTTTATACGTTTATGCTGCAGTTATTTGTTGTCTATGTCGGGCTTAGTTGGGATGTGATGCATTGAATTGTGTGACGGTGAGCAGAAATGGAGCAAGGGAAAGCGGAAGGAGAAGGTAAACGGCATGGTGCTGTCTGACCAGGGAACTTACGACAAGCTTCTGTCCGAGGCGCCCAAGTAGAAGTTCATCACCCCGTCCATCCTCTCTGATCGCCTAAGGGTACGCCTTTGTGTTAATCTTATTAGTATCTATAATTGTCTATGTCCTGGTTTAGGCATCTAATTTTTCCCCTTTCCTGCTTACATGATCCGTCATATAGTTGTTTCTTATATAATGAGATGGTAATTGCTATCAGGCTTAACATTTCTGGACATGTTTTGATGAAACCTTTTATTGATGCGCTCATGTGAATTATACACATGCATGTAACTGATAGGATGTTTTCAGCAGGATCTTGCTCTGTTAATTCTGACAAATGCCTTAACTTGTTAGTTTTATATATGGTGTAGTTCTCAAGTAGAGTTCCATCTAATAAAATTTATTGGCACGGTTTCTTTAGGTCTATTAAGTTAGGAGGATCTGACCGTGGAAAGTTTGTTCCCATAGGCAAATAATGATAAAATTAGAACTCCCCGTCGGCTCACTTCCTGTGTGGAACAAATTGTTATTTTTCTTGGCCTTAAAAGTGCGCATTCTTCATCGGCAAATTTTGTGGTGGCGGGACATATTTCTGCTAATATGGTTGCGTAGGCCTTTTTTGGACAATGTAATTCACTCACTGAGATTTATACTATGAACCAATCTCTTCTGGATCCTCAAAGCTGTCATATTTTCCAAGTGATTAGTATCTGCCATCCTTTACATAGAATTTTAGTAATTTAGAACCAAAACACTCATGGAATTAGTCTTTGCTGCATTTATAAATGATTTGTTGTATTGCTTACGTGTGATCGAGTTAAGATGACAACATTTAACTTACCTGCCTTGATTTGACATGTGGTCTGGTGGTTTTATCGCATTCGGTCTTTCATGTCTAGTGTTTGCGTAGAACAATTAGATACTTCAACGTGCTATAGCTAACATGTTCATGTTCTCATCAATGAGAGGATCTTGCAGGCTGAGCTCCTCTTTCTACTAATTAGTCATCTCCTTGTTATTTATAAACTTTTGCTCGTGCAGGTTAATGGATCACTTACTTGAAAGGCAATAAGAGAGCTCTTGGCTAGAGGTTTGACCAGGATTTGAGGATACTTTCTTCATAAAAGTTGTAAAAGAAATCTTGAAGTATAACATACTTTAATTTTGGAATTTTCTGAGATGATACGGATGGTAAGATGGACTTCTCCTTTACCGTGTTTGACCTGTCCAATGTAGTTGGAACAGTGATCCGATTGTTGTCCTGAATTTTTATAAAATTTTCCTATTAGATTTTGGATCGCTTCCTTCATAAAAATTGTATAGAACATTCTGATTTATAGCATATCCAAAATTCAAGATGTTTTGACATGTTTAGTTAGGGCTATAAGATAAGTATAATTTGAGGACTGGTTGCTCTATCTAGTACACCAGATTTTTCGTGATTTTATGTAATTTTCTGCTCTATATACAAATTGTTTTGGACTAGTCTTCGTCATGAAAAATGTCTGTCAAGATATTCTCTATAACAACTTAGTCTTGTGTACACCCATGATGCACGAGCTCATCAACAAGCGAGCTCTCATAGCCATACTTTTGTAACCTCTATTTGTTAATCACAATCATTTCCAGCATGTTATTAAAAATTTCCTTTGAAGGACTCATATTAGATTAGACAAATTAGCGATAACGTTCAGTTGCTTTGCTAAGAATTAGCAATTTGCAAAATTAAGAAAATGATTACTTGTGCATGTCGCTTAGAAAGATAAATTGACAAAAAATATTTTTATTATTAATAACAATTTATACCTAAATATTTTCATCATTAATGAAAATATTTTTGATTATTTATTTTTGTTAATATATACGAAAGATCATTTTATGAATTCAGAGTCATTGATTATTCATGAAACATACGCACAGAATAAAAGAGCACGAGTCCAGTATCGCAGCACAACAGAGTTTGATGGCATGACTATTTGTGTTCAATGAACTAATCAGTATGGTGCATTCCAATAAGAAAAAAAGATGATCGTGCCGTGCATGGGACTACCGCGTCGTTCTGATGCATACGTCCACAGGCTCGGATGACTAGGCATTGCAATGACGGAATTGGCCAGAGGAAAAAGGCAAAAGATTTGGCAACTGGGAAGGAGGCTTCGAATGACGTAATCTGTTCCAAGTAGAATAATAAAGTATTTTTAAAAATCTGTTAATATTTTAAAGCTAGGCCATTAATGAAACCGGACGCCATATGACAAGTCTTTTTCCTGGTCTCATGACCAATATGTTTGTTTGAATATGGGTGTCATTCGATAATTTTATGCTTGGATGTTGAAACTTTGTGGTGTTCCGACGCTGGTTTAGTAATGAAAGCTATCTATTTCTGACCAAAAAAAAATAAAAAATATGGGTGTCATTCCAGATCCCTGTCCCTTTAGTGCAATCTTCTCCATCGATTAAAATTTCATGTGAGATTGAAAGACATTCCGCTATGCTTATTTTTTATATATACTCTCGGATTTTCCTTGCCAATTATTGAAATAGCAGTTTGCAATCACACCAAAAGGAGAAGGGGTACTTTCATTATGAGCACAAAAAATCTAAAAGAAGAAAAGGAGGCGCTAGAAAAATGTACGCGACATCTTGCATCGTGATAAAGGTTGTGGCTTTTCCCTAGTTGAGATAAAGAAAAAAAAATGCATCCTTATTTTCGACGCCATAATGGAGATTATAACCTCTTTCGGTTACTGAAGCGAAGAAAAGGTCAAGCAAATGTCGATGCACGTCTTTGATCCGTGAAAAAATCGTGAGGTTACTCTCTGCAGAGAATATCGTCAAAGATTGTTGGCCACATGGATTATCAGGACCAGTCAACTTTCTAATCAATTTTTAACTCCTTCCTAGTAATTTCTCCCCATATTCGTTTTCGATTTCGTGCTTCTTCTGCCACTGGATATCTTACCACGGTATTGTTTTTGCCCCACGGAGGACAAAGCGAACGCCTAGTCACTGGCCCTCACCAAAGACTAATTCAAAGTTCATCCTCCACCAAAAGCTAAATGGAGTTTGTCTGCGACGTCTATTGATCGGAATTTGAAGGGAGGCCTGCAAACATCAAAAGAAATTGGAAGTTAGGTGGAATTGCGCGGGGGCCGCAAGCACGAAAAGAAATTGTAAATACGGGAGGAATCGCGCGGGGCTCGCAAGCACCAAGGGAAATTGGAAATTAGGTGCATTCAGTCTATGTCCACGACAGTAAGTTTGGAACTATGTCGGTAAATCGCCGGTTGAAGACGACCAAAATCCCAAGAAAGTTCCATCCAACTGTGAAACCGGAGAGAGATCAGAACAACCCCCGCCAAGGAAGCTAACTACATTACAAATTGCAGATAAAGATCGCACCTTTCCGGCTAGGCTCTTCTAGAAAACACGCTGCACAACCTCCACAGTAGAGGGAGAGAGAGAGAGAGAGATATTATCTTTGGATCCTTTTTTTTTTCATTGGTCAAAAAAGTAGGTGGACTTATTGTATGAAAAGGGAAGTTACATCCAAAAGTCTGCGCCAACCGTCGTTGTGCTAATCATCTGAAGATCAATAAATCTAAATAGCGTATAACTGTCAGATTTACACGTGGCTAATACGAAAATTTCTCAAAGATTTCAGTTTATGATCAAGATCCCATTAGTTTATTATAGTAAACACTATGTATAATTACAAGCATTGTGAGACACTTGGAAATAAGTGTCATCTAAATTTTAATTGGCCTAAAATGAAATGCAAAAGCAATAGGTTTTTTTCTTTTTCTTTTTCTTTCTGCTGAACTAATGCGCAATGGATAAATGCTAGGAAATTACTCGGATGTCGACATCCAAGCTTTCAGACGAAAACGGAGGAAAATGAAACCTTCCGAAGATACCAAAAAGTGCGGTTTGTCAAAAACCCGCACTATTGGCGTGAGAACTGAAAGCAATCATGGGACATGAAAGTCTCGGACGATTGCTTTTTCAAAAAACCCGGATTGACTGACCCGACACATATCGGCAAATCCTTGACCACGGAGTTGACTGCATTACGCCACCAACCCCATCGTTCGAATAGAAGATCAATTGTCCTCTCTTATATGTATCGATTCTAGTATATGTAATTAGTATTGAAACTTTTAAGATGGATCGCTTTTTCCATCGTGGGTATAACCCATGTTACCAACCATTAATCTCACTACTATAAACCGATCGATATATAATTTTTAGTTATGTTGGTTTCCTTAATTAATTGAAGTCTATAATTAGTAAGGTTGACTTTATTTATAAGCATAATATATTCTTCCAATCTCGGTTAGAAGAAAACATAACCTTACGAAGGGATCATTTTGTAAAAAAAAAGTATGTTTAAAATATTGATTTTTCGCGACATGAGGGTCCATTCCAAGACATGAAGTGGGAGAGAAGGGATTTTAGAATTAGGGATTTGAATAAAACGACATTTTCTATGAATAGGACATGTAAAAGTATCTACAGATCCTATCCTAAATCATCAACAGGTTCTAGAAGCGCGTTGAGCGTAGTATTAATGAGTGCCGTGCACAGGTTGATTGCGCGTCATAATGAGGCTCAGCTTTCGGGCTCGTCAGCTTTCGGGGGGCCCATGGCCCTCGCAAGCCTATATAATTACCATCCCCGAACTACCTCTACCGGCACAAATACACCTCCCCATTCTGCGCAGATTGTCCCGCTCTTGCAGCTCTGTCTCTCTTCCTTTTGTCTGTGCCCAGATTCAAAAAATGCCACATTTCGGACGGAATCAGTGGAACAATATCGAGAATGTCGTCACTTTCATCGTTCCGATTCTATTGAACTTCGTTGCCGTGAAATATCAAGGCATGCAGCATTCTCCATTCGACACCCATCCCATCACTGTCTTTCTCACCGTCTTCACGCTCCTTCTCTATTGCATCTTGTCCTTTCCACATGTTGCTGATCAGTTGATCTTTCGGACTCCTCAGGGTGCCCGCATCTTCCTCTGGCTCAGGGTCTTTTCCTGTCTCTCCGTAGCTTTCCTCACGCTCCTCTTGTTCCGAGGACTCTTCTTCTTTCTCCTCTATTTCCCGTTGTTTGCAATGCTCTTTCCAGCTCGCTCGTGGGATCTTATTCAGAAGCTCAAGCAAAAGATGTTAGAAGTCGTCGCATGTGTCCGCCGTTTGTTCGGCCGCCGAGGAGGAGCCGTTTTGCCAGTCACGTTATCCGACATACATCGTTGACTCGTAGTACTGGTCCATCGGTCCGTGCTTAAACAGTCAATGTCCTGTCCATAACCAGTACATGCTGACACAGATGAATATCGGCCGGGAGGTTTTAAAGATACTTCTTTTTCTCCCTTTTCCTCCTCTATCCACATCCACGCTCTGCCCGGGCTTCGCCCTCTTCACCTCCTCAGCCGCCGCCCCGCCGTGGCCATCCCGTCCCGTGGACGAGCCACGACTCGGACTCGAAGCTGTTGAGCAGCAGAGATGGCACGCACACTTTCGGTCCATGGATTCTCTGTTGAGTGGTGGAAGGAGCGGCGAGATCAGCTTCAGCCATGGCTTCTCTCCTGGCCAAATCCAGTCGCTCGTCGCGAGATCTGGAAGTGGGGCACCGGGTGGAGGCGACGGCCGAGCTGGAGAGATGCGGCTGCCGATGGCGATGGCGGAAGGAGGAGGCCCGGAGGTTGGGCTCGTGGGTGCAGATGGAAGGAGAGGAAGAGAGAAAAATCCACGTGGATTTGGGGATTTTTAATTCATTTCTCTGATATTCCGTACGTGTCAGTTTGATAATTAATTAAGAATAAGTAAGCGGGAGTTTACTAGGATCCCGGTGACGGTTGTTTGGATGTCCTTGTATCATTAATATGCCCTGTTCATTGTTAACGTAATCTCTTTTCACTGCAGGATTTTCCTGTCTTTCATATTTAATCCATATCCAAGTGTCTTGTCTATTGCAACCCGACGGATGACGCCCAGGACAGGGGAAGAAAAGCCCTAGCTTTTTTTATTTTTTATTTTTATGATGCACGAATCGCACGATAGCCAATGACATAAATCTAAGTGACGCGATGTCATACTTAAGACCCCAAGCGATCATATTGAAATTCGAACTTCTTTTCTTTCATGAAAAGAGGAGAGCTCGAGCCAACCTAGTCCCCAAGACAATAGTGAAAGCCCTAGCTTCTTTTCATTGCTTCTTCGTGGTGAAATCCGGTTGAGTTCGCTCTCATTAGTCATTCCTAGAGGAGTCAAAATGGATACATAACCCATTTATGAACCTATATTTATTTAAATCATTAATAGATCAAGTCTTATTTCTTAGAGCATAGATTGAAATAAATGAATCTTAAATGATCTAATCAGCACCCATTTAAGATCAATTTATTAACCCATTATAAATCAACCGGCGTCACAGCCACGATTACTCTCCGACTTCCTCTTCGTTTCCATCGACCCTTCTGATTCGCCGCCGATCGCCGCCCATCGAGGTCGTCCGACAGCTGAATCGTCACGGTGTCGCTGGTCCTGCACTCCTCACAAACCTCAACCCCTGTTTCAAGCAGATAAATCACTCCGGTCACCACCAGCTGTGGGGTTTTAGCTGTGCAGCTCGAGCAAGAGAGAGGGAGAGAGACAGAGACTAGTGATCATGGTAAGTGAATATCTGCTTCGGCGACAATGCCGGCCGTTATCTTAAGGCGCGGGTGGTTGGCGGGAGCTGAGTGTGGAGTGAATCCTTGTGGAATGCGAGTGTCGCGGCCGATTCCTCCGTTTTCTCGTGGATTTTCGCTTTTGTTGTCTTCCTCTAATCCTCGATCTGTGCGGGATTTCGCGGGGCTTTTGTCGTGATCTGTTGGTGTGGTGGGGTTCGTTTGCTGGTGTTTGAACGGATCAGTGCCGTGCACGTGATCCGCGTAGAGCTTGGACGCTGATGCTGTGTCGATAGGCTTTCTGGTTTTTTGTTTCCCTCCTGGATCGTGGGAATGGCGTGTGATTCGCCGAGCATCGCCAATCCGTAGCATGCCGCTTGAAATGATCACACGTCCCCAAGTTTTTTCTTTTTTCTTTTTTTAATTGGGCAGGATAGCGTGTTGCTATTATTGTCACAGAAACACACACCGCATCAACCCGAGAAAAAGTGGCGTGATCGCAGAGTGTCTCTCGTGCAGATGGAGTTCTGCTATAATTCGGTGTTGTTTTCCATGTGTTGGGAGGCATATGAGGCTTCTTCTCTGAAATTGTGCGTGATTTATCCAAGTTAGGAGCAGTTTTGCATTGTTTCTGATCTGGAAGTGTCTCGGTACCATTTCTAGTGTATTCTAGTGCGGTGCTGCCATGGAGTGTATACTTTATTACATATGCTCCAGGATGATATGTGCGACATTTCTCCTCCTCTTTGCTGGATGTTTTTCTTCCATGTTAGGAAGTTTGAAGGATTGGGCCGATTGTCTTGGGGCTCTGCCAGTTGTTTCCTTTATGTTTGCTACGTTCCTCTAATTTTTCAGCATCATGAGACATTCATATATCTACTACCAAGTATTGGTTTCCATTCCTAGTGCCAGATTCATCTATAGCAGATTGTTAGCAGATTTTGGAGCTGCTTAGTGTAGACGTGGATGTAGTTTAACAGGTTTGCCTTCATAATACATAATAATTTACATTATAGGTTTAGTCAATTACTTGAGGACCCAGTGAGGATTTGGCTTGCATGAACAAGGACTATTTATTCAAACTTCTTTTTAATGATCATAAAATTCGATTTGTATTTTTGTCAGTGATCAATATTTATGTCCTAGAGGTTCAGGAATTACTGTTCTGTCGTTAGGATACCTGGTTGCATTTTTTTGTTTATTTGAGATTCTGAACTTTTAAAAATCTTGTTGGTCAATAAATTATGGTGCTAGTGGTTTGGGTGTGGTATGTGAAGTGTTCCTTTTGCTTGCTCTCTTTTTCCCTCTAAGCTGTATGGTTTTCTCTTATTGCAGACACATGGGACCCTTGAAATCCATATAAAATGGTTCATTAACGAAGGCTATATACAAATTCACATTGGTTCGCCAGAATTATGGTATGGGATGAACATGTTTTCTGACATTTCTTTGAAAATGAAAACTGCCATTGAAGACAGTGTAATCTGCAGAGGAAATTCTAGTGTCCTGTTACCTCTGTTCCGACTGTTTAATGAAATTCATTTCAATTATTCTTTACCACTCAAGATTGCTATCTTGAGACAAGTTTTTGGTTGGAATTTCAAGCTACTGTCAATGACCGTTGGCTGACAAATTTTCGGTTGCTTCTTCCAATAGGTAAATGAGACGTCTGCGAGAAGATCAAGATATGGACAACGGGCGATGTATATTTGGGAACAACATTGTTTCACCATATTCATAGATTGAACGGGTATATTATGTACAAACACTGAATGTATAATGGAATGCTGGGCAAGAAAATCTAGTCCGATGGTCCTACATCGTTGTCAGCTCGAGCAATTTTCTTTGACTAGGAGTGAAAATGGGAAAGTGAGCAATTTTCGTTGTTAGCTTGAACAATTTTTAAATGGATCATAAATGGGTTGCTTAGCATATATATATATATATATATATATTTTTTTTTTTTTTTTTTTTAATTTTTTGGTCGGCGGATGCTTAGTGATTTAATGGGTTTTAAATAGTTTGGCCGGTGAACCTCTTTGGATGTAGAAGAAAAAAAAAAGGAAAAGAAAGAAAAAGAAAAAGAAAAATATTTTTTTGAAAAATTATAAAATTTGAAAGATTATTGATTAGATTTATATTGCGAGGAAGTATTTTAGTAATATAATCTTAAAAAAAAAAAAAAAAAACATGAGAATAAGTTTTCCTAAATTTGATTAAATATGAAAATATTTTATTAATATGGGTTGGGTCAGGTATGGGTCGAAAAATTTACATTAGGCATAAATAAGTCATAAATGGGTTAATGGGTCAATTTGGGTCGGACCATTAATGACCCGACCCAAACCCGACCCGACCCACCCGTTTAACAACTCTAGTCATTCCTGCACGTTTAGCTTCGCTGCGATTCAAAATTTTGCACTTTGGGTGCAGATTGGTGAGCATTTTCGCTCTGCTTTATGGATTTTTCTGGGTTTGTTAGTTAGCGAGTTCTGTTTTTCTTTGGAGCGATATGATTTTACTTTTCACTTTCGACTGTTGTCTGTCTTGGCAAATGTCTAAAAGCTGGGTTTTTTTCAGTTCCATTGTCTACGAACCCATGTTTGTTGTTTGGTCTTGGCATAGAGTTAGAGGCGGAAAGTACAATGACTAGGAATATTCAGAGTGAATTTCATGGGAAGATCTGCGAGAGTTACTCGATTCATTTGTGAGTTCCTCAGATACTGAAGTTGGCTTGCTGGGGTTCAAGTGTCCTTCAATTTGTTTTGAGCAATAATGGATTGTGATCATCCAAAAAGATTGGAGAAGACTCTTTTATGATGTTTTTCCTTTCTCTATTGTGGTGTATTCTGCTCTCTGAAAATGTTGTTCTTGCTAAAGGGGCTGAGAAACAGTTTTGAGGATCATTCAATTCAAATGATTTTGCCTGAAAGTTGAGAGATTAATCTTCGCCTCACATAATTAGGCCTTAATGTGATGCCAAAAGAGAGAAACTGAGATTTGGAGTTTTCCTCCACTGTGTCGAGTTAAGTGCAAGTGATTTGGGAGAAATCCAGCTTAGTAAGGAGGCTTTCTTTGTTTTTTTTTTTTTTTGGTCAGAAACTGAAACATTTCATTAAGTAAGCAAAGATGAGAAGCCCTGTAAAATGGGCTTCATTACATAAAAGATCCAACAAAGTTTCTGGAGGGGACAAGACCCAATTCAGAGGTAAGTAATTTTTCTTATGGGCTTCAGCTACCCAGTCTGCAACAAGATTGGCCTCTCTAGAACAATGGATTACCTGGACATTTGAGAGGACCCGCATTTTTTCCTTACACTTGCTGACAATAGGTTGAATTTCCCAACTTAACTGCTCTGAACTGTTCATCTCTTTAACCAGTTGGGAACTATTTGACTCAAAAATAAGGACTTCGTGTCTTTTAGGGAAGAAAAAGTTGAGGGCTTCCCATAAAGCTAGGGTTTCGGCCATCAAGGGGGAAGAGGCTCTAATTGCTTCAGCCGTTAGGAGGCTTTCTTTGTTTGATGATATGTACAGCCTGGTTGATTTGTTTTATTCATAAACACGCGCCACTTTTTTCTGAGATGATGATCTGTGGGCATAATTTTCAGCTGCTGCTGTCACGGATTTCAGGGATCCCATTGTTGCCACTATACCGTACCATTTTTCAGGCTTTCGACTGTTCTTTTTAGATTTTAAAGAGAACTCCTCTGCTGGTTTCGTATATGTGTGCAATTTTAATCTAATGGCATCTATCTTCTTTCTGAACAATTTTCAGGTTCTGCCACACTTCGAAGTTGGTTGTGCAGCCTTAATTTCAAGCCGCTATCCTTTGGTTGTTTTCGGCCTTTGAGTTCTGTAATGGCTGGTGAAGTCTCAGTGACCCTCACTAAATGGCAAAGGTAATGGGACTCCATCTGATTGCTAAAGGACTTTCCAACTTGTTGCTGCGACTTGATTGTATAGGCAAGGATGGAAAACTTCCCTGGAGGCTGCCCTCTGATCTCAAATATTTTAAGAGCATTACTCTCTCAACAATTGATCCTGGGAAAAAGAATGCAGTCATAACTGGTAGAAAAGCATGGGAAAGTATTCCTGCCAAGCATAGGCCTCTACCTGGCCGACTCAATGTTGTTCTTCATTCATTCCGAGAGTTTTGATATTGCAACTACAGAGAATGTCATTAAATATGGAAACATGTGTACTGCCTTGTATTTATTGTCTTAATTGTTTATCAATTGAGAAAGTTTTTGTCATTGGCGGTGGCCAGAGGTTTCTGAACATTTGTTCATAACTACAATTGCATATGGGTTTCTCTTTCCACCTTAGTAACTTTTCTCTTTTGGTGCAGGGAAGCTCTCAATCTCCTGGATGTGATGCTATCCACATAGCAGAAATCGAGACACCTGTCTTTCAACATGGTACTCGTCCTTTCCCATCGTTGAAAACAACATCCAGCAAATACTTATCTCTGTGTAGGATGTTCTGCAGTGGTTTCCTGCCTCGTAAACATTATACGATCTTCAATGGTAAGACAGATTCTTTTAAGTTTGAGGTGAAGAATTTTCCCTTTCTGCTCAAGATGATTTTTTTGGAGACATGAAGAGTACCCGTATTTGAGATTAGTTGAAGAGGTACTGTTAGATGGCACTCCCAAGGATGACAGGGCTGAAACTGGTACCCTATCAAAATTTGGACGCCAGGTGTGTTTTGTAAACCATTAATATCTTGTCAGCTGTTACATTCTATCTGGCACATCTTTTCTATCAAGTAGGAATCACTCTGTTTATTCTCTTTCTGCAGATGCGGTTCAATCAATGCAAAACCTTCCCTCTTTTGACAACTAAGGCGTGCTGCTCCAAGCTGGTTTACCTCTTTGTTATCTTCTTCTTGTAAAAATCATTTATGAGAAGTGAAAGGCTTTCATTCTAAATTCTAGTGTCTGAGATATTGTTACTGATCGGCCTAAGAAAGTATGTTGGCACGGATTTGTTGAAGAACTCTTGTGGTTCATAAGTGGTTCTACAAATGCCAGGGTAATGACCAAGGTTCTTGTTTTCTGCAGAGCTTGCATTTTTTAAATTACCGCTGTTCATTTGCCCACAGTTTCGAACTCTATACGAGCTATAAAGCAAATGAATTGTTGCTTTTCTGCAAACTGTTGCTGATCGTTGCTGTAGTCTGTTGGTCATCTTAATGGAATGTATAAGTGAGTTGCAAACTATTCTTTGCACTACCCTTCAAGAAATAAGAGATTGAATCTTAAGGCTTTATGATTGAAGAAAAATGGCTGAACAGGAAATTTCCAATGACTATGGCTGCAGTACTAGTATCTGCTTGCCCCCTTGATTAATCAATTGGAAGCGCTGTCTAGGCTGACCATTAAAGCAATCCAATTCTACACTTATTTCGCCTAGTCATGTATTTTGCTTGATATCCTACTTGTTTTTAAACTCTAGCAAAGCGTTCCTAATTTGCTGCGAAAATTTCAAAACATTTCAATATTATGAGTTTTTACAACTTTTTACTGTTCATTAAGTTTCCACCTCATTCTGTAGAACTGTCTGGCTTAGTTTTGGTGTGAAGTGATTACCAATAAAACCATCAAATAAGACCCCCTATATTTAAGCTTCCACTGCATTTTTTGTTCAAACGCAGTTAATGTATTTTGCCATGAATTTTGCAGAAAGATATCTATCAGAAACCATGCTTATCAAGTGCACATCATGCTCTTAGTTTAGATTTGAAGCAAGCATGTCTCCTCCCAAAATTAGATCATGAAGACAACCTGTAGAAATCTTAATCTAGCTGACTGTAAAGACCGACTGACATATTTGCCAACACATACATAGACTTTATGTTTTGTCCGATTGTGACGAATAAGAATCATTGGTTGAGGAATGTTAAATGTATCATATGGACCTGCAAGATGGAACTGCACTCATGTATATAATTCGCTAAAAAATATCACCTAAGAAGGAAGTTTAACTTGAAAATATGAAATATCTATTTTGAGAGGCAATAATGGTTCAACCTAGCATGTAAGATTATTCTTCCTTTAATTGATGAATAGGCCCTGGATGTATGTTTTAAAGGAGTGATGACTCCATGAAGTTGAGTTTGGGAAATTGTAATACTTGAAGCGAATACAAACTGTTGCTGAAGTTGCAATTCAGGGATCTAAAGTGACACTTATATGAAAAGTGGATTGATGTGATAACTCCTAGATGGGCTTAATTGCCTTTGCTCTTAATTGGGACATGTAATTGGTTTTTGCACATGTATCCCTTGGAAGGTGTCCTGGTTATATCCCTTTGCCTTTAAGAAACTCTCTTTTGACTGTCCAATGTTGGTATGAGACTAGTTTGAGAATGCCCATTTTCCAACAGATTCTTCAGGGAAAAGGCATTCATATACGGGATATCAATGCATCTAGAGACTACCTTGACCATTTCGCATCCGATTCATGAGGACCAAATATGTAATGGTAATGGTTATTTTTTTCTTTACCTTGATGAAATTTGTCCTGTCTAATGTAGACTTGGTCTGAAAGATCAAGAAGAAGGTGACTTAGGACCAGCTTATGGCTTTCAGTGGCGGCATTTGGTGCTAGGTTGGTTTGCCTTAATTTAGTTGATCAGTTTTTATTTGTTGCAGCAATATATGTTTAATGACATTAGATATGTCGTATGTCACAGGAACAGTAATGTGCACATTGACCTACCAGCCAAGGATTTGATCAGTTGTTGGATGTTATTTACAAGATCAAGAATAATCCAGACGATTGTTTAATTATGCTTTCCGCTTGGAATCCTTCCGATTCTGGCACTTCCACCTGAGCAGATGTTTGTGCAGTTTAGATATGTTTTGCTTCATTTTCCCAAAATTCTCTCTGTTTTCTTTCCTCTCTCTTTGGTTAACCTAATTTTACCTTTGCCATTTTTTGTTGCAAATGGGAAGTTGTCGTCTCAAATGTATCGGTGTTCTGCTGACATGGGATTGGTGGTGCCATTCAGCATCGCTGCTTATGCTCTCCTTACATGCACGATTGCTCATGTTTGTGGTATGTATATATGCTTTAGAAAAAAATGTCCCAATATTTGTGGTATGTTACTTATCCTTATCGTTTGTAATGGCTATTGACTAGTATTAATTAAGAGAGTTTTGGAATATTGTAATTGCTGTTGTGAGGAGAAAAGTGACTCACAGATGCCTTTCTTATGCTTCTTATAGAATACTGGTCGGAAAGGATTTATGCTTCTATGAAAAATGCATCACAAGGATTACTGCTATAATAGTTTACACTAGTGGTTGCTAGATGATTACTACCTTTGTTATCCCAGCCTAAAGGGCGAAAAGTATCCTATTGATAGGAGGATATAAACAAGGGAACAAGTGCTTATTTCAAGTTTTTCTTCTGCAGATCTTTCTCCCAATGATTTTGTCCATGGTATTGGGGATGCTCATGTTTATTGTACCCATGTTAAACCTGTGCAGGAACACCTTCAGAAAACACGTCAAGCCTTTTACTGTGAGTAAGCTGCAGCAAAATTGCAGGATGGTCCCTTCTCTTTCATTTCATTGTTCTGACTCAGCTTATCTTCTCTTGTACTTGCTAACACTCTTGTTCACATGTACAGATTTTAAAGATAAACCCAGAGAGGAAGGATATAGGCTCTTTTGTAGCAGCTGATTTCAAACTCATTGGATATGACCCTCATGATAAACTAGAAATGAAAATGGCAGATCAGAGTTAAAGATTTGGTGACATTCCTGATGGACTTCCTTGACAATTTTATATATGGTAGGTATGAATTCCCTAATTTCCTGCATTGCCTCTAACATTGTTAGCTTTATCTTCTTAGTCAGAATACTAATGGTAGACAATTTTAGCACCATGCCCTTAACAGCACATGGTTTTAGGAAACGTTTGGGGATTGCAACCGTTTCCAGTGATATTAAAGAAGGCCCAGTCAATTATAATAGAATATCTGTGTACTTATTTCTCGTTGATTTTCCTACTATCTTTAGTTTAGTAATCAAGTCTAGTCTTGTCGCCCAGCTATTCCTTAATATTAGTTGTACAGTAGTGGTGTGGTATTTGAGACTCTAGGCATTTGGAAGAAGTTCAAGATTGATATAGATGCGGCCGCCATTTCATTATCAGTTGTTATACTTGAGCTGACTCTGGTTGAGTTTTTGAGGCCTATTACATTGGCTGCAGAAATTGTTCCTTGAGACTGATTATTTTTCTTTCTTAATTTTTCTTTCGGGTTCTCGAAGATTACATGTTCTGTCCTACAGAGGGAATTCTTAATTGGATGTACTTAATGTCGACAATTTAGGAAGTGATAATCCTTTAGTCCCCCCAGAATCATGGTGGTTCTAAGGTGATTTTGACGTTTGTTCATCTTGCTATCTCGTGAAATTCTGTCTGTGGATGCATAGCTCCTGCTTGCTCAGAGACAGATAAACCTTTGAAATCATATGGTATTTTCCATCATCATGTTTAGCAGGTCTGGAAACTCTGAGTTGCTGTACATATTCCAGTCATCATCATTAGAGGATGAATTTCCTAAGAAGGGCGAAATATGGGAAGATTGTTCCCTATTTGAGACCTTGGATCAAGATAATGATCTTAGTGGAGTTCGTCCAAGTGGGAGTAATATGAGAAGTGATGAATTGAATTCAACTCATTCTCAATTACAACCACATTATGAGACGACATCATTATTACCTAATCCAAGTGGGAGCATGATGGGGAATGATGTGCAAAGTGTACAATCTCCCATACGGTGAACAAGTCGCCAAAGTATTCCCCATCGACGTTTTGACATTGAAGGGGAAACTTTTATGGTTGCTCCGCAAGATGAGGATGAGCCAAGAAATATTAATGAGGCTCTAAATTGCCCTAGTAAGGAAAAATGGATTAATGCAATGGAAGAGGAAATGAAGTCAATGAAATCAAACCAAGTCTGGGAACTGGTTGATCTTCCAAAAGGACGTAGAGCTATTGGAAACAAGTGGGTTCTCAAAATAAAGTGAAAGGCTGATGGCTCGATAGAAAGGCATAAGGCTCGCTTGATGGCGAAGGGGTATAATCAACAGGAAGGAATTGATTATGAAGATACGTTTTCTCCTGTAGTGAGATTTACCTTGATTCGCATTATTCTGGCAATAGTGGCTAGTTTAGATCTTGAATTACATCAAATGGATGTAAAGATTGCTTTCCTCAATGGAGAATTAGAGGAAGAGATATATATGGAACAACCTGCTGGTTTCATAGTGAAAGGCCAAGAAGAAAAGGTATGTCGACTTTTAAGGTCGATATATGGCCTTAAGCAGTCATCAAGACAATGTTATATACGTTTTCATAATGCCATAATGGCATATGATTTTACAATGATTGATGAGGATCATTGTGTATATATCAAAAGATCTAAGGATCAATTTGTGATAATATCATCGTATGTTGATGATATACTAATTGCCGGAAGCAATATGGAGTTTGTTAATACTGTCAAGAGTTGGTTGTCTTCTAACTTTGAGATGAAGGATATGGGTGAGGCTGCATACATTCTTGGAATTAAGATTTCAAGAGATCGTTCGAAGAGATCACTGTCTCTTTCGCAAGAAACATATATAAATAAAGTTCTTGAACGATTTCGTATGCAAAATTGTAAACCCATAGACACTCCTATTGCGAAAGGTGAAAATTGAGCCATAGACTGTGTCCAAGGACTCCACAAGAGAAGGAACAAATGAAACATGTTCCTTATGCTAGTGCAGTTGGGAGCTTGATGTACGCTATGATGTGTACAAGACCCGACATATGTTTTGCAGTTGGAATGGTGAGTAGATACCAATCCAATCCAGGTCCAAAGACATTGGAAAGCCGTTAAGAGAATACTGAGGTATCTGAAGGGAACTGCTGATTTCAAGTTGAATTACCAAGGAAAGGATCTGTGACTTGAAGGCTATTCAAATGCTGATTGGGGAGGAGATTTAGATGAAAGGAAATCTACCTCTGGATTTGTTTTCTTACTGAACAATGGCGCCATATCATGGAGCAGTAAAAAGCAAACGTGTATAGCCTTGTCCACGATGGAAGCTGAGTTCATGGCATTATCAGCAGCGGTACAAGAAGGAGTTTGGCTTAAGAGATTCTTGGATCATTTAGGTGTTATTGAGAAAGCTGCAAATCAATTATTGGTTAACTGTGATAGCCAAGCAGCTATAGCATACACCAAAGATCCAAAGTATCATGGCAAGACCAAACATATAGATACCAAGTATAACTTTGTAAAAGATATGGTTGCACGAAAGGATGTGAACTTGCGGTACATATCTACGCATAGAATGGTAGCAGATCCTATGACAAAGCCAATACCTAGAGATGTGTTTTGTGGTCATGTAAAATCTCTAGGATTGCGTAGAGTCTGATGTACTGGATTGTAATTTCCCTGAGTTGTTCACATTTATGAAATTTTGATTTTCATTGATTAATGCCTATGAATCTTTGTATGATATTTATGGATCTTAATGCTTAGTGCATTACTTTAAGTTAAAAGAAGCATGTCGGACAGATAAAAGATTAGCCCACTCACACGGGTAATCGCCTCTATTTACTATGTGATAAATAGGGATGTGACTGTTTTTAAGCTGATTATCTAGGTGATAATCGAGAGCTCAAGCTTAAAACACGTATGTCGCCCTAACTGAGTGTTAAGATGAGGACATAATCCTTACGATGTCCGAAAGTAAAATACCCCACATATTTTACTTTATCTGTCTAAGATGCCATATGTGAGTTTTGATGAATTTTGTGAATGAGTAGATACGTGAACTCAAGTTAGACATTGGGTATGTCTGAACTATCATCTGTACGGTATTGAAAAATGTAGACATACGCTCCATGGGAAAGGAGTTAATACCGTAATACGTATTTCATACTACGTATGCATGAGACGACCAATAAGAGTGGCAAAAAATTTGATCTCAACTTTTATGACGTGTGAGACTCTTGAGGAAAAGAGTTCCTCAATTTAAGTCCCCTCATGACTTTTACTTATGCTCAAGATTTCTATTTAGTGTTTGCTATCTTAAGATGTTGCCAATGGTCATGAGTTGATTCGATCTAATGGGACATTTCTAGAAAAGCAAGCTGAACTGAAGTTGAAAGTTTGAAGGAAAGAGGAAGATCGATTTTGGAGAATCACATTGTACTTTTGTATTCACTGGTCGACCAATTATGATTGTCTTTGTGATAATTGTAATTGTGAATACAATATATATATATCATTGTTTAAAAGAGATCAAGAGAGATATAAATGTGATCGATCGATCTAGGGTACTGCATACTAAATCTACTCAAAGCGTGACGCCCATTATGAGCTGCTATATATTCTTAACAGATGTAAAGCAACGAGCTCTTAAAGTATGCTGGTCGCATGGATTATTCACCGGTATGAATGTTGAATAGAGGTAAAGAGAATCCTGTTGGGCCCACCATGTGCGAGTAGGAGATGAAGGCTTTATTAGTATTGGGCTTAAGGCCCGTCTGCCCAAGTTGGGCCCAGAAAGCCCGACCCACGGGAATAGGGCCCGTGGAAGGAGAGAGGTATAAAAGGGAGGAGAGAGAGAGAAAAAGATACCGTTTGATTAAGAAAAAGACATACGTTGTTTTATGCTCGCTCTCTCTCTCTCTCCCGTTTTCTTCAAAAGCAAAATAGTAAAGCATGTGAAAGAATTTTGCTCCTCGGATTGAACAGGCCTAGTTTCTCTTCCTCCATTGGCGTTGGTGTTTAATCTGTGGCTAAAAGGTACGCTCGAATTCGTGGTGTGCTTTAGGATCGGAGATACGTGTTGTTTTTCCCGGGCCTCGCTTCCGCATTGATTTAGGGGTTAGATTCAGTGTCGAATCCGCTTTTTGGGGATCCGTTATTCCCAACAGGGGTTTTTATGAAATTGATCCCTTCGAGAAACAATTTTGAGGATTATTCAATAAATATACGCAATAGATCTTTTTCTTTGGCCAAACAAATGTATGAAATATATCAATGCTAGGAAATTTGGAAAGGTCCGGTTTGAAATCACAGATTATATTTAGACAGCGTGCGTTGAAAGATACCAAGGTTCAGAAACTGCACGAGCCTTCGGCCTTTCTTGCTCTTGATCAGGTGATTAAGGGCTTAGAAAGGACAAATTAAGAAAAGACATAATTTTGTGTGTGAGAAAATTAGATTATGGTCTAGTCTGTATACAAATTCCATGTGATACCACCATGCAAACTATTATTCTTACTAACTTCTTGACATTTTATGCGTTACATAGATATATTGTTTAGATTGTTTATGTGCAAAACACTGATTTTTCTATTGCTTGAAAACGAAAACAGAGTTGGTAGAGAAGCAAACACCAACGGCAATAAAAACGTAATAGTTAAATAACCATGACAAAAACAGTCCAGAACATTTTACCATATATTTTTCCATGAGGAATGCCAACAAAATCAAATAAAAGAGCATCGGTAAATATATACATAGATATAGTTATTTATGAATGGAAATTAAGGTGACAATCATCTACATCAACTTTAGTAAAACAAAAAGTGAACGTGAAAGTCCCTGAAGGTTTCTATGGGTGGGCCGCCCATGTTGGGCTGACCCAGCTCATAACTAACAAAGGTAACCACCAAAAAGCAGTTATAGGGAGTTAACATTGTTAAGAGAAAGAGCAAAAAGAACCTTTTTTTGTGTGTGTGTGTGTGTGTGTTGTCCTCAAGAAAGAGAGTCACAACCCCTTTCTCTCTCTCACAAAGAAGAAGAACTCTTTCTCATGATGCTGCAATCAGAACATTTTAATTTGTTTGTAATAAGGTATGTTCCGAAGCATAATATACCTGTTTGAAGCATAATATGGTCCATTCTGATGTATTAAAAGAGAATCTACATAAAAAAAAATTTGCTCCAACCATCGATGTAATTGTCCCCTATGTTAGAATTATATTTTGTGATTCTAAGTATCTATCTTACTCTGAATATCTGTTAGATCATAATCCGATTCTCAGTATCTTTCATATCATAATCAGTTAAAAAAATAATTTTCTGTGTATTTTATTGAACTATACTGAGCTTTAGAATCTTTACAGAATAACTACCTATAGTAACATAATATTACACTAAAAATTACAATCAATTAGAATAACGAGATTATGATATGAGAGATATTCAGAATCAGACAAATATTCAAAATCAAACAATATATTTCTAACACCTAGAAAATTGATAAGAACAAATGGTATATGGATAGCAGATATATATGTGGCTAAATATGAAAATTCTCAAAGATGTAGAAATCACATATTATCAATCTACCGTGGCAACACGTGGCACTGAATATGGTTTAATATTACAAAACATAAGATGAAGTGTTAAATAAAGTGCAAGCAAGGGATGGCTTATAAACCTTACGAACCAAAAAAGAGGTAATGCATTTAAAAAGTTGTTTCACTGAAGAACAAAACTTATGTATCTCGCTCTTTAATCATATTAATGGATATTATTAACAAATAAGTAAGGGTTGGTCAATTGGAAGATTAAAAACTGATTTGAAGGAAATCATATGATAAACTGAGAATGCACATTTATAGATCCTAATTTCTTGCAATGTGTATTCTTGATTAATGCATAATAATTTAAATGACTCAACAATTAACTACTCATTTAGACCGACGATGCTATTACTGACAAAGTTGACGCATATTATTTCAAAAGAATGCATATTCAATTTCAATATGAAAACGACAAATAAACGCTCAATTAGAAGCTCATTCGGTCTCGAGGTAAGACCAAAACTTTCATGCTTGAAATTCTCAGAATCTATATCACAATACGGCACATTTTTTTTTTTTTTTTTGAATGGAACACGTTATCATAAAAGAAAAAGCTGTGAACTGACTTTATATATAAAAGAGGCAATATTCCAATTGGAAGCGGCCAAAGCTATAGGACCAAACAGACTTAACGAGCAATTCTATTATCACCATTGGGACTTCATTAAGAAGGATGTGGTTAAGATGATCACCAACTTCTTTGACTTGGGTACTCTCAATCCTATTCTCAATAGAACTCACATTGTTTTCATTCCCAAAGTTTCAAACCTGGAAAGCATTTCTTAATTTAGACACAACAGCCTTTGTAACTTCAATTATAAGATTATATCCAAGATTATGGCAAACTACCTCAAACCGTGGCTTCCTAATATAATTGCTATGGAACAAAGTGCTTTTGTTAGCAGTAGGAAAATTCATGATAACATCTTCATAGTCTAGGAAGTTTTGTACCAGCTAAGAATTCAGAAAAAAGGAGGAAATTCCAAGCACTTCTTAAGTTGGATATGCAGAAAGTGTACGATCATGTAGAATGGGATTTCTTGTGTGCATGCATGTTAAAGGTGAGATTTGGGAAAAATGGGTTTCTTTGGTTATGTAGCGTATGTCTTTAGCATCCTGCAATGTAAAGATCAATGGGGAACTACAACCTTTCTTTTGGCATACCAGCTATTAGACAAGGTAACCCTTTGTCCTATTTATAATTTTGGCAAATGTCCTATCCCACTTATTGAGCCGAGCAATTACGGATGGTAGTGTTAAGGGGATAAAACTGGATAGACACTATCCTACACTTTATCATCTTTTATTTGCAGATGATGATCTTCTTCTTGGATGGAACTGTAAAGGAATGTCAGAGTCTAGCAAATTTGTTGAATCAATATTGTTTTGTTTAGAGCAAGTTGTGAATTTAAATAAATCATTCGTTTATTTCAATAGTGGGCATCCCCAAAATCTTAAAAGGAATATGGCCGATGAATTGAGAGTGCTAATCATTGAGAGGATGGGGAAGTACTTAGGTATTCCCTCCGATTGTGGCCAAACTAAGAAATAAATGTTCGCTTGGATTCTGGAGGAAGTAAATATGAAGTTAGAGGGGTGAAAAGAGAAACTGTTGTTGAAAGCTAGCAAGGAGATAGTGAAAATAGTGGTACAAAATCTACCCTAGTATGCCATGTTTATTTTTAAAATCCCAATCTCAGTGTGCAAAGCAATTGAACAAAGAAATGCTTCATTCTGGTGGAAACAAAGTGTATCCAAAACAAGAATCATTGGAAAAGGTGGAAGGTTTTAAAATCCAAGAAAGATAAAGGGGATCTTGGCTTCGAAGACCTAGTCTAGTCTACTTCAACAAGGCTATATTGGACAAATAGGCATGGAGATTGTCAACAATCCCTTCAGCTCTTTGGTGCCATATCTTAAAAGGAATATACTTCCTGGGAGGAAATTTCTGGAATGCAAATAAGGGCTTTAGTCCATGAGGGGGTGGCTAAGCTTATTCACTGGAAGAGAAGTTTTATGCCAGAACAATAGATGGGTGGTGGGAGATGGAAAGAGTATCAATATTTGCAAGGTTAGGTGGCTTTCAGCTGGTTTGATTGGCAGTCCAGCTAACCAAGTTCACCCCAATCGGTAGTTAACTTAATCGATAACAAAGCAAATGAATGGAATGTCCAAAAACTGAAAGCACTTTTCGATGACCATTTGGTACAAGAGATACTAATCCTCTTTGTTCTATCTCGACCAAGGACAAGCTAGTATTGATAGGTAATAATTCTAGGACTTTCTCGGTTAAGAGCGGAAACAACACTATATATCCATCAACCAAAAAAGTAAACACAATTCAAGCGTCATCATCCTCCCAGCCTCCCCACGCACTATGGACCACCATTTGGCAGCTAGATTCCCATCCTAAAGTTCGTTTCTTTATGTGGAGTGTGTATTAAGTACACTACCAACAAAAGAAAACTTGTATAAGTGCAAGTGTTACCTGATTCAATTTGCCCGTTGTGGCGACAAGTTCTGGAAACGGTGGAACATCTCTTTATCCTGTGTGAATGGACCAAAGATATTTGGTCAGATCTAAGGCTTAATATTGACACTTCCTCGAATAACATAACTAGGATGGAGAAATGGGTTCACTAAGTACTTACCGTGGAAGGTTACACCCCATCCAGAGAATTGCTCGCTGGTGTACTCTGGCTGATCTAGAAAGCTTGGAATTCCTTCGTCTTCCAAGCCCGTATGCCAAAAGCCGACAAGATTGTGGATGACGCCCTTGTCATCAACAATACCTTACTTATTCAGCCTCCAGTGTACAAGAGGACAGTCAAGAATGCATCTCGCTAAATGTGGATGGCTCGTGGGTTAACTGTAATTCGGAGGCCGCAATAGCAGGGATTTGTCAAAATGCCCATGGAGTGATCATAGACGGCTTCGTGAAAAAATTAAGGGCAGTTTCGATGGCAATGACTGAAGCCCTAGCCAGCTAGGCAGCTCTGCTCTTCTTGTTAGAAGCGAACTGGGCGCAACTAAAGAGGAAAAATGGTGATCTGCGGGTGTTGCTTCAAAGTGATAGCTTGTCTTCTGGTCAGTACTAGGGGTGAGCAGCGGTCTAGGGTCGACCCTGGACCGACCCTGGACCGGCCCAACCCTGCCGGTCTTGGTCCGGTTCCCAAGGGGATTGGGTCGGTCCTTGGTCCTAAAATTCCAGAACCAACACTGTACGGGTTGGTCCTCGGTCCTAAGAGTTTTAGGTCGGTCCAACCCTGGACCAACCCTGTATATCATATTATATTATTTATAATTCTTTTATATATTCAAACCTAAGTAAAATGTCTGTTATATTATATTATATTGAGATGTTCTATCAATAGCACTAATAGTAATTTCAATTTAAAACTTTTATTGAGTATTAATATGTGTCGTTTGTTTTGTTTTCAGGTGTTTAGAAGTTCAAGTGAATTAACAAAATGTGAAGTTATATATTCATGGTTTATATTAAATATTTTGAACTTTTTATGGTTTAATTGTATTTTACTAATGAATTTCAATTTCACTTTGTTTTTCAATTTGTACCAAATGATAGAAGTTTTTAAAGAGTAGAGTGGTATTGTAGTTGTTACGGTGATTTACTAGTTAAGTGGTGTGAAGCTCATTTTTTGGTTGAGTGGACTCTACATGATCAAATGCAGGAAAACGCTTTTGCATATGGTGTTATGAATATTATAGATAAATAATTACAAGAACTTTCCCTCTTGTCCCATATCTCGATGAGCGGTTAGCAAGTACAAAATTTCTATTATTAGTATTTATAGTTTAGATGCACAATGCCGCATTGTCGATGGATGTGTAATTTGAATTTGTAGGTTTGCTTTTTTAAGGAGTAAAAATTATCGATCGGTCCTGGGTTGACCCTGGAACCGTACTGAACCCATTGGGTTGGTCCGGTCCTTGGTCCCAGGTTCAATAGGGTCGGTCCTCGGTCTTAAAAATTAAGGACCGACACTGTACGGATTGGTTCTAGGGTTAGGGGGTGGCCCGGACCATGCTCACCCCTAGTCAGTACTTATCAAGCGAAGTATAGCCTCCCTGGGCCCTCCCAACTGCTATTGAAGAGCCCTATGGGCTTGCTGGCCTAACTTAATGGTGTGATAGTAGTCCATTGTCCACGTGAAGCAAATCAATGCGCGGAATGGATCGCCAAAGCACATCGTTTAGGATCCCTCCCTTCTAATTGGCTTTCTAAGCCACCCCACCCTTTTGGGATTTGCTATGTTTAGACGCTAATTGTGGGTGTTCTTCTAACTTCGTTTGTTAAATTAAATCAGTACGCATTCAGGAAATAAAAAAATTGTATATAAGAAACAGAGAGATAAGATTTCAAATTTCAAAATTGCTATTCATATACCATCCTTAACTCTAACCGATACTTCAAGTTCAAAATTCTCCATGTTTAAATCGAGTTAGGACCCGATATATTGAGAATATAAACATAATTGCACGGGTACCGTAGGCACCTAGTAATTGTGGGAAATAACAAGCGCAAATGTCAAATTGAAGATGATCCTTTTCAATTCACATGCCCCCTCACTTTCGAAATTTTTCACGGTATAGACCAAGTTATAGTGTGAAATCTGCAGGCAAAATTTGCGACAGTATGGGTAACTAAGATCCCAAGTCAATTTCGAAAAGAAGCAACCAGAAAAATTAAATTTCCGAACTCAGCCATAAACCTTGAAATCTGTGCCCTGTATGCTTGGTTTAGCAATTCACCTCTTTGAATCGATTAATAGGGGCGGAGCCATGCGAAACCAAGGCCTTGATGGATAAACCGAAAGCGATTCAGAATTGGGTAACAGAGAAGACCATAGCCTATATCCATCAAGGCCTATTTTATAGACTATATCCTAACAAGCTCATTCATCACAAGTCACTCTTAAAACGGTGGTGTACACTACCTGTTCAGCCATATTTTTATTGCCGTAACCGAGATGGGCTCACCCCAATATAAATCGATCACATAGCTGTATTTGTGCAATAGAACATTGCCTCGTATACTTTATCTATTTATAACAGCCTGTTTTTCACAAACTAAAAGTATAATGCTATTGATGTTAGCTCACTCTTGTAAGAATTTCCAACAAAGACAATAGAGGTGGCACAGCATGCATATCTCATAAACATATCATATATAATATCCCACTCATATGTTTTCCCCTGTCCACTGTTTCCTTTGTTTGTTAGTGTGCTAGTGCTACTAGGTTGAGGACTGGCATACGCAACAATTCTGACATAAAACACATGTCAGCAACCTAGCATGGCGGAAACAGCGATGCTCTTCCTTCGTGCAGTGGACATTAAGTAAAATGAATGAACACGTCGACTAAAATATGAAAGAGATCACACAATTGAGCTGTAGAGAGCGCCATGGACGATGATAGATAGAGGAAGAATGAGAAGCCTTGGAATAATAATGATGTGAGCAAAGTTATAGAGAGGGAAAAGGAAAGCATAGGATGCCAAAGCTGGGTCATCACAAGTAGTATAAAAGGCCAGCATATTGGCAATAAGGGCAAAGAACAAGTAGCAATAGCAAAAGATGGAGAGGAAGAAGGTGATGAGGTGAGTGTCAAATGGAGACTTTGGCTTCCCTTGGTACTTCACTGCAATGAAGTTGACCATAACCAGAAAAATGAAGGCAAGAATGGCATGAATGTCTCACCATTGATCACAACTTGTAGGCATTTTGGATTTGTACAAATTTTAAGAAAGAGGAAGAGGACGACGAGGTGCAAGAAGAGAGAAAATGTTAATGCCTCGCAAAAAGGAAGCAACGTGGATTTGTACTATACAGCAAAAATTGGATGTTCTTTCACATTAATAATGAGAGATTCAAGGGGAGTCTGATATTAATGAAAGAGAAAAGATTCGTGCTTTCTTACTAATAATGCAGGAGAAACGATTAAGGAAGGCCTACAAATTTCCTTTTCTCAAATAATTTGAAATGGTCTAGACCAATGTTGCAGCTATCGCTTTTAATGAGCTCATCATTTTAGTGCCTAAATCTGATTTAATGCGCTCATTGATCTTCTAATTATTATGCAAATCTGTTATGGACAACATAATATTGGGTAACGTTATGAGTAGTCTCTGAACTTTTTTTCAAAATTTAATATCCTCCGTGAATTTTCTTTTGTACAATTTACTTTGTGAACTTTTTAAATTTTGCTCGATATGATCCTTTTTCTATATGTAATGCAAGATCACGAACTTTGCTGTTACATGGACTGCCAACTCAGCATTTGGGCCAAAGAAGATCCCTGGACAGCAAAACACTTTTCCATGGCCATATAAACAATAATTGTTTGTCTTTTTATTTTATTTTTTCCCTCTTTTTCTTATCTTTCATATTTTTCTGTTCCCTTCTTATTCTTCTTCTTCCCCATCCTTCCCCACGCCGCCATCGGAGCTTCAATAACTCGCGTTCTTATTCTTGCACCTCAGCCTCATCAACATGCAAGCAATAGTGACAACATGATGAGGTCACGGGTCTGAATATTTTACACCTGTTAGCTCATTGAACTTTTGCAACACAAGGAGAACTAGTAGTTGATAATTATTTGAGGGCATTTGTACCGTCCTTCTAAATGCATTGACATAGAGTTGACGGCGATCGAAAAACAAAAGGACCAACGTGTGTAGATTTAAAAAGTTCACATACTAAAATAGGAAAGAAAATTAGAAGGACCGTACAAAGCCTCTTGAACATCATATTTTCGACAAAAAGTTCAGAATTTATAGGACTATTTCAATTACAAAGCCCCATGAACATCATATCCTCAACAAAACGCTCAGAATTTATAGTAGGACTATTTCAATTACAAGATTCTACATGGATGTTGCATGTGATAATTGAATTTTGTTACTAATTTGTGCTATCAAATGAGAAATCATGATAATTGAACACGTGTAGGTGCTATTATTATGATATGAAATGCGTATCCACAACCATACGTGGCAAAAGTAGTGGCGCTCTTCCTCTACGCAGTCGATGGAGGTACAAATAAACAAATATGACCACTTGAATCTATTGTTTGACCATGCAAATGAGTAGGAGACAACAAATCAACAATGGTAGATAAAGGAAAAAGCAGGAGAGGCTTCTGAGCAACAAAGACGTAAGCAAAGCTACAAAGAAGGAAAAGGAAAGGATCATGAGGAATTGAAAGACGTAGGCACCACAAGTTGTATCAAAGGCAAAGGGATAAGGAGCAATAGAGAAGGAGAGTGAAGATGGAGAGACATATGCTGTGGGTGTCAAATGGAGATTTGGGCTTTCCTTGGTATTTCATTGTAATGAAGTTGACCAGAACTGGAGCGATGAAGATGAGTATGGCATGGATGTTACTCCATTGACTATGCCAGTTTATAGGCATTTTGAAAGGGCGAGTAACCCTGCTCTAGAGTTAGTCATATATATCCATCCACATTTGACCTTCCTTAGGAACCTATTGATCTCTTTGTTTCTTCTACTGATTGTTAAGAAAACTCCTACCAGGTTTTGAAGTTGACAAAACTTCCTTATTCTTGTTCTTGTTCTTGTTCTACTTCTGAAGTCATATTGCAAACTTTTGCCAAAGTCTATTTATTCCAGAAATCTTTCCCACTCTAATGAAATCTAGACTGAAACCAAGTCCAGAATGAAGATTTAATCACACTTAGGATTATTGATCTTATGACAAGGATTCAGTATGAATGTTATAAAGATTTATCAGAATGTTCTGCTACAACTTAAGAACCAGTAGGATATTAAACAAAACTTATTACTAAGCAAAATTTGTAGTAGAATGTGATTGCTTTAATGGTCAGCCTAGACAGTGCTTCCAATTGATTAATCAAGGGGAGCAGAGGAGGTACTAGTACTGCAGACACAGTTGTTGGATAAATCCTGTTGAGCAATTTTCTTGAATCATAGAGGCTTCAAATGCAATCTCTTATTTCTCAAAGTGGAAGTGCACAGATTAGTTTGCAATTCACTTATACATTCCATTAAGATGACCAACAGACTACAGCAATGATCAGTAACAGTTTACAGAAAAGAAACAATTCATTTGCTTTATAGCTCGTACAGAGTTCAAGAAACATCGGTAATTTAAAAAATGCAAGCTCTGCAGAAAACAAAAATCCTGGTCACTATGTTGGCATTTGTAGAACCACTTATGAACCACAAGAGTCCTTCAACAACTCCGTGCCAAAATACTTTCTAAGACCAATCAGTAACAATATCTCAATCACTAGACTTTAGAATGAAAGCCTTCCACTTCTCATAAATAAATTTTTACAAGAAGAAGATAATGAAGGGGTAGACCAGCTTGGAGTAGCATGCCTAAGTTGTCAAAAAAGGGAAGGTTTTGTGCAGATTGAACAGCACCTGCAGAAAGAAAATAAAACAGAGTGATTCCTACTCGATAATGTGCCAGATGGAATGTAACGGCTGACAAGATATTAATGGTTTACAAAACACACCCGGCATATAAATTTTGATACAGTACCAGTTTCAGTCCTCTCATTCTTTGGAGTGCCATCTAATAGTACATCTTCAACTAATCTCAGATACAGGTACTCTTCATGTCTCTAAAAATTCATCTTGAGCAGAAAGGTAAAATTCTTCACCTCAAACTTAACAAAATCTGTCTTACCATAGACGATCATTCAAATTTTCTAAGACAAATATCCACTGCAGAACATCCTACACAGACATAACTAGTTATTGGATGTTGTTTTCAATGACAGGAATGGATGAGTACCAAGACAGATGTAAAAACCATGGGCATAAAAGTGTCAAATTCAACCGGTGTCTCAATTTCAGTTGTGTGAATAGCCCTTTATAGAGTTTTTTTTTTTTTTTTTTTTTTTTTTTTTTTTTTTGTGGAGGGGGGGGGGTGGGTCAGAAAAACTACTTTTATTTATCATCACAACTTCTTACACAAAAAGCCCAAAGTTGGGTTATCAATACAAAGCAAATCCCATAAAGGTTGGGAGACTAAGTTAACCAAGAAGATGGAAGAGTATCTAAACATTGGGCCTTGGCTAATTAATCCGTTAGCTAATTCTCCGTTCTTCCACAATGGGCCATAGATTTCTTCTTGAAATGGATCACCTGGGCTCAGGCCTTCAAAGTATGTGCTTCTACCTCCCATGGCATGTGATCAACTTCCAACAGGGAACCAATAATTGCTAAAGGTGCGTTTGGTAACCATTCGATTCCGGAGAACAATTTTTGATGAGAAATGATTGTTTTTATTTCTATTATCAGAAATAATTTCTGAGCAAAAAAACACGTTTGGTAACTTATCAAAATTTCTATTCTCGGGATACAAATACGTTTGGTAAAATTCTTAGATTTTTTTTTATTTCTTTTATTATTTTTTCTTATTTTTTCCTTTTTCCTTTTTCTTTTTCTTTTTCTCTTTGGCTAGGTGACGTCCGACGTGCTCCCAGCCTCGCCAGGCTAGGGCGAGGCTCGGCCTCACGCTGGCTAGGGCGAGGCTCGGCCTCATGCTAGCTAGGGAGGCCGAGCCTCTTGCGACCATGCTCGAGCCTCGCCATGGCTCGGCGTCTATGGGGGCCGACGATGCTTTAACAAGGTCGCCGACCCTCGTCTAGTTGGTCGTCGGTGTCAGCCATGGCCAAGGTCGGCAATCGGCAAAAGGAAGAAGAAAAGAAGAAAAGAAAAGAAAAAAGAAGAGAGAAAAATTGATTCTAGAAATTGTTCCCGGGAACAAGAGGTTACTTTTTTTATTTCTTGTTTCTATTCTAAATCTATTCCCGGGAACAAAATTTTTATTAAACATGTTTCTATTCTTTTTTTGTTCTCTTGAACAAAAAAATAGAAATTTTTGTTTCGGTGAATAGAAATTGTTTTTAATGAACAAGCCCTAAGTTATCAAACTCCAAGTATAGTTCTAGTTCACTTCTATATCTGAAGAATTTCAACGCCCCAACCAATGCAAGAGCCTCAACTTGAATTAGTGAAGAAGCTTGGATTTTTTTTTTTTTTTTTTGCATCCGTCAAGTAGTGCACCTAAGGCATCTTGGAGGACACTGCGATCGCTCCCTCTGTATAGCCGCTACGATGGAACCATCGATGTTTATCTTGAAGTTGTGGTTCTTTGGCGAGCTCCAATTGGATGGTAAGTGAGCTCAATTCATGTCAAGTATAAGCTTTTTGGGTTCCACTTGATGTAGATTGATGCAATCACAGGTTGCTAAGTTGGGGTATTTCTTTAGTACATGAGGTCGTTTCTAGCTTTTCAAAAGTACTAGAGGACGGCTGCCATTTCACAAAGGATGGTAAGATTGCTTGGTATTATAGGTAGGGGTGTATAAAAGAATCTGGACCCGCTCGGACCACCCGAAATCGGACCGGAATTGCTCGGAACCGGTGATTCTTAAGGGAACCGATCCAGTTTCTGATTCCATGGACGGATCCGCCCACCCACCCATCCGGACTAGACCAGTTATATTATAACAATATATTAATTTTAATATTAAAAAATTCAAAATTAGCAAATCTAAAATTTATGGCTCTAATCACCATCTTGTCTCAATCCACTACTTTCCTACTTCATCTTGTCTCTCTCAGTTCAAAATCTTCTCGAGCTCCCTCTTCCTCTCCGATTTACCTCCGGATCGACTCATCTCCCTTTTGGTCCTACTCCAAACTTAGCGAAACAGTGAGTTAATTCTATTTTCCTCCCTCAAACTTGAACTCTCTCTCCACATTCACTATCACTATCATCCTCTTCGTTGTTGGGCTCTTCCTCCTCCCCCTTCTCAAGCTTTTCCCCATCATCCTTATTTTTGGGGACAGGCGAACTCCAGGTCTAAAAACAGCTGATCGTCCCCGTATTCCTCCTCATTGTTGGTCTCGAGGGAGGAGTGGGAGACAGCGGAGGCGGTGGCAAAGATGATGGTGGTGGCCGGGATGGAAGTGGAGCAAGGGTCGCGACCGGCGCTGCCGCGGACACCGCCGCAACACTAGTACTTAAAGAGAATAAAGCTACCATAGTTGGGGGAGTCAGAATTAGTAGATGTGGGGAGGGTGAAAAGTGGAAGGCACAGAGGTTGGATCGGTTCTATGGATCCACCCGGGAACCAGACCGAACTAGTGGTCCGGTTCCCGGGTGGATCCATGCAACTAGCGGGCGGTTCCAGGTTCCAATTTTTCGGAACCGGTTCTTAGCGGGTGGTTCCCGGTTCTAGGTCGGGAACCACCCGCCCGGACCATGCATACCCCTAATTGTAGGTGGTTCTATAACCCACAATATGTGTCCATGCGCCTAATGTTCTGAGCTAATAATTGCAAATTCACTGAAGGATCTTCCCGTAATGATCCGGTATAGGAGCAAAGCAAAAATATGTGTTCCACTATTACAACTTGTTGATTACAAAAAGGACATGGAGGCTGAGGTATAATCTTGTGCTTGTACAGATTTTCTTTGTTAGGAAGTACATTTTGGCACAAGTTCCAGAGAAAATTCTAACTTTATTGAGGGGGGATGTTTATAGGTGTTAGATTTGGTACCATAACTTGTGGGATGGTTATTACAATGAAGAGGCTTGCCTCGTTTTCTCTTTGTTTTCCTCTTCAGGAAGCACATTATAAGCACTTGCAAACGGTATACTCCTTAGTACCCGTCCTTGTTAATATGTCTTTTGTGAGATGAGCGCTCAAAGGCATTGCTAGGATCTCGCTTACTAATTGGTCGTCAAACAATTCTCAAGAGTGTATGCTCATCCCACCTTGCTTCCTCCTATAAAATCAAGTTGGCAACTTCGATAGGTTCACTAAAGTTGGCTGGCCCCCCAATGATTCCACGTGTCAGCCATTTGTCTTCTCATATGTTAATTACCTCACCTGTTCCCACTGACCACTGTTGGAGAAATCTTTCCAGAATATTTTGAAGCTGACAAAACATTTTTATCAGTCTAGTCTGAATATTCACAGATTTTCTGTTCAGAGTCTAAAGACTTTTATCTCACCAGACTCAGCACTCAAGGCTCAAGATTATTCTCATCGACAGTTTTTTTTTTCTAATCCAGTGACGTAGGCAATCCAGAGCCAAAGTATTTGGTTGAGGATTTAGTCTTATCCTCTGGAGAAGATCTCTTGGCTGGATAAATATAACGGATTCTTTTATTCGAATTCAAGATCGTTTGAAGATCCGATGGTCGACAATATATTCTTGGAAGGTTCTATTCTTGGAAACCAAGATCCTGATTGTATGGGTGAACAGGATTGATGGGCTATTGTCAAGTTCCTTTAATAGCTTGAATGATCTTCTTGATTGATTCTGTCCAACGGGTAGTTTGGAGGAATTCCTTTGGTAAGTGTCAACGGGTATGATGGCATAAAGGAGTATAAAAGGAAGACGTTCTAGTTACTTTAGAGTATGATCGATAGAGAAATTCCAGAGTCTGAAGCACCTTGATTATTAGTTGATACATTTTGAGTAAAGTTGTATACACAAAGAGTGTCTATACTTAGTGATACCTTGAGCTAGTGTGGTAGATCATCTACACCAAGAAATCAAGGAAGATCAACGCTGTAACATCTCTTTGTTCATAGTGGAATCCAGCCAATAGGCTGTCAGTGTAGAAGAGTGGACGTAGGCTTATAATAAGCCGAACCACTATAAATCACGTGTTCAATCTTCTCTTCCCTTCTCTCAATTTTACTTTGATTATTATTTGTCTCAAATCTATCATCTGTCTAGTATTGTGCAATTACAGAGAAAAATATTTTATATACCTATTCACCCCCCTCTAGGTACTTATTCTAGCCATATCAATTGGTATCAGAGCTCGTGTACTCACTTTATTTGAAGTGTTTTACTTCAGAGAAAAAGATCCATGGCTAATATGCTAGCACCAGGGCTGGTGAAAGGGCAAAGCAATACCAGACCACCCTACTTTGATGGAAATGATTACAACATTTGGAAGAACAAGATGAAAGCCTTCCTTCGATCAAAGGATCCTCTAGAATGGGACGTTGTAGAAAAAGGAATTACTCCTACAGCTGCATCAGTCTCTGAAAGAGGGAAAGAAACTATTGAGACCAGCGGAATGACTCAGGAAGAGATAATTAAAAGACAAGCACTCGATGCAAAAGCAATTTACTCTTTATATTGTGCTTTGTCACCAACTGAATATAACAGAATATCTTCTTGTGTTACAGCAAAAGAAATCTGGGATAGGTTACATATCACCTATGAAGGAATTGATCGAGTGAAAGAGAACAAAATTAACATTCTTCTCGGTCAATATGAAGCCTTCAAAATGAAACCAGGAGAATCTATAACTGACATGTTTAGTCGTTTTACCGATATTGTCAATGGCCTTGAGAATCAAGGACAAAAAATTTCTGATCCTATGAAGGTTAACAAACTCTTGCGAGGTCTCTCAAAAGATTGGAACCATATCAAGACCTCAATCCGGGAGACACAAAGAATTATGCCATTATCTATCAACGAGCTGAATGGAACTCTTCAATCTTATGAAGTTGAAAGAATTAATGAAGACGATGATCCAAAAGGTAAGAAATCCATTGCATTAAAATCAAATGATGATTCTGATATTACAGATTATGAAGATGATATGGATGATGAGGAGCTTGCCCTCATGATAAGAAGATTCAGAAAACTGAATAGAAAAGGAAGAAGGTTCAACTCAAAGAAACAAAGTTTTCAAAGACAGTAGACCAAGTCTGTTGATGATGAGGAACCAAACAAAGATGTAGTTTGCTTTGGATGTAAGAAAAATGGACACATTAAACCCAACTGTCCTCTTCTGAAGAAGAAGAAAGGAAAAGCTGAAAAGTCTCGAAAGGCTCTCAAAGCTGAAACACCGGAGTGATACGAGTGTGAAGAAAGTGATGATTAATATGCCAACTTATGTCTGATGGCACAATCAGACTCAGAATCAAACTCTAGATCAGACTCAGACAGTGAATTTGATGTAAGTGATTTCAAAATTCCTGTCAAAATTTCTAAATATATTGATGAACTGTGCTTTAGTCTTAAGACTTCTCTCAAAAGGATTTCCGAACTTAAAAAGGAAAACTCTGCCCTAAAACAACAGGAAAATGTTTTAAAAGAAAGTGTTAAATGTTTAGACAAGAATGTTTCCACTCTTAAAGAAAATGAAGATAGTCTTTTGAAAGAAAATGCTCTTTTAAAAACTGACTTATCAAATATTTCAAAGAAATTTTCAATAGGGTCTGAGAAACTTGAAAAAATTCTTTCAGCTCAAAGACCTTACTTCAATAAGTCTGGTCTGGGTATGACGACAGAAACTATTCCCTTGATTGATTTTCCTAAAGTAAAAGAAAGAATCAAGCAAAGACCTTTGGGAGAAACTTACAAAAATCATTTCAAGAAAGTGTTTGTAAAGTCTGTAGGTCGAAATGCCCTCATGTGTTCAAAGTGCAAAAGTCCGGATCACTTTGAAAAAGAGTGTCCTATGGTTTGGAAACCTGTTAAGAAAGCATGGGCCAGTACTGTTTATCTTACTAACACCAAAGGACCCAAGAAAATTTGGGTACCAAAGAAAGTTTGAGACTCTCTTTTAAATGCAGGTCTCCGTCAAGAAAAAGGTGAAGTGGTATCTAGACAGTGGATGCTCAAGACACATGACAGGAGACTCAAATTGCTTCATAAAGCTTGTTCAAGTAAATGGAGGAAAAGTTTCATTTGGAGGGAACAACAAAGGAAGCATCGTGGGATTTGAAACTGTGAAAATTGGAAATCTCACAATAAGTAATGTTTCCCTAGTGGAAGGACTCAATTACAATCTTCTCAGCATCAGTCAACTGTGTGATACTGGTTTTAAGATCTTCTTTCAAGAAGAAATATGTTCTAGAATCGAAAAAGACTCTACTCGCTTTCATGGGTAGAAGGCATGGAAACGTCTATCTCTTATATATGAAACCGGATGAATCGCAATGCTTAATCTCAATCCAAGATGAAGCGAGATTATGGCACAAAAAGCTTGGACACATCAACATGAAGCAATTAGCCAAAATCTCTACAAAGCAGCTTGTTCGAGGTTTACCCAAATTATCATACCAAAAAGCTGATCTATGCACTCCATGCATTCTGGGGAAGCAGGTAAGAAATTCATTTAAGCCATTAAATCACGTCTCTACTAAACATGTACTACAGTTGCTGCATATGGATCTCTTTGAACCAACCAGAACCCAAAGCATTGGAGGTAAGAAATATTGTCTAGTAATTGTGGATGATTACTCTCGATTTACTTGGGTATATTTCCTTGCCAGTAAGTCTGAAATCTTCTCGTATTTTGAGAAATTTGCTTAAAAGGTTCAAAATGAAAAATGATGTGTTATCTCTAGCATAAGTACATATCATGGAAGTGAATTTGAAAATCAAGATTTTACAAAATTTTGTGATAAATCTGGCTTTAAGCATATGTTCTCTTCTTTATATACTCCTCAGCAAAATGGAGTCGTGGAAAGAAATAATAGATCTCTTCAAGAAATGGCTAGAACTCTTTTAATTGAAAGCAAGATTTCTTCACAATTTTGGGCTGAAGTTGTTTCAACAGCATGCTATATCATCAATAGAGTCTTCTTAAGACCTATTCTAGAGAAAACTCCTTATGAGTTATTCAAAGGTAAGAAGCCTATTGTTTCATACTTTCATGTGTTCGGTTGCAAATGCTTTATATTGAAAAATGCTAAAGATCGAGTTGGTAAGTTTGAAGAAAGATCATATGAAGGCATCTTCCTTGGATACTCTTCATCAAGTAAAGCCTACAGAGTCTATAACAAGAAGAGCCGATCTGGGAGGAGTCAATGAATGTCAAATTCCAAGACTCTACGCAAGATGAATCCAGTCAGACTCATCATGAAGAGTCTGAACCTGCTCCAGACCCTCCAAAGCTTACAATTCAAGAAGCATCTCAGACTCTGGAAGACCAGCATCAAGCTGATCATGAAGAATCAAATAAAGAAAAAGATCATCAACCTAACAAATCAACTAGTAACTGGAAGTATAAGTCCAGTCATCTCAAAGAACTCATTATCGCCGAAATTAATGAAGGAATTTGCACCAGATCCAAAAGACGTGAAGAGTCTAGTGCTGTGGCTCTCATTTCTGAAATTGAACCAAAGAGCATAGAAGAAGCTTTATCTGATGAAAGCTGGATTGAAGCTATGCAAGAAGAGCTCAGACAGTTCAACATTAATGATGTCTGGGAATCAACACCTAAACCAAAAGGTAAAACTGTTAGAAACTAAATGGGTGTTCAGGAACAAGATGAATGAGAAAGGAAAAGTCGTACGAAACAAAGCAAGACTCGTGGCCAAAGGATATACGCAAGAAGAAGGAATAGACTATAATGAAACTTACGCTCCAAAGCAAGGTTAGAAGCTATCCGATTATTACTTGCATTTGCTTGTTATAAAAATTTCAGGTTATTCCAAATGGACGTCAAAAGTGCTTTCCTAAATGGATTTATCCATGAGGAAGTTTATGTGGAACAACCACCAGGGTTTGAAGACCCAAAAGCCAAACTCGCTTGACTGAAAAGGCCTTGTATGGTTTAAAGCAAGCACCTCGAGCTTGGTACGACAGACTAAGTAAGTTCTTAATACGAATGGTTTTGTCAAAGGTAAAGTAGATACTACTTTATTTATCAAAAAGGAAAACAAAAGCTTTTTAATTGTTCAAATATATGTGGATGATATTATTTTTGGATCCTCTAATGAAACTCTGTGCAAGAAATTTTCTAAGTCTATGCAGGATGAGTTTGAAATGAGTATGATGGGAGAGTTAACATTCTTTCTTGGACTTCAAATAAAACAATTAAAGGAATGAACTTTTATTCATCAAGAAAAATATGCTAATGATCTTGTCAAAAAGTTTAGACTGGAAAAGTGCAAAAAGACCGACATACCAATGTCAAGCTCTCTAAAGATAGACAAAGATGAAGAAGGGAAGAAAGTTGACCAAAAGCTGTACAGGAGCATCATCGGTTCACTTCTTTATCTTACTGCTTCTAGACCTGACATTTTGTTGAGTGTTTGCATCTGTGCAAGGTTTCAATCAGATCCTAGAGAATCCCATCTCGATGCTGCAAAACGTATTATTAAACACGTTGCCTCATCTTCAAGCATAGGTCTTTGGTATCCTAAGAAGGGAGACTTTAATCTTCCTGATATTCGGATGCGATCTGGCCGCGCGAGTTGACGAAAAAGCACTTCGGGAACTTGCCAATTGCTAGGAAGCGGGACGGTGTCTTGGTTTTCAAGGAAACAAAGCACCGTGGCTCTCTCAACAACGAAGCGAGTATGTAGCTCTTGGAAGTTGCTGTTCGCAAATTCTATGGATAAAACAGCAGCTACAAGACTTTGGCATTGAAGACTCATGCACGAGATTAGATGCGACAACACCAGCGCAATCAATCTCACTAAAAATCCAATCCTTCACTCAAGAGCAAAGCATATAGAGATTTGACATCATTTCATTAGAAATCATGTTCAGAATGGAGAAATCTCGATTCAATTTGTTGACTCAAAGAACCAACTAGCGGATATATTCACAAAGCCTTTGGAGAAGAATCAATTCGATTTCATCCGTTCCAAACTCAACATTTTGAAGCTTGAGGAAGTTAAAGTCTAAAGACTCTCAAACCATCAGACTCAGACATTCATAGCTATAGACTGTAAGTTGTTATTATATTTAATCTCGAAAAGGTACGATCATTAGTTCGGTTAATTTATAATTTCCGTGAAAATTGGAATCCTGTCTTTTCAAAAAGATTAACTTATATTTGGCAGTTATCGATTTCAAAAGAAGCGTCTGTTCATTTTCCTTTGTGCCGATTGTTTTTTCCTTTTTAAAATCGAGTTATATATATACAGTTTTCTTCACTTAAATTTCAAAACCCTAAAAAAGACATTCTCCTCCCAATCCCGTCTCTACTTCGTGATCATCTTCGAGAAAATTGTCATCTTTTCTTGGGAAAGCGAGTAAAGGAATCTTTCAACGACAATGAAGGATGTCTTCTTCGAGAAAGTCTTCAAGAATCGCGAACAGGGGACCACAGAGAATGAAGGAGGGACCTACCCATTTCGATCTCATTGAAGAGGAGGAATTACCGAGTCAGCAACAGAGCCCGATTCACTCTTCACCACGTCACTCTTCACCATCTACCCCACAAGGTGCGGGTCAACAACCGGAGGAAAAAAATAATCGAGGACGCGCACCACGTAAGAGTCCAAAACCATCTTTTATTTACAAGCCGTATAGTGCGTTGAAAAGCATTGGGACTCCGCTGAACTACATAAATGATTTCCTTAAAGATAAGAATTATGGGAATGAATATCTCTTTTTGAGACAAATGGAAGATTTGGGAATTGCTCCCAAAGGAAGGGCTGAGGAAGCACTTGTGAACATTTCAAGTGATCCTTGTGTATTTGGACCGAATCCGACTGATGGGAACGATGATGATAAAATGTTCCTTGAATTTCAACCTAGAATGGGTGTTGCTGCGAAGGTGAAAGGAAAGAGGATGGATTTGTTTAAATCAAAGGAACAGGAGAATATGTTTTTCAGATTGTTGAAGAGAGGGGTGATAAACCCTAGGAGTGTTGATTTCGATTTCTTGGATGCCATTAATGTGAACTTGAGAGAGAAGTTCCATCTGCTTCAACTTAAGCAATTTTGCTCGGATACCACAGATGATTATGCACAATTGACAGCATACTTCTATTCGAATCTTAGCTTTTTAGATGCGAATAGAATATCCTTCAGTGTTCGAAACCAAGTATATGTGGTAGATGTGGACATGGTGGCAGATATAATTGGAGTTAAAAGAGGACGTTATCAACCGATCAAGGTTTCGATCGCTCGTACTACACTGGAACTTGTCAAAAATAGGTCCACAGAGGGGAGAATTACTTACACAAGAATGCGTGCCATCAACATTTTGCTTCACAAAATTGTGATCAACTGTATCAGGCCAAAGTCTACATCCAAGATTGACGTGTCTAACTCCGAGGCGAAATTGATGTACGCGATCAATTCAGGAAATAAGTTCTCTCTTCCTCACACCATTCTCTTTCACATGTACAGAGCAATGGTGAAGGACAAGAGCCAATTGCCTTATCCAGGTCTTGTGACCAAGATCTTCAGACACTTGAACATTGAACCTCCACATACTCTTTGTATTCAACCATGCGACGAAATGGTGGTGGGTTTGAAAATGGTGACGAAAATGCGTCTGAAAGAGCTTAGTAAGGCAATGGAGAAGTTCAAAGTGAAGACTCCAAGATCTTCTCGCATCAAAGAGAAAAGGGAAGGAGCCCATGAGTGCTCCATCCAAAAAGAAAAGAACTCTTATCTTGGAGGATGAAGAAGAAGAGGAAGATCTCACTATCTCTGCATTGAAACGGACCAGGCGTCCTGTAACTACACCATCAGAATGACAGATGAAGGACAAAGAAGCAGAGGAAAAAGAACAGAGAGAAGAAGAAGGACAAGCAAAGAACAGAGAAGCAGAAGAGCAACAAGAGAAAGAGAAAGAAGCTAAAGAAGAAGGAGATGCAGTGAAAGAAAAGTCTGCAGATGAAGCCGGAGAGAAAGGGAATCAAGACGCTGAAGAGCATGACCATCACTCTTCCCCATTTGAGGTCTTAGAGACAGGGGGAGATGACGAGTAAGGAAGGACTACATCACATGCTGTTAACAGTGAAGGTGTGAATCGCTCAACAGCAAATCCAGAAGATTTTCAGGCTTCTCAAATGCCTGAGGAAGGAAATGGTACATCAACTCCAAATCTGCTCGATTACACCGAAGTTCCATCGTTTGCCTTCACTCCATCCGAGAGAGCAAATGCGAGCACACGTACAGTACAACACAAAGAGATTTTCGTCGTATTCTTGATGTTCTTCCGAAATGCGGGTCAAATCTATGCTCGGACCGTGAACTTCAAGTCATGAAGAACGCTGGACAAGCATCTTCTGTTACCCTGGCGGATCAAATGAAAGACCTCGCTCTTCAAATTCAAGCCAATGCCAAAGGAGAAGAGGTGGCTCATCTACGGGAAGACTTGAAGAGGCTGGAAAGCATCGTACAGTCAATGGGAGATTTCAGTTGTGCGCATTCCCAAGCAGACTTGACTCTTTTCTCGCCTTTTTAATGATGACAAAAAGGGGGAGAAGTGCAATTTGAATCTCTTTAAACTTTAAACTTTGACTTCAATTTTCAATTTTTTGTGTTTTTGAGTATGACTTGGGTGTGAACTTGAATTTGACTGACTTTGGTGTGGATTTTGATACTTGACTGTTTGCATTTATATCAAGTGTTATTGTATGGTTTTACTCATGAAAGACTAACCGATTTTCTGTGGATGCAGAGTCTGGTTGATTTTATTAATCATTATGAGATAGCCACATTGCTTGAGTAATGTTTTGTAGGTCAAAGTTGTTCAAATCTACAGGAAAGTTTTGTCACCATCAAAAGGGGGGAGATTGTTGGAGAAATCTTTCCAGAATATTTTGAAGCTGACAAAACGTTTCTATCAGTCTAGTCTGAATATTCACAGATTTTATGTTCAGAGTCTGAAGACTTTTATCTCACCAGACTCAGCACTCAAGACTCAAGATTATTCTCATTTGCAGTTTTTTTTTTCTAATCCAGTGATGTAGGCAATCCAGAGCCAAAGTATTTGGTTGAGGATTTAGTCTTATCCTCTAGAGAAGATCTCTTGGCTGGATAAATATAACGGATTCTTTTATTCGAATTCAAGATCGTTTGAAGATCCGATGGTCGACAATATATTCTTGGAATGTTCTATTTTTGGAAACCAAGATCCTGATTGTATGGGCGAACGGGATTGATGGGCTATCGTCAAGTTCCTTTAATAGCTCGAATGATATTCTCGATTGATTCCGTCCAACGGGTAGTTTGGAGGAATTCCTTTGGTAAGTGCCAACAGGTATGATGGCATAAAAGAGTATAAAAGGAAGACGTTATAGTTACTTTAGAGTATGATCGATAGAGAAATTCCAGAGTCCGAAGCACCTTGATTATTAGTCGATACATTTTGAGTAAAGTTGTATACACAAAGAGTGTCTATACTTAGTGATACCTTGAGCTAGTGTGGTAGATCATCTACACCAAGAAATCAAGGAAGATCAACGCCTGTAACATCTCTTTGTTCATAGTGGAATCCAGCCAATAGGTTGTCGCGCGTAAGAGTGGACGTAGGCTTATAATAAGCCGAACCACTATAAATCGCGTGTTCAATCTTCTCTTCCCTTCTCTCAATTTTACTTTGATTATTATTTATCTCAAATCTATCATCTGTCTAGTATTATCCAATTACAGAGAAAAATCTTTTATATACCTATTCACCCCCCCCTCTAGGTACTTATTCTAGCCATATCAACCACATGATTGAGTTTGAAATTGTTTCTCTACCCATCAAAATACTTTAACATCCCCAAGAGGGCTTATACCCTTTATCAGCTTCCCATAATGATCTACTAGGGAAATATAGGCCTTTTAATATTCGAACTAATAAGGATGGCTGATTTTCAGCTAAATACCAGGCTTGTTTACCAAGCATGGCTCTTTTAAAGGCTAACAAATCTTTGAAACCCATTTCCTCTTCATCTTTTCTGATCATGAGTACTTCCCACCTCTTCCAATGAAGACCAAATCTTGATTCACAATTCTTCCATAGAAAGGAAGCTATCCTTTTCTCAATAGATTGACAAATTGAAATAGGAATTTTGAAGATGGACATGGCATATTGAGGAAGAGCTTGGACTACTGTTTTAATCAAAATTTCCTTCCCTACCTTCGAGATTAAATTCTTCTTCCACCCCTCTAGTTTCATGTTGACCCCTTGCTAACAACCAAGCAAACATTTATTTCTTAGATCCCCTCTAGTTAGAGTAGATTCCTAAGTATTTTCCCATCTTGTCCAATATAGGGACCCTCAGTTGATTAGCCATGTTTCTTTTCAATTCTAGTGGACAATTTGAGCTAAAGAAGATACTGGACTCTTTCAAGTCTATTGCTTGCCTTGAGGCATAGCAATATCGATTCAGGATAAGAGCAAGGTTATGAAATCTTAGCACCTTTTCATCGACCAAGAAAATCGAGTCATCAACGAATAGGAGATGTGAAAACCCAATGTCAAAATTAAACCATCTTTTAAAGCCTTCTGAACAGGAGAGCCGTTCTCCTCCCTTATATGAATTCATTTTGGCTAGGGTCTGATTGATTTTTTAGATCAAAATTACCTCAAATAATACGAAAAGATCAACAGCTTTTGATTGTCGGTAACTCGGGTTACCTGCCATGAAACCGAAGACCATATGACCGGTCTTTTTATATGGGTTATAGGATATGGTTGACGGTACAATTGTCAATGTTATTCAAGAATTGCTTCTGCATATCTTTGGGGAGATGAGGGCAAATATATGTCTATGGTGGCAATATATATACATAGTCACCATCAACATATTTATAAAATATGTAGATGAATATGTTGATGAGAACGACATTTACTTAGAAACAACTAGCGCATAATTTGAATTCAGCCCAATTCATTACAAGTCTTAAAACACCAAAAGAAATAAAGGTCATTATAGGACTTGCTTCCGCCGTCCTTGGCGATTATATTCCAATGGATAAACCAAAAAGACACAATAGATCCTTTTCCAACCTTATGATGCCTTGAGAACACTTTGCATAATTTGGATCCACATGAGACCACATGATTAATTAATTGACACCAACTGAGGTCATGCAGACTTGGGTCGTTTAATACATTTTCAAATTCCATACCCACCACAGGACATGACTACGAGATGATGAGAATGCACTCTAGTTAATCACTGCAATGAAGTTGGCCAGATATCGATGCATTGGAGAAAGGGAGCAAGTGAATTTACAATGAACATTTAGGTTTTGGTCGCTTAGAATGACAGACTGGACTCAGCTTTAGCTGAGTCAGTCTAAGTCAGTCAAATGACAAACTTCTAGCTTTAGCTAAGAAATTTTTCAAACTTATATTTTCTACCAACAAATAAATTATAAATTCACTTTCTCCTTTGGATACTCCTTCTTTTCCTCATCCTCCTCCAAATATATACAAATCCAAAAATGCCTATTATTGATCATGACCAATGGAGAAACATACATGTCATACTTATCTTCATCATTCCATTAGGAGAATTATAAAAAAGTCTTAAACTTATCGCAATTATGTCAATTCAATCATAAACTTTTTTTATTAATTAAGTCCTAATTTTTTTGCATTTGTACCAATTTAGTCTATTCACCAAAATTTGACCGGCCAACACTAATATAAACAATTTTTAACAATATTTTTTTCAAATTATTTTTTTAGTTATTTATTTTTCTTTTTCCTTTTTTTTCTTTTCTTTCTCTTTATATTTTTCCTCTTCCTTTTTCTCTAGCCTTTCGTCGAACTAAGGCAACTAGCTAGAAGTGAAGGTCAGTCGCTGGAGGTCTTCTTAGTCCAATGACTAGTCAAATGAAAAAGGAAGAGGAAAAAATAAAGAGAAAGAAAATTAAATTAAATTCAAAAAAAAAAAAAAATTTTACAAAACTGTGTCCAAGTCAAGTCGATCATACCCCCATCAGCACCAATAATTCCACATTATTGTCGGTTGACCAAATTTGGCTAAATGAACTAAATTAACATAAATATAAGATATATAAGAGTCAATTATTTTTTTTTAAAGATCTATAATGAATTGGTATAATTATAATAGATTTAGGACCTTTTTTGTGATTTTATCTTATTTTAGCTATAATCAATTTCATTGTGGTGAAGTATCAAGGAAAGCCCAATTCTCCTGACACCTGCCCTATCACTATCTTCCTTTCCATCTTCTCTCTCCTTCTCTATTGCTTCCTGTCCCATCCACTTGTTGCTTGTCTACTAGCCTTTTATATTGCTTGTAGTGCCTGCACCTTTGGCTTCCTCATGATCCTTTCCTTTTCCCTCTTTGTAGCTTTGCTTATTTTGTTGTTATTCCAAGGACTCTTCTTCTTTCTCCTCAATCTAATCTTGCTAATACTACTCTCTGCGGCTTTCTTACATGTTCTCCTTTAGAAACTCTTTTGTATGATGAAGCAAAAAATTTTAGTTCACATTTGTCCATCTGTTCAATCGTCGACTGCATGGAGAAAGAGTACCACTACTTCTGTTACGTACAATTACTACACATTTTATGTTAGAATTGTAGTAGCTGATGTTCAACCAATCATTATTAGAAGAACAAGACAATATAAAATTTACATCGACAGTCTGGACTAACTTTAGGGTCTTCCTATTATTATTGGAGACACGTGTCCTCTTCAATTGCTCAGGACAGCTGTTTTTAAAAGAAAATGCCTAACCTATTTAACTCAATAGGTTGTTCCTAGGCGTAGTGATACTAATTCAAAATGTTTTGACACCCCTGCATTGTCTCATCTCAGAAGAATCAGTGAATGACAGGTGCGAGTCGGTGCCAGGACTCGGCACGGCATCATTTTATATTCTCCGAATTACGTGGTGAGTGATTATATAATGTGATCGACGACGCCATTGCCGCGGTCTTACTTGACGTCACTCTGCACAGGGAGGTACGGAAACTAACTTTTGTGTTTGGCATCTGATTTGGTCGACGGCAATGACGCCGAAGGAGATCAAATCGTATCCGGTTAAACTACTCGTTCTTTTTTGGTGACCGACAAGATAAGCCTTGTTTTTGTTGAACTGAGTCCTCTCCCTCAAAACCCTAGTTCTGGCTAATAGTGGAAATTTTATTTTTAAGATGCATTTAATAATCATTCTATTTTTTGAAATAATTTTTCATCAAAAATGATTTCTTTTTTTATTTGAGAACAATTTTTAAGTATTTTAAGGCGTTTGGTAGAATCGTCCAAAATTTATATTCCCATAATAAAATTGCATTTAGTACCGTTATCAAAATTTCTAAGACAAATCATTTTCTTTTAATTTTTTAATAATTTTATTAGTCTTTCTTTTTTTTTTCTTCCTTTTCTTCTTCTTCAAGCTTTGGCCGATGACCTTGCTGAAGCGTTGTCAACCCTAGTTGAGGTTGTGCCTCATTAGCCAAGCCTCGCCGACAGCTGGGAGAGGCTTAGTTGAGCCTTAGCTGGGCAATTGGCCTCACCTAGATCTAGTCAAATGGAGCTCGCCTTGCCGCTGATTGAGCTTGACCTCGCCAGGCAACCGTGAGGTAAACCTTGCCTTGGCCGGGTGATGCCGACTTCATGGTGGCTCGGCAAGGTTGAGCCTTGCCAACGATATTGGGCAAGCTCGCCGAGCCGAGCCTCGCCTGGCCAGGCGAGGCTTGCCGATGGCTGGGGAGGGCTTGGGTGAGGCCCACCTTTGGTGAGGCCAAGCCTCGCTAATGGTTGGGCAAGGTCTAGCGAGCTCGCCACAGGCTCGCCAAGCCAGGGTACCCAATTGGTCGTTAGCAATCGGCGATGGCAGTGGTTGACGGCAACGGTAGTAGAAGAAGAAGAGAGAAAGAAGAAGAAGAAGAAAATAAGAGAAAAGAGAGAGAGAGAGAGAGAGAGAGAACAAAATAGCTTGATTCTGAAATTATTTCTAAAAACAAAGAATCAACTTTTCTTTACTTCTCGATTATACTCCAAATCTAGTCTTAAGAACAAATTTGTTCCTGAGAACTAAAATTTACCAAACGGATTTCTGTTTCAAATCTATTCTCAAGAATAAAAGAATAATTTTTTATTTATTTGGCAAGTTATCAAACGCACCCTTAATGTACCAACAACATAAGCTTTCTTTTCAACCTAACATCATGTATCAAAATAAGGTGAGTAGGCTCCATCTGTTTCATAGAAAATATCTTTATAAGTAAATTTTCTCAATTTTCTGGCATTTAGTTCAAAAAATAAACTAATTAAAGAGAAATTCTTAATCAATAAAAAAGCACATTCAAAAGTAGAGCAAATGGTTTTCTCATTTTGAAAAGAAGAAATCATTTTCCTGCATTTTGGAGATGATTTTCTCGCTATCCCATGCTTCTCACTTGGATTGTACCTTCTTCATTTTCTCTTCTTACTGCCTTTGCCCCCCATGAAATCCAATTGCCTCACCAATCTCTTCCTTATGTTACTCTCCACTAGGGGTGAGTAGTTCCAAGTTTTGTACATGTTCTATTTGGAACCTGGAATTTATTCATTCATTTTTTGGAACTTGGAACCTATAATGTATACCCTAGAACCTAGAATTTACCCTGTCACAAGTTCTAGGGTCGATTCCAAGGTTTACTCAGATGCCACTTATATTATTTCATTAACTATAACTTATATTTAGACGCACAAAAACATGAATATTAATAAAGTAAAAATCTTAATCATAAAATGGAAACTTGGACTAGTGCTTCTAAAATATACGCTCATCATCGAATGCTATGGAATATTAAAAGATTACATAGACACATGGACCAAGAAAAACATTAAAATATGTTCCAGGTTCTACGTTATAGATTTCTCCAACTAAAAACCTAGAACCTACCCCTCCGAATAGGTTCCTCATTTTTTGAAACTTGTAACTTATCCTACATACTTTGGAACCTGAAACCTACTGATTTCCATCGGTTCGCTTATTAGGTTTTTGGTTCTACCTTGAAATCATGCCCATTCCTACTCTCCACCACTCTTGTGGAGCTCCCTAAAGCATCTGATTGCTGCCTCTTTAGAGAACCCCCCCCTCACTTCGCCTTCTCTTTAGATTTGCTCGCTGGCCTCGAGCGAGGGGCAGCGTGGCTCGAGGCCGGCGAGATTCGAGCTCGAGAAACCCTCGATCCTCATAGGGAAATCACAGTTCTCCTCTAACTCGCTTGCGAACCGCAAGATTCACAGTAAGGACTCCATGCATTTGCCAGCATTGCCTATCATGAGGACGTAATTGAGGGAAAGAGGGGAGTCTGGAAGCGGGGGCAGCCAAGAGGATGTCGCGAGGGAAGTTAGACCATTTTCAGATGAGGCGTCAGAGGGTGAGGTTGGGGACAAAGGAAAATGATAAAATAATAAATAATAAAAAAACTTCAATGTTTTGGTAATTTTTCTTAGAAAATCAAATTATATTTTTCATTTTCAAATTTCAGCTAAACGCCAAAAATATTTTTTTTTTCCTGAAAATCAATTTTCTGGAAAACATTTTATGGGTAAGAGGTACACCAGAAGTGCCTTAACCTATGTATGGTGTTCACTTTAGTGTCACAACTTTTCGTTGGCTCACTTAAGTGCCACTTTTTTTTTTTTTTTTTTCTTTTAAAAGATCACTTAATTATCAACTACGATCTAAGTTGCAATATTTTAATAATTACTCAATCCTACGGGGCTTGCCGGCGTGTCCAGTCAACATATAATCTCTAGATGACGTCGTGTAGCAAGTTAAAAAATTTATCACTTTAGTGCCAATTTTAATGAAAATGATCATTTCAATGTCAAAAAACCCTTAAACGACATCATATAGCAAGTTAAGATGTGATCACTTTGATACCTGTCATTATAAAAAAAATGATCACTTCAATGCTGATAAAACTAGTAAGAACACCTAGAGGGGAGTGAATAGGTGTTTAAAAGAAATTTTAACAACCAATTTCATAATAAAGTAAGGAGCAGTTAAAGTTTGGATAAGAAACATAATCAATTTCCAGAAACACCAATTTTCTAGTAAATATTCAAACTTTCATGATAATTTGTAATAATGCAACAAACTTAAGTAAATGAGTTAAGGGAAGAGAAGATTGCACATAAAATTTATAGTGATTTAGCTTAATTTAAGCTTACATCCACTCTCATATACTGACAGTCTTCTGATCGAAATTCATTATAGAGTCAATAGAGAAATACAATTTATGAGTGCAAACATTCAGTGGAAGATCCGTCTAACTCACTAAGTCACTCTTTTGTTATTTTTTCTCTTGAACGCGATTTGTAAAGTGCACCGAAGAAAACAAGTAGTCGAGAGAAACTTCAAACTTTTGAATTCTAATTTTCACGTCCCATAATTCAAACAAACTGAATGACCTCATTAGATACTTCTCCAGGCCATACTAGCCATTCACATTCCGGAGGAATTTCTTTTCATCAATCCGTTGGACATAATTGATTAAAGTGATCTTGTAGCCATTTGGAGGTCGAGATGGAAATCCACTGATTTTGATCACCAATATAATCAGAATCTTAGTTTTCATAAGTAAATGCTTCCCAAAAAAGAACTTGGCTTCAAGGTTGATTTTATCAATTTATGATTGATTCCATCAATGAATTTATAAAAGGTAAGTGAAATCCTTCGTTAGAGAATTAGACGTTGTAGGATAAATTCCAAATAAGTTCATTCTGAATCCTTGTCGGAAAATCGAAATCTGAATTTGATTTTTTACTCGTTTTGGACACGATCTCAGTTTGGATTTTGTCAGAGCGGGAAATACTTCTGGGAACAAATAGACCTTATCAAAAGTTTTTGATATAAACCCAAAAGCTACTGTAAATGCATTATGTTCTTCAAAATAAGAGTAAGAATAAGAAAGTTTTGTCAACTTCAAAACCTGATAAGAGTTTTCTCAACAAGTTACAATCGTTATTAAAAAATGATTACTTCAGTGCCAATCTTAATGAAAAAATAACCACTTCAATGCCAAAAAATGCCACGTTAGATAATATTTTTAATTATAAAAACCACGTAATTTCTTTCGTTGGAATTTTTCGTTGGAGGCACTTAAGTAATTTTTTTCCCGATTTTAACACTTAAGTGAGCCGACGAAAAGTTGTGGAACTAGAGTGATCGTTGTACATGAGTTAAGATACTTCTGGTGTACTTCTCCTCATTTTTTGGAAAATGAAGAACTCTTCCTTTGGCTTAAATACATTCAAGCTACGGTCAGTTGCTAGAGTATTCCCCAGACCTCTTCCTACGGCCGAAGATGAGCACCACTTTTTCTTTCATTGTTCGGCTAAGAAAAAAAAATTCAAACCACCGGCCGCGATGGCTCCGCTGGATAAGAACTACGGTGACCCTTAAGCAAAGGTGAGGAGTTTGAAACCTAGGGAAGGCGCTAGTCTTAAGCACGCGGGGTGGTGGGTCCTCCCGCTTACGTGTCACCTAAAGGTTTACGCACTGCTGTCGGCTAGTACGGTTCCTCTAGCAGCAAAAATAAATAAATAAATAAATAAAATTCAATGTGCAGCGCTGTTGATGAAGTCCACTATGCGGTCAAACTCGGATGATTGATCTCTTCCTAGTCATCATCAACTTCAGGATAACGCTGTGTATCGCCACCATCATAAAACGACAATGATAAAGTTAGATTGATCTTTGAAGTGGTATGTTGCAGGCTTTTAAGTAATTCGCCTCTCTCCAAAAGCCAAATGTCTTCCAGCTAATTCACAACCGTCTACCTATTAAATTAGGTCTTAAGCCCATTTTTTAACTTATATTTGATCAACTAAACTATTATATGAGTTAGTTATATCTAATAAATAGATTTAAAATTTCACTCTCATGCCTCTCACTTGATTTCTCGCTCCCACCTCTTTTGAGTATGAAAATTCCTAATTTGAGTTAAATATGAAAGTATTTTAGCATTATGGGTCAAATCAAGTATAGGTTAGCTATGGGTCAGGTCGGGTCCAACATAGATCACTAAATTTGTATGTTAGGAAATGTGATCAATTTGGGTCGGACAATTTTCGACCCACCTACTCGTTTGACAAGTCTATCTATGAGCTTTGAGTAGAAAGTGAGAATTAGTTTTCGACGTGGAGATGAACAGATAGAAAAGCATGGGCGCTTCTTAGCACTCTTCTCATGATGAAATGACAAAGTAATACGTGGATCAATACATTGACCGTTCGCTCTTGCTGATGCCGGCCATCATCGCAAGCTTTGGGACATTTATAAATTCGTTTTTCATGCATCGCAATATGGTCCACTAACTTAGTCGTACGATTTCATAGACACTACAAAGTTGAAAAGGATAATGAATCAACAACGCTAGAAAACAACAAACGACTCTGTAATCCAACAACTTTATCACCTACTTATACCCCTCAGTCACGTTTGGCGGCCAACGTCTTTCCAAGATTTGAAAACTGTAGACAGATTTCATACAATCACGTTCGGAGAATCTGATTTATTACGTTGATTGTTGGCCAATCAACTTATGCGTTTCTGCGCTGCTTTATTGGCATATTGTGAACCAACAAATCCATAATTACTCTGGTTGAAATTTGAAGAAGCAATGTCAACATATTGTAAAAGGTTCAACCCATTTTTCTCCTGATTCTATAAAATTTAAGAATACATAAATTACTATTAATTTAAGCTTGCTGTTAGGATTCGACACACAATTACAAGGACATAGAAAAGTGAGAAAAGAAATCGAGACATAAAGTTTTTCATCTTGATTCATTCATTAACAGGGGCTACATCTAGTAGAGGATTTTATTATCATTAGTTCATTGCAGATTTGTTTAACAACTCTCAATTACATGGAAAGAGATTATACATACCTAGTAACTATTCAAGAATGCAAGCCCAAACTACCAATAAAAATATGGGGCAAAACTATGAAAGTCCTCTAGCGGCTCAAGGGTGCTGTCCTAGTGACTAGGAGTGAGCATGTTCCAAGTTGGACCCGTCTAGCACCTAACTCAAGGACCAACCCACATAGTATCGGTTCCCAATTTTTGGGACCAAAGACCGACCCTATGGGTCAGGTACGATTCCATGATCAACCTAGGAGCAACCAATTATTTTTTGTATTCTTTAAAAGTATAAACATTAACAATGCGACATCAAGCAACCAAACTATGAACACTGTTACATATCAAACATAAATATAAGGTAACAATATAAATTATACACTTGCTAAAAGCAATAAACAATAAAAATGAATACGCAAGGCCAGGAAACAGAGGCAAGTGGTGAGGCAAGTGAAGTTTCTTGGGTTTCTTTTGATTTTCTAGTTTACATAACAAACTAAAGTGTGAAGATAACAAAGAATGAGGCACTAGGATTTAAAGTAGACAATAGCATATAATATATCTAATATATATCATAAATAAATAAATAATGTGTACAGGGTTCGTCTAGGTTAAATCAACCCTAAATTTCTAGGACTGAGGACCAACCCGCATAGTGCGGAGTCAAGAGTCCCAAGACCATGGACTGACCCAATCCCCTTGAGAATAGGATTAAGACTGGCTTGGTTGGGATGGTCCAGGGTTAATCCTAAATCGATGCTCACCCCTACTCGTGACCCCCATACCTCCATTTGCTCATCGGGGAGCGCTATTCCCATGCCTTTTTGTTGATAGGGAGTATTAATCACACCCCAATACTTGCATCCTTCTTCTAGTTCACATACAATTTTATTTTTCTTTGTTCTTATTTTTAAATAAAACTAAGGAAAACAAAGCTGCCGCAAATTCGCCTCCAGCTCATGGTGGGACATGAGTCTACTTACAATACATGCAGGATAATGCAGCTCGACAAAAGAGAGAAACGAGAAACATGAGGGAGTCTATTAGTCTATTCGTCATCTCACCGAGATCTGATTTACAAAAAGAAAATGGAAAACTCCAATTGTTTTTCCTAACAAAATGGGGAAAAGACGCACATTGCTTCATAACAATAATTTTGACACCATTTAGGACAGGCTTTTACGTATGAAATCATGGACAATTTTCATAATCCTTTAAAGTATTTAATACTAGTATAAAATTTACTGATAAACAAATTAGAACTTTTTTTTTTTTTTTAATAATAAACTAGCTCTCAAATGGTATGAGGAGAAAGATGGTGGATTTAACCAAAGACAACCTTCTGGCCAAAACAAAAATAAACAGAAGACAACCATGGCTCAGGTAAATTGCCCTTTTGACTTAAAGACTTAAACCGAAAAGATCCTCAACGACCTTGAGATAGAATAATATATTTGAAAGCGATTGATCTTACCATCTTTATACACTCCTCTATAGAATATGGCATGATACCCTACTTCCACGTACCACGGGGATCATTCACGCCCTTATAAATGGAGGAATCGTCCTCGCCATTCCTCATAAACTCCTTTTCCTCTTTCTCTTACTCTTTCTCCAGATATATACAAATTCCAAATGCCTATAATCGAGCGTGATCAATGGAGAAATATCCACACCATTCTCATCTTCATCATTCCAATTCTAATCAACTTCATCGAGATGAAATACCAAGGGAAGCCCAATTCTCCTTTTGACACCCACCCCATCACCATTTTCCTCTCCATCTTCAATCTTCTTCTCTATTGCTCCTTGTCCCTTCCACTTGTTACTTCCCTACCGGCCTTTAATACTGCTTGCGGTTCCCACACCTCTCAATTCCTCATGGTGTTTTCCCTTTCCCTCTCTGTAGCTTTGCTTTCATCTTTGTTGTTTCGAGGCTTCTCCCTTTTTCTCCTCTATACGCCAGTGCTGATACTACTTGGTGCAACTCATTTGCGTGGTCTCATCCATAAACTAATTTATCTAGTCAAGCAAGAGATTCAAACGGTCATATTCATCAATTTGTTTCGCCGTCGACTGTGCAGAGGGAGAACATCACTACTTTTGCCACGTACGGTTACTGATATGCATATCATGTCAGAATCGCAATAAATGCCAGTGTTGATTATTGTGCATTTGCACAATATAGGAAGAATTAATAACAACATTCAATTCTTCATGCAATATCGTTGTAAAATCATAATTGATATAGTCCTATGTAGCATGTGAACTTATGCTGATAATCGAGAGGACTATGTACTGTCCCGTTATAATTTTTCGTGTCAACTTTTGTTGCTTCGCAAGGTCCTATAATGATATGTGAAACTTCTTGTTTGCTGACAACTTGAAGTCATTGCTAAAAGGACACTAAATTCTCCTGTATTGCAAAAACTCAATGAGCTGCCGCCCATGCATTATTCAGAGCTGCGACCTCATCAGGCGGAGGTGCAAAGCATGAAGACGTCTGACTTATTGAAACTATGATGGCGGCGTGGGAAGGATGGGGAAGAAGAAGAATAAGAAAGGCAAAAGGTAAAAGATAAAAAGAAAGGAAAAAGAGGAGAAAAAGAGAAAAGAAAAAAGGATATAAGTTTTTTTTTTTTTTTAACGTTTACTTACTAAAGGACAAGTATTTTTTAGTCCCATTTTCTTTGACCCACCAAATGCTCAGTTGGCAGTCGACATAAGTAGAAAAGCTCGTGATCAATAGAATGATTACATTAAACGAAATTCGGAAAGTTCAAGTCTAACCCATGACATTACGTCACTGTCCACCTTAAAATTTTAGAAAATCAACGAGCGCATTAGATCAGGAGTAACCAAAAAAAGAGTGAGCGCATTAGAAGTGACGGATACAACGTGGGTCTAGACCATTGCAAATTATTTGAAAAATTTTATTTGTCGGCCTTCATTAATCTTATCTCCTCCATCATTAGTATGAAAGCACAAATATTTTCTCTTTCATTAATATCAGACTTTCCCTTATTTAAATATATTTCGAGTTTATATTTGTGTATGAAATCCGGCCCAATTGGAGTATGTAGACCGATAAGGACAATCCTAATGAGACTTGATTTATAATCAATTCGGTGTGCCCTTGTCTGTCAGATCCAAAGTTCGATTTTTTTGGGCGGCGGAACTCAACCTTTATCCGTATTAAGGGTGTTTTTCGCTGGAGAAATTTCTTCAAGGTTTGATCAGGCTCTTAAAAGTATCCGCACAGTGGACTTCTTTGGCCGCGCAAGAAAAGAAGGAGAAGGGACGTCTCCATTTTCTTCTATTCCAATTAACGATGCATGAACCCTCGGCGGTTAGTTTACGAATGGGATTAGACTCTAATTAAGCGCTGGTGGCTTAGCTTACCGCTTGGTGAAAAGCAAGTGGAGGATACCGATCACTTAACATTAATTAATCAATCACTAGTTCTATGAGGTGGATGGATAATTGATTCGCATGACCGATAACAAACTCTTGAGTCGAACTTAATTGTCTCGATTGCCGATTTAACTTGTGTGAGCTTGCTAATTTGCTTGAATTGAGTGTGTGCATGGTCGAATGCGTGAATTAAATCAACAATGGAGATGTTGAGGGCGGTCACCGGAAGCTAGTCGCAACTGAAACTCAAGGAGGTGGTTCATGGTGGCAATTAGACTTAGGATCGTTATTTTAACTTAGTCTTGCTTAGGCTAGTGTAGTTATTGAACTTATGAATTAATAATCAAGTTAGTTTAGACCTTAGTTAGTATAGTCAATTAAAATTAAAATCATTTTCCCCAATAAACAGTTAACTTAGCCTAGAATGAGTATAATTTAGGCTCGCCTTAACTAGTTAAATTTTTAAGATTAGTCTCTAATTTCAAGCTTATAGGGATTCATGTCCCAAGTTTTAGAACAATGTGATGTATATTCTTTGCCCAACTTAGCATCGGGTCAATCTTATAGGGGTTTATGTCATGAGACTTGTAACTAGGTGATGTAATATTCTTCGCCCGACATTGGGTTGTCATCCCGCACTATTATTTTAAGTCATTGAATTTTTAAGAGTTTACTTTCTACACTTTAAATACATTTATCATTTATTTTCTTTCTGAAATTGGTTCATCCTCAATGCTTGAACATGTAGTAAGTGAAAAAAAAAAGTCACTTAGATAAACAACCCACCAAAATGGATGTATCAAAATGGCACTAATTAGATGATTAGCATAACCAAGTATCTGATTGCATAAGAAGTGAGACAAAACTACCAAATCTCGTTTGGTTTTTAGCCAACCCCAAAAGGCTAATGGCAACTCCTAAAATCTCTTAAGCTAACTTAAAATGAAATCTAACATCGCGATAGGTATGAGCTTGGGAGAACCTGCACTTAATTGAGATACATTGGGCCGCATTTGGACATTAACTGCAAACTCATCCCTTTTTCCTAACCATGTCGGAAAAGTTTGGGTTGCAACACATATTTCTCTAAGTCTACTACTTGAGCAAGAATTTTTTTTCAGATAGTGTCACAGTGATCCATCCCCGCAGAAAGCAAACTGGCCTTTTCCATTGTAAAAAGAAAACTATGGATTTGTCACTTTTCTCCTAAACTCCGGCTTCTTTTGAAGAGTTAGAGGAGGTGGTTATTGTTGGACTCGGGATCTCGTACTCATCATCAATGAATCCCACTAGGTCTTGACTTTCAATTAGTGCAAGCAACTTTGATCTCCAAGAAGAATAGTGCGTTTGTGTTAGTTTTAATGACAAAAAAATTGCTTATGTTCAGAGACGAGGGGTACATATACTTTAGCACACCAAAGTTATTAGTGGAAGCCATGGTTAAGATGATTACTTTCAAAGGTATGTTATGATACCATAAAAGAATAAATGTGTCTGATTTTTGGTCTCAATGTATCATTATCGAGAGAATTTTCACTATATAAAATTACTAACAAGTGTCGCATTTCATAAGAAAACTACTCAAAAGTGATAAATAAAAAGACCCATATATTATAAAAGTTGGCAATCTCTTAATTTTAGCATCTCCAAATATGTACTTATGATTTTGATTGACATCTCTAGATTCGTTTTCTTTGGTTGATTAATAAGTTTCGGTAACCGCCTCCTTTCAAACTTTAAAACCATTTTTAGTGACTGCAACGCAAGTATGAAGAACTTACGTACCTGCAATGCATCATAAATTCAGTATTTAGATTGCAATCTGTCCTTGCTATGTCCTTCGGTTGGGAACCACGACTACCTGAATACAAAGTAGATTAAACAGCAAGAGGGGCGACTACAACCTTTTGTCCTACTTGTTTAATGTCCTTTGACTGTACAAAAGAGAGTTCTCACCCTCGTGATGTGATTTATCTCATTGACGGTAGATACTAGGCATGCCATCAAAAGATGAGTAGTCGATTTACCTTTACTTTGTTCTCACACAAACAATCTCACTCTCCTAAGAGATATTCTTGGATGCCCTGAGGACATGTAAGCCCAATGCATCTTAGTCCTTAAATCTTGTGCATGCCATGTGGGAATTACCAAAATCAAGGGCTCACGATGTCGGGATCATTCGAATATTTTCAGTATGAATCCCAATATTCCATGATTGTCACATGGTATATTTTTGTTAACAAATCCTTTTCGATCCTACTTATTGAGGGACTTTTGGACTTCTAAACGTTTGGACTTTAGGACTCTATTGACCTTGGTAGAGAACCATTGAGAAATTCTCCACTATTAGAATATTTAAGTATTAAATTAAAGTTCATATAAAAGCTTAATTTTTTAGAATAATTGGCAATGACTCTACAAAATCTTATACAATATTAGAGTATATAAGATCCCTAAATTCAAATCTTGGCCCCTATTAGCTTCCATATTACCACATGTTAATTTTATTTTAACAATAAATATATTCAACATAATAACAATCCATTCAAAAATATTTTATTTAATGCAAAAGTTGACATATATATATCAAAGTGTTGCTAAATTGTAACAAATACAGATATAAACTTTTATTCAAGGAAAAATAAAATACAGCTCGCACTAAATAATAGCATCCCAAGATACTCCTAAGCCCATGCTAATGACATGTCGCTCAAAAACACACGAGCATAATCTTTTAGTTAATGGATTTGCAACTATATCATCTATAGGAATATGATCTACTGCAACGTCACCATTTTGCACTGATTTCTTTATAGTCAATAACTTGACCTCTATGTATTTAGACCCCTTGAAACTTCTGTTGTTATTAATAAACAACACTGTAGAATTATTGTCACAATGTAGTTGTATGGGCTTATCAACAAAATAAAAAAAAACTAATAACTCCCTAATGAGGTTCCGAAGCCAAATAGCTTGAGTAGCAGCTGAAAAACATTCTATAAACTCCGCTTGCATGGTAGAATAAGATATGAATTTTTGTTTCTCGCTTTTCCATGATACTGCACTTCCTGCTAACATAAATATGTATTCTGTCATTGACTTCTTATCATCTTGACAGCCAGCAAAATCTACATCTGAATACCCTACTAGTTGTAAGTTTGGAACATATCTATAAATCAACATATAATCTCTTGTTCTCTTTAAGTATCTTAAAACCTTCTTGGCAGTAACTCAGTGATCATGTCCTGGATTTGACTGATATCTGCCTAGAAGCCTTGTTGCAAAAGCAATATCTAGTCTAGTGCAAATTTGAGCATACATGATACTTTCAAGTATACTAGCATAAGGTACATTCTTCATTTGAGCTTTCTTAAAATCTAAATTAGGGCATTGTGAAAAACTCAATTTATCACCCTTAATAACAGGAGCAATTCCTGGTTTGCAATGTTACATATTGAATCTTTCTAAAATGCGATCAATATATACCCTCTAAGATAAACCCAATGAATAGCAAGAGCGATTCCTATGGATTTCAATGCCAATAACAAAAGACGCCTCACCAAAGTCTTTTATGTCAAAAATTTTCGATAACATCCGCTTTTTCTCATACAATAAACCAATGTCACTACTAACAGACAATATATCAGTATGAGAAAAATATATTTCCTCCCACTGACCTTGGTGTATATACACTGATCTACTTTGTTCTCAATAAATCCGAATCAAGTGACAATACAATGAAACTTTAAATACAACTGTTTAGATGCTTGTTTAAGGCCATAAATAGACTTTTTCAATCTACATACAAGCTTACCTGAATCATCTGTTGCAAAACCTTCAAGTTGTACCATATAAACCTCATCATTAAGATCTCTATTTAGAAAAGCAGTTTTAACATCCATCTGGTGTAACTCCATATCGAAATGAGCTACCAATGCCAAGATCACTCTAAAGGAATCTTTAGAAGAAACTAGAGAAAATGTTGCTTCATAATCCATTCATTCTCTTTGAGCGAAACCCTTGGCTGCCAGCCTAGCTTTAAACTTTTCAATTTTTTCTTTGGAATCCCTTTTAGTCTTGAATACCCATTTGCAACTAATAGGTTTACAACCTTCAAGCAATTCAATAAGCTCTCATACACCATTGTGTTTCATAGATTGCATCTCATCTTTCATCATATCTAGCCACAAATCTGATTGAGGACATGAGATGGCATCTGTATAAGTTACCAGATCAACAACACAACCAATATCATAATCATGCTCTCCTAGGTAGACAAGATGGTTTGGTGGTATAGCTGAACGTCTTTCCCTAGTCGATCTTTTGAGTGGAGCTACTTCAACATCATTCTGAATTTGAGGGGCTTGAGGAATTTATCAAGAACTGTCTTAACAATAGGATCCGGGTTTACAATAGGCTCAATTTGTAGCATAGGAGGCTCCATAATTGTCTGCACAGGATGGGACAGGGATCCTGTAATCCCCACTATACTATCATCTTCAATAGTTCGTGAGCAACTACTATTTTCAGCTACATCAAATTTCAGAAATTTTGTAGTCTAAGATTCCACAGTTCTTGTACATCCATTAGAATTATAAAATCGATACCCCTTTGAATGATCTAGATAAGATACAAAGTAACACCGAGTAGTTTTGGAATCCAACTTCCGAGTAGTCTTGGAATCCAACTTACTCAATGTTGGATTATATAACTTCACTTTTGCTGGACATCCCCAAACTTTAAGATGATTCAAGCTAGGTTTACGTCCAGTCCACCAAAAAGAGTCAATGAAACCACTTTAGTAGGAACACGATTTAGAATATAAAGAGCTATTTTCAAAGTTTCACCCCACAGAAAATCAGTTAAATTGGTCCTACTAATCATACTTCTCATCATGTCTATAAGAGTACGATTCCTCCTTTTAGGCACACCATTTTGTTTAGGACTTCCACGCATAGTAAGTTGACTTATTATCTCAGAATCCTCTAAGTATTTAGTAAACAGCCAGTGTCACCACGCCTACCAAAATACTCACCACCACGATCAAATCTGATAATCTTTATAACTTTTCACTCCACTTTAGTCCGAAAAATCTTGAATTTGTCAAGAGACTCAGATTTTTCTTTAATCAAGTATAAGTATCCATATCGGGAAAAGTCGTCAATAAATATAATGAAATAAAAATTTATGCACAAAGTAGCCGTGTATGGTCCACTAATGTCAGTGTGAATAACTTCCAACAAGTCAGAACTTCGTATGACGGATTTCCTTTTTATCTTAGTCATCTTACCTCTACAATAGTCTACGCAAGTCTCTAGATCACTTTTAAAAGTAGGCAAGATGTCAGCCTTTATAAGTCTTTCCACTATTTCTTTAGAGATGTGACCAAGACGTTTATGCTACAATGCATAAGACTGTTTCTTAGGTAGAGGCCTTTTGGAAACAACTTTTTCAGCTGAATAAGCAACATGTATGTTGTTGGTAGATAAACTCAATCGATATAATCCATTGGATAAATTGCAACACATAATCTTATATGAATCATAAAACATGAAATTGTATTACTCTTTATTTCAAAAGAGTATGTACACATGTCAAAACAAAATATAAAAACTAAATTCCGCCTAAAAGAGGGTACATAAAAAGGTGTTTCTCAACATTATTCTAAAACCACAATCTAAAATCAAAATGACATCTCTCACGAAGTCGACGTCAACTTCAATGTTGTTTTCCACAGTAAGCTTTAATTCATCCTGATTTGGTGTCCTTTAGTTTATGAACCCCTGTATGGTAAACGCAACATGATTAGTTGCACCACTATTTAGCCACTAAGAATTTGTTGGGGTTTCAGATAGATTGGATTCACAAACAAATGCCAAAGAATCATTACATTTAGGCTCACTCTTGGTTCTCTTAGACAACTAAGTCTTATACTTATTACAACGTTTCTTTACGTGTCCTCTCTCCCCGCAAAAGTAGCAAAGAACGCCATCCTTCTTGGTGAATACTTTCTTAGGACCCAAACTGTTAGAAGGTCCATCACCTTCAGAATTTCCTTTATTGTTGAAAGGACCAATAGCTTCAGAATTGCCCTTATGAGTATAATTTTTCACCTTCTTACCCTTATCACTACCATAATTAGAAGCATAAAAGGCAATGTGCCCTTTCTCTTTCTTCAATTTTTATTTATCTACCACCACCCTTGCAATCAGGTCATTAACTGACTAGGTTTCATCTTGGGAACTATAATTGGTCTTGATAATCCTAAAATCAGGAGGAAGAGTATTTAGAGCTTGATGCACAATGCAAGCAGTGGGAATAACAACATTGAGAGCCTGAAGCTTTGTTTGCAAATCTATCATCCTCAAAATATAATCTCTAACTCCACCAGAACCATCATACTTCATAATAAATAGTGTTTGCAGGTGTGTCCCTATCTCAGCATTAGGTGAGACACAGTTTCTAGCCATCAAAGCTTCCATCATTTGCCTAGCAGTGCAGCCCATAGGCAAACCACTTTTCAAGTGTTCCCCTCAAACTGCTGACTCTATAGCAGTAACACTTCACTACCAAATGGTTTACCGAGTACAAAATCATACTCTTGACTTAAATTTCCACAATGGGAATGAATAGATGCTTTATGGATAGCAAGTAAATTCTATTGCTCTTTTCCCAAGTAGCAAAATGTGTTTTTTGAGCCTCCGTACTCTCAACAGTAAGATCTGTCGGCTGATCGGCAGTAAGAGCCATATGAACATTTGCCATCTCCATAGCAAATAGAAAATCTTCTCTCAATCTCTTAAAATTCGAACTAGCAAGAATTTCAATAGTGACAGAGTTACCATTTACAGAAAAATGTGACTGTTTTGACAAGCAAAGTATATAATTAGCATTATATGAGTACTTTGTAACTTGATGTACAAGTACACATTCAGAGAGTTACATGCAAAATTACATAATCACCTTTGGGCAGAATACATGACATGCAGTTGTAAACTCTCTACATGATAGCGGTTATGATAATATATTCCAATATTCGTGAATTCATCACATTTGGGCATATAAATCACTAAGATTAGTCATTCATTTACCACACCATCATGTATCATTCCTTGAACTAATACATAATCACCTCATTTGGGAGTATGACTAGGCATTAGACCAGGAGACATCTCGATCATTATACGAGACCAAAATTTCTCAAACCCAATCAAATATGCCACTTTAGCGATCACAACTCAATTGAATCCTTAAAACTCTCTCATACCAAGGATATAAACTTTACATCTCACATACACCATATACATGTGATTTTAAATTTAGTGATAGGGGCAACATATCACTAAAATCACATATCATGCTAATTACACTGCCTTATTCATTAATAAAAATTAAAATTTATTGTATATTGTTAATAAATAATACTTTTATAATGTTTATGTGATAACATACTAGTAACCCAATACCTGTATTTCCAAGATCATAGAAAAATACAAGAAAAATACAAGAAAAATATGCAAAAATACACTAAAAATACATGTATTTAGGGTTCCGCATGTATTTTCACATCTATAAAATTATCAAATATGTAAAATGAACACACTATAAGATAAAGAACAGCTATACGAATCCAATGCCGCCAGCCATGCGCCAATTGGAGCATCCATGCCCCAGCACGCGCTGCCTCACGCATGGGCGAAGAAGGCTAATCAAAACCGATCTAATCGGTTCCCAGCTCAACCGTCTGATCAAGCCGTTCAGTCCAACCGGTTGACCGGTTCGGTCAACAGTTGACCAGGTCGAGTTGGTCAACGGGTCCGATTGGTCAACAGGTTGAGTCGGCCTGCATATCAGGTTGAGTTGGGTCTAGGTCGCTGATGTCATCGTGACGTCAACACCTGCATGCATCGCACGCGTGAGCCGCGCCCAGCGCGTGGTAGTGTGTGAAGGCGCGTGGCCACGCATGGGGGTGCATGCGGCCTCCCCCGATGACGTGCTGCCCACGGATCTGCTTGCCTCAACAAGCCCAGTTCGATTATATAATTTAATTTAATTTTTATTGAATGAAAAATTTCGAAAATCTCAAATTATGGCAAAAATTCTATGCGTTTGAGTTCTAGGGTTATAGAGACTTTGATACCACATGTAGGATGCAAATCGCGCAAACTCATGATCTCCATAACCAGAATAAAAACACACATAATTGAGTAGAAAGATTAACGCACCTGTTTTGAGATCCATCATTCTTGAAGCGGAAACGAAAAACTGATATTCCACTCGCAAGTTTTTTTCCTCTATTGCCCTCCGTATCATTGGCTCAATGAGACGGCCCCCTCACCCTTTACCACAAGTAAACGCCTCTTATGTGAGGATACTTGAGAGAATTAGGATTAGAGGAAAGACTTAAGTATTATTTATAGATTTTACAACCAGGCACTCTCATTATGAGCCATGCTCAACTCGACCCACACCAGTCAGCCCCATATTAGACTAATTAAAAAACATTCTATCTCACCTTAGACCAAATTCCGTAAAACGGTAAATTGCAACGTCAATTAATATAGCCCCATCAGGAAAACTCTTACATTTCTAACTTACTTTTCTGATTCCATGTAAAGATATATGTGTCAATTTATAATTACTTAAGAGTAAATAACTATCCGGCATGTGCTTACAAAATACTGGACATTTTCTCCAGTTGAGTCCCACTGAAACCAATGTCCTAGGCGGCAGGCGCAATGGGTCAAACTTTGTGGCATGTGGCACGGGTTATTGTGTCGAACTTTTGATTTTAGTAAATTTTCTTTTCTTCCTAAAACAATATCCTATAAATTACTGTTCGCATCCTCCCTGCAATTCACTTTTAAGAGTTCTATTTTCTCTCTTCTTGCCCCTCTTCTTCCTCTTCATCTTCCTATTTCTCCAAATTTATATATCTCCAAAATGCCTGTTATTGGGTGTGATCGATGGAAGACCATCCACGTCATTCTCACCTTAATCATTCCAGTTCTAGTCAGCATCATTGCAGTAAAATATTAAGGGAAGTTAAATCCTCCATTTGACAGCCACCCCATCATCTCCTCTCCATCTTCACACTCTTTCTCTATTGCTCCTTATCCCTTCCGCTAATGGCTCATTTTTCCAGCCTATACAGCTAGCTTCAGGTGCTGGCACCTTTAGCTTCCTCGTGATCCTTTCCCTTTCCCTCTCTATAGCTTCATTTATATTGTTGTTGTTCCGAGGCTTCTCCTATTTTCTCCTCTATCTGTTGTTGCTAATAGTGCTCTCTGCAGCTCACTTGTATGGTCTCCTTCAAAAACTCCTCTGTCTGGTAAAGCAAAAGATTAAAGTAGTTATTTTAGTCCATTTGTTGTGCTGCCGACTACACGGAGGAGGAGGGTCGCCGCTTCTGCCACTTATGGTGGAAGCAGTAGCGATTGACATTTTGGACTCACTTTAGGTCATCAATCTTAGCATTGGGAGCACTTGATATGGGTAGTCCATAGCAGACGTGCAGATCTCGAACATAATAATGAAGGAAACGCGTGTGAATGGAAAAGTGAAGAAATTTGCTTGTGGAGATTGGAAGCTGAATCATGCGTGGGAAATAAATTTTGCCATGCGATGGCTGTCTTGCATCTAGTGCAAGCAGGGAGGCTTATTGAAGCAGATACGGAGTCGTACTCTTAGTGTCGTTTTGTTTAGTTACTTCATCATTTCCCGCTTTAACCGTGTGAGTTGAATTGATTCCATGCGTAAAGAGCAAACTCATATTCAGATTGGAGTTTTGATGGATTTATAGGTTATTAGTTATCCCATTTGCTGCAAATGAGATAGAATTTGCAGAATTTTGCATGGAGTGCAAAAACAACGCATGGAATTTTAACCTAAACAAGTGATGGTGGACAATTCCCAGATAAAATGAAAAAAATTAGAAGTTTCTGCAAATCATCCCTATGTCCCTGGGATTACGATGCTCTTTCGTTCCTAATTATGACGAGAAGAGGAAAAAAAGAAAAGAAACACAACATGAACATGCACGGGCAGATCAGAGATTGATTGCAAGATCCAAACCTCGTATAAGGAAGAGGGAGAGAGGGACAAGGATTCTAAGTTATGATTGATTTTTGATCGATCGAATCTCCTTCATATGCGTCTTCTTCTCTGTAATTAGCTATTTCAAACTTTCGAAACCTACTTCTTCTTGTTTTTGTTTTTGCACGGGCAATTTTTCTGTGAAGGGTTGCGTTGTGACATGAGGAGGTTAGATGAGATAAATGAATTACAACTTATTTCATGGCTTGTGACTTACTTGTATGAGGATGAGGTATGTGCGGGCTATTTCGATTTCGTCCTGCTTGTTTCAGTTGAGTTCGAGCACCTCCCTGGTGGTATCGATTACATCGGGTAATGAAAATTGATTTGGGCTTAGCCCATTCATCCGATAAGAAGGCTCGGCCTCAACGAAATCCTTCCAGCCCCCAAGTTTGTAATTGATCCAAGGCCTTTGTCACCCATGCAATTATGTTTGTTGTCTCCAAATTTCGTATCTGTTCATGGAGAATTTCGAACTTGAAGTTTCGGTTATAGTCAAGGAGGGTATATGGATAGCGATTTTGAAATTCGAAGTACTATTTCTCTAGTTCTTTGCATACAAAATTAGTTCAAAGCTTTTTTTTTTTTTTTGTATGATAACATGCTTCATTTATAAAATTGTCAAGGCGTGTTGGGATCTACATTGTGAGAATTTCAAGCATGAAATTTCTGCTCTTACCTTGAGACCAAATGAGATTCTCCTTAATTCACCGTTGATTTGTCGTTTCATTGTGAAATTGACATGCAAATCTTTTATCCAACTGCATTTTGGTATAATTTGTATGTTGAATTTCATATGAAAACTTGCTTGCGGCATCCCATTTGAGTTTATCGGATGTGTCGGCCTTTACGTTTCAGAGAACCATTGGAGAAACATTACTAATTCGTTTGGAAATACCTGTTAATTGGAATCTAAATGAGTCGATTATGTTAGAAAAAACATTTTTCTCATCTAAACAAGTGGGTAATAGTTGATTAATTTAAGTTATTATCCATTAATCGAGTATGCGAGCCTCTTATGATCCTGGCGAACACATCCTCTTTATCAATTTCATTTGAATTCAAACTGTCATTGTATAACTGGTCTCAAGCGTTGGAATCCACAGAAAAGCGGCATAACATCAAGATAATTTATCATATGTGGGAAGCAAAAGAGTATGACAAACTATTATAGAAACAGAACTGACTATTTTGGGCAAAGATGCAGAGTGATCGTCTGTGACTGCAGATGGCAGAAACTACGCACGTGAGTTGAATTTCAAATGATCATTGAGGTCCCATGTCTATAAATTTAACCTAAGGAGTATTGAGTACAGTGAGGAAACAAACAAAATTAGTCAATACTGATTATGCAAATTGATTGAGATTAGTGTTTGTGGTTATTTAATTCCACAAAAAATGGATAATTTTGGTAATTAATTGAAAAATTACCGGGTGTCAATCTACAACACCAAAAATCTATTTTGGGACTGTTGAAAATAGTAGGAAGGTTCAAAAGTGAAAACTTTGTATTTTGACTAAGGCCGGTCGTACACCCACACACCTATATTTTTATTGGGTGTGATAAAAATGGTAAATTGATGGTACGATCGGAATAGTATATTATAACGGCTTGATGGCTCTATATGTCATCTTGGAGAAAGGACGTTATACTATATTGGCGCGGTGGCTCTATATGTCATATTGGAGAAAGAACAATATGCTATAATGGCTCGATGGCTCTGTATGTCATCTTGGAGAAAAAAACATTATGCTATAACGGTTCGGTGGCTCTATATGTCATCTTGGAGAAAGAACGTTATACTATATAAGCTCGATAACTTGATAGGTCATCTTAGAGAAGGAACGGTATTTTATATCGACTCAATGACTCTATATGTCATCTTAGAGAATGAATGTTAGCCCTTGAGGCAAGCTACTATTTATTTTTCAACTTAGAGCAAGCTATCTGCAAGGTAGTCGGACTTTATAGATGGTATTGTTTTGACTAGGTGATGGTCCGATGACATGGAATCAACTGAGTCGATTGATCTATGATTCGATCTGTGGTGATTGATTAGATGTCTATTTGAATTGTACTGATTTGCAGGGAGGAACTGAGACCAAAGTAAGTCCTCTAACCCATGTTGTGCTTAGGCAGCCCTTAAGGCGTAAATTTCTTCCCAATCGAGTCTTAGGGGGTAGAACTCGCTGAGATGTTGTCTTACCCCGTTGTGGGATAACATTTCAGGTCTATAGATGGCAGCACCTCCAGCTCCTCCCGAGCGTTTTGGTATACCAGAGGAAATTATAGAAATAGGTTATCACATTCCGATACACCACCACCTCGAAGGATTGGAATATCTACTGGTGAAATCCACCATCTGGGTTGATGTGGGTAAACCCTAAAAGGTGCCCCATAAATACCGGTCGTGGTATCGTCATTACAATGATGGACGAAGGATGGGCCCTATACCGGAATTTGATGTTCCTTTGTACCTTTTGGAGGTTGCGTTTGGGAAGGGTACAACAGATCCTAAGGGTGGATTAGTGGTGGATGCGAAGGATCCCAAGCTCGAGAGCAATTCTGACTCTTCGGTGTACTCAGCTGTGGACTCCAACTAGAGCGAGGAGGAAGGAGAGGTCATTGAGGAGGAGGAGGATCCAGAGGAGGATTGAAACCCCACTCCTATCTGCAAACTTTTTTGTTTTGTGAACTTGTTATTTGTGACCTAACTTAGTAGTTCGCCTTGTATATATATGCATTATGGTTTGCATTGTATATAAGTGTGGTTGTTTTTAAAGTTGTGTTATTGGAGTCCTACTTTCCTATCCCATTGTTTTATTGTCTGGAGATTATTTATATGCTTCCGCATGCGTATTAAAATAAAATTGTCAGCGATGCATCCTGGGACATCATTATTTAATCGACCAGTGAGGGATGGGCGCGCGCTCGAGGATTGGGACGTGACAAATTTACTTACCTTCAAAGAGTCAATGCCGAATGTCCAATAGAATCCCCTTTCGAAGCACATAAAGACATCAATGCAATCTTTGGGGATGATGACAAGCATCCATTCCTTGTGGATATCCATAAGTTGAGGCAAATCATATCCTTTGTTGATCGTCGAATGACAAGCAGCATTACTCGCGATGAGAAGATATCTTACTAGCGAAGTTGGCTAAGCTTGGAGTCCTACAATATGAAGATGGTGCAACCACTCAAGAACCGATGACCTTAGTTGAGGTAGACTTGGCTGTTGAAGATAGGATCTTGAAGATCATAAAAGAAATTGAGAACCCGAGCAAGGACAATACTCAAGAAGGTGTTCGTCAAGCCCTAAAAAGAAAAGGCCCAATGTACCAAAATGAAGACTTAAACACTCAAATCGAGGATGATTATAAAGATTTCCACATGGATCATGAGTTTGTTTAGAAAGCTCACGAGAGTGGCAAAGTTGTAGATATTCTCACATACTCTGAGTGCTCGTGGGCATTTGAAATTTTGAAAGAGAAGCTGATTTCGGCTCCTGTAATGATGCCGTCAGATTGGAGTTTGCCTTTTGAGTTGATGTGCAATGCTAGCAATTATTCCATAGAGCCATGCTTGGTCAAAGAAAGGATGAAATTTTTCAAGCCATACATTATAGTAGCCGAACCCTCAATGGAGCTCGGTTGAATTATGCCACAACTGAAAAAGGATCTTTGGCAATGGCTTTTGCTTTTGATAAATTCCATTATTATTTGATTGGCTCTAAAGTGATTGTTTATACGAATCATGCAGCTTTAAAATACTTGTTGGCAAAGAAAGATGCGAAACCAAGGTTGATTCGTTGGACCTTACTGCTTTAAGAGTTTGATTTAGAGATCAACCACAAGAAAGGGACCAAGAGCCTTGTGGCCAATCACCTATTCAGGTTGCTGAATGCCCTTAGTGATGAGGTACTAATCTTTGATGACTTTCCTGATGAGGCACTATTTTCCTTGAAATTCGAAACTCCATGGTATACAAATATTGTGAACTATTTGTAAGTGACATCCTTCCCCACGACTTGAATTATCAACAAAGGAAGAAGTTTCCCTCCGATGTTAAATATTACTTTTTGGAGGATCCTTACTTGTTTAAGGTATGTGCTGATTGAGTTATTAGACATTGTGTTGCTAATGAAGAAATCCCTAACATAATGAAGAAATCCCTAACATTCTTTTTCATTATCATGATGGAGATGTGGGTGGTCATTATGGTGCCACCAAGACTACTACTAAAGTCTTATAATGTGAATTTTATTGGCATACTCTTTTTAAGGATGCATATGCTTATGTTTCTCATTATGATAGGTGTCAAAGGACTGGGAAAATATCTAGAAGGCATGAAATGCCTTAAACAATATTATGGTATGTGAATTTTTGACATTTGGGGCATTGATTTCATGGGTCTGTTTCCACCTTCTTTGGGTAACACTTATATAATGGTTGCTTGTGAGTATGTGTCTAAATGGGTAGAGGTCGTGGCTTTGCAATCTAATGATGTTAAGGTTGTTTGTAATTTCTTCAAAAAGCACATCTTCCTCGGTTTTGGTACACATAATGCTATTATAAGTGATCAAGGCACACACTTCATAAATAAACAATTTGAGTTACTTTTGCATAAATATGGAGTCACTCATAAGATAGCTATTACTTATCATCCACAAACAAATGGTCAAATTAAGATATTTAATAGGGAGATAAAGAGAATTTTGGAAAAGATCATGAACACTAATTGGAAGGAGTGGTTAAGAAAACTTGATGATGTTTTGCATGCTTATAGAACTACTTTCAAAACCCTTATTGGTACGTCACATTTTCGGCTTTTGTATGATAAAACATGTCATCTACCTGTTGAGTTGGAACATAAAGCATATTGGGCTTTGCAGAAACCTAACTTTGATATGTAGGTAGTAGGTGAGAAAAGATTACTTTAGTTGGATGAGTTGGAAGAGATGCGCAATGATGCATACGAAAGTGCAAGAATTTACAAGGAGAAAACGAAGAGTTGGCATGATCGACACATCTTAAGGGAGGAGCTTCATGTGGGTGAAAAATTTTTATTATTTAATTCACATATTAGTTTGTTTCCAGTTAAGTTGAAGTCTAGATAGACTGGTCCTTACACCATCACCAAAATATTCCCTTTTGGAGCCGACGAGATTAATAATGAGAAGGAGGGAACTTTCAAGGTAAACAGTCATAGGCTCAAGCACTACTATGGAAGAGGTTTTGATACCCAAGCATCTTTCATCACCTTGGTTCCACTTACTTAAAAGCATGGGAGGAGTTCGGCTGCTAACTATAAAAAAGCAAGCACATCTTGGGAGGCAACCCAAGTTTCTAATATTCTATTTCTTATGTTTGTTTGGTTTGTGTGTTGTATATATATAAAAAAAAAAAAAAAAAATTTGTGGAGATGAATTTTTCATTTTGTAGGGACAAGAGTGCGCACGGGCTTGAGGCATAATGCATATCCTGTTACCCTGTCATGCACCATAGAGTCCAAAGAAGGGTTAAGGACACATGATCGTGCAACCGTGTAGCCACGAAATTTTCTCCAAGCAGCCTCTAACCATAGACCTGAGCCAATCCTCACCCTACTGGGCCTAATTCATCATGGACAATTGGCATATTTACTTATCCAAGGGAGTAATTTGAACTTTACTTTATTCTAATTTGGTTGCATCATTGCTCGTGTTTAATTCTTTATTCTTAAAGCATTAAGGATAATGCTTCATTTTAAGTTGGGGCTATGGGATCAAAAAATTTTGTGCTAAAATTTTTGCTAGTCTTGAAAATTTTTGGGCTTATTTGAAATTTTAGAAATATTTTGAAGTAAAATTTATAGGAGATAATGACTTTCAAACCTTAATTTACAAGATTAATGTCCTTTACATGGTTATGAATTGTTGCGATTTTTAGGGGGATATAAATCTTGTTTAACTTGAGATTGATATATAAGTTATTCTTAATCTTGATTGTGCAATCCATGTTTTGAGCACTTATCCTTGCCTTTTGAGTTGTGTGTGCTTAGAAAAGATCAATGGGAACTATGTGATTCTCTAAAACTCACCATACTCTTAGAATTTGTTTGATGTTCTCTTGAAGTTTATATGCTATACTCAATCAAGAAGGTGATATAGGTATTCTTTGGATCATTTGAGCCTTTCAAGCCTACCTTGTTAATTGATCCCTAGTAATCTTTTGAGTTGTTAATTGGCCTATTTTTCTTTGATGACCTTATAATATTGATTTAAGTTAAGCGTATTACCTTGCCCTGTACCTCATAGGCATGTTTATCCTTAAAGCTACTTTAATAGTTTGGGATTCTTGATGTGTCTAAAGTTGCTGAAGCTTGAAGTAGTCAAGAAAAGTTTTTCTAAAAAAAAAAAAAAAATTGGCAATGAAAGAAGGAAAAAGGAAGAAAAAGGTTTAAGTGCAAGTTATAAAGTGGAAGTTGTTTACTCCAATATCACTTACATGGATCCCCACCGCTAACTTTCAACTTGAGTATGCCTTTTGGATACTTAATGGGTTAGCATTGCATTATGGGAGAGACTTAGGGATGAACTTCACTGTAAAGCATGGAAAGAGAAACAATTGAAGCTTTAAAGCGTGTGTTTGTGAATTGAATGGATATGATAGTGTAAGATGATGAAGGATACGTCTTGATTCCTATTTAATTCAAATGCTTTGAGAATTGATATGTTTATGAGGTGTGTTGAGCTTAAATCCTTTGTATTTTCCCTTAGCCAAGCCATATTATAAGCCTTAAAAACTTATTGATTTTTTTACTAGGTGTTGATTTTCATAGTAGAGAGAGAATTGAAAAGCAAACCTATATGACTTGATTAGTGGATATTGAGTTTGGGATGTTACATATCAACTTGATTTATTTGAGTATACATGATTTAGAAAGTCAAAGGTCACATATATAGATTGCATGGTTAAGGTTATATATATATCTCTTATGTATTGGTTTTGGGTTTGATGGGATTTATATTTTCCTTTGAGATGTGGTTCCAAATAATTACGAACGGATGGTGATAATTAGAGATGAGGTTTGTCTACTTCTATTGTTTGCTCGAGGACTAGCAAACCTTTAAGTTGAGGGTAATTGATCAATCTATTTTAGATAGAGTGTTTTTATTAATTTAAGCTCAATATTTGCTAAGTTTTGATAAATTTGGGTGAATTTATTTGCTACTCATGTAATTTTATTGAATTTTGTAGGAAATATGACTTTCGGACTCATAAGGGACCATGTGCACCATTGTAGAACACGTGAAGACCATATGCGTAATTTTCCTAGGTGTCTGTGTTGGATTTACAAATCAGTACTTGCGCCTCAACATCTTCCTGAATATTTCAGTAACTTTCATAATATATTGTCTTGAAGAAAAAGCTAGTCTAAACTAGAAATTTGGAGGATTTAACCATAATTGAGGCTAGGTTCAAAGAAAATCAAGAATAGGAATCTTAAGAAGAAATATTCCTAGTTTTGCGTGGAGTCCTATTCAAGATCTAATGGGGGGTGACTTAGGGTAGATTTTTGGGGGCTATATAAAACACTCTTGTGCCGCATATTTCAGCATCTTGAGGAGCCTTGGAGCCGCCACCTCTAAGGGAGATTTTAGGTTTTCTTAGTTAGCTTTTATGGTTCTATTTTATTGGTGGAGATGACGAATGTCAAGGAGAGAAGGAGGAGACAAAGCCAAACCTCTTTGTGACTCAAATTGGTGAATTTGTTTTAATTTAACATTATGTTCTCTATAATTTTTGTTGTTAGTTTAGCTTTAACTATGTTCTAAATTTCTTTTGGTAGAGCTACAATGGATCTTAACCATGATTGATTGATTTTCAAGACTTGCTCATGCAATATAATTATTTTGATTATGGGGTTCTCTATCATGATCTTAATGTTTTTAGAAGTTTGGCCAACTTTTAAATGATTTTCGATGTATGCATGATATCGGCTGGATATTGTATGCATAAGCACTAGTGATATTGAACCATAAATTAAATTTGGGTCAAGGTACACTAGGTTTTTTGTGTGGTTGCAACAGTAGATCGAGGGTGGGAGTACTTAGATTGAATTCAAAAATTTCCACAAGAACTTAATGTTTTTAGGTATTTTAAATTCATCTAAGATTATTGTGGGTTAACATACCTAATTAGAGATTATTAGACCTAGGTTGGCTTGTGATCTAACTTAGAGAAATTTTACCAACACAATTGGGAATTAATTTGCTGTATGACAAGTTAAGAGAATTGATTATGAGTGGTTAAGTGAAGTTGGATGCTCTAATGCTTTGTGATCTTGATTAAAATCTTAATAATTTGCCTTGTTAATTTTCGATTTGCTTTAGATTAGTTTACTTTGCAATTTTAATTAGCTTTTGAATCCTTTAAGTTTCTGTTCTTTTATATTTCAGTCCTTCAATTGGTTTAGTTCACTTTTTACTTGACTTTTCAACTTGATTAGCTAGATCTTTGTATTGATCACTTTCGGTAAGTAATTGGATAATTAGAGACAATTTTGGTGGGAGCAATACTCACTCATCACTTTATTATTTGTGGATATTGTCCACTTGTAATTCACCGACAAACATCATGGCAAATTCTTCCTTAGACCTTTGGTTGTTATGACTGCACTAAAACTTGGGACTACTGATTTTGTTAGTTGGTGATAAGGTCAGTGTTTATGTTACAAAGAAGCCTTCGATGAAGGACTTCTCCATATAGCTCGACGTATAATAACATGTTGAACTGCTAGGGTGAGGTTAATGAACTACACACCATTGAGCAACATGAAATTAAAATCAACATTGAAAAAAATCTTTTAATAGGTAAAAGTCCTAAGAGGCTTTTTTTTTTTAAAAAAAGTTAAATATATATATATAGTCTTAATTGGAGTACCCTAAGTTAAAAGTGAGGAATGATTAATAATTAGTGTCAGAAGGAAGCTTATTGCAAGATGGAGGAAGAAAGATATGTTGGCATAGGACGATGACCTAGGCTGCATTTAATTCAGCATTCCCAAGGGCTTTCATCCTCCAAAGCCCATCATAAAAATATTAGACCATTTGGCAACTATTTTGAATGAGCTTTCAGCCAAATGCTAGTATTGAGAAAGTTGAAAACCCAATGCTAGTAAGGACTAGTATTGGGCTTTTAGCATTTGGCCGAATGTTGAAACTAATTTTTTCCATCCAAAACTATCCTCACCAATTCTTCAAATTTTCGATTTTGTCCTTGGTTAAATTTATTTTTCTTAAAAAAAAGGAGACAACCCTTCGTCGGTCCCGACGAAGGGTTTGGTTCATTTTTGAAATATATATATATATAGACACATATACATATAATATACTCAAAGCCCATTGCATTTTTTTTTTTTTTTTTTTTTTTTTGCCAAACATATATTCAACTCAAAATCCATTTGCCAAAAGGCTTTACGAAGCACAATTTGCATTCTTCTTGATAGCTTTGACTTTCAACATTTGCATCACATCCAAAGCTCATTTGCAAATTGAACCAAACGCAGGGGTCAAGATTGGCTCTATTTGCTCATAGCAAGACATTGCACATGGCTTGCATTGGATCCATGTGAGCGCACTTCCTATGTCGAGCAATATGTTTAGGTTCTTCTTTGGTGTGCCGAGGCACATAGTCACCAAGTAGCTCCCACAAGAAGGAAAAATACTTGGCCTTGATGCCAATAGTTGAGTTGTGACATCTTGGATTTTTCAATGCTACTTTTAATTAAATTAATCGGGCATTTCATCGGCGCTCCTATAGGGCTATTCTTAGAGCTGATCACTCTTGAGATAACTAGACTATCTGGGGAAGCCATTAAGAAATTTTAAGGTAGACTTGAGAATTCAACCAGGAATCGGCTACTCGACCGTGCTCATCTTTAAAGGTTATTATGGCACACTTAAAAAAATTGATTGGGGATCAGAGATAGGTCAGTTCAACGGATGTGTGGCTAAACGTGGGTGATTCTACTAAATTGGAAAATTCTCGTTGACCGGCATTAAACTGATTTTTCTATTGTTTTGGTACCATATGTCTATATTTGAATCATTGAGATTTTCACGACAACCAAGAGTTGCCAATATGTCAACTGGGTTTATTGTGGCTTGAAGAAAATAAACCATGGGTCATTTACACTAAAAATTTCTAAAAGCTACCCGATAGCCTATGTTACGCTAAAATCACGTCGAATTGAGATCAACCGCGAATTTGAATTCGATTTTAGAAATTGAAAGTTCTGTCATGTTACAAGTCATTTTAGGAATGTCGACTTGGTCTTAGAAGATTTTTCTGCAAACCGAGACTTTTTGGGAAAAAGTCGACATAGGGCCATTTTTGTCTAGAAAATGTCGGGGACCATTTTTTATCGCGAAATTGGGATGCAAGTGGGATCAATTGATGAGAAAAAATACCAATTAGATCGATGAGGTGTTGGTTGAATTTATAGAGGCCAAATTGGGTTGATTTAAGAATGATTGAGTGTCCAATGGGAGGGAAAATACATGAAATTTGTAGCCCCCATCACCTATAACATTTGGACCCTTTCAAAGGTCTTCAAGAAAGGTTTGAGGGTTGGGAAATGTTGGTGGAAAATAGCATATATGGTGGGGACCAACAAGGGGACAAGAGAGATAAGAATGAAGCCAAGTGGTCCCCCTTTTTATCCAAACTTGTCCCTCATCCTTCACCCTTTTGCACTAGTCAACCAGCCCCTCTCTCCCCTCTCTTCTTGCTACCTTCAACCCAGAAAATCCAGAATAAGCCGTTGAGCAGCCACGCCAACCATTGGAATCACCCGACACTACCGTTCGCCATCCTCGCGTGCCGCCACTACTGCACGTGCCCTCCGCCCCTACACCATCCTAACTTGTTGCCTTAGCTCATGCTAGTGTCCCTCAAGCTTGGTCAAGCCAAGTCGGAGCCCGTGCACCACCGTTTCGCCGCCGAGCAAGCCCACATAGGCCTTGTTTGGCCCCCTCAACCTTTCTCGGCCCGTTGCCACCTCAACTCACTCCCTTGTTTCAACCTTTCTCGGCCCCAAATAGCAGCTGGAAATTGTGGGTTTCTAGCACTGTTTAGGCTCATTTTGAGGTTGATCCAAACCTCGAAAGCCAAGCCCACTTTGGAGAAGATCGTCCCCCGCCGCGTCCCCGTCGATTTGAACCAATCGAATCGCCGAACAAGTGAGTTTAACTCACTAATCCTCACTTAGTAGATTAATGACACTTTAGGGTTGATTTGTTTAGACTAAGCTAGGATTAGGTGGTTAGTTAGATTTGATTAGTGAATTTAATTAATTATTGATTCATGTTAGGTGGGTAGTTAGTGCAATTAGGGTCTAGACAAGCTCTAGTATTTATCTAGAGTGATTCAAAAATTTTCCGGGGTTCATCTTGGCTTTCAATTAGGTTTTACGAGCCTAAGTTAGCATTTTTGCTATTTATTGGCATTATTTAATTATTTTTTGTATTTATTTATTTATTTATTTATTTTCGAAAATTAGACTGGGATAGCCGATGACCGGAATTTTATGTTGATTGCTGTGGTGTGATATGTTTATTTATTTGAGCTCTAATTGGTGCTGATTTGATGTGATTTGTGTTTTAGGAATTTATTCCTAAATTTATTTAATTTCAGTAATTAATTAGAAATCACCGAGTGTCGGTTTACTACGCAAAAATATATTTATGGGCTGTTAAAATTGGTGGAATTTTCAAATGTGAAAATATGGTATTTTGGCTAAGGCCGACCATGTACCAACACACGGTTATTTTTATCGGGTGTGATAAAAAGAGCAAATTGATTTGGGGAGTAGAGTTGTACAAATTATTATCAGCTTTGGGCAAGCTATAATACAACTATCAGCTTAGGTAAGCATTATTAGTATACTATATCGGCATGGGGGCCTTAATATATATCAATTTTCGGTGAGTAGTATAATATATTATCAGTTTTGGGTGAGCTATACTATCTATCTTTAGCTTTGGGTGAGTAGTCCTGATTTAATAGAACCTTATAGATAGTATTAAGTATACCGACCAAGGGAAGGTCGTAATAACATGGAATCGATTGAGTCGATTGATCGATGATTTGATCTGATTGAATAATTGTTTGAATTATATTGTCTGACAGGAAGAAACTAAGGCCAAGGTAAGTCCTCTGACTCGTGTGTATAGGCAGCCCTTTGGATGTATTTTCTTCCTAGTCAGGTCTTAGAGGGTTGAATTTGCTAAGACGTAGTCTCACCCCTTTGTGAGACAACATTTTAGGTCCATAGATGAAAGCACCTCCAGAACATTTTGGTCAACTGAAGAAGTTCATAGAACATGGTTACCATATTCCATATAGGGGCACCTTGAAGGTTGGAATATGTATTGGTGAAATCCACCGTCTGGATTGATGCGGGTTTACCCAAAAGGTGCCCCATCAATACAGGGCATGGTATCGCCATTATCATGATGGCCGAAGGGAGGGCCCTATACCAAAATTTGATATACCTTTATATGTGATGGAGGTTGTTGTTGGGAAGGGTATGACAAACCCTAAGGATGGTTCGGTGGTGGATGCGAAAGATCCCAAGCTTGATGATCCAAATTCTTCGGAATGCTTGGCAATAGGCTCAGTTGGAGCGTGGAAGAAGGAGAAATCATGGAAGAGGATGACCCGGAGTAGATTGGAAAACCCCCATCCCTACTTGCAGACTTTGTTTTCTGACTAGTTTGAATAGAACCTGACTTTAATAGTTTGTATTATACTATATACATTATAGTTTGCAATGTATATATGTGTGGTTGTTTCAGATTTAAAAATTTATAGTCCTACTTTTTATCCCATTATTTTATTGTTTGGGATTTTATATTTGCTTCCGCCTACATATTAAAATGAATGGGTCAGCGATGCGTCATAGGACATCACTATTTAATTGACCGGTGAGGGATGGGTGCGCGCTCGAGGATCAAGGCGTGACATGAGTCCTTTAGGCTATTGGGGGTATTGGCGCCACATAATTTGGATCAAATCCACTTCACTCCTGCAATGTCTTCGAGCAAGCAATTAGGTGTGGTTCAGAGGTTCGCCCTATAAAAGAGGAGAGCTTGGACTATGCTTGTGAACTAGCTTTTAAGGTTGAGTTCTTTGTGAATGGAATGCGTATTCGATCAATACGTAGGCCTTTCGTGCAATTAGCAAGGATTATATGTCAGCATAGATAAAACAACAATATCATTAATGAAAAAATAATGCATCTTGTAATGTTCAAAGATGTGGCCATGCCATATTTTTTGTGTGCGAGTATTGTCATATCATATCATTTTTACTATCATTTTTGAATTATGAGTATATATGCTACACGCAAAGTGCACGTATGTTGCACTTGAAATGCACGCCGTAATGTTCTCTGTATATGTCATATGGATCGACATTTCATTTGCGTCCATACTTTTACATATAAATGGAGCCCTATTACAACATGTGGACACGATGCTGTTAATCAATAACCACGTCTACAAGCGAGGCAATACGTGAAATATCAGTCGTATTTGGTCACGCTTTGTTCTAAGAATGAAATCCAGTCTCGAGCAAGCCCTAACACCCCGGCATATTCTTAATTGAACCCTTTGTTGTTCTGGCTGCACCATAATTAGAAACCCGCGATTGCGTTCGTTGGTAATAAGGTTAGTGTTTCTATTGCAAAGAAGCCTTCAGTGAAGGATTCGTTCATATAACCTGACGTGTAATAGCATGTCAAATTGCTGGGCGGGATTTGATGGGGCTAACAATGCAACCTATAAGGGGTGATGAATAGGTCAAGTGTTGATGCATTAAAAACCTTTGCATAATATCAAACAATCGGTACTCAAGATGATGTTGTAAACAAATTAGTATGTGTGATGTTGGTAAGTAAATCAGAGTAAAGATAATCAAATCACAAAATGATGTATAGTAATTCGGCTTACAACCAAAACTTTATCTATTCTTGGACTAACAGTTTTACCAATGGTTGGATTCCACTAGTAATTAATAGTGCAAGTTACAATTGGCTACCGTAATTCCCTTCATTTGATAGATCATACTATCGAGATACAAAAATAGTGCACTTATTCTTGTACACTTAACTATAAATTATTACAGTACTAAATCAAATGCGGAGAGGTTTATAGATGAAGATCAGTGACAATTTTAATCTTAGTAGACAATGTAGTATTTCACTTATTCTCAATTTCTTTAACTTTTTTATTCATAGCACCATTGCCCCTTATATACTTAGGTCTTCATTATATCTATTGGAGACCTTCAAGGGTGATCATCTAGTTGTTTAAGAGTAGTTTGGAAGGTTTTTGCCAATATCAGGATTGCTCCTATAGTCGCCTCACTACTTTTTTTTTGATACTCAACTCGGTTTATGAACTACAAAATCTAGGGCTTTAACGGCTCGTTTATGATCCATCAATTGTTTCCTATAGTGCACATCACACTATCATCAAACTTGATGCATCACTATTGCAATCTATTGCACACTATTAAGGGTGCCAATTATAAGTGACCAAGTTGACCATCTTCACTGATAATACCAATTGAATGACACATGATGTTAGGATCAATGATCCTTCCATTTCAAGAGATCCCAAGATCATTATCTCAACTGGTCCTTTAAAGCTATCATGAGACTTGTTCACCAATAAGTCAGAGACTAGTATCTCATCTTTTGCTGATGAGTAAGATCATAGATAATAGTAAATTATTTCATTATCTGCATACATCATTGTAATTATTAATAAAGATAGTTTGGTGATCATCAAAATCTCATGGGATGCTTTCCAACATTGACTTGCATACCATAGAGCAACGTGAAATTAAAATCAACATGAAAAAAAATCTCTTAACATGTAAAAGTCTTCAGAGTTCTCTTCTCAGTCAAATTAGAGTACGGTGAGTTAAAGTCCTAAGAGTTTGTCGATCAGGTGATCGTGACATCGCCTGTTTCTTGTTCAAGAAGAGTCATATCAGTGTTTTTCAAAGTTTTTCAAGTTCTATATCATTTTGTTTAAACTTATGAATTGATTTCATCAATAATCCAATGATATCTTTAAAGTTGACTTTTTGATCAACCCCTAAAATCAACATTTTTCGAAGAATTTGAAATATTGAAAAATCATCAAATCAATTCTTTGTAAGCTTAGTTAGACTTCCAATTCTCCAATTTTACAAATATATGATTGAGCATCGAATTTTTGGCCAAACTGAAAATTTTGACTCATAATTGGCAAATTTCAAAATTCATCGATTTCAAGTCATGTTTTTAAAATAATTTCCTTCTTCTTATTTTATCATTGGGTTGTAATGTATTGTAATTTCAAGCTAATTTTGAGAAATAGAATTTGAGATGAGCAGGCCAATTCTCGAGCACCAATTTGGGTCCCCATCGATCCTTCACGGATAATGTCAATTAGCCCAATTTGAATCCGGATGAGCCTAATTAACTCAATTTCAATAGCAATTTTGGCAGAATCATTGTAAATTTGCAAATTTAGATGAAACGACGAGTCAGGACCTACGGTGTCGGGCAGGGTCAACTCGATGATCCCATTAGGCCCATTTGAGTTGAAGCCCAGCTTGGCCAATTTGGGCCCAAACAAGTAAAATTGGCCAAGTCCATGGTGCAATTGGAAGAAAATTAGGCATGCGGCTGGCCCAAGTCGCTCAGCCCACTTGGCTGAAGATTCCAGCCCTTCAGCCCATCGAAATTTGTCCATGCCCACTACTTCGGTCTAGCTCCATCAAATTCGCAAGCATTAGCCTAAACCATTTCGGAAAGCACCCTACGCACACTTATAGGATTCCGTTGCAGGTTACGTTCGCAGTCACCAGAGCCAGAGGTGCTTTAGCCGCCCCGTTTTTCGAACTCGTGATCCTGAAGTAATGCTAACTTGCTTACTTCTCCTTTATTGGCTCCAATCTTCAGCATCATCGTCTCTGGCGACCTCTCCCTTTAATTTGATCGTCATTCGAGGTCATTCGAGGTATTGCTCATTCAGCATTTGCAATGGGCTTTAGGGCTTTAAAGTTTCTTGACCAGATGCAAATGTGTTTGATTTGTTTTTTTACTCAACTTTGGAGAAATATAATTACATCTCCAAAGAGCTCTAAGGGCCTTTAGCCTAAAACAGGTTCGGAGGTCATTTGGAAAGTTGCATTCTCGAATGCAAGTCTTGGCCGTTGGTTACTGTTCATCTTCTTTGAAGACTACCGCAAGAAAAAGTCGATTGGAGGCCGATGACTGCCAGGAAAGGGGTTGTGCATGCTGGCAACCACCACCTGGATGTCGCTTGAGCCGGTGATTGCCGATGGACCTCAATGATACCTAGGGTCAGGTGACCTCCAGCAATTGTCACCTAGGGTTGCTCGACCCAAGCGACCATCGCCTGAGGTCCCACGACCTCAGACAACCTTCCTTGAGATGGGCAGCCTAAGCAAGGCTGTCCGATGGCTAGCTAGCCTCCGATGGCTGAACTCCAAAAAAAAAAAAAAAAAAAATGCTAAACCTTTTCTTTTTTTAGTAAAAATCATTTACAAATACAATTTTTACCAAACAACATTTAAGCTAGAGTTGTTTCTTAATGCACTTTAAAATTACAATTCACTAAACACTATTTGCGTTTTGGAAAACTCCTTTAGCCAAAGATATTTGCATTTTCCCAAATACATTCCCAAGTCGAACCAAATGGGGCCTTAATGTAACCAAGCCCAACTTCTTGCTTGAGATCTCAAATGGGGCCTCAATTTCAAGAACTCGAGAAAAAGACTCAATGGTCTCCACCTGAAAAAAGAAGAAATAATCGATAGCATAAATCGAAATGTGTAGAACTCACTTTGCAAACGATATAAATGCGGACCCAATGCAAGATTATGTAATTTAGGAATGACGTGCACATCGCAACATATAAACTTATAATTCAAACATGACCCTCAATTGACATTTATTTTCATTCACACTTTCACACCTGAGTGGAGTCACGCTATAACACGTTAAATGGTGTTGTTATTCAATAACCAAATGGAACAAATCGTTGGCGGCATTTCAATTTTTAATACAAAACATCGTGCATATCTAGGATATAGTTTGATGCATGATTTCATAATTAACGAAAAGTAAGGTTGCGGCACTGTCCTAGGATGCTAAATTATCCCACGCCGGGAGCTAAGATATTTAGGTCTCGTTGCACAAGTGCAGTTAGGTAGTTTAGGTGTCCAATCAACCTAGATTTTCCTAATTTGGTAAGTGGCAACTCTAGTGTGATCTTAAGTTTTAGATCGTATTGCATATTATAGATTACTCAAACCTTGAATTTGGAAAGATCCTAAAGAGCTGGGGCTCCTCTAGGTGGCAACTCCCGATTTGCAAAATTTCCACGTGTTACATCGAGTCGTGTTTTGTGAACTGAGGTGTTTATTCATCACTTATCCACGATTCGACAGAGATGATTTTTGAGTGAACACCATGATGTCATTTTATCTAGCAAACTGAACTTTATCGCTATTGTTACCAGAACTTTGTACCTTTTATAGTTAACAAATTGCAACTCTCATTAGGATATGCCTCTATCAATCTCCCCCCTGCTGTAGAAATGGAAGATAACAATTCCTTATTGTCAAACGTAATTTTTATAGTACGCAATGATGCACATTGCTTGCCTTGATTCAAGTGTCTTGCACTTTATTTAAGTACACTAAACAGGCAAATCGCTTGGCTCCCTTTTGTCATGGAAGTTCTAGGACAATGGTTAGGAACAACCTTTTGCGCCAAAACCAATCCGCCCTCCAGCCACATCATACACCACCTCAAATGACCTCTGTTGTATGTTCCCATAGATGCTGAGATCCCTGTCGTCGCCGCTCGATGCAAACGCTAGACACATTTTTGATGGATCCACGGGAATCAACACACCGCTGGGATCCAAGTTGATGTCAATCGGTCCTTTGAAGGAGAATGTGATCACCGGTACAGTGACCATGGTGGACCCGCTCAAGTCATAGCAAGTGTCGTAGGAAGAAGCCGGAGTTGACATCTTGTACTTTGTCATAGCCTGCCGGAAGGCCGAGCGCAGGGCGCTGTATGCAGTCGGGGGCAATTGCGTGATTGTAGTTCCCGAGTCAATGATCGTGCCAGCATTTGAGAACACGGTCGACGGTATAGAAAGCGGTTTGCCTCCGACACTGATTCCTATTATGTCGATCCCGTAGAAGACTGAACTCTGCGAGACCATTGATATTGGCGTGAAGCTGACTGAGGCGGATGTCACACTGCCCTTGCCGAAGGTTAAGTACCCCGTGGAGCTGATCGAAGGAGGGAGGCAATACGAAAATGATCGGCCATATTTGGTCGCGCTTTGTTCTACTAACGAAATCCGATCCCGGGCGAGCCCCAATAATCCAGCAAATCCCTTGAATCTCCCACTATTGTTCTGACCACACCCGAATTGAAAACCGGAGATTACATCCGTTGGTGATAAGGTCAGTGTTTCTGTTGCAAAGAAGCCGACGGTGAAGGACTCTCGGTCACCATACCGCACTTCATAAACGCATGTCGAATCGTTGCAGCGAGGTTGTCGACCTGCATACCATGGAGCAACGTGAAATTACAATCAAGATGAAGAAAACCTCCCATCAGGTGAAAGTCCTACGAGGTTTTTTCTCTCTGTGAAATTCCGACTCAACATTTTACTACTCTTTTATCCATTTTAATCGGATTTCATTGAGTTAATTTGAAACGCTCCGTGTTAGTGATCTATAAAATTGCTTTGTGAAATGAAGTTGAGACTAAACTCGGTGCTTGATTATTAATTAGTTCAATATATATGTAGATTTAGTTGGAGTACTAATTTAAATCGAGGTGTAGTTAATTATCATACCAGTGCCAGAAGGAAGCTGAGAGCAAGATGGAGAAGAGCAAGAGATGTTGGCATAGGACGAGGACTGAGAGGGGTCGAAGATTGCCTCGGTCTGGTTATAGCAAGACACGACACAGGGCTCGCACTGGGTCCACGTGAGCGCACTTCCAGTGTCAAACAAAAGGGTTAGGTCCTTCTTCGGCGTGCCGAGGCCTATGGTTACCAGATAGCTCCGCCGCCAGGACCGTACTGGGCTTTGACGCTAACGGCAGAGCCTTTTAGGTCGTTGGCGGTGTTAGTGCCAGAAAATTTGGATCGAATCCACTTTGCTCTCGCACTGTCTTCGAGCAAAAATTGGGTGTAGTTCGCGAGTTCGCCGTTGAAAAGGGGAGAGCATGGACCGTGTCTGTGAACTAGCTTCAAGGTTGAGCTCCCTGCAAGAAGAATGAGAATTTTGATGAATATGAAGGGCCATGACAAAAAATGAAAAAGAAAAAAAAATTAATATGAAGGGCTTTCGAGCTATTAACAAATATTTTAATCAGCATAGATAAAGGACAATGTGCATAATTGAAAAAAAATAATATATATTGTAATTTTCAAAGACCGTGTCGTTATCTTTAATCCCACTTGATGGATCCACCAAGCGGGAATTTTTTTATTAGAAAAAATAATAAATCAACCAAAATACAAATAAATGAATGGAAAACGTTCTTGTTGGAAACATCGTCAGTATAAGATATTTTTACATTCAATTTCAAGAGAAAGGTTTCTATTTATCTATTGCAAGACAAAATGAATGTACGGTTCTTATTAGCAACATCCCCAATGTAAAATATTTTTCACATTTGAAGTTGTGCAAGAGAAATATCCATTATTTAACAAAATGAACCCAATTCTTAAAATGAAATCTCGAATACATGTTAGTATCTTAATTTTCCTGTAGAAAGTAAACATTTCATAAATACATAGATACATGACCACTACATCTTATACAATTTATGTTGTCCAATCAAAGTTAAAAGAGACCAATAAAATTACGAGAAACTGATGACTTGATAAGAGATATATTGTAGTGTACAAATTTTCACCTGTTGGGTAAATCTTTAAAATCCAATTAAATTAGGTAAAATCATATGTGGGGATGCTAATTTGACTGTCATTGTATCTATAACTGTTGAAAATGCTTCAAGAGTACCATATAAAAAGAACAAAATCTTACATTTAAATGATTATTCAGAGAGTATAAAGAAGTTCACATGCGATAATTATAATCCCTTATTGTTTGTGTGAATTTCTTTTTGAAAGAAATAAACACGGTCCAAAATCTGAAAATATTCTATCTGAGATTCTACTCTAAATTTGCTTCATGTCTCTTTACGGTGCAATTTGTGATTGTTGAGAACTTCAGAAAAAATCACAGAGAGAGAGAGAGAGAGAGAGAGAGTAAAGGGACAATTGTCTATGTTAGGGGCCAACCATTGGGGGAATTATCTCTGCCACATGAATGGCTGGCATAATCTCATGAATTTTCCGAAGAATAATCACAAAATATAAGGGAGATGATAGGGATTATATGAGTACTTTAAAACTTTGTAATACTTAAAAAACATCAGGGAGATGTACCTTTTGTTCCTATTAAATGACAGGTCAACCATTGACCATACTTCTTAACAATAGATTATTAATTTTTTTATATTTGAAAAGTATAAAGCAACTAGATGATTTAAAAAAGAAATTAAAGGAGTTGAGGCGACGTCTTTCAAGGCAGGCCAATAGCTAGATTTGGCCTAGCAAATATTATGAGAAGATTTTTTTTTTTTTTTTTTTTTTTTTAAGTCCTTTACAAAACGTAGGTTTTTCCAAACGGCATTTAAGTTAAAGTTGCTTCCTAATGTGTTTTAAAAATACACCTTACTAAATACTATACATATTTCAGAAAACCCATTTAACTCAGAGGCCTTTATAATTTTCCAAAAACTTTCTTTCAAAGCCAAACCAGACACACTCTATTGTTCGAATTGTAATTTCTCCAAGATGGACTCTTCGAGAAGTCCATTCTCCAGATTTAATGTATCAGTTTAGTTGTCTTAAATATGGGTAATTGAAACAGAATATGAAATTAAAAAATTAATTATGAGGATATGAATTGGAAATGCTGAACGTGGACGCTTTCTTCTTTTCATGTTGTTTCAATATTTGAAGCATTAATAGATAAATAACTGACCGCCTAAGCAATACACGTCGAAGCTTATTTTTACTTTGAAAGAGCTTAATTTTAAGCAGCAAAAAACAAATAAGTTGCACAGGAAGTCTTTGATTTTCACAAAGCCATGCGAATTCATGCAACAATCTAGAGAGAGAGAGAGAGAGAGAGAGAGAGAGGTGACCGTTGGTAGTAGAAGCTTTGCAGTTGGGAGAAGGGAAAAGAGAGCTGACTGGGAGGGTAATCTCATCAGCTCCGTGGACAACACAGGCCTTCTCGCTTAAGCACAGAAGGCAAAGGAAAGAGGCACGGAGCAGGATCTTGATGAGGAAAGAGGCACATGATGAAGCCGCCGTCGTCATCTTCGTCATCCTTGCCGTCATCTTCTTCCCTTTCTCCTAGTAGTATTAGTGGCCTTCACAACTCACAGAAATGCTTTTGCCGTTGTGTGTCCATTCTTATAGGCCTGTCGCAAACGTTATCGCTTAGCAAATCAAGATTTTCCAAGCTGCTTTAATTAGGGTCCCACGGTTCCCCCATTGACACTCCTCTCACTCTCGATTTGTCTTGCATTTTGCTTTGGCCTACGGCGGGTCTAGATTGATTTCTATATCATATACTTGCCCACATCACTAATCAAAAACTATAATTAATACCAAAATCATGCTTCCGCACGCACACATCCAAATTTTTAATATTGCTGCTCCTCATATCGATTTTTTTATAGGCATGACGTAATAATGAGTCCGTTCCGGGCGAATTCTGCTTTCCATCGGTTCTTATCAGCCCATCTTGCGGCTCCCATAGTTTGACTTTATTTAACGCATAATATCTAAAACAGGGTAAATATATTTAAATATCGAATGGGCAAAACTCTATATAATGGTGTGTCGACGTTAGCTCATTATCTACTCTCGTGGTTGGACGAGAATACCGAATTTTGCACAATACACGGCATATAGAAATGCCTTTCATTTATCTCCAAACACACATGATCATTACAGTTCCGATATATCTAGCACAAATCCTTCTTCCCATACTATGTTCATTTTCGTGCTTAGATTCTTGGGAGGAATAGTCTCTAAAAGTCTACATCGACTGTCATTTGTTGTCGGAGTCATCTCTCTCTCTCTTTTTTGTATTCCCATATCCTTTTCACTTCACGAGGTTCCAAGATGTTGATTTGCTTACGCTTAAATTGCACTCTAATTCCTGTGCTAGAAGTCCCCAATGCTCCAACCATTTGCGCCAATATATGATCTATCTTTATATGTTTCCTTAGCTGAGTAACTTCTTACATTTTTGTGCTTAGATTCTTGGGAGAAGTAGTCTCTGAAAGTCGACCCTACATCGACCATCATTTGTTATCGGTGTCGTCTCTCATTTTTGTTGTATTCCCATCTCCTTTTCACTTCACGTGGTCCCAAGATGTTGATTTGCTTATGCTTAAGGTGCGGTCTGGAATAGGTTTCATTTGGAGTACTCACAAGGTAACAAAATAGCGATAGGTCGTCTTGTTGTGGATTGGTTTTTCCTTAGGTTGATGGGTCAAGTCAATGGCTGGTTTCCCCCAATCAAGTTAGCAGTTCTATTGGTTGGTTCACGAGAGTGAAGATTACCGCTAATTGACCTCAAATTGAAGGTTCTAACTGGCGACTGCATTGATTTTGATTTCGTTTGCTTCTCTATGAAAGATCAGCTAGTCTTGATATGAATATCCATATGAAAGAAGGATTCAGAGGATCGAATCCAATTCACTTACTTCTATTAGTCACGAGTTCCAGTTGTAGCTCTTAAGAAAGCTCAATTGCAGAATGAAGAATCAATTTTTTTTCCAATAATTTTTGGCTTGGGACTGAATATCAAGTTAGAGTTATGATTCCCACTATTAAAAAAAACAAAAACAAAACAAAACAAAAACAAGAGGAAGCAAAATGTTCAATTTTCTACCGGAATTGACAAATCGAATTTCTCATTTATATCCATCAAATCACGATCGTTAAGAAATCATCTATATTTATAAAGAAACGAGTCTTTAAAGTCATCACATGTAGTCCACCAATCAAACATTTACTATAATATCATTTGATGGGATACACAACAAAAGTTCAACACCTTCATTCAAGAAGATCGCCAAGAGGGACCATAAATTCAAACCTGTCAATATATCCTATTGAACCTAAGTTTACTTAAAAGCTAACGAGCTATGGGTAAATTGTGATATACTATTACACATTGTAGCATATCGATTCTTTGATGTGGGACTTTTTTGACACAATTCACACATGTAACCCAACAGAAAATGAATATCATTTGTTTGTAATAAAAGAAATCATGATAATCTATATTTATTTAAAAGTTTTAAGAATTGACAAGAATCTTGATAGATTATTCTAATTTCTAATGAGTAGAGAAGACCCTATTTTCACGAAGAGAGGTGCAAACTCTCCAAGCAATAAAAGGATATTTATCTCTTTTCTTAAATTGAAAACAAAAGAACGAAATTACCAATAACCCATGTGGGATGATATAGCCCAGTAACACACTTGTAATAATTGTATGATTATCTTCTTTGCTTTTATAATTCAGGGCATGAGTGAGGAGATCTTACCATTTAAAGGGTTATGAAAGATCCCTCAAACCTCATGAATCAGTTAAGTCCATGTTGTCTTTGTACGTTGATGGTGTTGAGGATGCTTCAAAGCCATAACTATAGATGAAGATCTCAACATGTACGTATCATTGATAATGTCATCTAATTCAGTGATTGGCCATCGATCCTTTCGCTTGGATGCAATCACAAATTTGTTCTTGAAGGACGAGCCCCGTGACTATCTCTGCCAATCATGCTTTAATGATACAACATGATCTCTGGTTTTTGGTTTGTTTTCGAGTTCTATGGGCTTGCTTTGTTATTGTGGTTTTTGAGATTTTTAATCATGTATCATTTTGGCAATAAATGAAAATTTCAGTTGATGAAAAAAAAAGTCTCACATCGAAAAATTCGTGCTGAAAGCAATTAAGATATCCAAATTAGCCAATACTTCATTGTCTTTAAGCTTTTAGGTAAAAGTGGGTCTAACTAAATATATTAACAGTTTAAATTTGAGCTCCCTCTTGGCGATCTCCCTTAGGAAGATATTGGACTTCTGCTGCGTGCTTCCAGTAGTGACTTCTAATTCCTGAGCTAGAAGTCCCCAATGCTCCAACCATATGCGCTAATATATGATCTATCTTTTTATGTTTCCTTAGTTGAGTAACTTCTTATATTTTCGTGCTTAGATTCTTGGGAGAAGTAGTCTCTAAAAGTCGACCCTACATCGACCATCGTTTGTTATCGATGTCGTCTCTCATTTTTGTTGTATTCCAATCTCCTTTTCACTTCACATGGTCCCAAGATGTTGATTTACTTATGCTTAAGGTGCGGTTTGGAATGGGTTTCATTTGGAGTACTCACGAGGTAACAAAATAGCGAAAGGTCGTCTTGTTGTGGATTGGTATTTCCTTAGGTTGATGGGTCAAGTCAATGGCTAATTTCCCGGTCAAGTTAGTAGTTCTATTGGTTGATTCACGAGAGTGAAGATTACCGCTAATTGACCTCAAATTGAAGGTTCTAATTGGCGACTGTATTGATTTTGATTTCATTTGCTTCTTTATGAAAGATCATCTAGTCTTGATATGAATATCCATATGAAAAAATGATTCAGAGGATCGAATCCAATTCACTTAGTTCTGTTAGTCACGCATTCCAGTTGTAGCTCTTAAGAAAGCTCAATTGCAGAATGAAGATTCAATTTTTTTCCAATCATTTTTGGCTTGGGACTAAACATCAAATTAGAGTTATGATTCCCACTATTAAAAAAAAATAAAACAAAACAAAAACAAGAGGAAGCAAAATGTTCAATTTTCTACCGGAATTGACAAATCGAATTTCTCTTCCATATCCATCAAATCACGATCGTTAAGAAATCATCTATATTTATAAAGAAACGAGTCTTTAAAGTCATCACATGTAGTCCACCAATCAAACATTTACTATAATATCATTTGATGGGATACACAACAAAAGTTCAACACCTTCATTCAAGAAGATAGCCAAGAGGGACCATAAATTCAAACCTGTCAATATATCCTATTGAACCTAAGTTTACTTAAAAGCTAACGAGCTATGGGTAAATTGTGATATACTATTACACATTGTAGCATATCGATTCTTTGATGTGGGACTTTTTTGACACAATTCACACATGTAACCCAACAGAAAATGAATATCATTTGTTTGTAATAAAAGAAATCATGATAATCTATATTTATTTAAAAGTTTTAAGAATTGACAAGAATCTTGATAGATTATTCTAATGAGTAGAAGAACCTATTTTCACGAAGAGAGGTGCAAACTCTCCAAGCAATAAAAGGATATTTATCTCTTTTCTTGAATTGAAAACAAAAGAACGAAATTACCAATAACCCATGTGGGATGATATAGCCCAGTAACACACTTGTAATAATTGTATGATTATCTTCTTTTCTTTTATAATTCAAGGCATGAGTGAGGAGATCTTACCATTTAAAGGGTTATTAAAGATCCCTCAAACTTCATGAATCAGTTAAGTCCATGTCTTGTGCATGTCTTGGTGGGCTTTGAAAACGTGACAGTTGAGAAATATGTGTTACTTATGCTAGAAAATTCTCACATTAGACTCTCTCAACCCCCTCTCTCCCTCCCTTTCTCTCCCTGAACCTTTCTTTGCTCCTTCCACTTATGGAGGGGAGGGATTTGACGTAGACCTCTTCCTCCTCTCCTAGTTTCCCCCTCCTCCCCCTTTTTTAAAAAAAAAAAAAATTGTTTCTTTCTTTACTCTCTCAACTGAGTTTTAGATCTAGGAGCTTTGCTCTCCCCATCTCACATCTAGGAGCTTGGCTCTCTAACTTAATTCTAGATTTCAGAGTTTTAATGAATAAGCAATCCGCCTCCGGTTTCAATGGTGTTCACTGCAATTTCAATGCCAAACCTATACTTGGTCAACGTATTTTAGTTCAAAGCTTTGGGACTCGCATTTGCTATAAGGCTTGCTCAAACATGTGTCAGATCTGAGCTTTTTCAACATGTTTATGTTGTCTTTGTACGCTGATCGTGTTGAGGACGCTTCAAAGCCATAACTAAAGATGAAGATCTCAACATGTACGTATCATTGATAATGTCATCTAATTCAGTGATTGGCCATCGATCCTTTCACTTGGATGCAATCACAAATTTGTTCTTGAAGGATGAGCCCCGTGATTATCTCTGCCAATCATGCTTTAATGATACAACATGATCTCTGGTTTTTGGTTTGTTTTCGAGTTCTATGGGCTTGCTTTGTTATTGTGGTTTTTGAGATTTTTAATCATGTATCATTTTGGCAATAAATGAAATTTTCAATTGATGAAAAAAAAAGTCTCACATCAAAGAATTCGTGCTGAAAGCAATTAAGATCCAAATTAGCCAATACTTCATTGTCTTTAAGCTTTTAGGTAAAAGTGGGTCCAACTAAATATATTAACAGTTTAAATTTGAGCTCCCTCTTGGCAATCTCCCTTATGAAGATATTGGACTTCTGCTGCGTGCTTCCAGTAGTGACTTCTAATTCCTAAGCTAGAAGTCCCCAATGCTCCAACCATCTACACTAATATATGATCTACCTTTGTATGTTTCCTTAGCTGAGTAACTTCTTATATTTCCGTGCTTAGATTCTTGGGAGAAGTAGTCTCTGAAAGTCGACCCTACATCGACCATCATTTGTTATCGGTGTCATCTCTCATTTTTGTTGTATTCCCATCTCCTTTTCTCTTCACGTGGTCCCAAGATGTTGATTTGCTTATGCTTAAGGTGTGGTCTGGAATGGGTTTCATTTGGAGTACTCACGAGGTAACAAAATAGCGATAGGTCGTCTTGTTGTGGATTGCTTTTTCCTTAGGTTGATGGGTCAAGTCAATGGCTGATTCCCCCAATCAAGTTATTAGTTCTATTGGTTGGTTCACGAGAATAAAGATTACCGCTAATTGACCTCAAATTGAAGGTTCTAATTGGCGACTGCATTGATTTTGATTTCGTTTCCTTCTTTATGCAAAGATCATCTAGTCTTGATATGAATATCCATATGAAAGAATGATTTAGAGGACTGAATCCAATTCACTTAGTTCTGTTAGTCATGCATTCCAGTTGTAGCTCTTAAGAAAGCTCAATTGCAGAATGAAGATTCAATATTGTTCCAATCATTTTTGGCTTGGGACTAAACATCAAATTAGAGTTATGATACCACTAAATGGGGATGTCACGCCCCAATCCTCAAGTACGTGCCCATCCCTCGGTGGTCGATTAAATTGCGACGTCCTAGGATGCGTCGCCAACCCATTCATTTTAATGCGCATGCGGAAGCGTATAAATAAATCCCCAAACAGCACAGAGATGGGATATGAAAGCAGGACCACAATTTCACAAAACACACTTTCATAAACAAATGGGTTTAGGTACAAAAAGATTGGTCCCAAAAAGAAGCTGCCCTACGACCTACTAGTTGGACACGCTCACTGATCCTTTAGCCTCCACTTCAACAAGCTCTGCGGCTTTGGGTCCTTTATCTAAGGACTTGAAAAGTTAAGCCCACGACGGGGTAAGACAATGTCTCAGCAAGTTCACCCCCTAAACCCCGGCTAGGAAGGAAATACGCCTAAAGGCAGTCTATACACACATAACAAAGGACTCACCTTGCCTCAGTTCCCTCATACATGTCAGTACAATCCATATCACAAATGCATAAATGCACACATCAATTGAAATGTCTTACACAATCTCAATCAAACACGCATTCCAATTTTAATTGCGGCCTAAAGGGTACAGCTTGCTTAATGCTCAGCAGTTTTCTGGCATAGTTAGGCGTCGTATTTTAATTACGGGCCAATGGGCATGGCCTACTCGATGTTCGGCAGTCTTCTGGCATAGCCAGGTTAATCACGGTCCACTGGCCACAGCCTACTCAAAATTCGGTGGTTAATCACGGCCCAATGGGCACAGCCTACTCGAAGTTCAGCTGTCAATTACTCAATTTCACTCAATTGCATAAATTATCAACAAATTGCATAGTTAAAGAATTAATATCACATATAGAGCTTGCCAAAAGTCGGCCACATCACCAAGGACAACTACAAAACCATTACCAATTCTAACCAACAGAGACGGTCCACTCGCACATCTCCTAGTTTAAATCCAAAAATCTAATTAAACGAGTTCGGAAAATTTTCAAATTTGAATTTGTTGTAAAAAAGAAATAAATGAACATTTTTCATGAGACAACTAAACTCAGATCCTTCTAAATTAAGCCCAGTAAATCACTCAATCCAGCACAGAAACTGTATCCGTTTCCAAAAAGTCTGTTTTCTGAAATCAGTTTGGTTTGAGATCCAAAAATTGTCCATTTGATCTGAAATTTGACTATGTTAAACTAGAAAATGTGACAAAAAAATTTTGTGAAGAAACCATTTTGAAATTCAAACCCTAAAAGTCGATAAAAACCCCTAGAATCCCAAAAGGTCACAAATTCCGACACAATCCGAGATTCTGTTTGCAAATGACGAAGCTAAAATCTCATACTTTGAAATATCTAAAAATCGTGAGTAAAATACATGTTATAGCTGAAGATGTCCAAAGCATTTCTCAAGATGAATCCACCTCAAATTCAAAACCAATTTCGATCTCCAAAAATGACAAATGGCAAGGGACTAGAGATCAGAACTGCAAAAAGTCCACTGAATTGGACTAATTTATCCTCAAAGGTGCTAATCTCACCAAGTAGATTAACACTAATCCATTTTAATGCTAATATAACCATTCTAGATTATCATTAATCCATTCTAGATTATCATTAATCCATACTTAAGCTAATATAATCAACTCTTAAGCCTAATTAACCTCATAAGCAAGGTTTAGTGAGTAAACTCACTAGTTTAGCGGGTGGTGAGTCCACGGCAATAGCAACGCGGAGGCTACACACGGGGACCTCAACCATGATGATCCAAGGCGGTCCTAAGGCTGAAATAACAGCCACAAACTCAGACTCCCTCTGCAACTCTAGAAAACTGGACTGCCGGATGAGAAACGGAGTTGAACGGGCTAATTGGAGCACCGGCAAGGTGTTGGCCGACGACCGGCAACACCTAGGGATCAAGGGGGACCTGCTGGTGATTTGGATGGGCGGAGGCTGGGTTGAAATGGGAAGAAAATGGCTTAAACGAGTGAAACAAGCGAAACAGTGCAGGTTGCCAGGCGGACCAACAGATCGGCGAGCGGTTTCTTCCGGCCAGCTAGCGGTTCGACCGGTGGCTCCGTTTTGGCAAGCAGTTGGGTCCTCCTAAACGGTTTTGGCCTTCTAAGCGCAATGGTGGGTGGCACAAAGACTTATTCTCACGGGAAGGCAACAATCAACTCAGCTTTTCACAAGAAAGTCAACTGGAGCAGAAACAAGAAGGAAGGAAAACAGGGGAGAAAAGACTACAAATTTGTTTGGGGCTGAAGAGGGGAGAGAGAGGGGTGGAGGGCTGGTTTCTCTAGTTTTCTCAAGCTCTCAAATGCCTCAACAATGGACAAAGTGAGGCCAAAGGAAGAAGAAGAAGATGGCTGCTGAAGGGGGACCACCATTTGGCCTCAAGTCCATGCCTTCTATCCATTTCACTCATTGAATGCCCCCACCACCTTGGTTGTCATCCAAGGCCAAGTTGCAACCCTCAATCTTCCCCCACACACTTCCCAAATGGTCCAAAATGTTGAGTCCCCCATGGCCAACGAATTTTGGACCCATTTCCCCCAAATCAACTTCAATTCCTCCTTAATTCTCCCTCAATTGAGCTCAAATCAAAGCCTATAAATCCAGTCAAGATACCATCGTCCCCCTTAGGATTTTTCCTCATCGATTTGCCCAACTTGAATCCCAAAAATGCGGTAAAAAACGGTCCTCTAATTTTCCCAGTCAAAAACGGCAATACTTTGAATTTTCGCCAAAAATCTCGATTTACAGAAAAATCTTTGGAGGATGAGTCAATGTTCATAAAATGAATCATGACATGACAAAATTTTCAATTTAAAAAATCGGGTTTAAATTTGCGGTTAATTTCAATCTGGCACGATTTTAGCGTAACCTAACCTACCGGGTAGCTTTTAGGAATTTTTAGTGCAATTGATGCGTGGTCGATTATTTTTTAACCACACTATACATCTAAAATACATTGGTGACTCTCGGTTGTCGTGAAAATCTCGAGATTTCAAATACGAACATAGAGTACCAAAATGACAAAAAAATCGGTCTAGTGCCGATCGACGAGAATTTTGCAATTAGGTGAATCACCCACACTAAATTACATGGCTCAATTGAACTGGCCTATCTCTAATCTCTGATTAATTTTGACAGTGCCGTATTGACCCTTGCAAATTAGCGTGGTCAAACAATTGATTCCTGATCGAATTCTCAAGTCTATTGCATTAAAATCCCTTAACGGCTTCACTCGATAGACTAGTTATCTCGTGAGTGATCAACTCGGAGAATAGAACTATAGGCGCGTCGATGAAAAGCCCAACTTATTCAATCGAAAACAAAACCCAAAAATCAGGATGTCATGACTCTTCCCCTCTTATAAAAATTTCGTCCTCGAAATTTAAACTTATTAAAAGTCTTAGACAAAAAGGTAGGGGTATTGTCATCTCATCGAATCTTCACTTTCCTAGGTTGCTCCTTTTATGCTATGGTGTTGCTAGACCACTTTGACTAACGGAATTATCTTGGTGCACAGAATCCGATCTTTCTGATCCACAATCTAAACCGGGCTTTCCATGTACAACGCTCTATCGTCCACGTCTAATTCTTTAAAATTTAGCACGTGGGTCGGGTCCAGCTCATACGTCCTCAACATCGACACGTGAAAGACGTCATGCACTTGTGCCAATCTCGATGGCAATGCAAGATGATACGCTAGGATCGCGATTCTTTCTAAAATCTCAAAGGAACCTACGTATCTCAGACTCAGCTTTCCTTCCTACCAAAGCGCGAAGTACCCCTCATTAGTGACACCTTCAGAAAGATGTGATCACCAACTTGGAATTTCAACGGCCTTCGACGCTTATATGCATAGCTTTTCTAGCGGCTCTGAGCGGCCTTTAATTTGTCTCTGATTACTATTTCGGTATCTATTGACTATTGAACTAACTCTAGGCCGATAATCTTCCGCTCTCTAACTTCACCCCCAACAAACAAGAGTTCTGCACTCTCTGCCATACAACGCTTCAAACGGTGCCATCCGAATGCTCCGCTGGTAACTATTGTCATAGGCAAACTCGACAAGATGAAGCTGTTCCTCCCAGCTTCCCTTGAAATCCAGCACACATGCTCGCTGCATGTCTTCGAGGGTTTGAATTGTCCTCTTAGACTAGCAATCCGTCTGGGGATAATAAGCCGTACTATACTACAGCTTCGTTCCTAAGGCGGTCTGCAAACTTTTCCAAAAGGCAGCTATAAATCTCAGGTCTCTGTCAAACGTAATCGTCACTGACACTCCATGCAAACAAACAATCTGACGCATGTACAAATCTACATGCCTATCCAAATTAAGGTTCTTTCGAACTGCGAGGAAGTGAGCCGACTTCGTCAATTTGTCGACCACTACCCAAATAGAATTATTACCCCTCTGACTCCTTGGTAAGCCTATCACAAAGTCCATTGTGATGTGCTCTCATTTCCACTCAGGAATCTCAAAAGGTTGTAGAAGTCCTCCCGGCTTACAATGTTGTGCCTTCACCTGTTAACACGTCAAAACTTGGCAACATGATTGGTGATGTCCGCCTTGATACCGAACCACCAATAATGTTGACACAGATTTTGATGCATTTTCATACTGCCTAGATGAATGTTGTAACTACTATGATGAACTTTTGACAAGATCTCTTCTTTGAGCTTTGTATCGTCAAGCACACATAGAAATCTAAAGGTCAACCTTTCTTTTATTGGTATCCTCTTACGGGATTTTCTAAATCTGTGGGTTTGTCCACTAAAGTGTCTTAATTTTGATTTGCACATCCGGCTCAATTTTGAGGGTGGCCATAAGATTCGAAACGTGGCCTACCTCAAATTTGAAAATCAAATCTCGAGCTTTCTCAAGTAAAGTCCATCCCTTGACTATCATATACGCAATTGAAGACTTCCGACTCAGAGCATCTGCGACCTTATTAACCTTTCCAGGGTGAAATAGAATATCATAATCATAATCCTTCAGGAGTTCCATCCAGCGACACTGTTTCATACTCAATTCCTTCTAAGAGAATAGATACTTGAGACTTTGACGGTCTGTGAAGATCTTGAATCTTTCTCCATACAAATAATGTCTCCAAATCTTCAGAGCGAAAATAATCACTGCGAGTTCTAAGTCATGCATCGGGTAATTCAGTCCATGAGGTCTCAACTGACGGGATGCGTATGCAATGACTCTGCCATGCTGCATTAACATGCAACCCAGTCCTCTAAACAAAGCATCACTGTAAATCTCCTATCCTCTAAGACCAGATGGAACCGTCAGCACAGGTGCTATAATCAACTTCTGCTTAAGCTCTTGGAAACTACGCTCTCACTTATTTGTCCACACAAACTTCTCTTCCTTCTTCAATAGTCGAGTCATCGGCAACATCAATGCTGAAAACCTTTCCATAAACCTTCTGTAGTTTATCACATCTTACTATCACTTATTGTGATAGTTTATCACATCTTACTATCACTTATCGCGATAATTTAACGCATGTACTTATCGCTTATCGTAATAGCCTAGCACCACTACTTATCATTATAATCTACTTATCACTTAATCTAATCACCATTAACCATAGACCAATCCTAACTCTACTCCAAAGTGCAATTAGCGCCCTGATCAAGGGTTAAGAAACTACTCACTTCCAACACTAGGACACAGCAGAGTTCCATATATTGCTCCCGTTCCATTTCTAGCTCCTACTCCAAACCCTGACCCAAATGAACCACCCTCCTCTAAATAACTTTCTTTGTTTGCATTATTTCTCGAAGTTTGGATTGTTTTGCAATTTGGTTTGTAATGGTTGTGGATTTTTTGCACTTGTTGGACTAACCTTTGTACTATGGATTGATTATAATATTATGTTTTATCTAGTTTTTTTTTTATTATTGTTGACAAAAAGAAGGAGAAGGTGAACTAGCAGAACTAAGGTTGCGAACTTTACTACACTAACATCATTTTTTGCAGGTTCTGAGCATTGCAAAAACAAAGGGGATTGGTTATAAAAAAATTTATCCTTTATCTTTTAATTTAAGAGCTTTAGCTATAAGAATCTAGCCAAATTCTCATTTAAATCTTCTTAAAATTTGACTACGCCTCATTTTCAAATTAAACTTTAATCAAGAGCTATTTTAAATTTCACAATATTTTATCTCTTTAAAAGTTCTGCTTGTACAAGTTTTGTCATCATAAAAAATGGAGAAATTGTTGAGAAAACATTCCTTAAGTTATTTTGATGATTGACAAAACTCAGAGACCTTGATTCTGATCTAAACTATCTCCAAGTGAAAAGTCTGATGAGATATGGTGAGACGATGTCAATCAAAATCAAAATCATGGTTTATTTTCCTTCATTACATATTATGTTTAATGGCTAGGAAGAAGCCAAACTGTTCATGCAACGGCTAGTGGCGATTGGTTAGATTCCTTACTTTACCTATAAGGAGTTTCAAAAGAAAGTCTTCCTAATATCCATCGAAAATTGAACTTTCCTGGAACATCGTATTTGAGGAGAAATATTCTTTCCAATCCTAAATACTCAACCTTTGGAAACCCAACTTGTTGTTTGGGCGGCAAAACATATGGGAAGCTTCACCATTGGCGTTCTTGAAGTAATTATATCTTCTCAACTAGATCCAAGCCAAAGGATAGATTGGCTGGATAATCTTCCTGACGATACATCCAACAGTCAGCTTGGACTAGAAGAACTATAAAAGGAGATTTCAAAGTCGAAGGGATTAATTTGCATTCATGAGAATAGAAGCTTTTAATTCCAAAATTTGAAGAATGTTTTGTGATCTTATATATTCGTCTCTGTGAGCATCATTTCGTAATCATTTAGAGGTCAAAAGTATATGAGGAGTGACACACGAGCTTGAATCTAGATAGCTCAAATCTTATAACCTTTTATTGGTTCTTATCAGTGGATTCCAGCCTATTGGCTATAGCGTGAGAGAGTGGACGTAAGCTTGCAAAAGCCAAACTACCATAAACTTTTGTGTGCAATTCTTATCATTTACTCCTTTTTTAATTATTGTGATGGAATTGCACACCGGTAAGATCAAACCATTTCATTAGAAATTGTCTTGCTACAATATTTGTTTAAAATTTTTCAATTCCGCACAATCACCTATTTACCTTGCTCTAGGTGATATTTTAGCCATAACACCATAAGTATCTATATTTGTTCAGTTTACTAACTTGTATGGTTTGGTATTGCAAAAGTCGGTATTTAAATATTTTCAAAGAGAAATTATGCATGAGTGGGGGGTTATCAGTATGGTGTAAAGATAATCTGAAATGATAATTATGATATATGTCTATGCATGAAAGGTCTTAAAATCTATCGGTTAGGAAACACCGACACCTTTCGAGAGCCTTTAGGTTATGTCGGACACTCTGATACATGTTCAATATTCTCTGACACTCACTGATACTCTTTGACACTCAGTCAACAGGTGACAAAAAAGTTGACACCTAGTCAACTCTCCCAACACTCTCCGACATGCAAATCCGAAATTCGGACATGTGAGTTCGAAGTTCCAAAACATGATTTTAACATGCACGGGGTCAATTTTCAAACTTTTCGATAAATGACGGGTTAAAATATAAATATGTAAAAAAAAAATTAAAAAAAAAAGTAAATAGGGAAAAAGAACACCATAATCTTCTCTTCTCCTCTGACTCTCACTTTCCATGACACACAATTCACTCCTAAGTTTGTTTTTTTTCTCTGACTCGCAAGTTCAAAATGTGGATTGCATGTTTTTTTTTCCTCCAAATTTTGTGGATTGTTAAATTGAAACAATGAATGATATTAAGGTGAATTCATGTTTCTAGTGTAAATCCATTATAGGCTCTTTTTTATTATTTATTTATTTATGAATTTGAATCAAATTAATTTAATTAAAATAATCATAAAATGATAATTTATTATTTATATATAAAATATACATTTAATATATAACGTGTCTCAACGTGTCAGAATTTTTTTATTTTTTGAGAAACGACGTGTTGGCTTATTATATCATGTCGTATCAAATGTCAAGTGTCAGTATCGGTGCTACTTAACCTATTGGAGCCGTCACTAACAAGACCCAATGCCCTATGGACCACAAATCTTAGGCCATGAAGCCCACCATGGGCCTTGTGGAGATGGTAGTGACTAGCATTGCTAGGATTGGGAGAGTGCAAACCATGGGGCCTGTCATTTTGACGGGGGCAGGGCTTGCATTTGCTACTTCAATTGCTATCGAGATGATTCCAAAAGTTGTTATTTTCTTCAAATGCATTGATTATTTTTGGAAAGATACAAATTGCACATGGCATGGCCGGGTCGAGTTATCGTGCGCCCCATGATGTGGTGATTTCTCCTAAGGGTGAGTAGTGAAGTTTTCAATTTCCAAAATCCAAGAGAAAGTGATAATGTACAGAGAAATTAGGAAATCTCATGATATTGTGTGAAGAAACTTAACTAAGGAATGTGATATCGAAAAGGTAAAATGGGCATATGTCCCTCATGTGTAACCAAACCTCTAGTTGATCTAAATATTTACTTTTCGTAGAACAGTCAACCTTCAGGTGATCGGCTTCTAATCGTCCTCAAAAATTATCATTAACGACTCCTAGAACGCTTTATAATTGAATTATAGTGTCACACTTTGACGTAGCGAAGGGGAGACTCTAGGTCATGGACTATTGGATGGACTTTGGAATGTCATTATTATTTTATTAGATTTTTTTAAAACAAAACTTAGCTTCAAAAAATTCCAATTAGTGACATGGAGAGGCAAGTCGCTAAATGATAGTGACATAATCATATGTGGATTAAGTAAGCAACAAATCACAGTTTCTGTTACAATTACAAATAAAAATCCTTTTTTCCATAGGGAGCATCATCATGAATGCACTTATGATTAATCCTAGATGAAATCTTATCAATCAAGTGTGACATTCGAATTTTCGCTCGACAAAATAGCAAGCTTCGAATGCTTAACAGTCCATGTCACATTATCAAGCTCACCATCTTATTACATCACCATGTCTCATTGCACTACCACAAGGGCAGCCCCTTCAGCTCATCCCCATCATCACCGAGCCACCTCAGCCTCACTTGAGATGCCATCACATCACGACGACACCAACTCAGCCCCACGTGACCATCTGACCGCCACTACAGCAATGCCTCGACCAGCGAATCACTACCGCGTCACCGCCTCATTTCGTCGAGCCACTTCACTCGTCCCCAAACCATAGCCGACTTCTCCTTGTAAGGCCACAAGGCTAAGTGATGTGGCCATCCCAAGTTAAATGCATTCACTGAATTGTCAAAGGGGTAAATTTCATTTACCCCAAGCAAACCACGTTTGCCCCGATCTGTCTTTCCATGGGGCAGCCACGATTGAAGACCTTTGACCAAGGAAATTCAAAGGCAGTGAAAGATTAAATTCAGCCAAGTTTTGGCCTCGTTTCTCTTCTCCATGCTGTCTTCGCCATGGACTACACACATTAACCTCAAAGGTGGCATCTTAACTCTAATTTGGTGCATGCGAAAACCAGCATTCACTTCCTCCTTCTTAGCTCTCGACTTCATCATCTTCTTCATTTTACCAACAACTTTGCCCAACTTTCATCTCCATCCAACCTCACGGACTCATTCCCTGTTCGTTCTCTTCATTTTGCCGCGGCCTCACGTTGTTCGATCGCCCGCAACGCATCTCATCTAGCCATCCACTCATGCCGCCCTGCCGTCTTCAAGCTGCCCCATCGACTCGTCATGGATCGACGAACAACTAGCTGCAGCTGAGCTTCCAAAACCTCGCCAAGCCGTGTCGATACTCGACTCAGACGCGAGGCAAGGAAATTGCCTTCCTGTTTATACTGCGTAGGTTGATTATTGCGCATCAAGGTCGATTTCCTTGGACTTTCATTGTTATGGTTAGTTTCTTACCTACTCGGTCAATTAATGATTTCAGAAAAAGGTAAATTGTTAGCGTTGTCAAGTGTATGCTTCATTGGCCTCATGAATGGATTGTTGAAATGTTGGTCGCTGAGATTGAAGTGCATTTGAGTTTTTTTTTTTTTTTTGGTCGAAAGTGGTGATTGTATTCATATTAAAGGAAACTTACAACCTGAAGCTAAAGTGTCCGCATAAACAAGGTCGAGCAGAAGAAAATGTGGGAATATGGTCCAGTTGTAGGCCGAGGTATCATTGCGGTGGGCCTTTGCAACCCAGTCGGTGACCATGTTCGCTTCACGCCTATAGTGTTGCACACTCAGATTAGGGAAAAGGGAAAGCAAAGCGACGGCCTCCGTGAGCAAAGCACGAACTTCCCACGGTGGCAATCTCCCATCTCTCACAGCGTCGACAGGGGTGATGCAGTCCGATTCAATCAAGAGTTGTTCACAGTTGAAGCCTTGCTGCAGAAGATATTGAAGCGTGAAGGTAAGTGCATTTGAGTTTGAATATCACGAATTGTGGACGGAATCCAGAAACGCAATTATTTTGAAGTTCAATTTACTGTGCATGGTGATTTTGCCAATTTCATACCCAAAAAGGGGTATGTGCATTCTACCGATTTTTGTGGTACGAATTTGGTGAGACTTCCTTCACAAAAGTTGTGCATTATGCCTTAAAAAAAAAAAAATTGGCCTTTGTACGTGCAAAATATATTTCAAAAACTATGTGGGTCCAAATATGTTTTCATAAACCAATACCAAACCTTTGCTCAGTTTCCATTTTCTATAGAATTTTCGATAAATAATTTGGATTACTATACTTCATGAAAGTTTTAGATCACACTTTAAACTATAATGTGTAATTTTCCCATGATTTTTGGAACTCATTTAGGGTTTCGAAACACCCAATTTCGGGTTCATCTTATCATGGAAATTTACCTTGTGTTGGCCCGAATGAGATAAAATTATTGGGACCCGTACAAGCTGAATCAGGTTTTGAATTCTTCATGAAAAATGTCCCCTGGAGTCTCTTCCATGTTATGTTAAGAGTTTCGTGATTTTTGGAACTGATTTACTTAGTGAATGCCCTTGATTTCTATCAATGGGTGAGCCGCCCTTTTTTGTCAATTTTGGATAAACTCTTGTTTTGTAACACCTCTTTTGAATCTTAACTGCCGACTAAATGTTTTGTATTACTTCTCTGGCTTACAAAGAATAGTTGCTGATGAGTATTAAACTGTTTTTGTACATACTTAGTGGATGGCATTGTTTAAATTGAATTATTGAATTGCCGCATCATGGGATGAGTGTGTGATTTGGGAATGACATTGATCCTTGGGATGACATACCCGAGTGATACTTAGTGGATGGCATGTTTAAATTGAATTATTGAATTGCTGCATCATGGGATGAGTGTGTGATTTGGGAATGACATTGATCCTTGGGATGATGATACCCGTGATAGTAGGGATTTCAGGAGGGGTAATTGGGTTCTTCTGGATGCTAAGGAGTATAATATGGTTCCCCTAGATGTCCTCACAATGCTGGATGAATACAAGATGCCCAAGGGATAATAGGGTTTCCTGGAAAATGGTGGCAGTCAATTCACAGTAAAAATGATCAATTGCATTTCCAAATTTCATTCAAATTTTACTAGTTTACGATTTTCAAAGAAAATGTTTTCCACTCGTTATCTTGATTTTGAGAAAGGTTCTCAGACAAGTTGATATCATAATGATCTTTTGTCTTTCATGTCTAAACTGTCTCGCATGTACTGTTATTGACTTATGTGGTATAGACCGGTTGGTAGCTTACTTGCCGAGCTTTGTGTCCACTCGTGGTTGATCATTATTTTTCATATTAGTAGCATTTTGAGAAGACTAGGCCAAGTTTTGGATGTGTTGTGAGTGGAAAATAAGTGATGCTGAACATATGTGGTACCTAGGTTAGGATGATGCAGCTGATAAAATTTGGCACGATTGGAGTAGTGATGTTTTGATGGTCCCCTAGTGTACCCAGCTCTATCACCTAAAGTACATAAATAAGAGATAAAATGAGATCACCTAATTCATAATTCCACTTAAGTTCCTTTGAATTTTATATGTCTTGGGTGTTCTTTGACCAGACACGCTTATGCATGCTTAAAAAGTGAAAAGATTGTAGTAACCTCGTTAGCCATGACGTGCTGGGGGCATCACAACTATGTTGGGTATCAGAGCATAGGTTTGTCATGGAGTAATAAGGTGCACTAGTGGTGGAATGCACACAATATAAGATACTAAATGCATGTGTTTAATTTGCTATAGAAAACGGGTGACTGATTGTCACTTGTGAGGTACAGGTAACAATTATGAGTTACCTGTGTATATCAGTAACGTGTATATATTACTTATGTGATATCAGTGATGCTTAGACATTACTTATTAGTCAATTAGTGACGCCAAGTCACGAATCGTTTATGTGGACAATGCTCAGTAATCTACGGGGAAACATGGTGCAATTAAGAAGATCTTCTCCATCAAGGTCAAAAACCACTTCTTCAAGGATAGAACCCCGAATGAAGGATATCTTACAGGTGCTTGCCAACATAGGGACCCTAATGGAACGATCAGCCCAGCAGCAATCCGAAGGAGAACAACACACCCAAGGGTTAGTGGAACAATTATTGAAATTGAAGCCACCCATATTCATCAAAATGAGAAGTCTCGAAGAGGTGGAGCAATGGATTAATGGAATGGAGAGAATCTTTCGCTTATTAAATTGCAACAACACGAAAAAGTTAACCCTAGCGAAGCATCAGCTGAAAGGAAATGCCAAATATTAGTGGAGAGCCTCTGGGGACATGATATTCCAAATTGGTACGGCAGTGGTATGGGATGAATTTGTTGGGGCTTTCTACATGAAGCACTTCTCTGACTATACCAAAGATAGAAAGATCACATAATTTGTCCAACTAAGTCAGAAGGAGCTAATTGTGCATTAATATGAAGCGAAATTTTCCGAGCTATCCAAGTATGCCCATAAGTTGGTTGAGAATTAAGAGAATAAGACCAAGATATTTTTGAAAGACCTAAGGATGGATATTAGAAAGCAATTGGTGCCCCTCAACATAAAAGATTATAATAAAATTTACAAACGAGCCTAGCTCGTGAAACAAGAACTAATAAGGGAGCAAACAAAGGGCGACGGACGGACGGGACCAGGACATCAAACAGCACCAAGTGACACCCGACGTGGAAAGTCCCTATCCATTTTGAGAATCACCGGTACCTCTAATAAGAGGTGAAATTTTAGAAAACGACGGAGGGGCTGGGAAATGTCAAAGCCATGAGTCAAGTGCCATATCGAAAGGGCCCATGTCAAAGGTTGGAACTTGGAACCTACTTGTCGAAATCTAGAACCTACCATGCATATCTTGGAACCTGGAATTGGATTGTTTCCCAGTGGTCCGGTTCTCAGGTTCTTGATACTACATTGGAACCATGCTCACCCTTCTAGAAATATATGGCAACAAAGGTTTCAAGCTTCAACAATCCCTCTCTTTAGACCATATATCCACAACCATTACCTCCGTCTATTTGCTTGCATGGAGGTTCTTAGCCTCGTGCAACCATGAATCTAAGTACTGATGATGTCGACGAACTCCGTGCTAGCCAAAGGTCATTACCTCCATGGCTGCCTAAATCGAATTTGTGATTTCTTTTGTATATTAAAAAAAAAAAAAGTCCCAGACAGAATTGGAATTGAAGTTAAAGTTGAGGAGTTTTTAAGAGAACTAGGCTCTTTTGAATGTAGGAATAAATGATAATTATGGTGGTCCAAATATTATCTTTCTCCTCGCTTTTTATTATATTCAACATCGTTGTCTCATCATGAGAACATTGAAATGTTAAACCCAGAAAACTCTATTGTCCTCTTTTTTGGGTTTTTCCAATAAAGACATTTGTAAATGTTTAGTTCATTACACATTATTGTACGAGGTATGTTCGCGGAAGTTTAAGCTGTATGGTGACATTTTTAACCGCACATTAAACTCAAGGAGACTGCAATTACAAACAATTTCGACTCAGATATGTAACATTGAAAGCTATCGCCACCATTGGAAAGACTTTCTATAATATGAAAATTCACCTGAAACGCATATTCTCAGGGGTGTTGACTAAAGAAAAAGACAAGTTGACTGCATACTCTCGTAGGAAACTTAAACTTCTCCGTCGAAACTCTTTTCTACATAGTAATCAAAGTTTATAGGAGGACGCGGAGGAGGAGCTTTGTTTTGTCATCTCCTACCCTTTCGCCTATGGTGCTCAACAATATACCAACTATCACTAAGCACACACCATTGTCTTAAGTCTTAACATTCGCTTCTTGCAATTACTACTCTCTTCTTCACCATGGTCAAGTTCTTCAGAAGTGCCACTTTCATCGTCCTGATTTGTCTTTGTTTTCTCCTCCTCGCTGGTTAGTCCATTTTCAATTGCATTCGAGCGCGTGGACAAAGATGTTTGGCATTTTCATGGTTTATGTATAAAGCGTGTGTCATTCATGTGCTTTTGAGTACATCCTGCTAGTTTGTGGTCGTAAATAATTTATGAAAGACTAAGGAATGCATAAAAATGGAAAAAAAAAAAAAATATATATATATATATATATATATATATATGAAAATAGACGAATACAAGCAAGCATAACTCAACAGTACGCACGAAGTAAATCTGCCACGTTCAGGTGCCACTTTAGACAGTCACTTGGATTAAAAGTGGAATTTTCGCTATATCATAACTCATAAAAGTCGTGGCAACTCTTTCTTTGGCTTGAGCATTCATTTAGGCCATGCGCCGATGGTAAAAGCAAATACATGTGAGAGGCGAAGCAAGAAGTGGAGCGGGTTTGTGGCAACAGCAATCATTGTGACCAGCAGTGCAGGAACTGGGAGGGTGCAGTGCGCGGGCTTGTCATGCGGTCGGCTTAGGAAGGGCTTGCTTCTGCTCCTTCAACTGCTAGAGAGAAAATAAAGATGATTCCGAAAGTCCTATTAACATGAACACTTCAATCTTCTGTCGAAAGCTTCAGAGTACATGGTATCGCTATTAAATAAAGAATAATGTCTTGTTGGCGTCTTCCTTGTCGACATCGGTGTTGTATGAGAGAGTTACCCTCTCTTTGATGCCCAAACACGGGTAAGTGTGTGGTTGTATTTTGAGTATGTCAGTGTTGTTGGCCTCTTGATGGCCAACGGAAAATGTTGTTACTTTCCTTGTATGAATGCTTCTATTTGGTAAAGTAAATCCTTTTATTAGAACTATAATGAAAACCATCAAACCCTATGGAGGGAACTCTTTCTTCTCTACAATAACTATTTAAAAGAAACACTTTGAAGTTGTTCTTTCTATTCAACTTTGTTTAAAATAGTTTCATGGAAAGAACCTTTTCAATGAAGGTGAATATATCAGCAATCCAACATCAAAAGGCAAACTACTTTCTAATTCCTTCAAGGTTCATGGTTTTTTTTTAATTTATCAAAAAAGTTTTAACGGAACACCATTTCTTCAGGAAATAATTAAATTATTTGTATTGTTTATAACTGGGGGCAAGGGCATAGAGACTTGGTTATGTGGAGGACTTCCCCCTTTTGGTATGTGCAGGTGACCCTCACCAAAGTAATTTGCACCCAGTTGATGAGATTATGAATGTGTGACCTGCTATTCCAAAGGTGGGAATCCTTCCATACCCTAACCAACTACGCCAATGGGCAATTAAAATCAAACTATTTAACTCTACAAAACATACTTCGAAAACATTTTTAAGGGTTTAATCATTATTTACTCTCAGCGCACCTTATAAACATCAGCTAATCGTCATCGTCCTAGCTAACATAAAATCCTTTTAATCAATTTATAGCCTTTGAATTTTAGTTCTCGCTTTGGAATTTTCATGTTTCTTTGCGTTGCTCAATTTTTTTTTTTTACTAGTCGAAACACAAGTACATTGCACGTGATGCTACATCCTATTACTTCTGTTAATAATTATACATTGCTTAGAAATTATTTTGAAAAAAGATATTTATAGAATCAAAGCAATAAAGAACACAAGAGATATATGTGGTTCAATATGAGTGTCTTACTTCATAGGAAAGAGCCTGCAACAAATAATACATTAATTAAATCGGAAAATTACAAAGTTACAACTATTCATGCATACGAGTGTTTCCCAACCCTAAATTGTACCTTAGCTGGTTCACAAAGAAAACAAATCAATTTGGATTTAGAACTCACAACACAAATTCACCTTTGTTCGGAGAAATCCTTCATGCGATTGAAGAATAAAACTCTCCACCGTGCGGCCCTTTCTTGTGCGGCTTGTGTTTAGCTCCTCGTATTCTGCGGCAAAATAAGTGTGCTTCACTGTGCTGCTTAAGCTGAGCAATTCAAATTTTATTCCTCAATCCAAATAAGAAAGCGATTTGTTGGGATTTCTTTCCAAACATATTCGGTTTAATGAAACCATTCCACATCTTTCAATCGGATTGGATTTCATACATAGACTTCAACTTGAGACATGACTTAACAGATGACAATTTTTTTTTTTTATAGTTATTGAAAATTGATCATTATCCTCGTTTGTAGAATGAAGATTGATGTCTTATCAAGTGAAACTGAAATATTTAAACCCGAAAACTCTTTCTTGTCCTCTTTTTTGCTTTTTCCAATAGACATACGTGTATGTTTAATTAATTCACGTGGCCAAACGATGTATGTTCAAGGAAGTTTTAGCTCTATCGTGACATTTTTAACCACACATGAAATACATGAATACTGCCAAAAAAAAAAAAATTCGAGCAGTCTTCGGTTTGGGGATTTTACCATTAATTCCTTTAATCCACTCTTTGATTTTTCTACGTGTAATAAAATACTGGAAAAATCTTCGAATATATAAATATTAACATTATTCATTTATATATTTTCCTAATACTTCTCTGAAAAGTAAAAGTAATTTGAGTATCCACAATTTCATCGATGTTTGTTGTGTGGACAACATTGAAAGCTATTGCCATCATTTGAAAGACTATATATTATAAAAGTCGTCTGAAACACATTCCTAGTGGTGTTGACTGAAAAAAATTTGATGCATACACCATTATAAAACTTAAATGTCACTGTCGAAACTCATTTTAGATAAAGCATTAACAATAGGTATAGGAGGACGCTTAGGATGAGCTCTATTTTGTCATATTCTACCATTTAGCCTATAAAGTTTGGTGCTCAACGATAGACCAACTATGACTAAGAATATGACGTCGTCTTAAGTCTTCATATTTTCTCCATCAATTACTATTCTGTGCTTACAACTACATTTTGGTGACTTATTTAGTTATTCACTGCATTAGGAAAATTAGGGATCAATTATTACCCCTAAACAAAAATATTATTAATTTTCAAATGAGGAACATTATCATTTAGTAGTAATAAACCAACATAAATTATGTTATAATTGGACGGACTTAAGCAGGGAAACTCTGAGCTTAATTTAATTATCTTTACAGGCATAGTCTTTTTTCTAAGTTAAAAAAAAAAAAAAAAAACTAAGCCCGTAAAGACGCGAAATTTGGCCAAATTTGTGATCCTCTCCTACTGGCCGGAACTAGCATGTGCATTGCACGTGGATTACCCAAACTAGGAAAGCAAGAAAACACATTTCTTGAGAATTTCGGCAAATATCAACTCGGAAGACAAATTTTTAAGAATTGTGGAAATTACGGAGATTCTTGGCCAAGGATCAACGGGAAGGTAGAAAACTATTTCCAATTTTTTTAATGGGAATCTTGGTTATTTTAGAAGTAAGCAAACATGAGAATTCTGGGCACACGTGATACACACCCACAATCGGCAACTCATATAGGGAGAGCAAGAATCCAAGAAAAGAGATAAAAGTTTATTAGCTTGAAAAGAAGAAAAATAAAAAGAAACATAACAAGAAAGAGAATAAAAACCCATATCTGCTCCACTAAGTCCTCGTTCATGGCATCTTCACGTTTCACGTTTCTCCCAGGCAAATTACGACCCGCAAAGAGCGAAGTACAAGAGATAGTGAAGAAAGGAAGAGAATTGATTCGGATTGATAAAGAACAAAGAGATTGCTTGCCTTTCGGGCTCGAGTTATCACTTTTAGACAGGCGTCTTGCACAAGGGGGTGAGTGGGGAGATAAAAAGGAGAAAACAAAGGCCTTCACAGAGAAGTTGGCGATGGAAAGGTGCGCATTATAATAGAAAAGAAGCTACGTGCACATGACACAGACACGAAACACACGCAGAGCATGAAGACAATGAAGCCTCTTCCCGCGGTCGCTGTGCTCCTCGTCTTCGCTATCCTGTCCACCTACGCCTACAATGCGACGCACCGCCCTCCACAGCCACAGCAGTCCCTGCAGCACCTTCAACGCCCAACAAGTCCAGCAAATCAGCTTGGCTCCTGTGGTTCTCCAGCAGCAGCTCCCAGTTCCCAGATCAATTCCGACACCACTTGCATCAATTGCCATTTCTGCCCAGCTTGTCTCGGTGTCCCTGTGGCCCCGACAAGCTCCACAATACCGCTGACGAGTCATCATCCGATCCGTCTGAGTTGACAAATTGTTGCTGCACCTGAATTCTCCTTTTGCAGGTCTCCTGGTGTTCTTGCAAGCGTCTCTACAATCCAAAAAGTTACTTGAGGGTGTCAGTTTTCCATTTTCGTTGCTCTTCAACAAGTTGACCGCATTCTTTTGTGGGTCTAGTTGTTGGATGTATACCCTAAAATTACTATGTAATAGTTACATATTAAGGATTTCAGTTGTACTTTCTTTATTATTATTTAATTAATGGCAATGACGTATTCATTCATTTGTCCATTCATTTTATATTTATGAATGATTCCATAAGATCAGTTGCAACTAGACCTATTCTTGAGACGTCAAGAATATATGTGACAGGTTCATAATTAGACTGAATCTTTAAATCGTTCCCGGTCAATGGATTATTGAGTGGATATTAATAATCTTGTTGAAACCAGTGTATTTTTAACTTCGCCATTAAGTATTGGATACTTAAGGGAATGATGAGTCACATGTCATTAGGTATTATGATGCCTGAGTTAGAACACAGGTGTTTGTGACGGGTTCACTGAACGTGACACATATGGAACGATTAGTGACATGGAAGCTTTTAGCGTGGTCAATGTCTAATTGTTCGTGCTTTGGTCTTGTGTAAATAATCCTTAGACTTGAGGAACAGTGTTAACTTGTGTGTTGAACAACTATGGTTCATGGGTGCACATAATGCCGGGTCATTGATCCGTCTTTATACTTGATAGTCACAATTGGTTCATATACGAAGTTGCACGTATGCACAATATGGAATCTGTCTCCTTGTTACATGCAAGGTAAAATAATGATGTCATATGCAATCTAATTATGACATTGTATTGAAATCTTCGGCCGGGATTGTAACTGAGAATAAATCGTTTATGTCTCAAATAAAATGCATGTCAATTAGATTTGTGCATATGATCGAATTAGTGACTTGACAAATATTCAATGGTCTTTACTTGATCAGGACATAGTAAGACAGAGAGATTGAATTACACTGTAATCAAAGCTGACAGGTTCATTATGTTCTTAAAGTATTCAACTATCTAGGTAATCATGACATATTGCTAGATGTCAATCATGACTTGTAGGACCTAAAAGATTAATCGGGACAATTAATTCTTTTGGAAGTACAAATGTGTTAGTACAAGTTTTATTACCAGCTTAGTGATGAACCTAGGAATGTCACACACCATAAACAATTATGATAACGTGGAACAAGAGAGAAATAATGTTGCAAATATGTTTGCAATTATTGCAATCGAATTATGTCAATTTAAAATTAAATTAAATTAAATGAGATTTAATTTAATTTATATTATAGTCACGAGCCTATTTACATATGATGCACATACATGCCCAATGTAAATATATGTTAATGTATTCCCAAATGTACATATAAAGATTATGTTCTTTTTTATTTTTAAAAAGAATTGATTAATTAATTATTTGTTCGTTTAATTAATTAATTAATTAATACCTTTTAATAACTAATAATAAAATAATATATATAAAGCTTCCTGCATGTGCACGAAGCACATGCATGAAACTTGGATGGTCAGCAACCATCATCCACGAAATCGTGCATGAACGGTCAGCAGTTGCTGACCATCATGCACGATCATTCGTGCATGAGCGGGGATGATCAGCAACGATCATCAACCATTGCTGATCAGTTTATATTTTTATTTTAAAGAGTTGGTTTTTGCGACACAACAAAGGGTTGAAAAACAGAGAAAAGTGGGCGTGTGTTTTGTTTTTTAGAAACACAAGAGAGGGCTACTAAAATAGAGAAAAACAGGTGTGTTCTTGTGTCTTTGAGACGCGAGAAAGAAAAACAATTATCTCTTATTCGGGCCGTGACTAAATACTAAAAGGAGACGGAGACTTACTTCACGAGATTGCTAGCATGATCAAAGTGGTGATTATCCGAAAGTTCTCTCTTCCGTTCGACGTCCATTGTTGGTGTGTCTCGAACTAGAGGTCCAACGCTTGTGGGACTCGAACGCAGAACATCCGAACCAACTTGTTTAAAGCGCGCTTCGAGAGGTAATTTGTTTAACTCCCTTTTTATATTCAGTTTTTTTGATTAAAACGCACAAACAACGCCTTCGGAGAATCAGGTATAAAAATATATTTTTGTTTCCGCTGTGTTCTTTATATTAATTTTACTTATACATGATTCATGAAACCCCAACACTAGTACCAGAGCCAACCTTAGGCGTTTTTCGTGCGTTTAATTGATTTATAGTTCAAAGATATTTTTGCGTACTAATGGCCAATTTATTTTTGTTAAGAGAATTGGTTCTCTTGCTCTTATGTGGCCTATAGAAGTTGATTAATTTATGTGATAAATTTAATCAACTAAGCAAAAATTAGAACTAAATCAATTTTGAATCAAAAATTCGTAACTTGTTATACTTAATGTTTATATTCTGCGAATGATTCGTGATTGTGAATTTAAAGTTGACAACGCAACTTCTGGTCGGAATCATACTCGTGAAATTTGTTTCATCGATTTTGATTTCTTGATATGGTTTGCGTTGTTCGACTTTAAATTTGATTAAATGCATAATTTTATCTTTGCCTTCTAGAGCTTTAAATTTTGAATTTATGACTCATAAAGAAGGGTGGTGATCATGGAAAAATCCCTAATATGTGATTGTTGTATGGATGAATGTATAATGATTACAGGTATTTATTTTTGGGATTGTAATTATTAAATGGAGGCTGCATCCTTCCTTCTATTTTATTTTAATTTTTCATGAAATGTAATTTTAGCGTAGTTTGGTATTTCAATTGTTGATGTAAATGCTACAAGAGTGGAGGAGCCATTAAGCCAGTGAGCTCTCTAGGCCCGGTCTTTGAAGAGTTCAAAGATTGAAGAAAAAGTGAAGAACAGGTCCATATTATTAAAACATTAAAATGGCTAAGTGGGTCTCTTTGGCTCGAGACCCATTGAACCATAATTCCATAATCACCGCATAGGATAGATGTTTATGTGGTATCTATTTATTTATTGTGTTTATGTTATCGTGCATGTTAAACCGATTAATGTGCAAAGTGAGACCATTAATAACGACCAAAATCTCCTTATTAATAATATTAAGTCGAAACGGGTTTCGGACTCGTGGCCTTCCATCGTCATGGTTTGATCCAATATTATAGTGGTTAATTGACTGGCTATGGATACATAGGGGTTAATTACCATTTATAATATTGGACCACTCCATTATGCATTTGATGCTGTGGGGTTGGAGCCAAATGATTTCTAATAACTGTTAGGTGAGGGAACCGTTTGTGCTTTTAATACTTACATGAGACGATGGGCTAGACTTAACTATGATCATGATGCCAATAACAGTTAGGTGAGGCTTTCATGGTCTAGAGGCTGAAGTTATGATTGGGACTCGCATATGATGCGTTGAACAAGCTAGTTCACTCACTAAGTTCATAGAACACCAATAACTGTTAGGTGAGGTGGGCTTTGGGCTAGTGGGACTCCAATCCCCGCTAGTAATCTTTACCCAACAGAGATTACCGCTTCCCATCTTAAGGAGTATGGGATTTGAATATAAATTTAATCGGATGATCTATTTCATTGAAAGGCCAAAATGAAATAGTTACTTTGAAAGATACAACGGCTAACAATTTATTTTCTGCAACAAATATATTATTACTCTGAAAATGGTGACCACAAACCCACTCGCTTCTATACTTGACAAGAATTGTTTGACTGGACCCAATTTAACTGACTGTGTGAGGAATTTGAGAATTGTTCTCAATTCAGAAAAAATTGGATATGTTCTTAATGAAAAGATGCCAACCTCCTTTCCTAAGGGTGGGACCCAAGAGGAGCGTGTCACTTATGATAAGTGGCGTGACGATGACTTAAAAGTTAGATCATATATGCTTACTTCGATGAATAATGAATTACAAAAGAAGTATGAATCTATGGAAGATGCTAGGTCGATCATTTTGTATTTAAAGGAATACTTTGATGAGAATGGTCGAATCTCTAAATATGAGATATCTAAGGCATTATATCGTATGAGGATGGCTGAAGGATCATCAGTTAATGATCATGCTTTGAAAATGATCTGGCACATTGAAGAATAGGCTAGGCTAAATCTCGTTATGGACAACGAGTTAGCTGTGGATTTGATCCTCCAATCTTTACCCGATTCCTTCTCTGGTTTTGTCCAAAACTTCCACATACATAAGATGGAGAAAACTCTCGCCGAGTTACATAGCATGCTGGTAGTTTATGAGAAGGAAATGCACAACACGAGACCAAATGTAGTGGCTATGGCTAAGGCTTCTTCTTCAAAGGGTAAGACCGTTCTGAAGAAAAAGAAATGGAAGAGGCCTATCAAACCTGTTGTGCAACCAAAACCCAAGATTGATAAATGGAAATTTCATTACTGTGGTGTCAAAGGGCACTGGAGAAAGAACTGTAAGAAGTACCTCACGAGCTTGAAGGTCAAGCCCAAGGACCAACTTTATGAAGGTATGGTGTCTATGCTTATTGAAACTAATCTTATGATTAGTGTTGAATCTAGCTCATGGGTTCTAGATTCTGCTGCAACTTCACATATTTGTATCTCTTTGCAAATCTGGAAATAAGCAGGATGCTAGGGCGAAATGAGATCGTCCTGACGTTTGCCAATGGAGCAAGAGTTGATGCATTAGCTATAGGGACTTTTCGTTTATGTTTGCCTTCTAGACATATAATGGTTTTAAAAAACTGTTTGTATTATAAGAATATTGTTAGGAATATCATCTCTATACCTCGTTTGGGTAAAGAGAATTATGAATTGTCTTTTGCTGACGATGTATGTTCTATTTAGCATAATAGAATATGTGTTGGTTCTAGTATTAACCAATAATCTATATACCATTACAATGTCTGGTAATACGATTACCGATGTCAATAAGCAAAATAGAATTGATATAAATGACATAACTAATAAACGCCCTAGAGACGGTTCAAATAAAAAGTATGTTTGGCATCTCCGATTAGGTCATATTGGAGAAGACAGAATTAACAAGTTAAGTAATGATTGGTACATTGATTCATCAAATTTTGAGTTATACTCAACTTGTGAGGCATGTCTTCAAATTTTGAGTTATACTCAACTTGTGAGGCATGTCTTCTAGATTTTTTGGACAATTTTTTCGAACTAAACATGTACATGTCTTTATTGGAAAACGCCAAAGAAGAGGACAAGAGAGAGTTTTGCATTTAAAAATTTTGTTGCTTTCATAATAAGACATCAATGTCAAATCGAATAAAAAATGAGGAGAGATAGGAAGTTTCGATCACTATAATTTTCATTTATTCTCATGCTCAAAAAAGCCCAATTCCGTAAAAACTCCCGAACTTTCACTTTAGTCCAATTCTGCCTCAAAGGTTTTTTATATAAAAAAATCACAATTTTTCATAAACTTGAATCAGGCCACCATGGAGGTAAATGCCCTTTGGCTAGCATGGAGTTCGTCGGCATTGCCAGTACTTAGATTCGTGGTTGCACGAGGCAAGGAACCTCAATGCAAGCCAGTAGACGGAGTTAATGGTTGTATATCTATGGTCGAGAGAGAGTGTGTCGTTAAAGTGTGCGACCACAGGTGGAGTGGCCACATATTTGGGGTCCGGAGGGCGTTGGGGTCTTGATAGCAGGGTGACCCCAGGTGGAGTGGCGTTAGCAAGGGATGGTGTGGCAGTGGCAATAGGGCAGATAATTAAAAAAGTTTGCGGGCTTCATGGCCCTGGATTTGTGGTCCATAGGGCATTGGGTCTCGGTAGTGAGGTCCCCGACAAGTGTCAAATGTTGGAAAAATATCAGGTAACATGAAAAATAATAAGAATCGTTGGAAATCTATTGAAAAATAATAAGAATCGTTGGAAATCTATTGAAAAATATGAGAAATAAAAATCAATTGTTTGAGGAGTGCAAACACTATCTTTAAAGATAATTTCGTCCTTTGGAATACGAAACTCAGTATATGAGGCTCTAGCGACTATCTTATCAAGATACAATAGATATTTTTCTATATTCCGCATTGAATATTAGAAAGAACAAGAACAACATTATGTGTATAACCTAGTGAGAAAAGGAAAATAGATAACAAGAAAAAAATATTCTTATTTTGATATATTGATATCAATTTCCAAATACGTTTAAAAAAACAATTTGTAGGTAAAAGAAAGAGAGGGCCGTTTTCTTTAATCAATTGGTAACTATTGAAGAAGACAACCGTTATAAAATAACGAATAGTTTATGAAAAATAAATTTAACGTTATAAAGCTGTTATACAACAGTTAGAAAGCTGTTTTTTTAGATATTTCTTGTTCTTTTTATTATATATGATATAAATAGATGAATGTTTAACAGATTATTCTCTAGCAAAGACATTACAGTTGGAGTATTATGATGCTGCTCATTTATGAATCATGTTAGAAAACCATAATTATAATACATGGAAGGGGTTGTGTCAATTAACGACGACTTGCATTAGTTTTCTAACTTAATTGTGATTATTATGTGATAGTCAATTTGAGAAATGTCTTCGCATAATGTTACTGTGCACATCATGATCTTTTATTAAACCATAAAAGAAAGGTCACATGGACCAAGTGGAAGAATGTAAGAATAATTGTAGCTCATGAGTTATTATTAATGTTTAATAAGATAATGGTTGCGCTTTTTCGACTCTCTCTTCGACTAAAATACTCCTCAATACAGTTTTCTGACTATATTGCCCTTTATGGTTCCCACTGTTTAGCATCCTCGGTCATTATTCTAAGAAAGTGTTCCCTTTTTTACTGTTGTCCTTTTTTTTTTAATCGATTTCCCATTTCTTTTCTTATGGGTACCATATCCACTTTCCTTAATCTTCTTCCTTCTCTCCGTTCTCTCTCGAGGTAGAGAAATGGAGAATTAGAAAGGTCACGTCCTTGTGCTCGCATATGCTAGTTAGTGCCACATCAACCCGCCACCGGGACGTCAACGAGGCCCTCCTTGACCACCTCTGTCTATGCAGCTACCAACTCGACTTGCTCAACCTCAGTGTAATTCCCACTCTTTGCGAGGAAATTTAGCACGTTGGTCAGTGGATTTTTTCAGCAGCTGGATGGGGAGAAGGCGAGGAAATTGATTCCTAGGCTGTAGGAGGTAATGAAATGTCGAGCTTTCTTGGGAGAAAAGATAGGAGGAAGAAGACAAGGACAGTGAACGTGGGACCCATAAGAGAAGAAACATAAAATTAATAAAAGAAGGGGACACGACTAAAAAAATTGTCATAACACTTTCTTAGAATATTGGTTGAAGAGGGATGCTAAAAAGTGGGACCCAGTAATAGCAATATAATCAAATTATTGTGTTGATGAGTGTTTTAGTGAAAGAGGAAGTAAAAAAAGCGCGGCCTTATTAAATGCCAAAAACGTATTGCCTATGAAAAGTTGTAACTTTTATGAAAATAAAATATATTTTGTACTTTAATGGAAGACGCTTATTGAAAGTACCAATCGATAGCCTATATAAAGAGTTAGGTCATCTCTCCATCGGCTAAAATATGTTAAGAAAAAGTAGGTTAAGGGAAAGAAATCTGCTTCATTTCTCCTATTTCTATAACAATCTTTAAATTATTGCTATGTATGTGTTTATTTTCTCAAAGTTATTACGATGGATGAATAAGGCATGTGTTTTCATCCCTCTTGTCGTGAATAAATTATGGAGATCTAATATATTTTTATTCTGAATTTCTGCATAAAGGATTACATTATCACTTACAAAACTCGGTGGGACAATTTGCTAAAAAAAAAAAAAAAAAAGTTTGGCTCGGTGCTTGCTGGAGAACACTGAAGGAAGTCGTCGAGGAAACCGCTGGTGCTGCTAGGATATGGATTGGGATGCTATGAGTGAGCCGAGCACGTCAAGAGAAGCTGGACCTATCGCAAGGGTGTGAAAGAACTGGTATTAGTGTCGAGGTTTCATGAATCATGTATAAGTAAAATTAATATAAAGAACACAGCGGAAACAAAAATATATTTTATACATGATTCTCCGAAGGTATTGTTCGTGCGTTTTAATAAAAGAATCTGAATATAGAAAGGGAGTTAAACGAATTACCTCTCGAAGCGCGCTTTAAACAAGTCGGTTTGGATGTTCTACAGTTCGAGTCCCACAAGCGTCGGACCTCTAGTTCAGACACACCAACAATGGACGTCGAACGGAAGAGAGAACTTTCGGATAATCACCACTTTGATCGTGCTGGCAATCTCGTGAAGTAATTCTCCGTATCCTTTTAGTATTTAGTCACGGCTCGAATAAGAGATAATTGTTTTTCTTTCTCGCGTCTCAAAGACACAAGAACATACCTGTTTTTCTCTATTTCAGCAGCCCTCTCTTGTGTTTCTAAAAGACAAAACACACGCCCACTTTCCTCTGTTTTTCAACCCTCTGTTGTGTCGCAAAAACCAACTCTTTAAAATAAAAATATAAACTGATCAGCAACAGTTGCTGATCGTTCCCGCTCATGCACGAACGATCGTGCATGAGCAGTTGCTCATCCACGACTTCGTGCATGATGGTCAGCAACCGCTGACGTGGATGATGGTCAGCGGTTTATTCCAAGTTTCATGCATGTGCTTCGTGCACATGCAGGAAGCTATATATATTATTTTATCATTAGTTATTAAAAGGTATTAATTAATTAATTAATTAAATGAAAAAAAATTTATTAGTCAATCCCTTTTAAAAATAAAAAGAACATAATCTTTATATGTACATTTGGGAATACATTAACATATATTTACATTGGGCATGTATGTGCATCATATGCAAATAGACTTGTGACTATAATATAAATTAAATTAAATCTCATTTAATTTAATTTTAAATTGACACAATTCGATTGCAATAATTGCAAACATATTTGCAATATTATTTCTCTCTTGTTCCACGTTATCATAATTATTTATGGTGTGTGACATCCCTAGGTTCATTACTAAGCTAGTAGTAAAACTTGTACTAACACATTAGTACTCCCAAAAGAATTAATTGTCCCAATTAATCTTTTAGGTTCTACAAGCCATAATTGACATTTAGCAATATGTCATGGCTACACAGATAGTGTGAATACTTTAAGAACATAATGAACCTGTCAGCTTTGATTACAGTGTAATTCAATCCCTTTGTCTTACTATGTCCCGATCAAATAAAGACTATTGAATATTTGTCAAGTCACTAATTCGATCATATGTATAAATCTAATTGACATGCATTCTATTTGAGACATAAACAATTTATTCTCAGTTACAACCTCGGTCGAGGATTTCAATGCAATGTCATAATTAGATCGCGTAGGATATCATTATTTTACCTTGCATGTAACAAGGAAACATATTTCATATTGCGCACACTTGCAACTTCGTATATGAACGAACTATGACCATCAGGTATAAAGATGGATCAACGACCCGGCATTATGTGCACCCGTGAACCATAGTTGTTCAACACACAAGTTAACACTGTTCCTTAGGTCTAATGATTATTTACACAAGACCAAAGCATGAATAGTTAGACATTGACCACGCTAAAAGCTTCCATGTCGCTAATTGTTCCATATGCATCACGTTCAGTGAACTTGTCTAATACAAAAACCTGTGTTCTAACTCAGGCATTATAATACCTAATGACATGTGACTCATCATTCCCTTAAGTATCCAATACTTAATGGCGAAGTTAAGAACACACCGGTCTTTTTATTTTATTTTATCGGTCCTACTCTAATCCTACTCTAACACTCACTCTCAGACTTTTGCCCTGCCTCCTTACAAGGCGTGGGAGTCGAAACCCACTCCTGAAATGAAATCGTCCCCACCCCAATCCCCCATGAGAAGGTGGAGATTTGAACCCCCCATATCCCCATTCTCAACAGGATTATTAATATCCACTCAATAATCCATCGACCGGCAACGATTTAAATATTCAGTCTAACTATCGACCCGTCATATATATTCTTGATGTCTCAAGAATATATTTAGTTGCAACTGATCTTATGGAATCATTCATAATTATAAAATAATTGGATAAATAAATGAATACGTCATTGCCATTAATTAAATAATAATAATGAAAGTACAACTGAAATCCCTAATATGTAACTATTATATAGTGAGGTGAGGACACCTGGAGTGCCATAACTTGGCACGCCGGGACACTTAAGTGCCATAACTTTAAAATGGTACACTTAAGTGCCATCATCGGAGCAAAATGGGACACTTAAGTGCCACTCCGGCGAAAATCTGGCCAAATGGCTGGCGTGGCAATTTTCCGGCGACCTTAGTCCAAAACGGCGTCGTTTTGCACGGCGACGTGGCGGAAAAACGCAAAAACGACGCCGTTTCGTGTCTACGTGTAAATAATAATATAAAATTAATTAAATTATAAAATATTCAAAAATTTAAAAAAAAAAAAAGAAAATTTTAAAAAATTTTAAAAATTAAGAAAAATTTAAAAATTAAGAAAAATTTAAAAATTAAGAAAAATTTAAAAGTTTTAAAAAATTAAGAAAATTAAAAAAAAAAGGGGGAGGGTCGAACGGGCGGCGAGGGCTGAGCCCTCGCCGCCGCCGCCTCCCCCGCCGTCGCCGGGAAGGGCCGGCGACGGAGGGGGAGGGTCGGCCGGGGCCGCGACCCCGGCCGACCCTCCCCCTCCGTCGCCGGCCCTTCCCGGCGACGGCGGGAAGCGGCGGCGGCGGTGAGGGCTCGGCCCTCGGCGCCCGTTCAACCTCCCCACCCTTTTTTTTTTTTTTTTAATTTTTTAATTTTTAAAATTTTTAAAATTAAAATTTTTAAATTTTTCTTAATTTTTTTAAATTTTTAAAATTAAAATATTTAAAATTTTTTATTTTTTAAAAAAAAATTTAAAATTTTTAAAATTAAAATTGTTAAAATTTTCTTATTATTTTAAAATTTTAAAATTTTCTTTTTTTAAAATTTTTTTAATGTTTATCTTTGATTTGGAGCTCCGACCGAGCCACGTAGGCGAAAAATAATAAAAAATGCCACGTAGGATTTCCGGCAAGGGTCGCCGGAGGTGGCACTAAGTGTCTCACTCGAAAAAAAAAGTGGCACTTAAGTGTACCGTTTGGAAGTTATGGCACTTAAGTGTCCGTCTTGAGTTGTGGCACTTCTTGTACTTCTGCCATTATATAGTAGCTTTAGGGCATACATCCAACAATCTCCTACTTGCACTATAGCCAACTTGTCTGGTACCTCAAACCCATTTTATTAATATGCCTTTCAAAAGAAGACTAAGATAAGGCCTTAGTGAAGGGATCTGCCATATTTTCCACCGAGGCAATTTTTTGCAAGGTGATATCACCTCTCCTAACAATTTCTCTGATGAGATGGAAGCGTCTCTAAATATGTTTGGACTTTTGGTGAGACCTCGATTCCTTAGCTTGAGCTATCGCCCCATTGTTGTCACAAAACAATGTAATCGGTTGCTCAATTGAAGGAACGATTCCAAGTTCAGAAATAAACTTCTTCATTCAAGCGGCTTCCTTTGCTGCTTCAGAAGCGGCTACATACTCTGCCTTAGTGGTGGAATCAGCAGTTATGCTTTGTTTGGAACTTTTCCAACTAACTGCACCACCATTAAATGTAAAGACAAACCCAAACCCAGACGTGGACTTATTGTCATTAGGATCCGATTGAAAATCGGAATCTATATAAGATATAACTTTAAATTCTCCTTCTCCATATATCAAGAATAAATCTTTAGTCCTTCGCAAGTACTTAAGAATATTCTTGACTACTATCCAATGCTTTTTTCCTGGATCAGATTGATATTTGCTAGTAATACTTACAGCATGTGCAATATCAGGTCTAGTACATAGCATATCATACATTATGCTTCCAATAGCGGATGCATATGGTATTTTTGCCATCCGCTCTCTTTCTTTAGAAGTGTTGGGACACATCTCCTTAGAAAGACGGATCCCTTGCCTAAAAGGCAATAATCCTCTCTTGGAACATTGCATGTTAAACCGTGTTAACACTTTGTCTATGTACGTAGACTGTGAGAGGCCAATCAATCGTCTTGATCTATCTCTATAGATCTTGATACCTAAAATGTAGGTTGCCTCTCCTAAATCTTTCATGGAGAATTTTTGTGACAAGAATAGTTTTATTGATGATATCATCGGTACATTATTTCCAATCAAAAGTATATCATCAACATACAAAACTAGAAATGCAATTGCATTACCACTGATCTTTTTGTATACACAAGGTTCATCTGGATTTTTGATGAAGCCAAACGATTTGACTACCTCATCAAAACGGATATTCTAACTTCTTGAGGCTTGTTTGAGTCCATAAATGGATCTCTTAAGCTTACACACCTTCCGTTTTTCACTATTGGATTCAAAACCCTGTGGCTGTTCCATATAGATGTTCTCATTGAGAAAACCATTTAGAAAAGCCATTTTGACATCCATTTGGAATATCTCATAATCAAGGTGTGTAGCTATAGCCAACATAATCCGAATGGATTTTAGCATGGCCACATGTGAGAAAGTTTTGTCATAATCAATTCATTCTTTCTAAGGATATCCTTTTGCCACTAGCCGTGCTTTGTAAGTTCCAATTTGACCTTCAGCATTCATCTTCCTCTTGAAGATCCATTTACAACCAATTGGTATAATACCATCAGGCAAGTCAATTAAGGTCCAAACTTCATTAGAATACATTGAATCCATTTTGGATTTCATGGCTTATAACCATTTACCAGAATCGATGTCCGACATCGCCTCCTCATAAATTTTAGGATCACCAGGTTGATTACTATCATTCACAATTAATAATGGTTCAATATGATCAACCGGGTGTCTATAATGAGCAGGTGGGCGAGACGTTCTCGCACTTCTTCTAAGAGGTTGTGTATCAGAGGCTCCCACTGAATCAGAGATTGGTATTTGAACTCAGTTGTTTGGTACTTCATTATTTTCTTCTTGTAAGATTATTTTCCGCCCAGCACCACCTTCCTGGACGAACTGATTCTCCAGAAAAGAAGCATGCTTGCTCACCAAAATTCTTTGGTCTAAATGAAAATAGAAATAATATCCAAGAGTTTCCTTTGGATATCCAATGAAGCAACCTTGTTTAGATCTTGCCTCCAATTTTTCCATTTTCAGCTTTTTCACGAAAGTTGGACAACCCCAAATCTTAATATGATTAAGACTAGATTTCCTATTATGCCATATCTCATAGGGCGTAGATGGAACAGGTTTGGATGGCACTCTATTAAGTATATATACAGCTGTCTCAAGGGCATATCTCCAAAGGGATATTGGCAAATCGGTGTAACTCATCATAGATCGTACCGTATCTAATAAAGTACGATTTTTTCGTTCAGATACACCATTATGTTCTGGAGTTCCAGGAGGTGTCCATTGTGATAAAATGCCATTTTCTTTAAGAAAGTCTAGGAATTCAGTACTAAGGTATTCACCTCCTTGATCCAATTGAAGAGCCTTAATACATTTTCCTGTTTGTTTCTCAACTTCGGCCTTGAATTCCTTGAACTTTTCAAAGGATTCAGATTTATACTTCATGAAATATAAATAACCATACCGTGACTGATCATTGGTGAAAGTAATGAAGTAATTATAACAACCTCTAACAGTTTCATTAATTGGTCCACATACATCTGTATGTATTAATCCTAATATGTCAGCAGCTCACACACTTTGTCCCACAAAAGGCGCTTTGGTCTTAAATTTATTGCACTTTTGTCAATTCAGTTTTAAACCTTTCAATTTTGCCAATTTAGTTCTAAATATCATCACATTTTGTCAATTGAGTCTATTCGATCAATTTTGGCCAGAAATTACTAATGTGGACGGCTGGTGCTAACGTGGCAAATTTTTAAATAATATTTAATGATATTTTAATAATTTTTTGAATTTTTTCTTTTTTTTTTTTTTTTTTTTTTTAGGGTTTGGACAGAAGGCTAGGATGGCTAGCCGACCCTCGCCAGCAAAAGTGATGGCACACAAGCCCTCCCTTAGAACTAGCAAGGGACACAACGCCCTCGCCAGATCTGGCCAAGTGAGGGCCTCCAAACCCTTAAAAAAACTCAAAAAAATCAAAAAATAAATATTATTAAAAAATCATCACGTCAGCACCGGCCATCAACATCGGCAATTTACGGTCAAAATTGACTGAATGTACTCAATTGACAAAAGGTAGGCTGGAAAACGCCAACATGAATCCAATTCAAATTGATGACGGGCTAAGTCTTCCCAACAGTATTGTAGAGGCTTGTATGTAGAACCACATGTACTACTTTTGCAAAGTAGTCCTTCCAACCTTTTCACGAGTCTGTTACATGGCATGTTCCGCTTCTGCAAATAGGTTCTTCGAAGCAAATTGACATTCTCATCTTCAATGAGTTTTTCATATTCTATTGGTCCATCCAAACTTTAACACCATCTTTCCATAACTTGTTCTCCTTCTACAAATCTCCTTCCAAAATTGAACATCTTTCTCGTCCAATGCCTCTTTCCCTACTTTAGGAGATTGTTAAGAAAACATTTGCAAAGATCTATAATCAGAGATCACTCTATTTTGCACCAAAAGAAAACAAGAGAATTCAATGCAACACATAGAGAAAGTTGTTCATAAACTTTGCAAAGCTTCCTTGACTACTTTGAATTGTTTTTAAAGACTTCCAAGCTTGAAAATAAGGAAAATGACACAAATAGTCCATGAACTTTGGACCAATGCACAATTTTATTTCTAGACTTTTAATTTATTCAATATTACAGTATTTGTAAATGTTCAATCTGGTCCTTAAACTATATGAAAATGATCAATGTTGTTCTTTTGTTAATTTAAGTTAATGGAATCTAATGATGTAGCTTCATATCAATCACGTTTGAATTGGTGGACCAAAAAAAAAAAAAAAGTTAAACATGGATTATCCACAATAAGATATTCATTTCAATTCAAGATATAGTAATCCACAACATCAAAGAACTATGGACATATTAACACTAGACAAAAGGATAGGCATGTTGACTCGTCATTTTGAAAAATTCAACTCAACATATATTGAATATTTACTGATAGTTAAGGTATTGAATATTTACTGATAGTTAAGGGACCACGTTAAAAATTCATGGATCAATTGTACATTGGGTTAAAGTTTAGAAATCATTTATATTATTTTCACTTCAAAATATCCGTTAGGGTCTTTGTCTAGTCAAACAGCCATTAGTCTGATCTTCTGACCATCAAAATGTCTTTCTCCAGAGCATTAAGGCTATTTTCCAAAGTAGAATACTCTACTTCTACAGTTTGTTCGACATCTTTTCTGCTTTCACAATAATGGCAAAACTGGTTTGATTCACTCCAAGCGGCTTTTGGCGGATTCCAACGCTTGAAGACAGCTGTAAATTGATAAAGAGCTGAGTCTTCGCACCAGTATTGTGGTACATGTAGAACCACATGTGCTACTTTTGCAAAATGGTCCTTCCAAGCTTTTCACGAGTCTTTGTTATATGGTCTGTTCACCTTTTGCAAATAGGTTCTTCCGAGCAAATTGTCATCTTCATGTTCTTTAAGTTGTTTACATTATATTAGTTCATCCAAACTTTAACAAACCCTCGTTCGACAGCTTGTTCTCCCACTACAAAGGTCCTTCCAAAATTGAAAACATTTCTCGTCCAATAGCTTGTTCTCCTTCTGTAGAGCCAAAGCCTTTCCATGCTTTAGATATCTTGTTGTCAGCACTATTAGCATATGTAGCTTGGTTATGTAGAAGTCGTTCATTCTACATACCCAAACACCCAAGATATTAAATTTGGATTATTTTCTCATATTCAAAACATTATAGGAGACTTTCTTAACAATCTCCTCCTTTCTTATATTGACAAAATGGATTATTTTCTCATATTCAAAACATTATAGGAGACTTTCTTAACAATCTCCTCCTTTCTTATATTGACAAAACAAATTCTGACCTTCCATTATGTAGATGTATTCACATGCATGCAGATTTTGAAGTGTGTATAAGATAACTGAGGTCTAGCATTATGCTTGAATAATGAGTTTAGAGCAAAGGCACAAAAAGCAAACCGTTATAATCTACAAGATATAAATTCCTCAATGAATGTAACAAGAGCTATTGTTATCACAGAATAATTTTGACCAATATGTATGAATTCGTAGGAGCTCTTTCATCAAGGTTACTCAGTTAATGACGTTCAAATATGAGAAATATTGCAGGATTATGTAAGCTAAATAAGTTTATGCGTGAAGAGTTCTTAAAGTTTTAAGCACAGCTCACTGTCTGGGTGCTGTAAAAGCTCGTGTAAGTCGAATGTTTCTGTGCATATTTCTTGTTTCGTTGAGCCGAGTCTCATGAGTGAGATTTTGAGCAGGATATTCGAACTACGGAAAGCCAATATCGGTGTCATTCACTTTGTTCTTCAGCAATGATCAGTCCGATTTCTCCCTCTTGTGATGTCACCCTTTAATGACTTTCCCACTACAAAGCCCAAGCAGATTGCAGAAGCAAGCTTAAGATTCTGTTCACTGCAGTAGCCAATGCAATTTGTGATGGCTTGGAATGAGTAGATCCGGAATGCGAATCTGCAAACATCTTTTATCAAATCTTGTGTAATGTGGATTATATCGAAAGATCTCTAGGACTGGTAACTCCCCATAGATCGAACTAAACTAGTGACTGCTTCTGGAAGGGACTCAAAACAGAGCTGAATAACGTGACTCGAACTAACAACGTACTGGGATAGCTAGAGTCTATAAAAAGCCAAGGATCGATCATCTAGCCCCCGCTATCGCATAAGCATTATTGTCAACAGAATTCTTCATTGCAAGTCCAACCCTAATTGAACACATGATAGATTTTGCTAGTTGACATTTACATGCTGGCTCATCCGTGAACAGCTTTTCGTTCCCATGCCAATTTACGATGGGAGAGATGCATAGCTAGTGTTCATGAGAAACCTCACAAAATAACTAATGAAGTAGCGATCGATGAGGTCATTTCAGCCCATTCACAAAACTTCCTACTCGCAGATTCATGTCGAAATTGGTTCTCTCGCATTCATGCCAGAATATGATAGAGTTAGCCACCACCTCCCCAGGAGCTTGGCGCTTGTTGTGAGCTCTAATGAACGTATACTAATATACGAAGCATCATGCAAAATTCATAAACCTGGCCATTGGAGGTACAAGCTAAGGGATTGCCAAATTTTGTGTCTCATTCCCAGAATATAAGTTCTTGCTTGCACAATTTCTAATGCATAATTATCGGGTCCACACTGTCAGTCTGGGAGAGAGAACCTAGAGGTGAAGTCTGCCGAGGCCAATCAAGCAGCACAAGAGATAACTCTCGATTAACTCAGCAAGAATTCTAGCCACAGATCATATGGCGGAGAGGACAGGCGTTCAACTCCATAACTGCTGATATTGAAGGGCTTTGAAAAAAAAAATGTAAAGTGACCTTCAAAAGAAGGGTTTAGAGAATTCTGGTATGATCCTTCAGATCTGCCCAACCCACAGATTGGACAACATAGCACCGGATGAATCCTTGTGTGACTTTCTCTGCCTTAGCAAAACAATTCCATGTCCAGTAGCATGACGAAATATAACAGCATTAAGTAAGCTTGCTGCCATGTAATCTAAGACCCGTAAATGAGATGTGATGAACTTCATTCGGCAGTCTCCACCACTAACTCCAGGAACATTTCTGTTTCTAATTATGCACACACTCCCTGAACAAAAATTTAAAACCTGCTCCAAATTAAACAAACACCATAAATACATTCAGGATACAGAATCCCCATGTTCACTTTATTTGTAAGAACAAAGAGGCCAAAATATTTCTTACCAGTTTCATAGTCATTATTGCACAAGAAGCCTTTCCTGATTCGTTTCATCCCCCCATTAGTTGCGCCAGTCAGTCATTTCATGATCCTTTAGTATTCCAGACAACATAAGTTCCTCTTTGTCTGAACTCACAAGGTTGAAAGCCATTCATGGCCTTACCCATCAAAGCCATAGCAGCTATGCTTGGAAATTGCTTCTTTTGAAACTCATCGACTGATGCCTTTGTACCATGTGGCTCGCAGAGCACGAAAGCTTCAGGCTTCTTTTGTAAGGAAGCAGCTCGGTTGCGACACCACCGCTGAATCCAAGGGTGTGAAAGCAATGCATCTCGACTCTTCCCAATAGAACCACTGGAAGATGATGCACCATCTTTTGCTAACAAAGCAAATTGACCTAAAGCCATCTGTTCTTTGTCATGACAATTACCAATGATCTGCTCCGGACTAGTCATCCTCTGCTTCATAACTTTGCCAACTAAATTATTGTCCTTTCCAGAGGAACAAGCATCCCCAACTTTTAAGCTTTCACCACTATGAGGTAAAGTTTCAGGAGTGCTCATCTTCAATCGTTTCAGCCATCCGGTTCTTTGCTCTGGTCCCCCATGATTGCTGAAGTAAGTTTGGGATTTCGAATCTGTCCCCTGATCAGCATGAGAAAAGAGATGCTCCGCATCCAAACTCTGGGTTTTCGATGTACTAGGCTCCCTCTCATCAGTAGAGCTTGACAAAGATGTAAGTTCAAGATACTTCCGTTTTAGGACTTTTGTCTCAGGCGAATCCCCATTTACTGCTTTACCTCCAACTTTAGCAACTGAAGTGGCTGCAGCAAGAGAAAGTGATAGTTTTTGGGGCATAACAATGTCCTGCAATGTCAAAGGTGGCCATAACTGAGTGGTAGCAGAAACCCTGTAAACTAGGTTGCCACAATCTAATGCTTTAAAAGCATTGCTTCCAGCATACATTAGGAAATACAATACTATAAGCAAATGCAATTCCAAGCTTTTCTTCAACTTCAAATCCATTGATCTATCATGCCTCAAACTCCAAGCATTCAATTAAGTAAATTGTCTTAACTTATTCGTACATGTCTTCCAGTATATCAGCATTATTTTATGTAAGTAGCTGACAGCATGATATCCTAATTAGCTCTTTCCAACAACTTGAAGAACATCTTCATTGCACTATGCAGCAAAGGCATAATCTTACTTTAGCCATAAGAGATGAATAATGGCTGAAAATGCACAAGGATATTTGCAAGAAAGACTTTATAACAACAGTTGTCTCGTAAACGACAAAACACTTCTACATCAAGAGAGATGCCTGTCATCAGATTAGACCTCCATCAGCACTAAGGAGGTAATACATTAAAAAGAAAAAAAAGAAAAAATCCCCAAAGGGTTTATGACTTAGCTAAGTTAAACACCATATATGTAATTCTGCAGACTAAGTATTAGTTGACATAGCTAGCACCTCAATACAGAAGACTATAGAAAGTCTGTATCCTCAACCAATCAAGAAACAAGCAAGCATCGTCAATAAAGAATAATCTATGAAAGGTTAAACTTATCATCAAAGAGAGCACATTTGACAACCATTACCCTGTTCACCGGTGATGAAGCATCTCCTGCAATCAAAAGAGAAGAAACAAAAATTTAGCAACATGCAAAACAATTGTGAAAATGAAAAGGACCATGAGATCTAAATAATAGCAGTAATATTTGGAAATTTATACTAAAGAAGTTAAGATAAAGGATTGCAGCACCGCCGGAGTAAAAGGATGACCATGGTTCAGGAATGACAGCAGGTGCAGATACACGTACCAGAAAGATGGTTCTCTCGAAAAGCATCCATGTCCATTGTATCAGTTTCTGCAGATGATTCATTCCTTATTGCCATCACAGAAGTTCTGCCATCTGCAGCTTCTTCCTTTTCTTCACTGTCTGTAGAACTCCATAAAGGTTGAAGCTTCACTCCATGCTGACTACGGAAATTATTTGGAGACAAGCTAAGAACTTCACCAAATGCAAGTGCATTACATTTGGCAGATACTGTTGACTCCTTGATGATTTGACCTCCTTTGGACAAGTTAACACCAAACTTTTCACTAAAGAATAAGTGCCGTGTTGTTTGAGGAAATTTGGGCTGGAAACTCGAAAATCCTTCAGCGGAGTCTGCACTGGTGCATATTTTCTTTGTTTCTACATCAAGAAAAGAACATCCTGGTCGAGAAGAATATTCCTGGTGTAATTTTTCCGGCTTAGACCCCTGTGGTGGACTGCTCTGGCATGGAAAGAAATTATTAGTGGGATGATCTTGAATTTTCTGGTATTTTTTGCCTACTAAGACTGTTATAGGGTTTTTGCTTGTCATAGGATCATTTAGTAGTGGAGCACCATCACGTATTGCACTCTCAGATATGTGGGAATGCAGCATACTCTCATCTGTCTTCTGACCAATATAAAGAGCTGAGCAAGGGTGATAGTCACGATGGTCATGCTGCAGCTGAGAAAATTGAATGTTTCTGAAGTGTTCTTTGGCCGTCAAAGAAGTGCTGGATCTAGTAATATCTTTTTGCTTTTCCAGGGAGGTAACAATGGGAGTTCCCCCAGCTTCTAGTCCATCTGGAATACCTCGAGAGCTAGACGATACATGATTATCATGAAAAGAGCTAGAAACAACTAGTTTCTTCTTTTCAAGAAAACTATGTGATTTCATTGGCATTCTAGAATTATAGGTTGAACCTCTAAATTCAGAATGGCATTCCCTTGATTGAGTTTCTGCCTCAGGAGGAAACCAAAAAGATGTTTTCTCTTTTCTATCTAGACATAGAGAAGTATTTGTATCAACATGTGGCCTTGATGATTCAGCAAAGAAGTTAGTAGCTTGGTCATTCTTAAGAGTCAAAGAACCATCTTTGTTTGGGGTAAGGCCAGACAATACAAAGGATTGGGGTGCTAATCTTTCTTTCATGAAATTTTCTGAAATCATCTCTAATTTCTCATTTTGCATTTCAGCAGATCCCGATGCTGCTACTTCACAAAATTGTTTGCCAGCTAATTTACACAGACTATCTGGTCCACTAACAAGCCAGTTCCGCTTAACCTCAGAATCGTTTTCCACGGGCTTGTGATTAATCGATAACTGATTCTTTGTTCGTGCCCAGTGAGCCATCCATACAGATTGATGAGAATGCAAAGACTGCTCAGCTGTTCCTTTACTTCGATAAAATGACTGCTCAGCATGCTTCGACATGATAAAGAAAGTCGATGAAACCTTCCAGGTCAGAGTATGCCTCTTCCAGGAGAACCTGGGGGAAGCAAAAACCTATCACACATACAAGCTCCTTATTAATAAAGCCAAGCGAACATAATTAGCATAGAGAAAGGCTGATCAGCCCAGGCACTCAAGTAACAAAAGATCAAACCAAACTTCTCAAATAGACTACTGAAACCTAATGGAAAGCCAAGAAATATCAAGGAATGTTATTGTCAATGAACAGGAGTCTGATGGCACGGCACTTATAACGGTAGTCCACCATTGCATGTCCCCCCCAAAAAAAAAAAAAAAAAAAAAAACAAAACAAAACACTCTGTGCAACCAAAGCCAACATAGCTCCAAAGGAACACTTCGTCTCATCTCATCGATATGGAGAAAATTCAGGATGCTAATGCCAACTAAATTCTGTTCTCTGTTCGACAAAATAAGCAAGGTCCCTATATTGATGTATCAGACTCGAATTTATTATACCTCCTCCAAAGAACTCAAATTCAAATTCAAGCAAAGGCCGTCAGAAACTAAACATATGCGAGAATCAACCAAGAGGGCTTTTGAACCAAGCCATCCCATCTCAGGCCTCTGGCCGCAATTCAAATAGCGAAAAGAAAAGCACAGATGCTCCAAGAAAACAAACCCATCTCCAAAGGAGAACAAATTCATCATTTCTCGTGAATTTCAACTGACCCCTCCCTAATAAACCGAAAAATCCCGACAAAATCCAGGTTATCGCAAAAGAGCACAGTCGCAACAAAGAGATACCCTTTTGCGGAACTTCTGTTCGTTATCAAACACGAGAACCTGAAAATCTAGTCACCTCGCGAACGTCAACAAACCTCGAACTAAAACAGCATCCCGGACAGAACCAGCAAGACGAGCTTCCACGCGCGAAAACGAAGAACCAAATCACGACCCATGAATCCTAGGGAGCAAGAAAAGCAACAAACGGCAAGCAAGCAAGCTCCATATCCACGAAACATGCTCCGACAACTTGCTCGAAAACAATCATCCAACTGCAACGAAACCCGACCATAAAAAAATTCGCGGTTCGAGACGGCGCGAACTCACCGCTAGAGCTCGCGCGAGCAGATCCGGCGGCTGCGGAGGCGGGAACAGCAGCCCATCGACTGCGACACGGGTCGCCTCCGTACGTCGCTCCCGTGGTCAGGGGAAGCTCCGGCACTGTTCGGAGATGGTGATTTTCGATTCCCAGAAGACGAAGACGATGATGATGATGATGAATTTTGGAAATTGTCGCGGATTTTATATACAAAAGCAGCTGTAGAAGAAACAGCCGAGCCGAGTGAGCTTCTCTTTTTCTTTATTTTTTTAGTTCATCTCAGCCACATCCTAATTTTTTTGATTTTATTTTTATTTTGCCCCCGGGGGGCCCACCGCGTGCGCTTTTTCTGATTGGTTGGGCCATTTTCTCCTGTCTTTTTAATTACTTTATTATTATTATTATTATTATTATTATTATTATTATTATTATTATTATCAGTTCGGTCAAACAAAAAGATCTTCGTTCTATTTTTATTTTCCAAGCTGCTATGAAGAAAAATCTTCATGTCATCCAAAAGGGCTTCACCTTTATTAGTATTTTCAATGGATGTCTCATTATGTCGGCGATTTTAGCTGTTTCCATCCCAGATTAAGGTCGAAGAAAAAAAAGGTAAAATGATTTATTTATCATATAATAAAATTAGGAAATTATTATTTATCAGATGAATTATCGATTGTCTCACTATATATGCTTACTTAACATCATCAAATGTCATCATAACCAAGATTGATTATGAATAAGATGGATAAATATCGAGTTAGACAGCCAGTGAATTTTCTCAATTTGTGCATATTTCATAGCATTAGAAGAGGAACATTATAGATAGCCTTACAAGCAGAACAAGCATTTAGAAATTGTCTTATCTTAGTGTTTGAATTGTCTACCTAAATTAATTAAATAATTCATGTGATAGTGCAGAGAGCACGTGCAAAGTTTGGTCTAAAATCAGAGAATCAAAAGTCCATCGTCGGTGTGATTTCACCTATAGAAGACAAGAAAAAGTAGTTGAAAATTAGCATTTTTTTGGTGCATTTTTTTGTTTTTTTCTCAATGACCATCATGCTTAGTCAATTTCTCCTTGTTAGAATAATTTTTTTCAAAAATAAACTTTTGATGTCAAAAATTAGTAATCCTACTAGTGAAAATAAATGAGTCGAAATCTGGAACAACTTACAAACTTTGATGATGTCAAGAAAGTATATTATAAGTGGGTTAATCTCCTAACAATATATATATGTGGATATGTACATGTTTATATGGAGTACCTTAACTAAGATGATGGTGTCGTGCTTGTCCACCATATGGAACGTACAAAGGATTTAGTACAAATGGGACCCACCAATCAGAAACTCGTTGCTTAGGATATGAAATATAAATACTTTTTCGTGTGATTAGGAATATCCTTCTTGGGAAGAAGGTATATGGGGTCGATCCGATATAAATACCCTCCTGCTTGGGACTTTTTTATTATTTTTTCTTATGCACTTTTCGCCTTCTCGGATTTCAAAAATATCTACTCCACTTTATAATCAACAAAATATCTTCGCCAATTTAATTTATCTTTATTATATTCCTTCTCATTTCGCAACAGTTAATTTCATGGGTTGATCTTTGTGTATTGTAATATTCCATATATAAGCTTCTAAAAAATGAAAGGAGTTACGGTTTGGGATTCGTTTTGTAGGAATCGTAAAACTGCCTGTGTACAAGATACTTATATAAGGATTAAGAAACAAGGAAGAACGAGATATCCCTTTTCTTTAGTGGACTAAATAAACATTATAATGCTTGAGATATCTAAATCAATTTATAAGGTGGTATCTATGTTTTTATCAATTACTTAAAATCAGGTAATATGTTTCATTATCACTATCAATTTGTTGCATCATTTTATATGTCAATTTTTTAAATCAATTATTCCATTACTAGATGCATTAATCTAGGTTAAAATGGTATTTTCCTCCCAATTATAACAATAGTTCATTGATATGAAAATATCCCAAAATAAATCAGAATGTCAAAATGAAACGAACTAAGAGATAAGTCCTAACTAAAAAGAGTAATCCGTTTGAAATAATCATACAGCAAAGTGCTCAGATTTCAATCCGCTTCTAACTTGAAAATCAAAATTTCGACCATTTCCAGTAAAGCTCTAATTTGTTTTTTTATATTGTTAAAAAAAATGGGATTTATACTATGAAAAACTTCAAATTGATATACTTATTAGTATATTTATGACAAGTTTACCCTTCATTAATTTCCTTAAAATTTATTATAAAATTATTAAGTTAGAGATACGTAACAGTTGATGGGTATTACCAATTTTGAATTTATTATTCATTTATTACACGTACATCAATTTGTAGTTTTTCATAATATTAATGGAGGGTAATTTTGTCATAATTATATCGATTTTTGGTTTTTAATTAATTTTTGATAAATTTATTATGAATATATCAATTTAAATTTTTTTATAATATTAACTTAAAAAGAAACAATAATTTATTAATAAAGCTCGCAAAACTTCTTGCTTCGTGGTTGAGGTCCAGCTGCGAGGACCGTGTACCCTCGCCCAACGCACATTCTCGTTCTTGGCCATCTTTCGTCCACGTCATCCTTAAATGAAATGGAATATCTCAAGCATTTCCTTCCATTATTCGAATTAAATAGTTGTTTGACTTGCGATTTTCCTTCAGTTCCTCACTTTATAGAATGCTAACCGCCTCTAATTTTTTACTTAAAAATTTAATTATATGGTGACATTTGAAGTCACTCTAATTTTTTTTCCGCAATTTTTATTGACAGAGAAATTAATTTTAATTTTTGACGAATTTCGAAATTCAAATATATTCGGCTAGCTAAAAGCCAGACTAAGAAGCACAAAAATGATTGGGACACGAAAGCAACGTAAAGGTGACCGGTTAGGCTCACGTCGACAAAGAAAGTGATTTTTCTGTTGAAGATATTTATTGTAATAAATATTTATTCTAACAATCGTTCTCAATGCCACCTTTGTTTTGGTCCCTTTTCACCATAATGGCTTGTTGATTTTCTCATTAAAACTCGAGATATTATCGAAATATATGGTCTTTTGAAATTTTCTCTTAATGTGTTATTAGTTCTCCAATTACTATGGCTAATCAATTCTTGAGTGAGCCGATTTTCAATTTTAGTTTCTAAGTGCGTTAGTTTTTGGCCTGGAATTAAGAACCAAACCCGTAACCCCTAGATCCCCGGCCTAGAATTAGGAACCAACCTACTAGGAACCAAACCGACCAAATTTCCAATTTTACTATGGAATTAGTCCTTCTTAGGCATGGCATTAAAAACGAAATTAAAAGTTGCACCGTTTTACAACGAAAAGCATATGTTGGTTATGTTGTTATTTCTTCATATTGAATACCATGATTTGATTCTCGTTGGGTCCAATTTTTTTTTTTATTCCCAAAGAGATCTTAAAAGCAGTTTGAATCATTTCTAGGGCAGAAAATGCTGGTCTTGATCTAGAAACTAGGAACTGAAGTGGTTCTAGGCAGATTTTTGATTTGAGAAACCGGTTCATTGGGAACTCAATTGATTTTCCCTAGAATAGCCTTGAATTCGTTGGTCAAGCCAGATTGATCCGGTTTCAGGGTGAATCAGTCCTAATACTCACCCCTACCGATTGTAGATTCACTTATTGTCAATAGATCGGTAAGGATAATAATCACATAGATAAATCTCCTATAAAGCTTCACTCATTTAGGCTCATTAACGTATCTCCATCCATACAGGTCGTATTTCAATATTTGAACACCCTAAAATGTTTTACAAATTTTGTAACAAGTAAAAATAGCGGGCCACAAAGATAAGGGGGAACAAAAGGCAAAATCTCCGAAGGACCCTTAAGACAGAGAAAACTAGTTACTTTTTTTGGCCATAAATTTTCATTGGTATCCATATTTTTCATGATGAGCCAACTCTTTCAACGAAATATGGCCACCTAACATATGAGGTCACTCTTTCTCCTCTTTTATGTATTTTTCATCAGGGGTATTCTCAATGTTGATCGGTTGAGTTTAATCATCTTAAAATTCCCAAAAAGAAAACAAAATCAAAGCATCTCTTGATGAGGGAATTAGGAATTGTCAAATTTAATAATGCGCAAATTAGAACCCTAATTTGTCATTATACGACCCCAAGTCACAAAGTTGTTGATCTTTGTCGATCAAAATCCGCGGAATCTTAGAAAAGCCTATCATTTGGCGCTTATTATAATGTGCAAATAATGATTGAAGTTGGAAGTGCAAAGGAAAAGACTAGTCTCCGAGTGAAGCGGACGAAGCGGAATTACTTGCATTCGTGAGTGGACCCTTCCTGTGTTCCCAACCTCAAATCCTATGAAGGGTTGGACCCCGTACACGTGGCGTTCATCCTTCCACATTAACAGTCGACATGACGGAAATCCTTTTCAAAAGGAGTGATTCCTTTTCGGAACACCACCGACACAAGTGATGCATCACTGTCGTCAACTCGTGTCATAAACATGTCTAGTTAAGTCCCGCAATCATCATTGCTCTCGTACTTAATTGCCACTGATGAGTTTAGAACCTGAATGAGCTGGGGGTGATAAGCCGGATTGTCGACACCATTTTGGGAGCACCAAGGGAATGAAATTTGGAGAGAGAACTGAACACCAAATCTAAAATTTCCCTCCATTTTTCTCTTGCAGGAATTTCAAATTTTCCTATTTTCTATCTTAATTTTCATCCACCCCTTTTCTCTCATTCTGTTTCGTAGAAAAATGTGATATTTTTAAAAATATTTCTAAGAAGTCATTTTTATATAAAAAATGATAATATTTTATTGGCTAAAACTTGAAAATAAATTAGAAAATATTTTCCGTCATTTGATGAGAAAATCTAATCTTAAATAGACATACGTTATTTGAGCATTCATGACTTGCACATCCACAATCGAGGAACCACCTACAAACAGTAGAGTCGCAACTCTAGTCTTCATGGACCTTGACCTAGGCATTAAGGATCCGAGTATAGGCATCTGGGGCTTGCGCAAGAGCACGGGCATTGATTTTGGATCCACCAAAGTGGGATCAGAAAAACTCAATTTACCTATGTCCAGCTCTTAAGTGCCCTAGCTCTAGTCCACATAGGCCTAGCCTCAAGACCCAATGCCTTTGCTTAGGTCCTAGCAACCGAGCCCAAGTCTATTGAGACTAGGCTTGAGTCCACAAAGGCCGAGTGCGGGTGTCGGGGACATGGGTACGGCATTGAGGTCTTAGGTTGGACTTTGATGGACTAGGAAACAAGCATTGAGGTCCCAATCTCGATAGATATGGGCCTATGCACTAAGGTCCTGAGCCTCAAACTCGATAGACACTGACTCAAGCATTGGACCCAAGCTTGAGCATTGAAGAACCGGGCATGGCATTTGTGGACCCGAGCTTGAGTGCTGGGGATCCATGCATGAGTATGGGGATCCCGCCCTTAGCCTTTGTGGACTCAGGCCTAAGTGCTAGGGCCTCAAGCTCAAACTTGATAAATCTTAGCGCAAGCGTTGAACCTGATCATGAACACCAAGGACTAGCATTGAGATTCTCATGCTCAAGCATAAAGTTTTTAGTTCAAACGCCGATTTCTAGTTATATTTTGGAAAATGATTTCCGGTTTGTTAAAAATTCTTGAATTTAAGCATAAATTTTTAGTTCAAATTGCTTAGGAAAATATTTTCCATTAACTCATTTTCCTAAGCAATCTAAATACTAGAAAATAAGGAAAATAATTTTCCTCAAAACAAATGAAATTTAAGCTGGGGAGTAGTAGTTAGTGGAAGCATGACTTTTGGGTCCTAGGATAAATAGCTGCTTCACCAATGCATGTATTCCCAATAGTCAAACATGCAGTCACAAAATCGACAGCCTCTTACCTTAAAAAAACCTCCAACTTTAGCCCTTGTTCCAATTCTCTATCTTCTCTCATGAAAAACCTTCAATTTTTGGTGCAATATTAATTCTATCCCAAACTTTTTTCTGACTTAGAAAATATCCCCAACTTTAGATCCAGTCCTAAATTTGTCTCTATTAACCCTATGTCTAAATCGCTCTTTGCAATTTTGTGCTCGGTCTTCGATATCTCGTGCTTGGGAATGTTCTACCTTTTGTGGTTGGAGAGCTCACGCTTTGGATGCTTGAATAGCTCTTGCTTGGTGTTAACGAGAAATTTTGAACGAAGTTAGGGAATTAGGACTAGACAGTAAAATTTTAGGGTAAAACTAGGACTAGACAGTAAAATTTGGACAAAACTTAAAGTTGGGGCATTTTCGTAGGACAAAAAAAGGTTTGGTGTAAAATTTGGACATTTCCTAAAGTTGAGGGTGGAGCAAAAAAATGTTTATGATAGATTTTAGACTAGACGGTTGAAGGTTTTTCATGAGACAAAGATAGAATTGGAATATGAGTTAAATTTTAAAGTTTTTAGGGTATTAGATTAAAAATCAACATCCAAATTTCCACTATCAATTACGCCTCTTGATTTGGACTATAGATCAATATGAGGAACCTTGACGAAGGCTAGGTTTGAGGGATTACTTTAGGAACATTTTTAATCCCCAAAATTAGTGTTTATCTTGGGCATTAATCCAAATTAATAAACTGCCAGGTATGTATCCTTCTTCACCTCACTTGGCATTCACCAAACTTCCCAAAAAAATCTATCGAGTTAATATTACAAAAAATCCCAAAATGGATATATTTTGATGAATTTACTTTAAACTAATTTTTAACCATAAAAAATCTTCAAATTGGTACGCCTATAACAAATTTACTCTATGCTAATTTACGTTGAATTTTACTATCAAATTATTGAGTTAGATAAATACATGGTAATTGATGGATGTATTAATTTAGAGTTTTATCTTCTATATATCATAAGTATATTGATTTGTGGTTTTTTGTATTGTTAATCCAATTTAACAGAGACTTACGGATGGTAAATTTATCATAAATATATCAATTTGGGAGTTTTTAGTAGTAAAAAAATTAGTTCGGATTAATTTTATCATAAACATACTAGTTTAAATTTTTTTGTGATAAAAAAATTAATTTAAAATAAATTTATCACGAATGTATTAATTTTAGATTTTCGTAATACTCATCCTTCATTATTTGCAAATCATAAGGAGGCGCCCAAAGGAGGCCCATTCGGGGCTAGACATGAAGGGATATCGCGGACAAAATCAAGGGCCCAATTTTTCATTAATGGCCACTCCTGGTACAAACGACATCCTTAGAAGAGAGAGAGTGAACATCCAACACACATGGAAAAAATAGGACGCGAGTGCAGAAGATGTCGCCTCCTCACTGGCGCACTTTGGATTCATTCCCGGTTTTATTCGATTCCCCCACTTGCACTCTTCGAAATAAATTGTCCAGGTAGTATATGGCCTCCATAATTCATGATGTTTTTTGTAGGAGTGCTTGACAAAATGAATTAATTTCACAAAGAAAAAGGATGATCTTTAAAAGTGTTTGTATTTTTGAATAGTATTTTTGATTCAAAATAAAGTATACACTATTACAATCACTAGATAAAGAAATATGACTACACTAAAGACCATAAATGGATTAACCTGATAAGTGATAAGACGAGGCTCGGAGAGTGCAGAAATGATACTTTTACAAAACTTCACATTGAGAGACCATGCCATATTTAAATTGATAGATTGTAATTTGAGAGGAGCAATTTATAACTTTTCTGAACAAAACTTTAGAAACTAATTTTCCAAATAAACACTATTGTTTTGGAATTTATTTGAAGATACTTAGGGGTCAAGGCCATATTTTTATCAATTATTTGCAATTCTTTTGAATTGTGGGATAAAGATATGAAAGCTGTAGTTCAACGAACTAAAACTGAATTTATGTTGAACTCTTTAAATATTCTAATGTCAAATAAGAGGCTTTATTGGATCATGAAGGATTTAAAAAGGCATTCAAAAAGTAAAAACAACGAAATGAAATATAGATGATTTATTTAAAGGAATGGGATCTTTTTACTCTGCATAATTTCTTTCTAAATAAAAAGCCGGAAAACACAGCGTATTGTGCTTTAAGTGAAAATTATAATTTATTATTCTTTTTAGTTGATTTCTTTATTCAGAGTACTTGTTAAAAAAAATCAGTACAGTTGAATAGGATGGGGACGATAAATGAATTCATTTGATTTTTTTAGTGGCTATACACCTAATTTATAAATGGATGTTTGTTAATTATAAATTATGTTTTGTTGGACTAAAATAAACTATTTAATATATACCCGGAAAATTGAGAGTGGTCTCAAAGTCACGAGCAAACGTCACACCACCGACGAATTCTTATCTGGTTTACCTATAAGCTGTGGGCCCAAACTTGACACTATATCGTACACAAATTATGGGCTATTAAAATCACTAAGGGCTAGGTCTACTGCCTAATATTTAATAACCCAATAAGAAAATTATGTGTTTAGAAATAAGTACTTAACGTGACCTATGCGAGATTGCTCCTTGCGCTCTGCATTCGGCATCGGAATCCGGGACACCCTTGCTGAATCCTAATTTGTTGTGGAATCCTCCGGAGCCTGGCATTGTCAAAATCAATATTGATGGGGCTTTCCTAACAGAGAGCAACAAGGGCGCCATAGCGTGTGTATGCCGGGATCACTTTGGAACTTTGATAGATGGTTTTACCAGTAGCGTCCAAGCATCCTCCGCGCTACAAACAGAGATTCAAGCCCTAATACTCACCCTCAAATATTTGTTGCAGAAATGAAAAGCAGAAGATCACCTGATGGTGGAATCAGACTGTCTAGTCCTTGTGGAGACTGTGAACCATCTCAGCTTGCCGCCATGGGAGTGCCGGGTGTTGTTTGCGGACAGCGCGACGCTGATCCCCTATTTCTCCAACCTCCGCATACATCATTGCAGAAGAGAGGCTAACTCTATTGCTGATTGGGCTGCTAAGGCCCATGGCAGTGGAACATTCACCCGAATTGGGCTTTTTCACTCCCCAACTTCTTCTGGATCTTCTATGCTCTAAAGCCCTGACAAAGGTTTGTCCTATTTTACCTTCTTGAATGAAATGCTATGTTTTCAGACCCAAAAAAAAAAAAAGAAAAAAAAAGAAAGAAACATAACCTATGTGTTAACTAAATAGGAAAGAGAAATTTTTTATTATCTAATTAACATCCTCGTTGATATTCATCAGAAATTTTGCGTTATTTATATTTGGATTTCCAAAATATTTCTTAGTTCCGAATGAACAAATTCCATTCCACTGGATCTTTCTAAGAAGCCTACCCCAATTGTACCCACTTGCTAAAAAAGCAAGTTCAGTTAATTTTACTTCACGGATCTTTTATTGTGGATTACCTTGTGGGAATTAGGACACTTGATGAAAAATGTACGATTCATTTGAGGCTTTATGGTCCATGTAAGGTCCAAAAAAAAAAAAAAAAAAAAAAAGGCATGCTAATTAAATGAAAAATTATATATTTTTGAGATAAATATATTGAAAGTTCTAAAACTTGTCATGAAAGTGTAATTCAATAATAATACTTTTGAAAAGTGCAATTAAATTTTAAAATTTGTCATAAAAATATAGTTGAGTCATAAAATTTTAAAAAAGTACAATTAAGTTCTAGAACTTGTGCAATCAAATTTTTTTACTAACTCCGTTCAACTTGATAAACAGATAATGCTAATAAATTTTAAGATTTAATTGCACCAAGTTGATAAGTTTTAGGACATGATTACATCAACTTGACTAGTTGCAAGACTTGATTGTAGTTTTAGGACTCAACTATAATTTTTTGACATGTTTTAGGTCTTGATCATACTTTTATTGCACTTTCATGACATGTTTCGGTATTTTTACTACACTTATCCCTACATTTAACAATTTGTTACAAGGAGATCCTTATTGTTTTCTATATATTAGTTGCTTTTAGATTTATTGACAATATTTTATTTTTATGGAATGATGGAAAAAAATCTACATGTAAACCCGTGCAAAATGCACATGTATGAAAACTAGCGAAATTAGGAAAATCAGGTTTTACATTAATCGTGTCAACTTGCTTAGCATAACGAACGATGATTCATAAATAGGATCGGTCCCTTGTCATTCAAAAGTGGCACATACAACATAATAGATAAAGCTACTATAGTACGTTACAAGATATAAGAACTATACTTTCTAACTTGACCTTTATCAACGTTAATCCCCTCCCTTTCGAATCGTATACCCGAATGCATTCGCGCGCAACCATAGGTCTTCGCCATCTAGACCCACTCATGTTTTTATTACTTAATTTACTAAGGGAAATAAACATTTAAATCGAACGCCAGTGGATGATGAAGTGCATCGAGTATCAGGCATTAATTACTTGCACGAAGGTCATAATGAATAGTCTCGAAACACTCGTTAAGTATACTCAACAAAGATTTATTATAGTTTTCATTGCATAAATTATATATAACACGAGAGCTGATGTGTTGAAAATCCCAATTTTTCCTTAAGTGAGTATTTAACACAATCTTTTAGGTTGCATTTAGTCATTTGAATTTTTAGTTAGGATAGGACTAGATTTATTATAGTTTTCATTACATTAGTTATATATAACATGGGATATGGTGTATTGAAAATTCAAATTTTTCCATGAATGAGTGTTTAACAAAATCCTTTAGGCTGTCATTAATCGTTTGTATTTTTTTATTTAGGGATAATACCCTAAAAAACCCCAAACTGGTACACTTGTGACAAATTTACCCAAAACTATTTTTTTGACCACCAAAAACCCCAAACTGGTATACTTTTGACAAATTTATCCCAAATTGATACACTTGTGACAAATATACCCTATGTTAGTTTTCGTTAAATTTTATTCTCAAATTATTAAGTTAAATGATACGTGACAATTAACCAGTATATCAATTTAGGATCTTACGTTCCGTTTGTCACAGTTTACAATTTTTATGATTTTTTTTTGTGGTATTAATCCAATTTAGCATAGGGTATATTTGTCACAAATTTACTAGTTTAGGGTTTTTTGCAGTCGAATAAATTAGTTTGGGGTAAATTTGTCATAAATATACCAGTTTAGGGTTTTTTTATAATCAGTCGGGGTAAATTTGTCACAAGTTTACCAGTTTGGGGTTTTTCATGGTCAAAAAAATAGTTTGGGATAAATTTGTCACAAGTGTACCAATTTGGGGTTTTTTTTAAGGTATTATCCCTTTTATTTATGATATGACTAGATAGGATATAATGTAAAAATTCAGAGATTTTGTTGTATATTATCCATTATTTGGTGGATCACAATAATAAATTCGAATACATTTATATCCTAAAAATGTATTATCCATGATGGTATGAACAACATATCCATGTAAACGAACCTAAAAATGCACAAATAGAAATGGTAAAAATATTATATTATTATTTTTTTTTTTGGTAAAGGGGAAGAGGCTTAGACTAATTAAATAGTGTAAAAATATTTTATTATTCATTGCTAAAGAAACCATAAAGGCGTAAATGGAGATAACGTCCATAAGTCAATTCTTAATTATTATGCGATCTAAATCTTAAATAGCAAAGTAGCTCATTGCAACATTCTAGAATTATAGGCTCGACCATTAAAAAAAAAAAAAAAGCTCAGTAATATTGGCGTGGTAGTTCAGCCAACAAATGTCAAATTTGTTAAAAGAGAAAACATGACCATTAATCTTCGCAATATTGAAAAATATAGTATTTTGACTCTCTTGCAACTTTTGTGACCCTTCAATGTGAATTCGATCCAACCAAAAAACAAAAAACAAAAGAAAAAACGTGAATCACAGAGTTATGGAGGAGAAAGAGTTTTGATGCTCTTACTGTTTTCATAAAGCTTTAGGAGTCGTAAAGCTTCCATATAAATTAGAGGATGAGAAGGAAATTAGGAGGATCTTTTTTTTTTTTAGAAATCTAATACGAATACCCTCATTCTTGGAGATTTAGACAAATCCTTTTCAATTTTAAATTTGTTCATGTAAAATTTGGGTTCTTTTACTTCATTTTTAATTATTGCCCCTCTTATTTATTTATTTTCCTTTTTTTATTTCTTTTTAATTCAGTTCCATCATTCCTTAATAAATTTTTTTATTAAATAATAAATTATACTAATATACGTAAAATATGTAATACTTATAAATACAAATAGGTATAATATGTATGGTAGAGTAGAAAGAAATTCAGATATATAAATTAAAATATGAATAAATAAAAACAAAATTATGGTTATTTTGAATTTTCTCCTTATATTGGAATTCAAATACTTTTTATATAAAATTATTATATTAATTTTATTAATTTAATAAGTTCGTTATTTGAGAAATATAATTTTTATGTAATGATCATAAGAAACTTTATCCACTTTTATTTCACATCTCCCATGAAATATTCTTATCCGATCCATGACCCTCCTAACAGTCAATCTCATCCTACCTTAAGCAAGAACCAAATATAGGATACGATAGATTTGATCTCATCTAGATTTCTATCCGGTCCAGCCTCAGATAACATGCATATTTTTTAAAATTTTTCACATATGAGGAATATCCGCCGATACGCCAGGCTACAAAAATTTGAAAAAAGAATAAATAAAGAAAAAATAAGTCATACGAAAAAGGCGTGAAAATTCTCTCTCTCTCTCTCTCTCTCTCTATCTCTTACTCCGTCTGCTTCGCTTGTAGATCTGCTTGCTGGCTCCCTTCAGGGCTCATCTCACCTTCGTCTTCCACCTCGACCTCCCTCTGGAATCCCTTCAATCTCCCTTCAACCGACAGTCTCACTCCAGGTCAGCTTCTCTCAACTTCTTCTGTGATTTTTTTTTTTCCTCCTTAATCTGTGCTGCGTTCCGATCTCGACCAGGCACCAAATGGACCTAATTTCCGATTCTATCTAGGAATCGGTCCTTTTTAGGCATGGCGTTAAAAATCAAGTTCATACGATGAAAATAAAAGCTGCACCATTTTACTACAAAAGCATATGTTGGTTATGTTGTTATTTCTTCATATAGAAGACCATGGTTCGATTCTCGTTGGGTCCAAATTTTTTTACTTATTCCTAAAATGCATGTGAAAAGCCCTGATCTTAAAAATTGGGACCAAACTGGTCCTATGCTGATTCTTGGTTTCTGAAACTAGTTCATCGGGAACTCAATCGATTTTCCCTAAAATGGCCTTGATTTGTCGGCCCAGACCAATGGATCCAGTTCCGAGGCGAACGAGGTGAATTGGTCCCAATACTCACCTCTACCATTTATAGTTTCACTTATCAGTAATAGATTGTAGATATAATGATCAAATAGATGAATCTCCTATAATGTTCCATTCCCATTTAGGCTCATTAGCTTATCTCCATCAATGTAGGTCGTATTTTGATATTTCTATGCCCTGAAATGTTTCACGATTTTGTAATTAAGTAAAACTAGCGGGGTGCAAATTTTTATTTTATTATTTTGTTTGGGGGGGGGACTCCAAAAGACCCTTCAGATAGAGAAAATTACTTAAATTTTTTTGGCCATGAATTTTTATCAGTATTCATATCTTTCATGATGTGACAACTCATTCAACGAAAATATGGCCACCTAAGAAATGAGGTCACTCTTTCTCATCTTTTGTGTATTTTTCATCAAGGTATTTTCAACATTTTCGGGTGAGTTTGATCATCTTAAAATTCCCAAAAATAAAGCAAAAAATTCAAAGCATCTCTAGGTTATGGAATTAGAAATTGTCAAAGTAAATAATGTGTAAATTATAATGCTGATCTATCATATTCCAACCACGGGTCGTGAAGTTGTTGATCTTGGATGATCAAAATCCGCGAAATCTTAGAAAAGCCTATCATTTTGGGTGTATTACTCAACGAAAAACAAAAGAAAATGCATAACCTGATGTTAATAGTTGCAAAAGATGATATGCAACTAATGGTTGAAGTTGGAAGTGCAAAGATAAAGACTAGTCTCCACGTGAAGCGGCCGAAGCGGAACTGCTTGCATTCCTGAGTAGCCCCTTCCTAATTCCTATGTTTTTTTTTTTTTTTTTTGACAATTCCTAATTCCTATGTTCCCAACCTCAAATCCTACGAAGGGTTGGACCCCATACACGTGGCGTTCATCCTTCCACATTTACAACTGACATGCCGCAAATCCTCTTGAAAAGAGTGGCTCCTTTGAAAGCACCGACACAAGTGATGCATAATTGTCGTCAACTCGTATCATAAACCTGTTAAGTCCCGCAATCATCGCAACTTTTGTACTTAATTGCCACTGTTGAGTTTGAATTGTGGGTGATAAGCCGGACAGTGGACACCATGTTTGGGAGCACGAAGGGAATGGAATTTGGGGAGAGAACTGAACACCAAATCTAAAATTTCTCTCCATTTTTCTCTCATAGGAATTTCAAACTTTTCCTATTTGCCATCCCAATTTTCATCCATCCCTTTTCTCTCTTTTATTTCACAAATAATATGATATTTTTGAAATTTTTTTTTACAAAGTCATTTTTATAAGGAAAATTTCAAATAATGACTCAAAGTGCTATAATTTTTCTCTAATAAAAGCCCGAAGTGGATATTGTTTCAAAGAATTACTTGAAGTGCTATCATTTTCTTAAATAAGGACTTTAAGTTAACATTATTTCAAATAAGAGCCTAAAATGCCCATATCAGTCTCAAAGAATGGCTTGAACTCACCAATTATAATGGGCAATTTTGTCTTTCAAAATTTTTATTATTCCTTTCTTTTTAAAAAATAAAAAATAAAAAAGAGAAATACAAGTGGGAAGGAGTGGTTGCTGCCTCATCGCTGGTGGGAAGGCAACAATGGTCGATGACCGTCGTTGGCCAGAGGCAAGCTGGAGAAGCCAACCCTCCCCTAAATTTGGGTGAGGGTCACCTGCCCTTCCCTAGCTTAGGCGATGGTCACCGGCTCTCACCCAGCGCCTCCGGACCTTACCCAGGCGCCGACGAATGTCTAGAGGCACTAGGCAAGGGTTGGTAAGCCTAAGTGAGGGCCAGGGACCCTTGCCCAATTTTGGGAGAGGGTCGCCGCCTTCTCCTACATCTAGCTAGCATCAATGAACATCAGGAGGCATTAGGCAAGGGTTGCCAGGCCTAAGCAAGGACCAGCAACCCTTGCCTAGTTCTTGGAGAGGGTTGTCGCCCTCTCTTGCATCTGGTCAACGAGGGTCATTAAACATCCTTGCCACCCCATTGGTGATGGGGTGGCGACCACAGGAGGGCCCCTCCCACCTGTGTTTTTCCTTTTATTTTAAGTTTTATTTTTTTTAATTTTAATCTAATTCAATTTAAATTTAATTTTTTTGACAAATATCTTTAATTGGCCGGAATATTTTGCCGGCCAATGAGGATAGACCCTTATTTGAAACATCCATAATAACTATAGGTCATTCTTTGATACTAATATGACCATTTCAAGTTTTCATTTGAAACAATGTTCACTTTTGACCCTTATTTGAGAAAACAAGTGTACTTTGGGCCCTTATTTAGAAATTTCCCTTTTTATATAAAAAAAATGATAATATTTTACGAAGTTTGGCTAAATCTTGAAAATGAATTAGAAAATATTTTCCGTCATTTGATAAGGAATCCAATCTTAAATAGAATACATTATTTAAGTGTTAGTGACTTGCGTGTTGACAGTTGAGGAATTGGGTACAAACACTAGGGATCCAACTCTGGCCCCGATGGACCTTAACCTGGGCATCAAGGATCTAGGTACAAGCATCTGGGTCTAGCGCAAGAGCACGGGCATTGATCCTAGGTCCACAAAAGCGAGATCCAAGAACTCAGTGCCTATGTTTGGCTCTCTAATGCCCTAGCTCTAGTCCATAGAGGCCTAGCCTCAAGACCCAATGCCCATGCTCGAGTCCTAGCAACCGAGTTCGAGTCTATTGAGACTAGGCTTGGGTCTATAAAGGTCGAGTGTGGGTGCCGAGGACATGGGTACGGCGTCGAGGTCCTAGTTTGAACTTTGATGGACTAGGGCGCAAGCGCTGAGGTCCCAATCTCGATAGACATGGGCTTGTGCACCGTGGTCTTGAGCCTTAGACTTGATATACACTAACTCAGGCACTAGGGACCCAAGCTTGAGCATTGAGGACCCGGACATGGCATTTGTGGACTTAGGCCTGAGTTCCAAGGATCCATGCATGAGTACGAAGATCCTACCCTTGGCCTTTGTGGACTTATGCCTTGGTGCCAAGGCCTCAAGCTCAAACTTGATGGATCTTGGTGCAAGTGCTGGAGACCCGATCATGAAGGACTAGTGTTGGGATTCTCATGCTCAAGCATAGAGTTTTCAGTTCAAATGCCAATTTCTAGTCATATTTTGGAAAATAATTTTTGGTTTGTTAAAGATTCTTGAATTTAAGCATAAATTTTTTATTTATTAGAAAAAGGTTTTCCATTAACTCATTTTTCTAAGCAATCTAGATACTAGAAAATAAGCGAAAAAAACTTTTGAAAATTATTTTTCTAAAAAAATGGAATTTAAGCTAAGCTGGCAAAACTTATTTTGTGGAGTAGTAGTTAGTGGAATCGTGACTTTTGGGTCTTAGGACAAAGAGTTGCCTCACCAATGCACGTATTCAAAGTTGTCAAACATGCATTCACAAAATCTACAGCCTCTTACCTGAGAAAGCCTTCAGCTTTAGCCCTTGTTCCAATTCTATCTTTTGTCTTATGAAAAACCTTCAATTTTCGATCCAATTCTACTCTAAAATTTGTTTGTCCATAAAGTACCTCCAACTGTAGGTCCAATCCTAAATTTGTCTTTGTTAGCCCTATGTCTAAATCACCCTTAGTGATTTTGTGCTCGTTGTTCCATATCTCATGCTTGGGAAATGTTCCACCTTTTGTGGTTGGAGAGCTTGCGCTTAGGATGCTCGAATAGCTCATGCTTGGTGTAAACAAGAAATTTTGAATGAAGGGTTAATAAGGGTAGATTTTTGAATCAAGTAAATGTTTTTGATTTTTTATGAGACTATAAAAATTTTTAGGATAAAACTAGGACTGGATAGTAAAATTTGGACAAAACTTATAGTTGGAGAATTTTCATAGGACAAAAGAAAAGGTTTAGGGTAAAATTTGGACATTAACTAAAGTTGAGGATGGAACAAAAAAATGTTTAGGATAGAATTGAAACTAGAAGATTGAAGGTTTTTTATGAGATAGAAGGTAGAATTGGAATAAGAATTAAAGTTTGATTTTTTTAGGGTATTAAATTTAAAATCAGACAAACATCCAAGTTTCCACTATCAATTATGCCTCTTGATTTGGACTATAGATCAATAAGAGGAACCTTGACGAAGGCTAGGTTTGAGTGATGATTTTAGGAACATTTTTAATCCCCAAAATTAGTGTTTATCTTGGGCATTAATCCAGATTAATAATCTGCTAGGTATGTATCCTTCTTCACCTCACTTGGCATTCATCAAACTTCCCAAAAATGTTTATTGGGTTAATATTGCTAAAAATCCCAAAACGAATACATCTTTGATGAATTTACTTCAAACTAATTTTTGACTACCAAAAATTCTTAAACTAATATACCTATGACAAATTTACCCTATATTAGTTTCTATTAAATTTTTTTGTCAAATTGTTAAGTTAAATGACATATGTCAGTTGATGAGTGTATTAATTTAGAGTTTTATCTTTTGTTTTTCATAAGTATACCGAATTTATGGTTTTCCGTAAATTAATCTAATTTAACATAGACTAATAAACAGTAAATTTATCATAAATATATCAGTTTGTGATTTTTGATGGTCAAAAAATTAGTTGGAGCAATTTTATCATAAACATACCAGTTACTTTTGTAATAAAAAAAAATTAATTTTATGAATATACTAATTTTGGATTTTTTTTGTAAAATTCATCCCTCTTTGATTGCAAATGAAAAGGGAGGCGCCCAAAGGAGGCCGTTCAGGGCTAGACATGAAGGGACATCGCGGACAAAACCAAGGGCCCAACTTCTCATTAATGGCCACTCCTGGTCCCGGCGACATCCTCACGAGAGAGAGACAGAGGACATCCAACACCCATGGAAAGAATAGGACGCGAGTCCAGAAGAGGTCGCCTTCTCACTAGCGCACTTTGGATTCATTTCTGACTTTATTCGATTCCCCACTTGCACTCTTCGATATAAATTGTCCAGGTAGTAAATGGCCTCCATAATTCATGATATTTTTTGTAGGAGTGCATGACAAAATGAATTAATTTCACAAAGAAAAAGGATATATTTTTAGAAGTGTTTGTATTTTTCAATAGTACTTTTTTATAAAAAAATTCAAAATAAAGTATACAAGATTACGGCCTCTAGATAAAGAATATGACTACACTACAGACCATCAATGACTCAACCCGACAAGTGATAAGACGAGGCATGGAGGGTGCAAAAATGGTGTGCTCACAGAACTTCTCATTTAGAGTCCACATCCTTTCTGAATTGATAGACTGTAATTTGAGATGAGTAATGTATAACTTTTTTGAACAAAAATTTAGAAATTATTTTCCAAAATAAACACTATCGTTTTGGAATTTATTTGAAGACACTTAAAGCTAAAGGCTATATCATCTATTGATTATTTGCAATTCATTTGAATAATGGGATAAAGATATGAAAGCTGTAGTTCAACGGAATAAAACTGAATTTATCTTATTGATATTCTTTAAATATTCTAATGTCATGTCCAGTGGCTTTATTGGATTGTTGGATTGTGAAGGAGTTAAAAAAGCATTCAAATTCTCACCTTTTACAAAAAAAAAAAAAAAGCATTCAAAAAGTAAAAACAATTAAATTAAAAGATATATGTAAGGAACGGAATATTTTTTTTAATTTTGCGTAATTTCTTTCTAAATAAAAAGCAGGAAAATACAACATACCATACTTTAAGTGAAAATGGTAATTTATCATTGTTTTTAGTTAATTTCTTTATTCACTGTACTTTAAAAAAATCAGTACAGTTGAATAGGATGGGGACTATAAATGAATTCATTTGATTTTATCTTAGTAGCTATACTCCTAATTTATAAATGGATGTTCATTAATTATAAATTATGTTTTGTTGGACTAAACTAAAATAAACTATTTAATATATACCTGGAAATTGAGAGTGGTTTCTGACCAAAAATAAAAATAAAAATTGAGAATGGTCCCAAGATCGCGAGCAAACGTCAAACCACCGACGAATTTTTATCTGGTTTACCTCGAAGCTGTGGGCCCAAACTTGGACACTATATTTTTGACATATAATGGGCAATTAAAATCACTAAGGGCTAATTTTTAATTCACTAAGGGCTAGGCCTTATGCGGTGGGTCGTGGGCTGGCCAGTCACTGTTTAGTAACCCAAAAAAAAAAAAAAAAAAAATCACTAAGGGCTAGGCCTAATGCGTAATATTTAGTAACCCAATAAGAAAATTATGTGTTTAGACATAAGTACATAACACAACCTATATGTTAACTAAATGGGAAAAAAGAATTTTTTATTATTTAATTAACATCCTCATCGTTATTTATCAGAGATTTTGCATTATTTATATTTGGATTTCAAAAATGTCTCTTTCTTTCGCAATCAACAAATTCCATTCCAATAAATCTTTACAAAGCAGCCTGCCCCTATTGTACCGTATTTCGGACTAAGTAGTGTTCCATGTTCCTATTATCACTCAAAGTACTAGAACGATTAGGTAACCCTGATTGATCTCACTCTTTTAGGCTTTTGAAAACTTTCCTTGTATTAAATAATTACCTACTTCTTCTACTTTATCAGGTAATCTTCAACATTCTTTCTATCTTTTTATCAATAGCCACCTAACTTTTCACAAGTTCAACATTTACATCATTTGAGTAATTTCCTAGTTAAATGGATTTGGTCAAGTTGAAGGATTAATAAACGTGAAATATATCATTTTCAACAATATATTAAAGAAATAGTGCTCAAAATAAACTCCACTATTTAAGAATATAGTTAAGTTTACTTTCTCTTTGTGCATATTTGAAATTCAAGAAAAAAAAGAGATAGAAACAGGTTTTGTAAAACATTATCAGTCTTCTTTCGTCTCATTTCATGTTGTGTCAAATATTGTTGGCCATCATGCGCAATGTGATATGGCACGAAAACATGTGATCATAATACAAATCAGTGAATTTAGAGTTATATATATTAGTCATATTTTTTTTTTTTGGTCGAAAATACAATTACTATTCCAATTACTTAGGTAAGTTTGGAGCAATTAAATCAAAAGTATCAGTGCATAATAAATCAAACAGGGCTGTTGGGGGATTAGTTACCCAATTACTAGGAAGGTAATTATCTCTTTAGGCTTTTGCAAGCCAGTCTATAGGTCTGTTGGCTTCTCTGCTGCAATGGGCTAGAGAAAGGCCTGGGAAGTCCTTTACTTTTGTCCTGATCCAGTTCACAATCGGTGCCACTTCCCAGCTTGACTTTGTCGCACACAGAACTTGTTGCACGAGCAGCATACGGTCAGATTGTACTTGTAGGCTTTGGTTAGATCTAGTGGAGAAGAAGTTTAGGATTTTCAAGAGAGCAAGTGCCTTCGCCTGTTCCACCGAGGACGTCGCCACCAGCTTGGAGAAACTGTCGACCAGGCCTCCTCGAGAGTCTCGGCAAATGTAGGTGATAGCTCCCCTGTGCTCGTCCTCTCCTCTGTTCTCCTGAAATTCTGATGTCGTGCCTTCGTTCCGAGCAAATGAGGCATCGATGTTGATTTTCAGTGTATCCAAGTTCGGGGGTTGCCATCTGAGCGTGTGAGCCTCGCTTTTCTTCTCTTCTGTTGTGGTTCTATTCCATATTGCAAAGTCTTTGTGTAAGGCTATTGATTTGAACAGGGTCTGTTGCGGTTGCAAGAGATTTTGTCCGAAGATGTACCGGTTCTAGTCTTTCCAGATGCACCACAAGGTAGTGGCAATTTGGTCAAATTTTAGTGCACTTCGTGGGTCTTCTTTCCTCATGTACAGCCATTCATTGAGTCGTGTTAACCCGAATCTTGTACAGAGGGCTAGCGCTCCATATCTGAGCTGTCCAAGGGCATAGCAGCAAAGTATGTTCGATAGTTTCGGCTTCCTGTTTGCAGTAGGGCATAATGGATCACTTACTATTCTTCTCTAGTGCAAGTTGTCCAATGTAAGTATTGCGTTTTGGCATGCATTCCAGAGAAATTGTTTAACCTTGGGTAGAGTTCGAGAGTGCCAAATATATTTCCACAGATCTGGTTTTGTTTGGTGAGAGGAAGTTATTGTTGTGGTTTGTGGGTTGGCTGCTCAATTTCTAGTGGTGAAATAGCCGCTTTTCACTGTATAGGACCCTGATTTGTTGTTAATCCATATCATTTTATCTTCTGTAGTACAAGGGCATAGCAGTAAAGTATGTTAATCATATAAGGGTGTTGATAGTTGATGCATTTGAAACAGTTTTTGTAAATTAATACGGGAGAAATTTCACAGTTAGTTTTTGTCACTTAAGTATTTCCGTATATCTATTATCTATTGTGATTGTATAATTAGTCAATTAACACATTGTATCTGTAATATCTCTTATATAGAGGGTTTTGAGAATTAATGATAAGCACATTTAAATTGGGTTTCTTAGTTAATTAAACCTATATATATGAGGATGAATGATTATCACTTTAAATTAGTAAATTCTATTCTAGAAACCAATCTGTGAGAGCAATCTAATTTACTTGAAGCAAGTGCTTAAAAACGTTTTTTCCCCTCTTTTTTAAGAATAGCATTCTCTATATGCATCATGTCATGCATTAGAGCCTCTTCGTGTTTCCCCATTTCAGTCCTTATCCATGATGCGTGATTAACCATATTTAAGGGCGCATCTAAATTCCATTTGTTTTTTTAATCCTGCAGAGGCTATACGAGGTGACAACAGAAGGAACCCATAAAACATCACTTACCACTATAACACATAGTAATTTTTTTTTTAATAACTATCCTAGTATCTTAATAATAGCAAATCATGAAATATCATTTTTAATTAAAATGCGCATGTCCTCTCTCCAATCAGTTCATTGTCGGTCTTTGTTTGTGCTTTAGACTATAAAAAGGGTCTTCTCTGTCCATTCACGATGGATCCTTACATGATGAGTTGGGTCATGGCTGTCTTTATGGAATAAAAATCTCATTCATCGTGGATGTAATTTTCTTTGGGTAAAATTTAAAATGATTTTAGCCTAATATAAATTATTTTGTTACACTAAAGATTAAAGAATTTTGTTGAATTAATTGAGCTACAAAAGCAAGATCAATCAATTTTACTTCACGGATCTTTTATTATGGATTACCCGGTGGGGATCTAGAAACCTGATGAAAAATGTACAAGTTGTTTCAGGATTTATCATCCACTTGAGGCAAAAAAAAGGCATGATAATTAAATGAAATATTATTCAGAATTTCTTGTTACAAAAGTGCAATTGAATTTCAATACTTTCAAAAAATATAATCAAGTTCTAAAATTTATCATGAAAATACAATTAAATCATAATACTATCAAAAAGAGTAATCAAGTTCTAAAACTTGTCGCAAAAGTGCAATTGTATTGTAAAATTTTTAAAAATTGCAATTAAAGTTTTAGAATTTGTCAAGTTGGTTGCAATCAAGTCTTTTTATTTACTCCAACCAACTTGAGAAACAAATAATGTTAATAAGTGTTAGGATTTGATTGCACCAACTTGACAAATTCTAAAACTTAATTGCAGTTTTTTGAAAATTTTATGATTCAATTACACTTTTGTAGTAAGTTTTAAGATTTTATTGCACTTTTTTGAAAGTGTTATAATTCATTTTTTTGGGATAAGTTTTAGATCTTCCATGGAGATCCTTATTGTTTTCTTTATTTTAGTTGCTTTTAGATTTATTGACAATATTTTATTTTTATGGAATGATGAGAAAAATCTAAATATAAACCCATGCAACACATGGGTTTATATTAATGGCTTGTTTGATAACTAGTGAAATAAGGAAAATCGAGTTTTATATTAATAGCTTGTTTGATAACTATTTTGTTCCTAGTAACAATTTTTACTTAGAAATAATTTTATTTTTGTTCTTCAAACAAATTTCTAAACATTTGAAAACATTTGCTAACTATTCAAATTTTTATTCTTGGGATAGAAATGCATTTAGTAAGATCTCAAATTCTTTTATGATCTAGAATTTCTCTTTGGTTAGTTGTTGGCTTGGCTATAGCTGGCCATTGTCCAAATGAGGGTTGGCGGCCTTATTGGAGCATCACTGGCTAAGCCTCCCTAATGAGCCTCACCTTGGATAGGTGAGCCTCGCCTAGATCTAGCAAGGCTAAGCTTGCCCAACTGAGGCTTGGTCGAGCCTCGCCCAATTGCTAGGGAGACTTGATCGATGAGGCTCGGCCTTGCCTTGATTGGGTGGTGAGGTCGAACTCGTTGAGTTGAGACTTGGTTGAGCCTTGCCCAATCGCCAAGGAGGCTCATCAACCAGGCTTGGCCTCGTTGAGGGTTAACAACACTCTGACGAGGTCATCGGCAATGGCCAAGCTGGCGACCAGCCAAAGAGGAAGAAGGGGAAGAAGAAAAGGCAAAAAGAAAATAAGAGAAAAAGGAAAATGGACTTGATTCTGAAGTTGTTCTTAGAAACAAAGAATTACTATTTTTTTTTTTTTTTTTACTTCTTGATTTTGTTCTAAATCTATTCCTAGAAACAAAAAAGTTACTAAACTGATTTATGTTCTTTATTTTATTTTATTTTGGGGAACAAAAAAATAAAATTAGATACCATTTTGGCCAGTTAACAAACACACCCTAATTGTGTCAACTTGCTTAGCATGACAAACGATGATTCGTAAATAAGAACAGTCCTTTTCTTCAAAAATGGCAACCGCAAGATATTAGATTAAAGCTACTATAGGATGTTACAATATATAAGAATTGTACTTTCTTACTCGAACTTTATCGAAGTTAATCCCGTCTCTTTCGAATCGAATGCCCGAATGCATTCGTGTCTTTATTTTTCGCACGCAACCATAAGTCTCCACCAGCTAGACCCACGCCAGTTTTTCTTTATTTCTTTGGATTTGTTTTTTGCCCAAAGCTAACTTAATTTACTAAGGGAAATAAATATTCCAATCGAACGCTAGTGGATGATGAAGTGTATTGTGTAGTAGGCATTAATTACTTGCGTGAGATTACTGATAATGAGTAGCCTCAAAACACTTGTTAGGTATACTTAATAACGATTTGTTATAGTTTTCATTGCATTAATTTATATAACATGAAAGATAGAAAATCCCAATTTTCCTTGAATGAGGGTTTAACATAATTTTTTAGGTTATGTTTGGTTGTATGAATTCTTAATCAAGATATGACTAGATTTATCATAGTTTTCATTGCATTATTTATATATATCATGAGAGATCGTATATTGAAAATTCTAATTTTTCCTTGAAGGAGTGTTTAACAAAATCCTTTAAGTTACATTTTGTCATTTGAATTTTAACTAGGACAGGATTATATAAGATATGTTATAAAATCTAGAGATTTTGCTATATATTATCAATTGCTTGGCAAATCACAGTAATAAAGTTGAATACATTTATATCCTATCATGTCTATGTATAATATGAACAACATATCAACGTAAATAAAATTAAAAATGCACAAACAAATATGATAAAAATCTCTTACCATTCACTGCTAAAGAAACCATAAATGCACAAATAAAGATAATATCCATAAATCAATTCATAATTATTATACAATCTAAATATTAAATACTAAACTAACTCATTGTAGCACTTTAGAGTCACATGTTTGGCTATAGCAAGAAAAGTAAACGAGCTCTAGCGGGGTTGACGAGGCAAATCAACTAGTAAATGCCAAATTTAGTAAGAGAGAAAATATGATGGTTCATATTCGCGATTTTAAAAGGTATAATGTTATACTCTCTTGCCACTCTCGCAACGTGAATCACATAGCTACGGAGGAGAAAGAGTTTCAACGCTCTCATTATTTTTGTGGAGGTTTAGCATGAACAAAAAAATTAGGAGTCGTGAAGCTTCCCCATAAACTAGAGGATGAGAAGGAGACTAAGAGGGTAGGTTTCTTTTCCCCAAAAATTTAATCACCCCTCATTCTTCGAAAATTAGAAAATTCCTTTTCGAGTCTAAATTTGTTTATTTTTTTACTTCATTTTTAAAATTATTTCCGCTCTTTTCGATTTATTTCTTTTTTAGTCCCTTCCATCATTCCTTAACAAAACATTTATTAAATAATAAACGATACTAATATGCCTAAAATATATCATACATATTAATACTAAATATGTATGATATATATTATAGAGTAGCAAGAAATCCAAATACGCAAACTAAAATATGAATAAATAAAAATGAAAATTTCGGTTATTTTGAATTTTCTCCTTATATTGGAATTCAAATGTTATTTTTTTTTTACAATTTTTATTTTTATTTTATTAATTTAATAATTTTTTTATTCAAGAAACATAACTTTTATACATGAACATAAGAAATCTTATCATTCTTTATCTCATTTCTCCCATATGATATTCACGTTGGGTTCCATAATTCTCTTAACATCCGATCTCATCCTACTTTAAGGAAGAACTAAATCCACGATATGATATATTTTACCTCATCTCCATCTCGATTTCAATCCGGTCTAGCCTCAAATGCATGTCATCTCGTTCCAAAATTCTCTTTAACATCCAATCTCATCCTATCTTAAGCAGTAATTAAATCCAAGATACGAAAGATTTTACCCCATCTCCACCTCGATTTCCATCCCGTCCAGCCTCAGATAACATGCATAATTTTTTAAAAAATTTCCGCATACGAGGAATATCCGCTTACACGTTCCCAAGATGTCAAAAAAGACAAAAAAAAAGAAAAAAGAAAAAAAGAAAAAAAAGAAGTCATGCGAAAAAGGCGTGAAAATCTCTCCCAATCTCTCCCTCTCTCTCTTACTCCGTCTGCTTCGCTTGTAGATCTGCTTCCGGCCCTCATCTCGCCTTCGTCTTCCACCTCCACCTTCCCCTCCCTCCGGAATCCCCCCTTCCGTCTCCCCTTCAACCGACAGTCTCGCTCCAGGTCAGCTCCTCTCTCAATTTCTTCTTCTGGGTGCTCTCTCTTTTCTCCTCTCCCCGTCGATCCGCGACCGCGTTCCGATCTCGTCTTCCCCGATTCCGACCCGATCCCTCGGAAATTTCCGGCGATTTCCCTCCGCCGATTCGCCGGTCGTTCGCCGTAGATCTCGGAAGGGACGTTCGGTTTCCTGGGTTCGCCCTCCCGCCTCCTCGGATTGGTCGATTCCTCGCCCGATGATGGGTCGGTGCGGGAACGCCCTAATTTCGCGTTGGGATTTCTACATGGGCTCGATTTGGGTCGAGGGTATCGCTGTTTCCGCGTCATGGGTAGCTGCGGTTTTGTCGAATGTAGGTCTTGCCATGTGCTGGTTGATTGATTTGGGTGGCTGCAGGTTTTGGGTCGGATTCGATGGAGGGGGTCGGAAGCGATGCTGCCTCGGCGGCGGCGCCGATAGATCAGTGGAGGCACGACGTCTGGAGGCTGTACCAGCATTATCTGGATAAGTCCACCCCGCACTCCACCTACCGGTGGATCGGGACCCTCGTCCTGCTAATCGTCTACATCATGCGCGTCGTGTACGTTCAGGGGTTTTACATTGTCTCCTATGGTTTGGGGATCTATATACTGAACCTCATGATCGGGTTTCTGTCCCCGTTGGTTGATCCCGAGTTGGATCCCTCGGATGGGCCGTCCCTGCCGACGAAAGGGTCGGATGAGTTCAAGCCATTCATCCGGCGGCTCCCAGAGTTCAAGTTCTGGTAATTGAATGTTCTCCTGTTCTTTTAGGCCCAGTTACTGGGTCCATAGAACTAATAACTCATTCGATACTTGCAGTAGTTTGAGGTTTCTCTATAGGTTGGAGGCATTTGCAAGTGCTATTCTGGTCTGTTTGGTAGCTTGTAACTCTTACTTGTCATGTTGCCTGTAATAGTCTTGTGGGGTAGTAGTCTATGGAAGATCGAGTGGCTTAGTGGTAGGTCGTGAAAGTGTTCATCCTCCAAATAGAGGCTAGCTGCATCGATCTCTTTGAGGTGCTGGAGAGAGGACCGGGAAATTGAAAACGAAAGCAAAATCTCCACAATCCTTTAATGATCTTTAAAAGAATTAGTATTGTGAGATCCTAGTTAGTTTTTTGTCATTTTCCACAATTTAGTTTGGTTATAATGTATGGCTTGCACCAAAATTACTGTGTTAGACGAGGTTCTTGGAAGTGATTCACCAAATTGGTAGTATGTATCCTCTTGCATTGGTTTGATTTATGGTTGTCTCTTCTTGCTTTTTAATATATTAATCTGAAGATGCTGTCTCCCTTTACTTGTCTCATTATCAGAGGTACCTAGAATTTAGTCCAATGAACACAACAGTATGTTAGATGATGGTTGCTTGAGCAAATATGTGTGATGCCAGGCATGGGAGCTGATTTACATGAAAAATGGTGTTAATTTCTATTTCATTCCCTATGAACATATTAATATTGTGTGCAACTGACAAATCTTTGTCTTGATGCTTAAAGTTTAACATGGAAGTGGTGTTAGCTCTGGAAAAGACGTGATTTTAAGAAGCAATTCATTGATTTCATGCAAATTATTTGTGGTTACATTATTAGAATTGTTAAACAAAGATGCTGGACTAAAGTAGAGTTATGATATAAGTAGACTCGATAATCATAATAGTTTAAGTAGCTCTTGATGGTCATAAGTTTGTCTGAGCTGCTGCTTCCGGAAGTATGGTGTTTTAAGACTGTTTAACATCAAAGAGAGAGTTGCCTGGTTAATTCGCAGATATGAACCTTTTCTCCAATTGGAAAGTGCTTTCCTGGTCATTATGTGTGCACTGAGTTGAGTTACTGCTTGACTGGTTTCTTTATGTTTTTCAGGCACTCCATAACAACTGCATTTTTAATAGCATTCCTCATGACCTTCTTCTCCATGTTTGATGTTCCCGTCTTTTGGCCCATATTGCTCTTTTACTGGCTCGTGCTTTTCATCATGACAATGAGACGTCAAATTGCACACATGATCAAGTACAAGTATATACCATTCAGCATTGGGAAGCAGGTGAGATCTCTTTGTGGTGCTGGTATATGTATTATTCTTATGAACTATGCAATAGAGATAGTTTACAAATGGTTTACAGAGGTTTGTGGCAAAAACTCATTTGGATGCTTTGATATGGTCCGTTTGTTTAAATACCAATCCTTCATATTGCTATGCAAATCAATTTGCCCACTAGTTTGTTCTGGTTTCTGCAACTTTTACTACTAGTATAATCGCCTTTCAAGTAATGGCTACGATCCTATTTATTTTGCAGAAATACGGTGGTAAGAAATTTTCTGCTAGTTCCAGTGGCTCGCGTGGGGATTAAAATGTGGCAGCATAGTATTACAGTTGGGGAATTTTGGATGGAAGATGGTAGAATGGTTGCTATTTGGATATTCATGATATCTGTTCCTTTTTCGTTTTCACTTCAAGGATCTCGATTGATGTTATATAAATTTGGATATGTAGTTTGGAACGGATAGATCAATTGTACCATCACGTTTCCAATGTTGGCGGAAAGAGGTGCTTATCTGCCAATGGACTTTCACCGTCCTGAGGAGTCTCCTTCCCGGTACATGATAGTTTTGTCTGCGTTGATGCCGACACTGTCCTTGTAACCCTATTATTATGTAGTAAGGAAATTTGACTATCAATGATACTGGAAATTTTTTCAGTGTTCATTATCTACTTAATGCATTTTTTTCCCGTATACTTTTTGGGGCTAAAGCAGGTCATGCCATAATGTTGGCACTTCACACTGCGTCAATTCAACTTCCATGCATCTGTTGACAAGAATGGGGTTCAGAGTTGTGCCACAACCAATGAGAATTCCGATCCAAGTGAAATTACTGTACTGGTATCGAGCGGCTGCACTTTTGAATCTCAAAGCCTTGGGGATGATAGACATAAGACTACAATTTCTCCATGCTGATCTGCCAAGATGGTGACACCTTAAGTCATACTTCACTGACCATGTATGTCAAATTAGGGCTACGTTTTTCTTGGTCCTTACGACCATGCTTTTGGTGGGTTACGAATGATAAACATCACAGCATGCAAAATTACCTAAAAGTAATTGCCGCTGTTTTCGTTATTTATAAGTCAAAAGATTGATTGAGACAGGAAAACGTGACTCATCATCAAATTAGGTATCCAGCTATTCCATACGTCGGTCGGTGAAAAGGGAATGGCGAGAGCATGTTTGGCTTTAAATTAGCAGGTGGCCAAAAGGAATGGATCGAGCATGTTTATTTTTTCGATTTGGGGGATCTGACTCTTAATAACTCGCGCTATGGCATCAAAAAGCTAGTCCCGGTACACACAAAAAGGTATCAGCAATGAAAGCTGCTTCTTCTAGCTTCTACATATAAATTTGGCTTTTGAATGAACACAAATGAAAGTGAACATATATTTAAGTAACTCTCTTCGATTAATGATTATGACGTTCTTCATCGACGTGAACCGTCAAACATGCCCGAAGCATTTGAAGCCATGCTTGAAGACATATGCAGGAAAATAAGGACAAGACAACAAAGCAATTTCCAAGATCTCAATCCGTTCATGACCCGACGTGCATCTTGGGGAACATTGTTGCTTCCGTCGTGCGATCCATTACTAGCAAATTCTTCCAGGCCCCAAAACATTTTACGTCCTCCTGATATGGGAGTTCCGTTTTCCATTCACTATTTCGTAGATATGGTCAACTTGACTTATTATGCTTTGAATGTACCTATATATTTTCGAAAGATAAGCGTATTTAAATTCCTAAAACTTATCGTGAGAGTATAATCGAGGCGTAAAACTTTTTAAAATATGATCAAGTTCTAAAACTTATTAAATTGATCTAATTAAATCATTCCGTTGATTGCATTTTTTGAAAGTTTTAGGATTCGATTACATTTTTATGACAAGGTTTAGGACTTGATTACACTTTTTGAAAGTTTTAGGATTATATTGCACTTTTATGACAAATTTTAGGACTTCCAGTGTATTTATCCCAATTTTCGAGTGATTCAAAAGCAACAGAGAGGATTGAATTGTACGCTTGTCCAAGATAAAATAAATGCCTTCAAAATTCATAAAATAATTGTCTTCAAGTGCAAAATGGCAAGAACCTCACTACTCTCATGAATTTACTGAAGCTGCTGTCTTCACTACAGTTAAAAATATCATGTTCAATGCTCCACAATGGAGCGCATATGAGGAGAAAAATGCAGAGTTAGCCACTTCAGAGAAACCTGAACATAGACACTACACAAGGGTGTGCAAATACTCACTGATGGTGGTATACTTCAAGTGTGGATACAGTTGAGTCCCCTCCAAACCCCCAGATGACTCTATGTCGAAGTATGTCTGATCACCCTTTATGAAGACCGAATATATAAAAACAAACGGCATGTTGTCTGGATAAGGCATCTCTGCATCACAGCAAAGCCACATCGCATGTAAAATTATTCAGGAAGAAGTAGCTATAGTAATAGTTAAATGGCCCAAAAACCTCTGGAAAGAAAAGCAACCATCCTTATATTTAGCAGTCCAGAAACAAAAATGATTTCCTTGGTAACAAATGTACCATTACCTCGTTAACGTTAGTACTTTGTCTTTCTTTTTCTTTTTTCTTGTTTTACAGCTTTAAGTCGGGCAAAGTTTTCTCGAGAATGGCATTTACCTTAGACTGCTCCTGTTTAACTCCACTAATTCTTGCTGCCTCATCATATGCCTGTTTTCATGGATTGGATTGGTCTTGATCCTAAAGAGAATCAGCTTATGTTGGACGTACTGTCCTGTGCCCAAAGCATCTTCTGTACCATATAATATGTGATTCCTAAAATCTTACTCACCCGAAGCTGTTCCAATGCCATATGACCAGGGAGCCTATTTTACTTGGAGCACTTAATCCCAAGCCTTCGCTATGATTGAGCAACCTTGTCTCAGAATGTTTGGTGTGAAGCAAGTGCTTAGCCCAGACTATGTGAGTGCTTTCATCAAATGATGCATGTGGGCTGAGCCATTCCCATCCCAAGTGGTGGCCCGATTCGGCCTAGCCCGGTCGGGAAGAGATTCACATAGAGACTACTGCTATCCGGGAATCTCTTTCCGACCGGGCTATTACTTGCTTTTCAAGAGTGATTAGGCTTGACTTAGTTGATTCGGATTCTGTTTTCTAAGAAATAGTATAGTACTCGCTTTTCAAGAGCAACAATCCCATTGAGTTTCCTAAGATATAACTATCACAGAGTAAGGATACAGAATTGATGGCACTGAAATTGCAGCACATATATGTAGTGTGTTTATAAGTTTCTGCCAAAAAGAACTATAGTTTCTTCCTTGTATGCCTCTTCATTTGTACTTTCTCATTCTCCAGCAGCACTAGTATTCCGGACTCTGATGAAATGTTTTCTGCACTACTAGTAGCCATGCTTGACTTGTAACAAATTCATACATAAGTTCCACTGTACATAATATGAGAAGTACCTCCGATTATACGTAGAAGCTCTTCTTCTGATACGTATGTCTTCTGGAGCTTCTTTTTGATTTTGGTCTCCCAAATATCAGCTAGCTCATTCATAGAGTAGACATTACCTGGGGGCCTCAAGTACAAAACCCTATTCAGTGTAAGCGGATCATCCATTGTACTTATGGTGAATGCTGCAACATCACATTCCTTCACGAAGACACCTGCAAAGCAGTGTGTGCTCTTCAATTTCAAGCTCCAATAAACGGCACAAATTGCCAAAATAAGCTAATTGAAAGCTACTCAAGAACGAACCTTTTATATTTCCGTCTCCATAAATTTTGATCTTGTCCCTTGGGGGTGCCTTGAGCTCTGGTTGAACCAGGGATGGAAGTAAATAGCTCATGTTAAAGTTGCACGATACATAGGTATAAGGAATGCCTTCAGCCTCCACGAGACGCCTTATTTTGGCTTTCCTCGAGTAGAAGTTGTAGTCCATGCCAGATATCTGAACCTTGTCTGGGTCCAAACCAAATTCTGAAGGAATAAACCTCTGCAATAAGAGAATTAAGCTTTCTTCATTTCACATTAAGAAAAGTTTCAGCATTTTGCATTCAACTTCCCCCAATAATGTACAATAATGCATTCTTTGGTATTAAACATTACTGCCAAAAGAAGGATGCAGTGCCACATTTTACTTCCCAGTAGAGCCATTCATATTTCATCCAGTACCTACTAGTTAGTCAGAAACAAAAATTTATGTGGGTCAAAAGTCAGAAACTACATTGCATTTCCATGTTTGCATCATAATCTGCAATTCTTTGGGATCAAAACAAGAAATTAGTCTAGAGGCTGACTTTGAGATATACTACACCGTCTTTTCACTCATTAGTCAGAATCAGTTCATGTTGTCGGGTTTCCTCGGGCTAGCTTATGACATTTGTTTAATAGAGAATGCCACCACATAAGAGTTTTCTAATTACTTAAAAGTCAAACCCACCTAAAGAAAAACAAAAAGAAAGATCAAAGGGAATAAAAGAAAAGATGTTACATTGATAGAGCCAGCTTTCTTGATGGCCTGAATCAGCAGTTTCTGATCCAGGACCTGAGTGGAGTTCACAGCACAAATCACAACATCCACTTTCTTGATTGCTTCAATAAGGCTCTCCTCATCTTGCAACGAACCCTGAAACACCCAGTAAGGGAAAAATCAAGAATAGACCAAGCAAAGCAAGTACAACAGAGATTAAAAAAAGCGAATACCTTGAGGAGGGTAGCACCGGCATCAGAGAGAGACTGGAGCTTGGCCAGCTTGGTGGGGTCGGCGAAAGCAGAGTCTCTCACGAGCGCAAAGGTCGGGTGGGAGAAGTTGAGGCTGGCTTTGGCCAGCTCGTGGCCCAATTTCCCGGTCGCTCCGACGATCAAGACTCTGCTTTTCTGCTTCTCCATTTCAGATTCCTGGGCAAACACCACCAAGATTCACGTCTTCGCTCGTGGGCGAGTGTTGCACCCTCGCTCTACACTTTATATATAATCTACAGTGGCTGTCCACTGCTGAGAATTAAGAATCCTGTTTGCTCAAGAGAAACCTTCGTCTCCTCGTACTCCTCCAAACCCAGGCAGGGCTATTGTCAAAGCCAACCAGCTCCTTCAGAAGATGCAGGGGGTTTAATTGCAATTAGGACGGTTGGACGCATTGGCTCTTTCTTTTGGGCCCAACCGATGCTCATTAGGCTTTAGCCCTCGGTTGGCTTCGGCGCAGTACGACTGTTCATCAGAGACTTGCTCACCCATTCAATAGTTGTAGTAGCTAAATGCCCTTTATGTAGGTAAGTCGAATATGATAGAACGAGAATTGATGACACACCTATCGCAATAGGAATATGAACATCGAGCGATTCTCCATGAATAGAGTGAACATGCTATGGACTCTCCTTTGGATATTCTAATTATACTGCGATTAGGAATCCATTTAGTAGAAACTAGACTTGTTAAAATATTTCATAAACTCATTTTTTGACCCATATATTTAATGGGTTAGTTATATTCAACAAATGAGTTATAAATGAATTTAGAATGGTAAAGTTCAAAATAATATGAGTATTAAATGGGTTTACAATTTACTTAGATCCGGTCCATATTTATGACTCTTTATTGCCCTCACTTGATCTAGCATTCTTATGTCAGTTTACTATGAGTTTTCCTAAATCTGGTTATATTTAAAACTGTTTTAATCATATGGGTCACGTCGGTATGTGTTGGGTATGAGTTATTAGGTTTATATTATATGGAAATGAGTCAAAATGAGTTAAATAGATCCATTTGAGTTGGACTATTTTCAACTTGACCAAATCTTGGTCCGATCCACCCTTTTGACAAGTTTACTAGAAACCAAAGTTCAATCTAAAAAACCACCCACCTGGGTGGCGTTGCTGGAGCGGGCGCTCCTCCTCTCGCAAAAGGTTGAGTGTTCGAATCTCGGGCGTCGCAAGGTGACTTACCCGGTGGCATGTGTATGGTGGCTAGCACGTGTCGCCCCCAGGGTTTACCCTCCCATACCCCGGGCCTGTTGGGTCGTCTGTGTTGGTCGGAGCGTGGGGGTTCCCTGGGTCACCAAAAAAAAAAAAGTTCAATCTAAAAAAGTTTCGTACTCCTCATGTTGTATAACTAGGCATGTATTCGAAGCACCAAGTATGATAGTTACGAGCACCCTTATCGAAGTGTTACGATCAACGATCATAGAGTAATCACAGAATAAAAAATTCTCTTCTCTCTAGTAACTGGAAAATTCAGCATCCGTGGAAAAGTGGGGAAAAGGCTATAAAAAGATCTTAAAGAAAATAAACAAAATGAAATAAATAAATAAAAAGATGGGTGAGTTGTGGATCGGATGATTAAAAGTATAATACATGAATCAAACACTTTTTTTCCCGTTCTGTGAGAAAGCATCAATATATAGAGTTGCATAAATCCACACAAATATTACGGATAATGTATTATGCTGCGAATGCAAATAATGCCGTTTGAATATAGTTTGAGGAAAGTGATGACTACTTCCCTAATTTCTTCCCAAAGTTCTCCCAGTTTATGGCCAATATTAAAATCCTCCAAGGGCTTCTCAACATTCTACAAGATATTTAAAAGATCAAACATCATGAAAATATGAATAGAAAGAAGGGAGATGTAAAAGCATTTGATGTTACCAAATGAAATCCATGAGTTTAGATTGCTAAGGAGCAAAGGGCCGATTTGGGCCTCAACTGACAGCCGACCAAATCCGGAAATGAAGAGAGGTGTGTGTGTGACCCGAGCTGCGTAGGTAAGGGAGGTGTAATGAGAAGGCGAGAGAATCATGGCCACTCGGGGTTCGCCCCAGTGGCCACACTTCCAACATGAAAGGGGGAGGTGAGGGGTTCAAATCCCCACCTTCTCAGGGGGATGGGGGTAGGGACGTAAGGACTCCCACGTTCCGGTTTAATATAGCTTGTGAAGAGAGAGTTGGTTTAGAGAAAGTTTATTTAGAGTGGATAAGCGATTGTTGACACCTAAATTTTGATTAATCATTTAGTAATTAATTGCATAAAAAAATTAGGGATTAATCTTTAACCCCTAAAAAAAAAAAAAATAGTAAAATTGCATTTCATGTAGTCACATTCCAACACGAAAGGGGCAAAAAATGAGGTGAGGGATTCAAATCCCCACATTCTCGGGGGATGGGGGTAGGAACGCGTAAATTTCGAGAGTGGGTTGCGACTCTTCCAACTATAAATAAGCCAAGAAGCTGTGTCAGAAGAAAAACAAAGAAAATTCATTCGAGAGGTTTGTAAGGGAGCGGGGACAAGTCCAAAAAAAGAAGGGGAATTTGCCTTAATTAGAAATCATATCTAGGTCGTTGATGTGAATTTTGATCTAACAATGCGTGTAGTGTAAAGTAGAAATAGAGTAAGACTGATAAAAAAAAAAATTGGAAAGGAATCCGGTTTAATATAGCTTGTGAAGAGAGAGTTGGTTTAGAGAAAGTTTATTTAGAGTGGATAAGCGATTATTACTATGTAAAAATCTTCTTATTGCCATTTAAGACACGTACTTTATTATTTAGGCACCGCTTTGGAAACTGAACATGAAAGGAAAATTATTCTTCATATTAATTACCATTACCTTTACAATTCATTTTGGTCTCTAAAACCGACAAATATTGACATGAATGCATCTGTTTCTTCCTTTCAGTTTGATGCAAAAACAAGCGATTTCTGTCTTTTTCTTTCCACGTGTCTTGATTCTTGCTTTGCTGAAGTAGTCCCGAGTATGACATGACTGGCCATTTCGGCTGGGAAAAGGTAGAATGGCCGTATATAGGTGTCACTAAGTTTTTAAAAAACCAAATTAATATTGGTAAGAAACTTAAATAATAGTTGTTCATGCAAAATTTAGGGATAAAACCTATAACGTTCATTTGATGGTCATAATTTTTCTTTCGATCGCTTGAGTACTTCTCATTTGAGTGCCTCTAATGACATATGTTAGTGACTAGTCATGTGACTTTTTTTAATACAAATTTAAGTTCAATGAAATAGAGGGCAATTAAGAGTCCAAAATGACAATGCTTTAGGAAAGCGATTCTTTCTCTGCTCTTTTACCTCTTGTTTTCGTTGTCATGGATACTTCTAAAACTACTAACACCCACAATCCACAGGCGGATTTGGCCACCGACGAACGGACGGCTTCATGATGAAAGAGACGTGCTCCTCAATCACCACATTTGCTGAATCGATGACGGTAGAGGCGTTGAAAGAGGCGATGAACTTGCCCTATCAATTTCATCACAAACTGAATAATTTTTGGAGGTAGATAGAGAGAAAAACATGCTAGAAACTAAATGCCGCCACGCTGATGACGGCGAATCGGGTGCACAAATTGTTCGCGGCAGAGAGGAATTCAAAGCCCACATAATCGAACGCGGGTGCTTCGCGTGGAGAATCCAATTAGTTACGCATGCTTAAACAATCTCCCTCTTCAAAACCGAAGCCCTGACCATAAATTCTCTGAGCCTAAGCTCATGATTAGTTCATAATTTACAAGCCGCTTCAATAAAGAAAGAGGAGAATTAGTTACCTGAGCACTCATCTCCTTAATCCTCTTTGATTAACGTTTCTACAATACTTCCTCTGATTGATTCCTGTAAATGGGTTAGGTTTCAATTAAAGCTATTAACACCAATTCATCAATTTGGGGGCGAGAACAAATAGCTAACTACTCGTCTCGCATTCTTTTGCTAATTAGATTTCTCCTGCAAGTCATATTGACCGATTCATAATAAATTGATTCTATGCCAAATTTGCCAGCAAGGGAAATCGTTGATGGCATTCAAGTGAGCAATTTTTAAAAGTTGTGACCTTTAAGTTAGCATTGTATACATTTATATTGTTTTTATTCCCAGATTTGCATGTTACTTAATTAGATAAAGTTGGATCACTCCAATTAACGTTGGTAATATCCAAAAAGAGTTGGTAAATTTAACAGTTGGTAAGTAAAATAAAATTGATAAGTCAATAGCAAATTTGGTAAATAAAAAAAAATGATGTTGGTAGGTAAATCCAATAAGTGAGTTGGTAATTTGAAACCAATTGATAATATTAATTGGAAAAGCGTTGGTAGTCACTCAGATATTATTGAATTCTTGTGGCAATTGATAAATTTAAAAGGTTGGCAGAAAAGACATCCAATTTTGTAAAAAATAAGAAGAGTTGATTATTCATAAACCGTGAAAAGGGCTAATAATTTCATAAAAGTGTCGATATCTTACATACAAACAAGTAATTGAAAATTGGGTAATAGGTAATTTTAGGGAGTATAAATTAAAATGTTCTAAGCTTATTGTATGAAGGTCAATTCAATTCTAAACCTTACAATTGAGCAAATTTAGTCCTTGGTGGAAGTTGCTTACGTGGATGCCGATCATTCTATTAGCATGACCAACGCTATTGTGGACAATTTCTACAATTTTTTTTTTTTTTAAATTTCATGATTGTTTTACTATTTATTCCTTTTTCTCCAACTTTGAGTTGGCAATATCGCTAGTCAACTCTGGCATGGTCTGGGCAAGGGTGTTAGGGCCCTTACCTAGATCCAAGTAAGGGCAAGGGCCATGACCTCACTTGAATCTTGGTGAGGGCTTGGTTAGTGACCTATGTGGCTAGAGTTGGAAAAAAGGAGAAGAAAAGAAATGAAAAAAAAAATTAAAAAATTAAAAGAATTAAAAAAATTAAAATTATCTATATTAGTATTGGTTATGCCACGTAGGATGGCCGTGTCCACGTCAGTGATTTATGACTAAAATTGGTCGGAAGGACTACATTGATAGATAATTAAAAGTTTATGACAAAATTAACAAAATTAAAAGGTTTATAACTAAATTGGCTAATGTATAATAAGTTTAGAACTTTTTTTGATAATTTCTCCTATGATTATACTAATGATTTTTTGCCCTATTAACTCTTCTAGAAATCGAGCAACGCATAAAAAAATAATTTGTTTGGAATGTAATCGTAGAAATGTCCCTGCACTCAGGTTTGATATTTAAAGTCTTAAATCTATTGTAATTGTGATAATTTAGTTCTAAACATTTTTTTACTAATTGGGTCTTAAATCTTTTGTTTTTGTGTCGATTCAATCCATTTAGTCAATTTTGGCTAGAATCGCTAACATGAATGATGGCTGTTCTACATGGTGTTGTTGACACTAATGTAAAAAAATTATAATAATATTTTAACATTTTTTTGAAATTTTTAATTATTATTTATTTTCCTTTTTTTCTTTTTCTTTTTCCCCCATTCCTTTCTTCCTCTAATTGGCCAGAGGTGTGGATTGGTGCAAAGTTCACCCCGCCAGCCACTACGAGGGGAGCCTTGCCATGGTTGGGCCTTGATGGTTTCCAATCAAGAAGCTCAAGGACGGGCAATTCGGGCTGGAAGCAAGAGCTGATCTTCACATACATGTACGACAATTCCAATCTGGGTTTTCTCGGGAAAGACGTTCCCCGCAACATTTCGCTAATAAAAGGGAGTTACAAAGGGAAGGAGATTGGAATGATGTCCTTTAGAAAGTTGCAAGAATGGATGAACAGTTGGTTTCTCTCTCGCGCTCCCACATGGCGAGGACCTCTCTATCGAATGGGTAGCTTCCATCTTCATCTCCATTCCAAGTTAATCTTCATTTTTGCTACAATGGAAACCCACAAATCATCATCCACAATTACCCACTCTGACTATTCCCAGATTCCGAAACAATCCCCCCCAATAATAAAACCCTAAAACCCACCCAAACCAACGCCGTAGAATCCTCTTGCTGAGGACTCAAATCGTTTAGTCCCAACCCTTCTCCCACTACCATTCTTAGGAAATCCCAGAGTAAAACCCACTTACGTAACCCAAATCAGCTTTAGTCCAAAACCCCATTCGATTTCTCCTTCTGCTTTATCCTCAACACCGAGCTCCCTTCAATCGATCTGGGAATGATTCCCTGCTGGTTCCAAATGTCAAGCCAGCCAACGTAATCTGAAAACAGAAAATGGCAGGTCAGAATGATGAAGAGAGGCGGGTCGCGGCTCTTTGCAAAAGCCTTGGAAATCTATGGTCGGAGGACGATGTTGTCGAGATTAAAGGTGATATTCTTGAAGAAAAATTGGCTGAATGCCGGAAAACTTTGTTTGGGAAATTTTATATTAACCCGAATGTGAACTTTACTGCTTTTCTCAATACAATGAAAAGAGTGTGGAGAGTTGATAATGTTACCTGTACTGTATTCAAACCAGGATACTTCTCCTTCTCTTTCCAATCCAAAGCTGAGAAACAAAGAGTTTTTGACATGAGGCCATGGTTTTTCTCTAGTCATTTACTAGTATTATAGCAATGTGATCTTGACAATCCTGAGTTATGCTAAGATTTTACATACTGCGATTTTTGGGTGCATTTCTATGGTCTCCCATTTGGAAGAGTAACTTATGATGTTATAAGAGATATCGCAGTGAAATTGGGCGAAGTGATTGAGGTGAAACTAGAAACAAAAGGCAACAGCAATTACAAGTTTGGTAAGGCAAGAATTAAGCTGAATTTGGAGAAGCCATTGAAGACAGGACTTCTAGTTAATCTGGAAAAAAAGAGACTGTGGGTAGAATTTAAATACGAACGACTTCCGCATTACTGTTATTCTTGTGGAAAGATTGGGCAGTATGCCACCTTTTGTAGAGAAATACCCTATGAGAACTCGGGGTTGGCAGAAAACTTACCAGGAAGGTTTGGCCATTGGCTAAAAGTGGAAGTTCGCGAACTTAGTCCGTATGGGAAGATATTTTACGGCAAACAAGAGATAATACCGGAGGAAGTAGAAAGTGTGCCTGAGACGCCCATCCACGCAGCTCCTGAAGCAGATAAGAACCGGCAAGCACAAAATTCAGACCAAGCTCTATCCATATGTGGACAGGATAATGTAGAATATCAAGTATATCAGGAGAACAGGCAATTATATCAGCCGATTGAAATGCAATTAATGGAGGAGAGAGGACCACAGAAGAGAGGAAGTAGTTGTATTGATGCAGAGTCAGCCATGGTCCTATATGAGGAACAACTGAAGGAGGCGGCTATGGCTATGGAAGAGACACTATCAGGGGAAGAGGGGTTGGTGAAATCCAAAGCTAGAAGTTCAAAGTTACCAAATGCGAAAAAAGGCAAGCGATTCTGCCCGTATGGCGCTCAATCGTTAAAAAATCAGGCTTTTGATACTACACAGTTGGTGGAAACCCCTATTCACGTTATGGAGAAGTCTAACTAGTGGGTTTTGGTGGCTAGCCCTAATAAGCCACCGGATCATCCATGAAGCTATTAAGCTGGAATTGTCAGGGGTTGGGCACACCCTTGACAATTCAAGCTCTGAGGGTCCTAGCGACCCAGGAAAGGTCTAGTGTAATCTTTTTAATGGAGACAAAAAATCAAGAACAAAAGGTGTAACGCATACGAAGAAGGCTGAGATACCAAAACAATTTCATGGTGAATCCAGAAGGAATAGCAGGGGGATTAACTCTTTTCTGGGATGATCAGGTAGAGTTATTCATGGACTCTTGGTCAAAAAATCATATTAATGTCCAATGCTTATTAAAAAAAACCCAGTAGTGAATGCATATTACTTTCATACATGCTCCTAATGAGTTTCACGAAAGAGTGTTGTTATGGGAGGATCTATATAGAACTAGTATTAGACACCATCTACCATGGCTTTGCTTGGGGGACTTTAATGAAGTATTGTACCATTGGGAGAAAGTGGGTAAGAAGAGGGCATAAACTTACAAACTTACTGTATTTCGGGACTTCATTCTCTAATGTTCCTTAATGGACTTGGAGAGCAAGAGTTGCGCTTTCACCTTGACAAAAAATAGAACAGGGGAGCATTTAGTAAAGAAATGGCTTGATAGAGCATTATGTGATATAGAATGGAGGATAGCACACCATAATGCTGAATGCACAGCACTACCAGCCATTGGGTCGGATCACAGCCCGCTTCTACTATCTTGAACTTGCGAATGAAGAGGAAAAATAGGGCTTTCAGATATGAGGCATTCTGGTATGAAAACGAGGAATGTGGGCATTCAGCTCATTAATTCGTTAAGAATACATGGGCTGAATTGGGATCCCAAAATTTGAATATGGTGGAGAAGTTGCAAACAATGGCACAAAAACTAGAAAGTTGGAGTAAACAGATGCTGAATAATGCAAAAACCAGAATTAATGAGCTGAGGCATGAACTACAAAAGTTGACAAATGATCCTGAGACAGATAACAAAAGTGAGATAGCAAAGCAGATAACTCGAGAAATCGAACAACTATGGCAACAAGAGGAGATGTATTGGAGAATGTGCTCTAGAATTTCATGGCTTAAATGGGGGGATAGAAACACAAGATTTTTCCATGCAACCACGATCCAAAGGAGATCTAGAAATAGAATTACCTTGCTGAAAAATGCCGAAGATGAATGGGTGAAAGATAATCAACCCTTGAAAGAGATAATAGAATCTTTCTTCAAAAACTTGTATACTTCAGTTGGGTCACGTAACTTACAACCTGTCATACAACAAATTCCAGCTTTAGTTGATAAAAACATGAACCACAGGTTAGTAGAACCAGTCATAATGGAGGAAATCACAGCTGCAATGCAACAACTAGGGGCCACTAAGGCTCCTGGACCAGATGGGTTGAATGGATTATTCTATCGCAGTCATTGGACATCTATAAGCTAGGATATATTCAGAGAAGTGCAGAATTTTTTTGAGATAGGCTACCTAAACCCTACTTTAAACAGAACCCAAATCACTCTTACCCACAAAATCCCCAATCCCAAAAAGCTTGAACAATTTCGGCCAATTAGCCTTTGCAATTTCGCTTATAAAATAATCTCAAAAGTGATGATAAATAGACTTAAATCTATGCTACCAAGCATTATTGCAGAGGAACAGAGTGCTTTTGTGGGGGGAAGACAGATTTAAGACAATATTTTGATGGTGCAAAAAGTGCTCCATAAGCTGCGAATTAGAGAGAGAAAACGTAAATTCCAAGCGGTGTTAAAGCTGGACATGCAAAAGGCCTATGATCGAATTGAATGGGATTTCCTTCGAGAATGCTTGATTAAGATGGGTTTCTGTGAGAAGTGGGTGCAATGGGTGCTTCAATGCGTGTCAATGGTCTCTTTTAGCATTAATTTCAATGGAGAGCCTCAGCCTTTTTTCAAGACTACACGAGGAATTCGCCAAGGTGATCTTCTATCCCTGTATCTCTTTATTCTAGTGGCCAATGTCCTCTCACACTTGATGAAAAAAGCAGTAGAAGATGGTACAATTCGGGGGATTAAGCTCAATAATGGTCTCTATCACACTTGCTATTTGCGGATGACTCTATTTTCTTCCTCAATGGTACTCTACTAGAATGTCAAAATTTGGGGAAATACTACATAGATATTGCTTTGCTTCAGGACAGGCCATAAATCTCAATAAATTAGGCATCTTCTTTAGCAAGAGTTGCCTGAGGAGGCTCAGAACTAATATGGCAGCAGAGTTGAGGGTCCAAAAAATAGACAAAATAGGGAAGTACCTTGGTATTCCCTCGGATTGGGGAGGCTCAAAGAAAAATGTTTTCGCCTGGATTTTGGCTCGAGTGAACAAAAAATTAGAGAGTTGGAAGGAAAATTTGCTGACTAAAGCAGGAAATGAGATATTAATTAAATCAGTGGTGCAGGTTATTCCACAATACGCAATGTCTATTTTCAAGATCCCGGTGTCTATATGTAAAGTAATTGAGCGGAAGATTGCTAATTTTTGCTGGAAAAATGGGAAAAACTCTGCTAGGATTCATTGGAAGAAATGGGAGACTTTGAAACTTAGGAATGATGAATGAGGGCTTGGCTTTAAAGATTTACTAGCTTTTAATGTGGCAATGCTAGGAAAGCAAGCATGGCGGATTTCACAGCAACCTAACTCCCTATTGAGTAGACTAATGAAGGGCTTATATTACCCTAATTGTGACTTCTAGAAAGTTGGAAATGGCTCAAGACCCTCGTGGGGATGGTGAAGCATTATTGTGGGAAGGGACTCTATATCTCCAAATGTTATGTGGTCTGTTGGTTATGGTTAGAAAATTTTGGTAAAGGAAGATAAATGGCTGAGAAGTGGACTAATTGGAGGCCCGGCTACGAGAGATGCGCCAGAGAAGGTGGGTGAACTAATATAACATGGGAATGGCACATGGAGTGAAACAATGATTTGAATGATGTTTGATGAACAAAGGGCGACGGAAATCCTTGCTATACCTATTGGATTACCCACATCAGAAGATAAATTGGTATGGATGCAGAATAAATCTGGGTCATATACAGTAAAGAGCAGCTACTTCACCATAAGAGATAGCGCAGCAACCCCACACCACAACAAAGCTACTTCCTCCCACCAAACAAAGCCGGATCTTTGGAAACACATCTGGCATTCAGGAATTCTACCCAAAGTACTGCTATTTTTTTGGAACGCATGCCAAAACGCATTACCTATAATGGATAATTTATATTGGAGGAGAATAGTACCTGACCCACTTTGTCCCATATGCCAAAAAGAAGCGGAGACCATAGAACACACTCTACTGTTATGCCCATGGACAACTTAAATCTGGCAAGACAACTCACTGCAAATAAAGATCAGCAGATTAGGGTTAACAAGGGTGGATGAATGTTTGCATATATAGAAAGAAGACCCTCAAAGCGCAACAAAGTTTAACTAGATCGCAACTACCTTGTGGTGTATCTGGTAAGATCGAAACCGGTACATTTTCGAGCAAAAAGCCTTGCACCCGAAACAGACTCTGTATAGATCAGCAGCTCTACAAACAAATTTCGAAACCTGGAACAAGATTGCAGCCAAGGAGAAACAGAGAGAGACTTACATGCACCGGTGGCAACCCTCGCCCTTCGGTTCACTCCGAGTCAACATTGATGCCTCCTTCGTCCGACAGGAAGCCGAGTTAGCATATCTGGGCAAGAACAGAGGAGGGATGGCAAACAGAGCAACCATCGCCTGCGTCTGCAGGGACTCACGGGGACGCCTAATTGATGGATTCTCCAAGAAGGTGTAAGCGCACTCAGCGGAACAAGCAGAAGCAATCTCCCTCTTGGAAACCCTAGCTTTTCTATCTGGACGCACGAACTGCAGATGGGAAGTACACTCGGACGGTTTGACGCTTGTGCAGGGGGTTTTGTTCTAAGAAGACGTGAGCTGGGAGTTGCAGCCGATCTTGGACCGGATCAAAGGAAAATTAAAAGAATTCCATAACCTTTCCTTGGCCATTGCAATAGAGAGGCCAACAAGCCTGTGGACTGGATTGCAAAAGCCCAACGCGAGAATTCTCTTCCAAGCAATTGGGTATTAATCCCCCTACAGCCTTGTTTGATTTAATATGCGCTGATGTTCTTTGATGTAATCACTCCGAACTTTTAGAAGTAAATGAAGAATCAATGTATTTCCGACCCCCCAAAAAAAAAAAAAGGGAAGGAGATCGCATTGGGGTTTGAGAATTTGAGGAAGGACGGTGGTGATTGTGATCATTGCGTGAAGAGGATTTCATGAATTTGAGTGGTGGTGGAATTTCTCCTAGAGGGAGGCCAAGGAGAAGATTCAGAGGGAAAACAGGGACAATAAGACAAAGCTCGAATGCTGACCCTCCTCTAGCTTAGCCAAAACCCATCAAGTCCACCAGCACGAACGCCACTTACCAATCCAACACTTTCACTGCCTCGTCGATGTCCTACGCATACTCGCACCCGTTTTTGCACAACCCAGCTATTCGCTCACTTGTAATTCGATGGAGAACTATGAGTACTTTGTAGTTAGATTTGGCGAGGTCGAGAGTCGCCCTTGCTAGAGGCCGATGGGATGTGCTTTGCTAGTCCGACAATTGAGTGGAGGAAGAAGGAAGGGAAGGGGAAAAAAAGAAAGAGAAAAAGGAAAAAAAGAAAATATAAATAAATAAAAATTCAATAAAGTATGAAAATATTATTTAAAATTGTCTATATCAGCGCCAGTTACATCATGTAGGACAATTGACGTCCATATTAGTGATTTTTAGTGAAGATTGGCTTGATGAATTGAATTGGTACAAAATGCAAAATGTTTATGATTCAATTAGCAAAAGAAAAAAAAGGTTTAGGGCTGAATTAATATAATTACAATAGGTTTATGACTTTTTTTGGATAATTTTCCCCACCCACCATATGAAAAATCTTTAGTAGTCAAGATTGTTCATATAGAAACCGCTGCCTCTCTATGATGCCATCTTTAAGGGAGAGAGAGTCTCTCTCTTTCTCTTTCCCTTCCTTATCCCTCTTTTTGAAGCTTTCCGTCTTTTTTTCCTCTCTTGATTTGTTCTCAGAGTTTGTGTGTGTGAATAAACTTTTCAGCTGATTTTCAGTGAACATAAAGACCAATTTTGCCATTTGTCTAGTCGCTAGCCACTGAGAAGGATGTTCGTAACGTGGCTTTGCAACCTCTTCATGATGCGTGCATGGGCAAGTGATTCCGAGGATAGGAAACTTTTTGTGTTAAGTGTATGGGAATGGTATGTAAGTAGAGGGTTGCAGAAGGGTAAATATAAGAAAATGATAGAAAATAATCACCACCAAAGTATAAAAGATGCACCTCCAATCAAAAAATAAGATCAAGATAGATGAAGTTCACCACCAAAGCTTAAAAGAGAAGCCACCCCAGACTTTAGGATAGAGAAGCTTAGCACCAAGGCTTAAAGAAAAACCACTAGTTGAGGATAAAGCGCTTCTTGGCTCACCACCAATGAGTAATTCACTTTCCAAAGATAAAGAGATCGAAATAGAAGTTATCCACTCTTGAAAAATAATCACTCAATCAAAGGAAAATTTCATATATTTTCATTAATCAAAATCGTCTAGTCTTACAATTGAGAACTCTCCTCTATTTATAGGAGGACTACAACATAGGAAATATATAACAATTAAATAAACATTGGAACCACTTGAGCATTAATGGGCACAAGAACTAGAAAGGATAATAAAGATGTAGGAACTTAAAACTTTGACTCTTGAAACTTACATAACATTAAAGACTCCTGGGAACCTAGAGATACAATTAATAATTGGGAATCGCCTCAGTGGCCACCCTTCCAACATGGAAGGGGGAGGTGAGGGGTTCAAATCCCCACATTCTCAGGGGGGGATGGGGTGGGGACGCGTAAGTCTCGGAGTGGGTTTTGACTCACGCCCGCAAGAGGCGGGACAAAAGTCCTCGAGAGTGAGTGTAGAGTAGGACTGCACAAAAAAAAAAAAAAAAACCTTGTACTTTATCTTCATAATTGGTTGACCAAGCTTGACTAGAAAATAACCATCTCAAGATATCATCAAATACCCAAGGAAGTTGTCCAGAATATCCTCCCATAGATACGTTGTTGATAAACTTCAAAATCAACAACTAATATAGTATACTAAGAATCGGTAACTCTTTAATCGTCGATAATTCTATATTCCTCAATAACTCTTTACTCGATACAGCTGCCTTCTCGGTAGCGTCATCTTTTCGATAACTCCATTTTCTCGACCCATCGAAGCACGTTATACCCAAGTTCTACCTTGGCTTGAATAATCATCGATAGTGCCGAGTCTGTTGATGAAGATAAGTTGGACACTTCCGCATCAATTCGAGATTGGGTTGCTCCCCCTCTCAATTAAGAGTTAGGTCAAATTGTGGGAGTTTTACTCTCTTGAACTAGATCTAGATATAGATTTGGGATCTCCTTACATATATTTGATTGTGTTCTTTCAACATTTTGATGTTGGTGTCTCTGCACGGTGATGGTAATGAGGACATTGAACCTAGATGAGTACCGCAAGTCGTTACAAATGGAGTAGGAGATCTTGGCGTGTGCTCATCACTAAATTTAGTTATCGGCTGTCGATTGTTTGTGGTGTGATCTTGAAGGATGAGATTGTGCTCCTAACCGTAAACTGTGCTTTCTTATTTGTTTTCTGATTTTTGATTTGTTCTATAGTTATTTGGGATTTGCTAGTTTTGAAAGCCTTCAACATACCTCTTGAGTATTAATTTGATACATGAATGTCATCTTTTTTCGACCGAAAAGAAGAAGAAGAAGATCGTTGGTATAATTCAAGTAAATTTGGCTATCAATACTGCGTGGCTTATTTTTAAAGACAGACGTGTAGTAACCATCATATATCAAAAGTACCATCCGGTTGCATCCCAAAGTGTCATTATCTATATCGGCTATAATGAAACTACATGCAATACGAGTTTTCAAGTGAAATTTCTAAACACATGATAGGACTTTCCACTACAAGTAGCTCGTGCAAGTTGAAACTAGCTAACCCATCAAAGGGTTTTTCCATAAATGATTGAAAAACCAATTCCTGAGTCATCCATAGATAAAAATAGCGACAGCAAAAAAGCTGTCAATGGTTGACTATCTAAGAATGTCCATTGTTGCAATCAGTTTGTTTTGGGGATGATTGATTCTTGAGTGAGTAAGTTTCATACTTGGAATTTGGAATGTATTCCAGCAGGGTTGGTAAAAACTGAGAACTGATCCTGTTGATCTTCTGAACCAGCTGGCTCAAGGTCAATCTCATAACTAGTCGTTGAGACTTTTTTTTCCTTTTCTTTTTGTATTTCATTTTGCTATTTATACAATATGTATAGTGTCAGATTATTGTACAGAACTTTCAGATGATGCGCAAGTCCAACTTCAGATTGTAGAATGAGGCACGAGAAACATTCATCCTCAAAGTGAATATTTGTGGCATCTGCGTACGAAACCATAACTTGTTGTAAAATATGTACATGTTTGTATTCGTTGTGTTCTCCTAAATTGTAACGTATCCGAATAAGTTATTATCTCAACCGCAGAATTTAGGGTTAATTTATACTTGTTATCATACCAAAAAGACTTTATGAGTGAAATCTCAAATCTTGCCATAAGGAATGTGAATTGATGGTCTGCTTAATGTTATTTTATTGAGCAAGAATCATCATGCACCAAGTTGTAAATGACAAGAATTTCTCCACTATCTTATAGTGTCAACTGGTTCCAATATACTTGTAGGAAAGATTGGCAACAATTTTGCTCAAAGATCTTCTATTGTGATATTTCTATTTTTCTTGGCCTGATATTTTTTTTTCCGTAAAAAATATAATTTATAAAAATGACAACATTTAAGACACTTCTTTTTTTTTTAGTTAAATGACCGAAATACCCTCTTCTCTCTCTTCAATTTATTGTTTTTTTTTTTGTGGGTTAATTAATAAAACTGTCTTTATTTCTATCCTTCCATAATACAATGCTCTATTATACTCAATAAAATATCATCTTATCTTGCATGCTGTTATGTAAAAAAAAACCCGCATCTGCCCAACCCGACCCTAAAATTAGGGTATGTTGGGGTCGGGCCTTTTGAGGTGTTGGTATTGTTTGGATTAGGGTTGGGCCGATGTTGGGTTTTTCTCTCTCTCTCTGCGTCTATGCAACGAGGATGAAACACCTAGTTGATCGATGCCAGCGACAGCATCGGCTTGACCCGACCTGGCCCATTCTCTTAGGTTATGTGATATTCGGGTATTGGGCCGGGTTAAAGTGCACTCTGTATGGTTTCGCCTGGGTCGGGTCAGGTAACTAAGGTTGTCAATGGGTCGGGTCGGGTATCACGAAAACCCCACCCAACTCGACCCAACCCATTGACACCCCTAGTTACCACTTTGCTTGGAGAAAGTTGTTAAATTTTAATTTATGGTTTCATAATTTTTAATGATAAAAGCCATGTAAAATATTTATAAATTTCTATTTATGACGGGTTATGAACACACGAATAACTATCTATGTTTTATCAAATAGTTTGAGCAAAACTTTATTTCAAATTTGAAAATTAAAATTCAATCTATTTATCTAGCAGATCTTGATCTTGTGGGTGTTTTACAGAATAAGTTTTTAGGTTTTTAAAGTTAAGCATAGCATATTTTGTACTTTCTTTGGAGTTTTTCACATTTTAATTTGAATTGCAAGTTGGGATTGCAAATCTTGTTACATATTCTTCTCTTTCAAACTTATATCAAATTATTTATAGGAAAGTTTTAAGTATATTCTAAAGTTTTGATCCACTTGCTATGAGATTGAATCTACAATTGATATTTACTTTCTAAAGTTAAGCATATTTTATAGCAAGGACAAGGAGGTCTTTTTTTTTTTTTTTTTGTCCTTATCTTTTGTTAATATTTAGATATGTTATGTTTAACATTAGATCATGCTTCTAACAAATTAACCTTTTTCCATATTTTGATCAATTTTTCTTTTCCTTTTTTTAATCAAGATCAACTAGATATTAGATCAAATATTAATTTTCAACTCTGAAATATAGCCTCAAACTATTTGATAAAATGATAGGTAATTAATTGTATATTCATAAACCACAATAGATAGAAATTTCTAATCTTATATGTAGCTTTTATGATTAAACATGAGGCTATAAATTAAAAGGATAAGTGCACTAAAAGCCCTAAAACTTGTAAATCCAAAAATACTACTCAGGACATCATATTTTGAACAAAAACTTGTTATTTAGTCAATATGTTTGGGAAAAGGACATAGTGTCTAACTTTCATGCGGCATTTATTTGAATGCCATAATTTTTTTCCGATCACTTAAATGCTATTTAACTTTTCAATCAATCAATTATTTTTCATAACTTTTTTAAAACAATCACTACAAGTGCTAAATCGCGTCTGATTTGCGATGCTTGAGTGAAAGTTTTAAAAAAATTTTAGCACTTAAGTGATCAATTAAATGTGTTTTTGAAGTTATGACACTCATGTAAAAAAAAATTTATAATACTTAAGTAAATGCCGTGATAAAATTATAACATTTATGGTGTCATTATCTCCAATTTTTTTACGTTTGCTCAAAAAAAAAAAATCTCCAATTTTTTTACTAATATTTGTTCTTGTATTTTTCGTCTTTTAGGGTCACTTGCATTGAGGCCACTATTCAATTTCATGAGCTTGAGTACGATCCTACTTGAGGGTCAATAACCCTAATTGGCCTTAGGCAAGGATTTATTGGCCCTAATTTAGTGGTCAAAAGGGGTCACGGGCCCTCACCTGAGAGAAAGGTAGATGGTGCTGCCCCGGCCTAAGGTCAAACAAGCGTATAAGGTAATGTAAGTAACTAAACGTGTGAAGGAGTTAAAAGGTTTTGCTAGGCTTGAAAGCTTTTTTTTCTGTTGGTAATAATGGAAATTACTAGTAGTCCTAAAAAAGCCTACCAGCTTTGTCATGACGAAGCACTAGTTATTATTAACTAACAAAGCAGGGTCATGAATTGTAATTGTGTTTTCCAAAGGACGAATCGACCTCAAAACATCCTAAATCTCCCTACTAGCAAATGAAATTTAACTTGCCAAATGGAGCACTGTCGTCAGGCAATGTTTGTCCTGAGGCATCGACAATCGTATTTTTCAGCTCATTCACGATTACCAACAAAAGATGCAATTAGAGAAACTAGGAAAGTCAAATTCATCAATTGTCAAATAAAGTTTGCTAGTGCCGTGACATGTGTTAAATATGATTCGAGTTTGAGCGTTTGCTAAAATGGGAAATTTGGTGGACTCGCGACGGATTTATTAGAGAGGAAATAAAGTTGAAAAAGGAATCTAGCCGTGGGCCCAAGTGGGCACACGTATAAGAAGCGAATTTCCTCATGGAGTCCGCACATGAAGAGGAAGTTGGTGGGGCCCAAGGTCGCGCACACACACTCCACGTCAATGGCCGAATCCCACCGCACCTTGGCGTGAAGTCTTCTGCTCGTGTAAGAATCCAAACGTGGTGGTGGGCCCAGGTCAAAACTTTGACCTGGGCACACATATAAAACTAATATAATTTCCTTCTTTGGGTTTTTGGCGTGAGCGGCAGAAAGAACCCTACGTAGAGAGAAGCCGCATATTAGAGGAGTTTTTTGCACATCCGCACCGCTTGCTAAAAGCTGCAAAAGAGGTCCTTTTTTTTTTCGGGGTGTTGTTGCTGAACCCGTACGAGAGAAAAGGAGGAGCCGCATGTCTTCAAGCTGAAACGCGATCAAGAAAAAGAGTTATTTTTCAACGTTTGTTTTGAGCTTGTGTGATAATTTTGTGCCGTGACTTGGGTTTGGATTAAATTGGGGTTTGGGAAATACTGAGCGAGTGTTTGAGTGACTCGAGTATGTAATCTCCTTGTATCGCTTGATCTATAGTGAAATTCGCTGCTACTCTCCCCGTGGACGTAGGTCTTTACGATTGAACCACATAAATCTGGTGTCCGATTTATTTTTCTTTTTCCGTCTATATTTTGTTCGATCGCTCGCCCTATCGCAACAAGTGGTATCAGAGCTAGGTTTGGTTGAGTTGAAGTGAATCGATGGTGACAAAAGAAATAAAAGAGAAAATCAACATATTTGATGGGAATAATTTTAGTTTCTGGAAGATGTAGATTGAAGATTATCTTTACTAGATGAATATGCACTTGCCTTTATCTGGGGAGAAACCAGAGACGATGAAGCAAACTGATTGGGATTTGCTGGATAGATGAGCTACGGGTGTTAGTCGGTTGACGTTGGCTCGTAACGTCGCGTTTAACATCCTGAAGGAGAAGACCACTGCTGATTTGATGCAAGCCCTGTCGGATATGTACGAGAAGCCCTCTGCGATCAATAAGGTCTGTTTGATGCGACGTCTGTTTAACTTGAAGATGAAAGAAGGTGCGTCAGTTGCAGATCATATCAATGAATTCAATGTGATTGTTAGTCAATTGAGTTCAGTTGAGATTGATTTTGAAGATGAGGTACGTGCTTTGATTCTATTATCCTCATTACCGATAGTTGGAATACTACCGTTCTTCTTGTTAGTAATTCCTCTGGGTCAACAAGTTTGACGTTTGATGGGGTTCAAGATTTGATTCTGAGTGAGGACATTCGTAGAAGAGAATCTGGCGAATCTGTATCTATTGCTTTAGTAGGTGAAAATAGAGGAAGATCTGTAACACGTGTGGGTAATGGTAGTATTAATATGAATAGACATAGTCAATCTAGGACTGCTCATGTTGTCTGTTGGAGCTGTGGCAAAATGGGACATCTTAGAAGGGATTGCCTTAAGTTGAAGAATGAGAAAGGTAAGGGAATTATAGTTGATTCTGCAGATAATGTTGCAGCTGTAGCAGATAATGCCGATTATGTCTTGTCCGTCACTAATGATTCATCGCTTGATAAATGGATTATGGAATCTGGTTGTTCTTTTCATGTCACACCAAATAGAAACTGGTTTATTACTTATCAGTGCACGGGTAGTGGTAAAGTCTAGTTAGGGAACAACGCTGAGTGCGATGTTGTGGGTGTTGGTGATGTTAAAATCAGAATGCATGATGGTATCGTGAGGACATTGATTGGAGTGAGGCATGTTCCAGAATTGAAAAAGAACTTAATTTCCTTGGGTGCCCTAGATTCAACTGGTTGTAGGTATTCTTCAAAAGGTGGAGTTATGAAGGTTGTTCGAGGTGCCCTGTTGATAATGAAAGGAATCAAGCACGATGGCCTGTATAAAATTCAAGGTGAGATAGTGATAAATTTTGCTACGGAAACGTCGGATGCATCTATTCGAGAGTCTTTTGACTGTTCGAGGAAGACCTGGGTATTTGTGCCAAGGCACAAGTTTGATACTTGTGTTAGGATCTCGCAGCCAAGAGCTTTGATCGAGATGAAGACTGGTAAGTCGATCAAGCATGTGCAAACTGACAATAGCATGTAGTTTTGCTCAAAGTTGGCAAATAAATTCTGCATGAAAGAGAGCATAGTGAAACATTGCACTAGTGCTGGTAAATCACAACAATTTGCAGAATTGATGAGTAGAACATTACTAGAGACGGCACGAAAAATTATCTCTAGTGCTGGTATGGCTAGGAGATTCCTAGTTGATGTGCTAAGTATGGTAAGCTACCTGGTGAATAGATCTCCATCAACTGCTATTGAATGGCAGACTCCTAAAGAAGTGTGGTCAGGTAACGTTGCTGATTATTCTATTCTTAGAATGTTTGGTTGCCCATGTTATTTTCGAGTGAGTGATGGTAAGCTCGATGGGAGGGCAATGTGCATATTCCATAGCTATGCACAAGGTGAGCGGGGTGATCTGTTGTGGTGCCCAGATATAAATTCACCTGTTAACAGCAAATAAGTTATCATTGATGAGTCTTCAATACTTCTGGCTAGGAGTGTTTGTGGTAGTGTTAATACGGATCTGAACGGTGTTCAACTTGAGGTGGAGTTGCAACCAGAAACTTCTGAGGTAGCGAGTACAAGTACTAGCAAAGTAATCGACACAGATGGTGCTCATAGTGAGGTGGAGCCTATAGAGCCAATGGTTGCTGTAACTGCTGAAATTAACAAGGTACGTTTTAGATCTCCTAGATAAATATGGATGCAACAATGGTTTTGCTTTATCTGCGATTGAGGAGGTTGCGTCGGAAAATCCTTGCGGAGCAGTTAAAGGTGCATGTGGAATTGGTATTCTGATGAGGTCCTCAGTTATGGCGAAGTTCAAGCAATGCTTGAATGCTTGAACTTGGATAATATCTGTGGCGGTTGAGCCTATCGGGGGCTATGGGAAAGTAGCAGCAGAATTTGAATTTTTACGAAGCAATTGTAATTTGGCTCAAACGTCGAGCCAAGGTGGAGATTGTTAAATATGACTCGAGTTTGAGCGTTTTCTAAAACGCGGAATTCGGTGGACTCGCGACGGATTTACTAGAGAGGAAATAAAGTTGAAAAAGGAATCTAGCCGTGGGCCCAAGTGGGCACATGTATAAGAAGCGAATTTCCTAATGGAGTCTGCACATGAAGAGGAAGTTGGTGGGGCCCAAGGTCGCGCGCACACACTCCACGTCGATGGCCGAATCCCACTGCACCTTGGCGTGAAGTCTTCCGCTCGTGTAAGAATCCAAATGTGGTGGTGGGCCCAGGTCAAAACTTTGACCTAGGCACACATATAAAACTAATATAATTTCCTTCTTTAGGTTTTTGGCGTGAGCGGCAGAAAGAACCCTACGTAGAGAGGAGCCGCATATTAGAGGAGTTTTTTGCACATCCGCACCGCTTGCTAAAAGCCGCAAAAGAGGTCCTTTTTTTCGGGGGGTTGCTGCTGCACCCGTACGAGAGAAAAAGAGGAGCCGCATGTCTTCAAGCTGAAGCGCGATTAAGAGAAAGAGTTCTTTTTCAGCGTTTATTTTGAGCTTGTGTGATAATTTTGTGCCGTGACTTGGGTTTGGATTAAATTGGGGTTTGGGAAACACTGAGTGAGTGTTTGAGTGACTCGAGTGTGTAATCTCCTTGTATCGATTGATTTATAGTGAAATTCGTTGGTGCTCTCCCCGTGGACGTATTTACGACTAAACCACGTAAATCTGGTGTCCGATTTATTTTTCATCTTCCGTCTATATTTTGTTCGATCGCTCGCCCTATCGCAACAACATGGGATGTTGTGCTGGCCACACATTGCGCAAGAAGGATGTTTCAAGCAAAACGCTAACAGGGACACACATTCATTGGTCCTCACATATCTCGCAACCCAATCCTAACACACAATTATTAAAAAACTCCTACAGAGCCAGCACACACAGAGAGAGAGAGAGAGAGAATGGAGGAGCGTAGCGTTGAAGCAGGAGAGGGGGAGACTGTGAGCAACAAGCAAGTGATCCTGAGAGACTACGTGAATGGGTTTCCGAGAGAAGATAACATGGAAGTGAGAAGGAAGGAGATGAAGCTCAGAGTTCCTCAAGGATCGAACGCAGTGGTGGTGAAGAACCTCTACTTGTCCTGCGATCCTTACATGCGCCTCCTGATGACGCCAAACCTCCTCAACAGATTGCTCCCTTCATACACTTTGGACTCTGTAAGCGAGCTCAATCTTACACTCTCTGGCTAAGGAATGTCTAGCTTATAATACTTCAACTTGGCCCATCTTTTCTGGAAGAGCTATCCTCGGATGAATCTGGTCCTTTGAGCCATGTTCATTACACCTGCCGGATCACGTGGTTCCCACATGACGTGTAGTTGAGTTGGACTGCGTCAATATCCTCGACTCAAAATATTCTTCAAAGACTCAATTCAGTCGAGCTCAACCTTGACTCAAATTATACAAGAAATTCAAATTAAACTCGGAAAGTTCAGTAACTTTTCATCTATTATTCACATTTATACACATACGCATATACTTGATTAAAGTATATTTGATTAGGCTTGCCAGTTGCTTGAGTCAAGTATATCCAAACTCAAGCTTATCCCGATTAAGAACTGCTCTTGAACTCAACTCTAACGAATCAAGCCGAGTTTCAATATCCTGCGAGTCAAACTTGAATAGCTTATGAGTACCTAGCTGGACTGGCTTTCACTCTTAATCGTGGTGCCCATGCTCCCGAGCCAAACCAAGAAAATCTCTTACAAGTTTCAAAGAACATTGAGAGAGAAAAACCTAATCAAAGAGAGATATACTCTAAAAGACTCATTGATCTTACTCAGAACTCCACCTTTTTGTGTTAATTAACATGAGCTAAGCACATTGAACTACAATAGATTAGTGAGTCCATAAAACGGTAAAAAACTGGTGAGTACCTATTAATGGGTTTGCATCTCATGTAGAAATTAAAGCTAACACTCGAACATATTCATAGTTCGTCTTGGGATGATGTTTGAATGCAGCCTATAACTGGGTCCGGGGTGGCCAAAATTGTGGACTCGGGCAACCCAGATTCAAAGTGGGCGACATAGTTTATGGCATGACAGGATGGGAAGAGTACAGCCTCATCACCAATCCTCAAGGCCTCTTCAAAATCCAGCACACAGATGTGCCTCTCTCTTACTACACGGGCATTCTTGGTAATACGTTAATTAATTCGAGTCTCTATTTGTTTGTTGATAAGAATCATGCAAATCAGTTTGCATCAATCGGCTGATTTCGTTGTGCATCTCTTTATTAGGTATGCCAGGACTGACCGCCTATGCTGGCTTCTACGAGGTGTGTTCCCCTAAGAAAGGAGAGTACGTCTTTGTATCAGCGGCGTCCGGTGCAGTTGGACAGCTCGTGGGACAGTTTGCAAAGTTGATGGGATGTTATGTTGTCGGTAGCGCTGGGAGCAAAGAGAAGGTTCGCTGATTTTATCGTGTTTCAAACTGTGAATGATCCTCATGAGTTTGCCGGGGCTAAAGCTAAAAATTTGTTAATAGCTGTTTAATATTCTTTACTTCCAAGCTATAGAGGTGAGTCTCGCTATAAGCAAGTTGTGTATTTCTCACTCATACTGCTCTATTTTTGGTCCCACACACAGGTTGATTTGTTGAAGAGCAAGTTCGGTTTTGACGACGCATTCAACTACAAAGAGGAATGCGATCTCAATGCAGCTTTGAAGAGGTTAGTAGGCACGAGACATGTCCAAAAATGTCCAGACACTTTATATAGATGCATGTCCTTAATAGCTAAGATCTGACGCTAGGGTTGTTGTAAGTAGCTGCAATTTAAAGAGAACATAGATAAGATTGCAGAGTTGCCCTAATAATTTGTATATTTTAAACTGTTGGCAGATATTTTCCTCAAGGTATTGACATTTATTTTGAGAATGTTGGAGGGAAAACACTCGATGCGGTGCTCCTCAACATGAGAGTTCGGGGCCGGATAGCCGTGTGCGGTATGATATCGCAGTACAATCTTAACCCGCCTGACGGCATCACCAACTTGATGCATATCGTTTACGGCAGGGTCCGGATTGAGGGATTTGCGGTTTCAGATTACGTCGACCAGTACTCCAAGTTCCTGGACTTTATGCTGCCACACATCAGGGAAGGGAAGATAGTGTACGTCGAAGACATTGCCGAGGGGCTTGAGAGTGGACCATTTGCACTGGTCGGACTCTTTAGCGGCTGCAATGTTGGAAAGCAGGTAGTACTAGTAGCAAGAGAATGAGGAAGAAAACTTTGTGTGTGATCTACTCCACTACAATGAGATTAGTGTGAGATTTTGTGGTGTTACTACTAACTGTTCTAAAAACTTAAGTTACTAAATGAAAGTGTGATTTAATATTTAAATATTATATTAATCCCCCTCATGCTTAGTGAGGTCTTTTTGTCTAATACTAAGCTTGGAATTATTTCATTGGAGAGGCAAATAAGGGCTTTAAAAGATTCCAATTCAAGACCTTTGATATCATGTTGGGTGATCTTAGGCCTCTCTTACTCTAAAGGTTATCTCAAATGGTTGAAACTCTTTCTCACACTTATAAAATGACTATCAGCCCCTTCCACAACCAACATCTCCCTTACACATCGGGTCTTGGTTTGAAGCAACAACAACTCGTGTCTCCCGTTGACTATTTGGTCCAAACTTGTTAGTAACTTGAACTTTGATATCATGTGAGATTTTGAAGGATTATTACCAACTATTATAAAAGCTTTAATTGTTAGATGAATGTGTGGTTAAATTTTTAAATAACCTACCAATTAGGTCATAGAACGGTACCACTACACTCTGTACTATGATTGATTGTCTCCACGACATCATCATGTTTTATCTCTGTCTCGGAGGTTGCTCATTTCCTCTCTTATTATCATTTATGTTGACATTGATATTGTGAATAGCACTCAACTTTGGCTCATAGTACTATTTCACGATTTGTTTGTTTTGTGGAAAATTCACATTTTAAAAATTATTTTTCTAAAAGCTTATATTATTAGATGAATGTGTGGTAAAATATTTAAATATCCTATCAATTAGGTCATAGACCGAACCTGCTACACTCTATACTATGATTAATTGTCTCCACAACATCATAATGTTTTATCTCTGTCTCCGAGATTGCTCCTTTCCTCTCTTATTATCATATATGTCGACATTGATATTGTGAATAGCACAACCTACATAAAATTGACTCTGTCCTCCTTGGTTCTAAGCCTAGGTCCATTCAATGGTATCAGAGCTTGGTTTCATTTCTAATGATATTCGTTTCATACGCTTAGTAGGTGAATCCAGTGCTGAGAAGAATCTTTCACATTATGGCAGATCATTTGAAAATATTAGAAGCGCCTGTTTCCATTGTTGCAACTCCATCTTCTTCGACCCCTTTAGATTTTCGTGTTTCAAATGCTTCTAAGATAGACTACCTTTATGAAGTCTCTCTTAGTGATGAAACTAAGAACTCCGAAACCCAACTTCCCCTGATGAACCCATATTCTACCTTTGCTAAACCCACTTCATCATTTTCACCCATTCGCTCTATCCGATAACTCATTCGCCAGACTCCGAAGAAAGTAAAAGAATATGTCCAGTCCTCCAAGTTTAATCAACATCCTATTCCCGCCACTGAAGGAGTACTTTGTTACTCTCCAGATCCCTCCAAAGTTTCCTAGACAATGGATTCGACAAGGATATTCTCATGTGCATTATGGAGCTGTTCGTCTTGTCTATTGGATACCGGGTTTTTAGAATACATCATGCTTGCATCGGTACTGTTCAAACCACTTTGAATGCTAGAATAGTCTTTGTGACTCTATATCCAAATTTCAATATTGCTCTTTCAGACTCTCAGTTACTCTCTTTTCTAAAAGTCCAAGTTAAGCTCACTGGAGCTCCTCAAACTGCTGACTCTGTAACAACAACACTACACTACCAAATGGTTTACCGAGTACAGAATCATGCTCTTGACCTAAATTTCCACAATGGAAATGAAGATGCTCTATTCATTTTCATGCAGAATGACCAAGCATCCTGCATTCAAGTTCCTAGACAAATCCCGAAGGAAAAGTTGGCCAAGCTTCTTCTAGAAACTTGGATCACCAACTATGAAAAGTTGCATCAGAACAATAAACCTTTCCAGTCGTCAGATTCTGAATTCATCAGAAAGAAGGATGGAACCGTTTCCATCAAATTTGGCAAGGAAAATGAAGAAAGTCCTTCTATCTTCTAGACTCTCTTTATGATTGAACCATATGTCACTGAGTCAATTTCCGAGCCAGATCCAAAAAAGCTTGTCAAATGTTTCAAAAGTGATGGACATCCTGTTCATTACTACAAAGACCAGTATGATCATTGTTTTTGTGATCTTTTTTACCAATGTTCTTATTGTACAAATTCTTCTGATGAGGTAGATCCATTTGCAAAACCCTCACCTCAGAGGAAGCATAAGAAGCCAAAAGATCTTATGTACCAAAGGTACTTAAATAGAGATTCCTCTGTTGATACTCTTGGTGAGTGTAACAAATTTTAGTTCATGGTTTCATATGCACCAACTCCACCATCAGGGTTTACAGCTTCTCCATCAGTATCACCAGATCCACCACCATCACCTCCTAAAAAAAAAACCAGCCATTTCTCTGTTTTAAAAGCCAATTGTAAAGTGGGCAAAGAAACATTCCTTCCCACTTGAAGTTCTAGTAGAAACACCACTTAGTTCTTCCATCGCCATGTTCCAAGAAATAGACTTTCCTCCTCTTGTTCGGGAAAATTCCAAACTCTCATTTCCCGCTCCAAAAGAGTTTATTGATCCATAAGACAGATATAGGCATGTCCCTAAGATACCTGCCCCCACTGATGTGGATGAGCATGGAAGACAGAAAAGAACTCCTGTTGTCGAAGCTGTCTTAAATTGGCAATCGGAGACTCTTTTAGCACATGATAATGTTTTCAAAGCAATTGATTCCAAGATTGGAAATGTGCAACAAGACTTTCGAAGATATGATGAAACCACTAAAAAGATGCTTTCAGATTTTCAAAAGAGGCTTCATGCTTTGGAATCTGGACAACATATATGGTATCATCATCTTGAAAATCCTAGAGCGAAAATAGAAAAACTTAAAAAGAAAATCCAGATCATTAAGGAAGGAAGACTCAATCCATTTTTGACTACTTTGTGAACAGAGCCTCTCCCTCATCCACCACCTTAGACATCTATTTTTGCTGCTATTACAAATATTCCTGTCAAACAAGACAAGATAGATGTGGCTGAGATTTGAAATCGCCTCAAATAACTGGATCGCTTAAGGGAGCCAGACCAAATGATGCTGTCAAACCCGTTGGAATCTTTCTGAAGAGACTTGGGTAATCAGGAACCACAGCCAGATCCTGTTACTTCGTAGCCTCCATTACAGATTGATCTTGTCATTCTGACAGATCATGTACTATTTCCAACAGAATCAGCCTTTCCAAAATCTTTGATACTGAATCATATTTGGTATCTCTTTCGTCTTCATCATCTTTCTCAATCCCTACTATTGATTGATTTCCCATAGCACCAATAACTTCATCAATATTCATGGCCGATCCTCCAGACCATGACATGGAATCAAACCCTTCTGAACCAGAGGTTGTCCAGCCAAACAATTCTTTTCAGAATGTGTCCACTTCATCAAAACAATTTTTTACTATTAATGACATCCCTTATCACAAATGGCCAGAAAGACTTGAAGAATTTCATACTTGGCTAAATACCCAAGCCATTACCAACCAGGACAAGTATGATATTGTTTTCGACTTTGTCACAAGATTCACAGGTAGCTTCAAACTTTGGTGGCAATCTGTGTCAGAACAAGATCAGCTTCACTTTTTATTCTCACCAAACTTTGGCCATGCCATTACTCTTTTAGATCATTTCTTTGTGGGGAAACCAGTTGATCTCATAGAACTCAAAAGAAGAGAATTTTTTGAAAGAATATGCTACTCTCTTCAGAAAAAACATCTCGATAAGCATTATCGTGAAATGCTTAAGCTCTTCTATCAAATTGGAGCTGATGCAAGTTTGAAGCATGTTTTCCTAACCTCCATCCCCAAAGAATTATCTCAAACAGTAGAGAGAACCTTTCTATCTAAATAGAGAAGGATCCAGGATGTTCTATTGGGAGAAATCCAACAAGGAATTCATTTGTGCCTTGAAGAACTATGTATCAAACACCAAATAATCTAGACTTATGTCAACGACAATAGAGAACTTGACGCAGCCTGTTCTCGCCAGAGGCTAAAGATCAAATGCTCCAAGAAAGACTGTGATGGTTCTTGTGGAAAATCTTCTAGAAAAAAGAAACACTTCAAATTCTCAAAATAAGGGTTTGGGAGAATCCGAGTCAATTGAGGACCCTTGATCCCAATTCAACAAAACCTTTAAACCCGCGACACCTTCTGAGAGGGTTGTGACACAAATGAAAGAGAAAGAAGGAGTCCTTGGAATGACAAAGAACAAAGCTATAGAGAGGGAAAAGGGAAGGATCATGAGAAAGATAAAGATGAGGACACTTCGAGCAATATAAAGGGCTAGTAGATGAGAAACAAGTGGAAGGGACCAGAACCAATAGAGAAGGAAAGTGAAAATGGAGAGGAAGATGGTGAGGGATTGACTGTCAAATGGGAGGTTACTGGAGAGCCCAATGTCAGTGCCGGTGAAAATGTGGAGGACAACGGGGTTTGTGGAAGTAAAAGAAGGAGCGGGAGTAGGAGGCATAAAAAGAAGAATCGCTTGCAAGAGAGAAAATAGAGAGACAATTTGCAAAAGTGGAGAAATAAGATGTAAGAAAAAATAAAATAAGGGAAGTGGGGCCTGTAAGGAAAAAGCGTATGAAACAAAATAAAAGAGTTGACCAAATTATAATTTAAAAAAAAAATGATAACTTTTGTAGAGTTGTACATAACTAGTGAGCCGCCCCATAAGGTATAGTATGGTTAAAACACCAAAAAAAAAAAAAGTGTAAGCAGAAAGAAAAGTGAAAAAAGCGTGACTCTGTTGAAGAAATCGCTCTAGAAGATTTTGAAGCTGACAAAACGTTTCCATCAGTCTAGTCTGGTTATTTGCGTCTGAAGACTTTCTGACCACCACCCGGACTCATAACTCCGACTCATAACTCAAGACTCAAGATTCAAGACTCAAGACTTAAGACTCAAAATTATTCTCATTGACAATCTATCGATCCGAAGTGTCGAAGGAAATCCAAATCGAGGATTATGATTAAGGATTTCATCTTGATCTCCGGAGAAGATCTTTTGGCTGGACAAATACAACGGATTCTTTGATTCGTATCTAGATCAATTGAAGATCCGATTATCAACGAAGTATTCTTGGAAGGTTCTATTCATGGAAACCAAGATCCCGATTGTATGGGCGAACATGATTGATGGGCTATCGTCGATTCCTTTAATAGCTCGGATGATCTTCTTGATTGATTCCGTCCAACGGGTAGATTGGAGGAATTCCTTTGGTAAGTGCCAACGGTTATGATGGCATAAAGGAGTATAAAAGGAAGACGTTCCAGTTGTTCAATGAGTGTGATAGATAGAGAAATTCCAGTCGAAGCACCTTGATTATTAGTCGATACGATCGAGCGAAGTTGTATACGAGAGTGTCTATACTTGGTGATACCTTGAGTGAATGTGGTAGTTCATCTACACCCGAAATCAAGGAAGATCAACGCCGTAACATCTCTTTGTTCATAGTGGAATCCAGCCGATTGGTGTCGGTGCGAAAGAGTGGACGTAGGCTTGAATCAAGCCGAACCACTATAAACCGCGTGTTTAATTCTCTCTTTCATTCACTGAGTCTTACGATTGAATGTTATTTGTTGCAATTCCTTAATTGTCTAAGTATTGTGCGAAAAATCGTTTATATACCTATTCACCCCCCTCTAGGTACTAGCACTAGCTATATCAATTGGTATCAGAGCTCGTGTTCTTACTTTATTTGAAGTGTTTTACTTCAGAGTAAAAGATCCATGGCTAGTATCTTGGCACCAGGGCTGATGGAAGGGCAAAGCAATACCGAGACCTCCCTACTTTGATGGAAAGGATTACAACATCTGGAAGAACAAGATGAAAGCCTTTCGCGATCAAAGGATCCTCCGGAATGGGACGTCGTGGAAAAAGGATCACTCCTACCGCTGCATCGGTTTACGAAAGAGGAAAAGAAACAATTGAGACCGGTGGAATGACTCGGGAAGAAATCAATAAGAGACAAGCACTCGATGCAAAAGCAATTTACTCTTTATATTGTGCTTTGTCACCAACTGAATATAACAGAATATCTTCTTGTGTTACAAAAAAGAAGTATGGGACAGATTACACATCACCTATGAAGGAACAGTCAGTGAAGGAGACCAGGAATCAACATTCTTCTTGGTCAATATGAATCCTTCAAAATGAAACCAGGAGAACCTATAACTGACATGTTTAGTCGCTTTACAGATATTGTCAATGGTCTTGAGAACCAAGGACAAAAGATCTCTGATCCCATGAAAGTGAACAAGCTACCACGTGGACTTTCTAAGGATTGGAATCATATAAAGACTTCAATAAGAGAGACGCAAAGAATTATGCCACTATCTGTTGATGAGCTGATTGGAACTCTTCAGTCTTATGAAGTGGAACGAATCAATGAAGACGAAGATCCAAGAGGTAAGAAATCTATTGCATTGAAATCAAATGATGATTCGATGATGCAGATTCGAAGATGATCGGACGATGAGGAGCTTGCTCTTATGATAAGAAGGTTCAGAAAACTGAATAGAAAAGGAAGAAGGTTCAACTCCAAGAAACAAAATTTTCAAAGACAGCAATCCAAGTCTGTTGATGATGAGGAACCAAACAAGGATGTAGTTTGTTTCGAATGTAAGAAAAAGGGACACATAAGACCCAACTGTCCTCTTCTGAAGAAGAAGAAGAAAGGAAAAGCTGAAAAGTTTCGAAAAGCACTCAAAGCCGAAACTTGGAGTGATACTGAGTGTGAAGAAAGTGAGGATGAATATGCCAATCTGTGTCTCGATGGCACAATCGGACTCGGACTCGGATCTGGATCGGAGACTCGAAAGTGAATTTGAGGTAAGTGATTTTAAAATTCTGTCAAAGTCTCTAAATATATTGATGAACTGTGTTTTAGTCTTAAGACTTCTCTCAAAAGAGTTTCCGAACTAAAAGGGAAAACTTAGCTTTAAAACAAAAAAGAAAACATTTTAGAAGAAAGAATCAAAAGTTTAGATTTGAATGTTTCGACTCTTAAAGAGAAAGAAGATAATCTTTTAAAAGAAAATACTTTTCTAAAAACTGACTTATCAAATATTTCAAGGAAATTTTCTATAGGATCTGAAAAACTTGAAAAGTTCTTTCGGTTCAAAGACCTTACTTCAATAAATCTGGTCTAGGTATGACAGCGAAACAATTCTCTTGATTGATTTTCCTAAAGTAAAAGAAAGAATTAAAAAGAGACCATCGAAAGAGGCTTACAAAAATCATTTCAAGAAAGTTTTTGTAAAATCAATAGGTCGAAATGCTCTAAGATGTTCAAAGTGTAACAGTAAGGATCACTTTGAAAAAGAGTGTCCTATGATTTGGAAGCCTGTTAAGAAAGCATGGCCTTATAATGATTATTCTGCTAACACCAAAGGACCCACGAAAATTTGGGTACCAAAGAAAGTTTGAGATTTTCATTTGAATGCGGGTCTCCGTCAAGAAAAAGGTAAAATGGTATCTTGACAGCGGATGTTCAAGACACATGACAGAGACTCAAATAGCTTCATAAAGCTTATTCAAGTGAACGGAGGAAAAGTTTCATTTGGAGGAAACAAAGAAAAGGAAATATTGTGGGATTTGGAACTGTCAAAATTGGAAATCTCACAATAAACAATGTTTCTCTAGTAGAATGACTCAATTACAATCTTCTCGGCATCGAGTCAACTATGTGATACTTGGATTCAAGATTTTCTTCCAAGAAGGAACATGTTACTGAATCAGTAAAGACTCTACTCGTCTTTCAAAGGTCGAAAGCATGGAAATATCTATCTCCTAGATGTGAAACCGAAGATTCGCAATGCTTAATTTCAATTCAAGACGAAGCAAGTCTCGTGGGCACGAAAGCTTGGGCATATTAATATGAAGCAATTAGCCAAAATCTCGTCAAAGCAGCTTGTTCGTGGTCTACCCAGTTGCCTTATCAAAAGACTGAACTGTGTACTCCTTGCATTACGGGAAAGCGGGTAAAAATTCATACAAGTCTATAAATCATGTCTCTACTAATCATGTACTGCAAATGCTGCATATGGATCTCTTCGGACCAACCATAACCCGTAGTATTGGAGGAAAGAAATATTGCCTAGTTATTGTAGATGATTACTCCCGTTTTACTTGGGTATATTTTCTTGCAAATAAGTCTCAAACATTCTCGTATTTTGAAAAATTTGCTAAAAAGATTCAAAATGAAATTGGATGTGTTATATCAAGTATAAGAACCGATCATGGAAGTGAATTTGAAAATCAAAATTTTACAAAGTTTTGTGATGACTCGGATTTAAACATGTATTCTCCTCTCCATATACTCCTCGGAGGAATGGAGTGGTGGAAAGGAAGAATCGATCTCTTCAAGAAATGGCTAGAACTCTTTTAATCGAAAGCAAAATTCCTTCTCGATTTTGAGCTGAAGTCAGTGTTTCAACAAAGATGCTATATAATTAATAGAGTCTTTTTAAGACCTATTTTAAAGAAAACCCCTATGAGTTATTCAAAGGAAAGAAGCCTATTGTTTCATACTTTCATGTATTCGGATGCAAATGTTTTATATTGAAAAATGCAAAAGATCAAGTTGGTAAGTTCGAAGAAAGATCGATGAAGGCATCTTCCTTGGATATTCTACATCAAGCAAAGCCTACAGAGTCTATAATAAGAAGAGCCAGTCTATGGAGGAGTCAATCAATGTCAAATTCCAACACTCTACGCAAAATGAATCCAGTCAGACTCAGCATGAAGAGTCTGAACCTGCTCCAGACCCTCAAAAGATTACAACTCAAGAAGCTTCTCGGACTGGAAGATCAGCATCAAGCTACTCGAGAAGACTCGAGATAAAGAAAGAGATCTTCAACCCAGTCAAATCAACCAAGAATCGAAGCATAAATCCAGTCATCCTAAAGATCTCATTATTGGAGAAATTAATGAAGGAATCCGCACCATATCCAAAAGGCGTGAAGAGTCTAGTGCTATAGCTCTTATTTCTGAAATTGAACCAAAAAGCATAGAAGAAGCTCTATCTGATGAAAGCTGGATTGAAGCCATGCAAGAAGAACTCGATAGTTCAACATTAATGACGTGCGGGATCGACATCTAAACCAAAAGGTAAAACTCATTATCGGAACCAAATGGGTGTTCGAAACAAGATGAATGAAAAAGGAAAAGTCGTACGAAACAAAGCAAGACTCGTGGCAAAAGGATATACGCAAGAAGAAGGAATAGACTATGATGAGACTTACGCTCCCGTGGCAAGGTTAGAAGCTATTCGTCTATTACTTGCGTTTGCTTGCTATAAAAATTTCAGGTTATTCCAAATGGACGTCAAAAGCGCTTTCCTAAATGGATTTATCCATGAGGAAGTTTACGTGGAACAACCTCCGGGGTTTGAAGACCCAAAGAAGCCGGACTCGAGTCTTCGGGCGAAAAGGCTCGTATGGTTTAAAGCGAGCACCTCGAGCTTGGTACGACGGACTAAGTAAGTTCCTATTAAATAATGGTTTTGCCAAAGGTAAAGTTGATACTACTTTATTTATTAAAAAGGAAAACAAAAGTTTTATACTTGTTCAAATATATGTTGATGATATCATATTTGGATCCCCAAATGAAAGTCTCAGTGCAAGAAATTTTCAAAGTCTATGCGGGATGAATTTGAAATGAGTATGATGGGAGAATTAACATTCTTTCTTGGTCTTCAAGTAAAGCAATTGAAGGAAGGAACTTTCATTTGTCAAGAAAAATATGCTAATGATCTTGTCAAAAGGTTTGGATTGGAAAATTGCAAAAAGACGATATACCAATGTCAAGTTCGTTGAAAATAGACAAAGATGAAGAAGGGAAGAAAGTTGATCAAAAGCTGTACGGAAGCATCATCGGTTCACTTCTTTATCTTACGCCTCTAGACCTGACATTTTGTTGAGTGTTTGCATCTGTGCTAGGTTTCAATCGGATCCTAGAGAATCTCATCTCAAGGCTGCAAAACGTGTTATTAAATACGTCGCCTCGTCTTCAAGCATCGGTCTATGGTATCCTAAGGAGGGAGACTTTAATCTTCCTCGGGATATTCGGACGCCGATCCGGCCGGTTGCGAGTCGATAGAAAGAGTACTTCGGGAACCCGCCCGGTTGGAAGCGGGGCAGTGTCTTGGTTTTCAAGGAAACGAGCAACGTAGCTCTCTCTACAAAGAAGCAGCAGTATGTAGCACTTGGAAGCTGCTGTTCGCAAATTCTATGGATAAAACAACAGCTACAAGACTTTGGGATTGAAGACTCATGCACCGAGATCGATGTGACAACACCAAATCAATCTCACCAAAAATCCAATCCTTCATTCAAGAGCAAAGCATATAGAGATTCGACATCATTTTATTAGAGATCATATTCAAAATGGAGAAATCTCAATTCAATTTGTTGATTCAAAAAGTCAACTAGCGGATATATTCACAAAGCCATTGGAGAAAAATCAATTCGATTTCATCCGTACCGAGACTCAACATTTTGAAGCTTGAAGAAGTTAAAGTCGATGAATTTCCATCAATCGGACTCTATCTTTCGAACTCTGAATTCTCGAGACTCGGACCTTCATTGTATAGGCTAAGTTATTCTTTTAATCTCGAAAAGGTACGATCTTTCGTTATATTTGATTGATATAATCTTTAATTTCCGAAAACATGCCTTTTTCAAAAAGGGATAATCTCTTTTAAAATGGCGTTATTATTTTTTTTAAAGAAAGACGATTGTTCACTTCTCTTCGTAACGATTGCTCTTTCCTTTTCAAAACCGAGTTATATATACACGGTTTTCTCTTTTTACTCGATTCTCAAAACCCTAAAAGGCATTCTTCTCTCAACCCATTTTCTACTTCGTATTCATACTCGAGAAAGTTGTCGTTTTTCCTTGGGAAAGCAAGTGAAGGAATCTTCCATTGACAAGAAAAGATGTCTTCTTCGAGAAAGTCGTCAAGGATCGCAAAGGGGGGTCCACAAAGAATGAAGGAGGGACCGACGCACTTCGATCTCACCGAGGAAGATGATTTGTCGAGACAGCAACGAGTCTGTTCCTTCTCCACCTCATCACTCACCATCTACCCCACAAGGTGCGGGTCATCATCGGAGGAAGTCATTCTAGAGGACGTTGAACCCGTGAGAGCACAAAAACCCTTATTTATTTACATGCTCTATCGTGCGTTGAAAGTTTCGGTTCTCCTCTCGAATTATATAGATGCCTTCCTTAAAGATAAGAATTATGGGAATGAGTACAGATTTTTGAAGCGAATGGAGGAATTGGGAATTGCTCCCAAAGGTAAAGGGTGAAGAGTCACTTGCGAACATTCCAAGTGACCCTCGTGTTTCGGGACCGATTCCTAATGAGGGGATCGAAGATGATAAAATGTTTAGTGATTTTCAACCGAGAATGGGCATTGCTTTGCAAAGGTGAAGGGAAAGAAGATGGAGTTGTTTAGATCGAATGAACGGGAGAAGCTGTTCTTCGATCTGTTGAAACGAGGAGTGATAAACCCCGGGAGTGTTGATTTTGATTTCTGGATGCAATTAATGTGAACTTAAGGGAAAAGTTCGAACCGCTTCAACTTGAGCAGTTTTGCACCGATACCACTTGATGGTTATGCACACTTGATCGCATATTTCTATTCGAATCTAAGTTTTCTTGATGCGAATAGAATATCATTCATGTTCGAGATCGGGATTATGTGATAGATGTGGACATGCTGGGGACATAATTGGTGTTGAACGAGGACGTTATCAACCAATCAAAGTCTCGATTGCTCGTGCTACTCGGATCTTGTCAAAAACAGAGATACGAGGGCGAAGATTACCTACTCGAAGATGAATGCCATCAATATTGTGCTGCACAAAATTGTGATCAATTGTATCGAGGCCAAAGTCTACATCAAAGATCGATGTATCCAATTCGGAAGCCAAATTGATGTATGCAATCAACTCGGGAAGAAGTTCTCTCTGCCTCATACTATTCTCTTCCATATGTATAGAGCAATGTCGAAGAACAAGGGACAATTGCCTTACCCAAATCTTGTGACAAAAATCTTCAGACACATGAATGTCGAATTGCCACACACTCTCTGTGTTAGACCGTGCGATAAAATGGTGGTAGGTTTGAATATGTTGACGAAGATGCGTCTGAAAGAACTTAGCAAGGAAATGGCAAAGTTCAAGGTGAAAACTCCGCTCTCTTCTGCATCAAAGAGAAAAGGGAAGGAGCCCATTGGTACTCCATCCAAAAAGAGAAGAACTCTCATCTTGGAGGATGAAGAAGACGATGAAGATCTTTCTATTCCCGCCTTTGGTAAGGACTAGACGTTCTGTATCTCGATCAACGGAACTTCAGTCGAAGCAAAGAGAAGAAGAAGAGCAGCGAGAAAAGGAAAAAGAAGATGAAGAAGAAGAAGAGCAGAGAGAGAAAGAGATAGAAGCTGAAGAAGAAGAAGAGCAGAGAGAGAAAAAAAAAGAAGAAGAAGGAGAAGAAGAGAAAGAAAAGTCTGCGATGAATGGGAGAAAAGAATCAAGAGCATGATAATCACTCCACCCATCTTGATGTCTTAGAGACGGGGGAGTTGGCGAGCAAGATTTTGATGTCTTAGAGACAGGGGGGAGTTGGGGAGCAAGAAAAATCCTCACCTCATCTTTGCTCCCGAAAGAGTCTCCATTGATTGAAGAACATCATGATACATCATCAAATCTGCAAGGTCATACGAAGCGCCATCGTGCATTTACTCCATCGAGAAAGTAAATGCTAGTATGCGAAACAGACAATTCAGCGGATTTTCATCGTATTCTTGATATTCTTATGGAAATGCGGGGCCAAATCTATGCTCGGACTATGAAATTCAAGCCATCAAGAATGCTGGCCAAGCATCTTGATTACCCCGGAAGACGGAATGAAAGACCTCGCTCTGCGCAGATTCAAGCCAATGCCAAAGGAGAAGAGGTAGCAAAATTAAGGGAAGACTTGAAGAGGATCGAAGGCATAGTACAGTCCATGGGAGAATTCCGGATCGTGCGCATTCCCAAGCGAGACATGACTCTTTTCTCACCTTTTTACCGATGACAAAAAGGGGGAGAAGAAATTTGAACCAACCATCTTTTTCAAACATTGATTTTAAATTTGTTTTTGTGGTTGTGAGTTTTTTTTTTTTTTTTTTTTTAAGTTTTTAGTATGACTTGTGTGAACTTGAGTATGGACTGAATTTGGCTGTGGATTGTGATGCTTGACTTTGTTGGCAATTTATATCGAGTGTTGTTATATGGTATTACTCATGAAAGTCTAACCAATTTTCTGTGGATGCAGAGTCACGGTTGTTTTATTAAATCTTTATGAGATAGCCATATTGCTTGAGAAGTGTTTTTGCGGGTCAAGGTTGTTCAAATCTACGGGGAAAGTTTTGTCATCATCAAAAAGGGGAGATTGTTGGAGAAATCGCTCTAGAAGATTTTGAAGTTGACAAAACGTTTCCATCGGTCTAGTCAGGTTATTTGCGTCGAAGACTTTCGACCACCGGACTCATAACTCCGACTCATAACTCAAGACTCAAGATTCAAGACTCAAGACTTAAGACTCAAAATTATTCTCATTGACAGTCTATCGATCCGAGTGTCGAAGGAAATCCAAATCGAGGATTATGATTAAGGATTTCATCTTGATCTCTGGAGAAGATCTTTTGGCTGGACAAATACAACGGATTCTTTGATTCGTATCTAGATCAATTGAAGATCCGATTATCGACGAAGTATTCTTGGAAGGTTCTATTCATGGAAACCAAGATCCCGATTGTATGGGCGAACAGATTGATGGGCTATCGTCGATTCCTTTAATAGCTCGGATGATCTTCTTGATTGATTCCGTCCAACGGGTAGATTGGAGGAATTCCTTTGGTAAGTGCCAACGGTTATGATGGCATAAAGGAGTATAAAAGGAAGACGTTCCAGTTGTTCAATGAGTGTGATAGATAGAGAAATTCCAGTCGAAGCACCTTGATTATTAGTCGATACGATCGAGCGAAGTTGTATACGAGAGTGTCTATACTTGGTGATACCTTGAGTGAGTGTGGTAGTTCATCTACACCCGAAATCAAGGAAGATCAACGCCGTAACATCTCTTTGTTCATAGTGGAATCCAGCCGATTGGCTGTCGGTGCGAAAAGAGTGGACGTAGGCTTGAATCAAGCCGAACCACTATAAACCGCGTGTTTAATTCTCTCTTTCATTCACTGAGTCTTACGATTGAATGTTATTTGTTGCAATTCCTTAATTGTCTAAGTATTGTGCGAAAAATCGTTTATATACCTATTCACCCCCCCTCTAGGTACTAGCACTAGCTATATCAGACTTCTAAATAAATTATAAAAGATGGTTCTTATCCTTTTATAATTTATGAGAATAAACTTTGAATTAAGGACCACAGTAAGTTTTTTCAATGAACTTTTGAAGGATTTCAATACTATATTAATTTTGACTAGTCTTGTAGAAATTCTCAAAATGAAGTATACATCACGAATCATAAGTCTTAAAGAAATTGTCATAAAAAAGTATAATCCACATACATGATACTAAAGTATCGATAAAAATGTTATCCGTCATAGCACATCTTCAACAAATAAATAATTATTATGATGCGATAAAAATGTATCAGCAAATCATAAAGAAAGATTACCAATGAGATTCAAAAAATGTTATAAAAGGAAAATATGTGCCCGGCTGCTACTTCTCCAAGAAAAATATGATAAAATAATATTAGATTGTCATCTAACCAACCTAGCAATATTTGGTAATGATTTACTAAGACTTCATATAATTAATTTTTCATTATATGTATTGATTCGTTAAGAAATATCAAATAAATGGTATGTGTTTTGACTCATTGAAGGAAAAAATAAGGCAATTTTGATAAGCTTTAAGACAATACTAACCAACATTTAGCGTCCAATAATTGACTTGAAGTATTAACAAATGCAATATAGATTAAGAGCCAACATCGTCCTATAAAATATATGGTTCTACAATCATCCACGTCAATTCTATTGATTTCGATTGGGCATGATCAGAGAGCAAAGTTACATAGCCATCGTCTGATCAAAATAGTGACACATCTATTTTCGTTTATGATACATCTTCAAGAATTCTAAGATCCAAATCGGAGACCTATGTGGTATGAGTATAATAGTTAGAGGGCATTAAGACATTGAAATCCAGCACTTGTAGTTTGACCAATAAAGAGAGCGCCATAAATGGATGAGGTTCAATTAAGGAGAGCCTCTCTCGAGGGGAGTAGGTTTTCTTGCCAGCCAGTCTTGTCCTCCAATCAAGGCCTTCGTCAAATAAGGAGCTGCTTCGCTGTCTGTTAAGCTTCTTGACCAATCAACTCTCTCCGACCTGTTAGCTCCCGGACCAGAACACTTGTATTCTCCATAGTACACAGTGCTGAAATGTAACGGTCACCCAACACAACAGCAAGGACGTAATTAGACATGTGAAAATTAGTCTGGGGCTGGAAAAAAGTGCTAAATTGTAAGATTTAAAACATTTCTGTTTGATTTTTCATCAAGCCAAAGACAGAGTCATCTATGTCGCCCGGCACTGTTCATTCATGTAAGAGAAAAGGCCCTTGTCTCCATGGACCAATTTTCACAAAAACCCAACGAGGTTCATCACTCCCCGCCGGAATTATCTGCATACGTCAGAAAACGATAAAACTGCTCTCGTGCCATCGATCCCTCAGCATACCATAAGTTGAAATCATGGCAGGCATCGAATTTTCCACCTATTACCGAGACCACTAATTTAATCGATTTGGGTTGCATGACATCAAAAATCACAACCCAGAAATTTCATAATATGCAATGTAAAGGGATATGTATATGCAGAAGTATAAGTAGGAACCTGTGCGATTTCTGGTCGTCCCAATCCTCCCAGCCTTGGGGCAATATGGTAGCGGACAAGTAGGAGAGGGCAAACACAACCCTTGAATATTCACCCCATGGCCTTCCCAGAAATGCACCGTTCGCTGCTGTGATCTTGCAATCCAGGAACACGTAGCCTGTGTTATCCGTCCCTGATTGCCTGTGCTGTGCCGTGATCGCCCCATTCTCTTTTGAAATTGAGTGCACGTGGCATTTCTATGTGATCAACCACGTATGACCATCCATCATCAATTTCAAATCCACACAATGGCACGCTAGTGATTAGTAACTGCGCTTAGTTAAATTGCACTCACTTCAAATAGTGAAGCCGCGTCTCCGCAGATGAAGTCCGTCCCGCCCTCAATGTAGCAGTTCTTGTAGTAGTGTCGCCCGGCGTCGTCCAGGAGAGTGTCCTGGTAAGACAGGATCTTGCACCTGGAGAACGCCACCTGGTCTCCGGCCACTCTCAGCGCAACTGCTCTTTCACCCTCCCCGAATGTGTTCTGTATGGGTCGACAAATTCATGAGTCCAGCTTGAACGAATAGTTCACTTATTACAAGAAATGGTCGGACATTCACTTTTTGTTGTCGCGTCTGAAATTCACAAATCACAGTGAATGATGGTAATAGTTTGCATCACTGATTAAAATTACAAAATAATATAACGAGGAAGATAATATCAAATCAATGTCTATGTCATCTGTTTAAAGCCTTAAATGGAAATGTATAGATGTCAATGTACCTGAATGGTGAGATCTGTTCCAACGAAATTAGAAGCCAAGATCGAAACCGTGGGGGAGTAGAATATATCTCCGCTATCGCTCCATGTGATAATGGTATTCGAAGCTTTCGTGCCACTTAATGTAATGAAGCGCTTGTTCACTGGCACGACTATCTTCTCTCTGCAACATCGTACTCGTGAAGATGAATTTTAAGAATCCGGAAAAATGAGTTTGTGTCGAGCAACTCCCATTAGGAACAATTTTTCCATTCGATGCCATGCAAGATATAGAAATCTTTTCATTTTTGTTCTTTTTGGTCTTTGAAAACTTAGAATTATTTGTCTGTGATCTTGCCAGTAGAGACGAACGTGCGTTGTTACCTAAACCTCAAACTCAAGATGCTTTAACTTTTTCATTTTTCCTTCATGTACACAAGATATGTCGACTGCATATAAATGTATCTCAGTGCATCATGTCGAAAAGAGCCGCAAGATTAGAGATAAATTATTCCGCTTTGTTCGATATTTCTAATTTGGTCAACTGTATAATAACAGTACAAATCTCATTAGCTGGAAAGAATTAACTAAACTAATCTAAAATTATTATTTTTTCGTCCATATGATGGGTAAATCATAATTTTTTTCCATTAATGGATGCTAAAGGTACGATCAGATAATGGATGAGTACGAGAATCGCATTAACATGAGAAAGTGCGGATGTCCCTGAAATACTAATACAGATAACCTTTTAAGGCAAGCATTGAACTTACCTGTATGTCCCGGGCTTGATCGATATGAAGACCTGTCGATCATTTTTGGAAGGAACGGCATCGATTGCATCCTGTATCCTCCTAAAATCTCCATTCCCCGACTGGTCCACCACTACATGAGTTGCTTCAGACGCCCCCGTCGAAGCATCGTCGGCTCTAGATATCGACGGACAAAGAAGGATTACTAACCCCACGAACACAACCGTGAAACCTTCACGCATCTTCATTTTCTGGGTAAGCTGCGATCGCTCCGGCAGTCTAGGCGTGGTGATAGAGAGAGACGAATAAATCGTGGTGGGTTTTTATATCAAACCAACCGCTAGGAAAATTGAAACCAAACTCGCGTCATATGGTCGTGTTGCAAATGACAATTTCCTGCCCACCAAAGTCAACCGAATAGGTGACCCGTTGCCCAGATAGATAGATAGAGAGAGAGAGAGAGAGAGAGAGAGAGAGAGGGTAGGTTATTCAGTGCATGAGCGGAGAGTGCCATGCAACAGTGGCCGAAGAGGAAGTTCGAGCGGTTTAACTTCTAGCGATCTGTCTACTGCCATCTATCTCGATTGCGATTGCATGCATGCGTTACCACGTTTGACGTTACTAATTTAATGCGAGGTTTTGCTTCTCTTGATTGATCACCACCAGTTTTAGAATTACGTAAAGCTTAATGATTGCTCTATCCACCAAACCACTCGTTTGGAATCGCTTTATAGCTGTACATCGTGCGGATTGGTTTGGTAGTGAAGAAGCTGTAGGGTTGCGTGAGTGCGAGGGACGTAAGTTTCTGTTCCCCAATAGAGACACTACGATTTTTCACTATTAGGATTGTTATATTGCATGTTCGAAGCAATTGAGACATATGCATCGAGTGATTGGCTTATTCAATCACTTAGCATGATGCATGTTGTTCATAATTTATTAAACATCCAATAGCTAGTAAGAAAAATCAATTTTGTATCTTTAGCATTTCTCAGCCTACAATTGAGAAATGCCAAAATTGTCGATTCTCATTAGTTACTACACTTGCCAAAAAAAGTTTACATTCTTTGAGAATACACCTTGTCTAGGAGCGGAATGGAATTGTGGTAATTCATATTTGTATTCGGTGCATGTAGAGATTATGTATGATCTCTATGAGACTGATGGATTTAACAATTAAGGAACGAGAATACATGCATGTATATGAGGTGGAAGATGCAAGTTGAATAAATGTTGCCCAAGTGGGAGAATGTTGAAAGTACTTATAAATATGGGCTCACATTAATCACATAATATAGTATTTTAGACTGTGAAAAACATACTATTATAATGTAAATGAAATAAACAAACACAATGCAGTTTATCCATCAAGGCCATCTAAGGGAGCGAAGGAGAGGAAGACCTAGTTGAAACTTCATATGCGACTTCATCCATATCAATGAGTTAAAATATGGTGATTGGCTAAATGGAGTGTTTGATTTTGATTTAGACTTAGGCATTCTAAATTCTATGTACGGATAACATAGGTTCCCTACAAAGCATAAACAATTAGTCTCAAATCTAGGCTACCCACCTCGGATTTGTCTTAAATTTTATCTGGTCCTTGATGTTAGAGGGTACTTACCCCTAAATAAAAAAAAAGTAGATTGGTTTTCTATTCATCTAGAAACCATTCTTTATATGCATAGCAATTACCTCCAGATAGAGGTGAAATCAAACATTTTCAACCGGAACTGGTAGAATGATAAGGAAAGCCTGCCTTGGAATGTTTAAAAAACTTAATTGCGTGTCAGCAGAAGCCAAGAAACGTGCAACTCGGTAGACGAGGGTTTGGGCAAGAAGTCAAAAGGAGAGGTGTCCTGACTTGGATGTCTGCCCCCACAAAAGTTTGGTTGCGCGGTTGTTGTCCAAAGAAGCGGAAGACCAGGATCCATTAAAACCGGCGGCTCCCGTGATAAACACAAAAGTGTTTTTTTCCTCGCAAACAAGACGTCGCGATTACGTAATATGTTTCATAAGCTGCTCGAAAATGAAGGGAGATCTGCCCACCAAAAAGCAAACACTCTCCAACGCAAACGGATAATTAAAAGAAATGGAAATCTAATGATCAAGATTATCATGTTCTAGAAGACATTTAAATATAGAATTTGACTATTTTTCATGTAAGATTCCTTAAAAATGGGATTTATCAATCAGTTTAAAAATTTCTTTACACCAGCTTAGAATCGAGTTTTTACTTTATTTTCTCGTCCAGACAGCGACAATTTGTGGCAATGATGGGCGGTTAGCGATGATCGGGCAATGGATAAGCCATGTGGCCTAAGCTAGGCGGGGAACAAGAACATGTAGGAAAAGATAAAAAAGGAAGGAAAAAAAAGGAGAGAATCTGTCTCAGTTATTGGGTGTTCAATGGAAGTGATATGTTCCCTCCTTAAGGTCTAGTATTTCAAAGATCCCTATCCCAAAATTTTCAATCTTTTAAACTATTGAAAAAAGATAACCATTTCATGGAATGTGATTTTTATAATAATTATCAGCTTCTAGATTTGTTGTCAATGGAACCAAACCAGATTTTAATCATCCAAACTATGGGAAAAAGGCTTTAATGACCCTAATTTGTTCATTGTTTCTAGTGAGAAAACCTCGTTGTTCATCGATAGTTCTATCGTGCATTATCTCATAGTCGTCATTCTTGTCAGAGTCCAAGAAATGATTTAATAAAAGTAGTGTAAATACTAAACTAAATCCGGGGAGACTTACATGGCATCCACATAGGTTTTCATTTATAAAGCTCATGTTTATTTTAGTTTATATAATAGATTAATTGAATAATTGCTCCCAAATCCCATTGGATATGAGAGGGGCAGATCATGCATGGCTCAAGGCCCAGGGGGATGATCCTTGCTTTATGTTCTTCGTGCATTGATGAGGTCAACAATTGAGTAGGGACTAGGGATGGTCTTTCGGCCCTGGTTCCTGATATTACTTTGAATTGTTGTCGAGATAGAGGCCCAGGAGTTCTCATTTCCTCAGCCTAGGCCCTAAATTCTTGATTCCTTAATATTGGGCCAAGTTGGTCATAAAATTTTCAATTGTTTTAATATAGTCGGCCTCCTATTCAAATGAAAAAAAAAAGCTTTATGTGCAATTCATCACAATGTAACCGCTGTATCTCTGAGTGACGATTAAGATTGACAACGAGACAACATACAGAAAATGAAATTAGGGCTAGACCTCTTCGGAATTAAGGAGTTGCAATTCATGATTCTTTTTGTCAAATAATTCAGGATTATTTTTTAAATTCAGGAATGTTGAAAGAGGAGCATTGGGAAGGAAAATCTAGATCTCGCAATGAAGCCACTATTGTAACTACTACTATTTTCTATTGATATAAAATGCCAAAACTCTGGAAGCAAAATATACCTAATCTTGGACTTGACGTTTTGTTGGGCTCATTTAGGTGTGCCCAAGCCCAACAAGGCCTAGGGCACAATGCGAATGGGTCTGGGCAAGCAATCTCTTTATTGGGCTCAAGCCCTCACACAGAAGCCCGCTTGGGCTCACCGAGGCCCATTCACTTTATAAGGGAAATTTAATATTTTCAAACCATGGGCAGCTTGGGCAAAGACTTCTAAATTCAATGGGCAATCCTGTCTGCGCAGGCTCACTTATTGATCAAGTCTAAAGCAATCTAGCAATCTTAAAATATGAAGGATCCAAAATGAAATTTGGCTATATCTTGAAAAATCTCAAATCGATACGTGTGACAAATTTACTCAAAAACTAATTTTTTGACTATGAAAAATTCCAAACTAGTACACTTATGATAAATTTACTCTAAGTGACCATAAAAAATCCTAAATTGATAAACTTGTGACAAATTTATTTTGACCACCAAAGACTCTAAACCGGTATATTTATGACAAATAAATTGGATTAATACCACAAAAAATTACAAAAATTATATAACTGTGACACACGGAGAGTAAAATCTCAAATTGGTACACCAATCAACCGTCACATGTCATTTCATTTAATTTAGTAATTTAACAGTAAAACTTAACGGAAACTAATAAATGGTAAATTTATCAGAAGTATACTATCATAGGTGTACTGCTTTGAGGTTTTTGATGGTAAAAAAATTAGTTTAGTGTAAATTTGTCACAAGTGAAGAAGTTTAGGATTTTTCATGGCATTAAGCCATGAAATATACGTGAAAGTGAGGAGTATTATTTTCTTGGAATTAAAACATGAGAAAAGGAAGGAAGGATATCGGAAAATTGCATATCAAAAGAAGAATATGATATTTTTGATCTTAGAGTATCTATCATCTAAGTCACAGTACAATCTCAAGAGTTTTGTTGGTGAAACTCGATGAGGGGGGCAAAACTGAGAAACTTAAAGAAATTGGCAGTATTTAGAGTTTACTGAAAATTACCCTTTGATCCCCCTAAGTTTTTGGGTGTTTAATTTGGCTCATTTGCAAAGTCCAGTCTGTAGACCATCCGTATCTATCAGAGCTATTTAGCCTAATTCCATCCAAAATTTGATGGGGAAAAAAAAAAAACTAAAGTTCTAGGTCCACTTTTTGTTTGCGATAACTAATACTAATTTACGGGATATTTCTTTGGTGATGATTTAAGTACATCCATCACTTTTTCATTCAAAATTTAGGCCCTGTTTATTTCATGAAAAATAAATGATTTGGAAATCATTTTTTTAAATGATCACTTATATCTCTTACTAAAATAAATGAACAAAAAGTATTTTTATAGTCAACAAAAATATTTGCACATAAATTACTATCAGCAATGAAAACATTGTTCATTGAGAAATTATTTACAGTGATACGTATGATCATTTTTAGGAAAATATTTTTCAAATTATTCATTTTCTACGGAAAAAACACACCATTAGAGTGTATTTGTTTCGGGGAAAATTTCATGAAAAAAAAAAATACTTTTCAAGAAATCATTTTTTCAAGAAAACCAAACATGAGAAACTCCATAGTACTAATTCGTGGAAATTTTTTTCACTTAAATAAACACGTCCTTAATAGAAATGCTTGACCTACACTGACTAACATAGTGATTACATGTGCTAATTCATAAAAAAATGAAATTCACAATCTTATTAAGGTTAATTACTTTAATGCAACGATGGCAGTTTATCTTTGATTGCGCAAATGAACCCTATGAGGATCTGTAGGAACATTTATAGCATTACACTTAGTAAAAAAAAAAAAAAGCCGTACATATAGGCATGAAATATTTAACGATCCATGCGGACAAAAGCTTTTTCTTCAGGTTCGGGAAGATATACAAATTCTCAATCCTCGTTGAAGGACCAATATTATCATCAGAAAACACATGATGTGCAAACTAAAATTAAACACCGCCAAAAGTATGAGAATCGAAAGGTCAATATTTCCTTTTAAGGGACTACAAATTAGAATATAGGCAAACGTGAATTTTTGGTGTTGACTCGAGAATGAATGGAAATTTTATTGATAAGACATTTTCAATTGTAGTCAATATCTTATTACAAATAATTTCAACAACTTCAAGAGAAAAAAGGCATTTACTGGTACACTGTAGTCTATTGAATCACTAAGGCCGACTTTTATCCTTGCTCAACAGGTGGGCCTTGCAGTCAAGCACACTTTCCGTAAAACCCTAGAGAGAAGACTTGGTGGAAGGGACAGAAAGTTTTCAACTAAGAATAATGCAAAACGATCAGAACCGGATAACAACAAATTAAATTGAGTAAAGTTCGACACACCGAATAGTGCGGGGACCCAAAATGTAATAATTTTCTCATCCGAGGACGGGGAGGCAATTTTACACAAAATCGGGGACTGCACCCAAAAACCAGCTTCGTCCTTCCGCTCCGCGGCTATATAAAGACGAGGGAGGGGAGTCCCAGAAAGAAACCCTAATTCGGCGAGAGGGTTGGCGGCTCGTTCGCCCCTTGGTGTTAGGCTGAGGTTCCGCGAGAGCACGAGCCATGTTTTCTTCTTCTTCTTCAGCGTGTGCGTCTGATTTGATTTGGTGGCGTGTGTGCGTTTTTGGGAAGAGGAGGTGCGATGACGATGAGATTTTACATATGATCTCGTTAATCTGATGGTTCTGTTCTATGTGAGGACAATATATCTATCCATTCATTTATTAAGCTGAGCACCTTCATCTTCTTCCAATTATTTTCAACGGGTATATGTTTTTTATTTATTTTATCCGATTTGGTCTCTTGCCATATATTTCGAGGTAATTAGTTCAGTGAATTTGGGGGGAAGATTTCGTTTATCTCCATTTTTCGAGATGTTTTCTGGGGATTGCAAGCTCTGTATTGCTAGAGTTTTGATTGCTTTATTTTCTTGGTTGAAAAAAAAAATAAAAAACGATTTGGTTTGGTTAGTAGCGGTGCGGGTGGCGAACCCAGCCCGATTCCAAAAAACTGGTCCAATCCCACCAAAAAAAATTTCCATCAGTAGCATTCGATTGACAGCATAAATGTCAACGATAGCATTTAATGAAAAATAAAAGCAAAAATAGCTTATTTTGTTTTAAAAAAAGAAGAAGACATGTCATGTTATCGTTTATATGGACTGTTATTGCTTTTTTAATTAAATGCTATTGTCCGACGTTCGTAAATGTTCAGCTTCCATATGAAGCTCTGGACATTCTAATACGAATTTTTTCCTCCATTTATATGTTTGTGCTTTTATTCCAAATTTTCACAGTTCATACGATTTTTTGGTTTCAACATTTCTCCATTAGTATACAGATGGAATTCCTGATCAAAACTCATTTTGTGAATCTTAAGACTGAGCTAACAACCCACTAATCTTAATTTTTGTTTTTGATTATCTATTATTTTGTTTTTATTTTGTAAAGAAACACTTATGCATCTATATATATTGCACAACAATCCAATGAAATTAACCTTTTTGACTTTGCAATTCATCATTCTTAGCCTTTAAAATATTTCGAGCGAGCAACGATATATCATGGCCAAAAATATCTAACTATTTATTCAGCGTTCTGCCCCTACTAATGCCAAAGGTCCCCCCAATCACCATCAACCAGCCGCCTAACTCCCCGTCAAAGGTCTCGCCATCCAACTCCACTTCATGGCGTGCCCGATTCATGTCCCTACTCGTGGGGTATGATCTTTCAAGCTACATGGATGGCTGGCACCCTCTCACAACCATTCAAAACAGTTATAGATATTGATGGGAAAGTTATCGACCCCAATCCTACATATGTTCGGATCTCTATTGATGTTGATGTCTAAATTTTGACACTCTCTTTAGTTTTTAATTGCATGAAAAGTTAGTGACTAAATTTGAGCCCATAGAAAAATGGATTAGTTTAAATGCATATAGATTTTAAGAGCATTTTTTTGGGTCCATATATTTATATTTGTATTAGGCCAGCGGTGGATAGACTTTCTTGATTGGCTTTGAATTTAATTGAGCATGCAAAGGAAGAATTCAGCCAAGTCCATGGACAAGAATCACATTACACCTTCCACATGATAACTGAAGCTCGTATGATACGAAGAGGACAAGCATCATGAAACTTGGAAGTAGAAGGGACATATGTTTATTGACTTCGGTCAATTAAAGGAAAATAAAAGGGAAAGATTTGACTGCAAGTGAGGTAATATTTGGTCAAGCAAAAAGGGGAAAGATATATTTATCCAAAGAAGAGTCAGCTTTCTCACATATAAAAAGAGGAGTTGATACACATGAAGATTTGCAGTAGCACAAAAGTGTGGAATATCAAGAACAAAATAGAAAATCAAGATTATTTCTCTTTGGAATAAAGTAGAGGTGTCAAAATGGGTGAATCCATATTCAATGAGATGGGTCATATATGAATTAGTTACATTCTAATAAATAGGTTGTTAATGGGCTTGGGTTGTATGTAAGTTCAATAACACATGGGTTGTAAATGGGTTTGTCTTTAAACACATTTACAACTCATTTAACTTATAAAATTTATTAGTTGAGTCAACCCATTAACGATAAATCATCATTTTGAGCAGTTTTTATAATTTTTTTTTTTTATAATTTTCTATTTTTAATAACATTTTGTATTCTTCTTTTCTTTTCCTTTTCCTTTTTTTTTCACTTTTGTCCCCCTACAAAGCCCTCATCAGCAGTGGGCAAGGGCAGTAGCACTTGCCCAGTCACCCAATCACATCGGCAAACTTTGAGCTCGTCAAATTTGGTGAGGCCCAACTCACTAGCCTCGACATTGGTGAGGCTTGAGACTCCCTGATTTGAGCATTCAATAATAGTTGCGTACCTGCATAACCACCTTGCATATTAGAAATAAGTTAAAATTAATTTAAGCTACCTACAAAATATTTAAAAGAAGAAGAAGAAAAAAGTACTGAAAAGAAGTAAGAGTAATCTAGCGTAATCAAATCCCAAACTCAATTAATCTCTGATTCGTAGAAATAAGGTATTTCTCCTAATACTTATTTAATCAATCTGCCATAAATCAATTAGTGGCGACTCATAAATAAAAATCATATGCATGTTAAAGAACTTGAACCTAAGTTGCAAATTGGTATGTGCTTAAGAAGGTCCAAGCTAAGTTTAGGCTTAATAATCCATTAACCGAACCCTTAGGTGGGAGCCACTCAAGGTAAGGTCGTGACAACTGGAAGAATGACACTTCCTTGGAAATCTGTATGTTAATTGTTCCTATGCTCGGGTGATGACTCTCAAGGAATTGCTATAACTATCTAATCGTAGCTCGAAATATGTTTATGAATTCCTTCATAGCTCACACTTATTGACAGCCTAGGGTCAATTGAGGATCTCACTTTTCATGTCCTCAAGGTCTAGGATCTGAGTTTCACGAGATATCAGTGACCAGTTACACCTATGACTCCCCTTTGACCTTTGAAGAGCTCCATGACAAATTAGTTGATTATGAAGAATTCCTCAAGTGTGACAACACGAGCACTGATCTCCATACTCTAATTACCAATTTTAAACTAAGGTCCTCCCATTCCAAAAGTGGTCATTCTTGACCAAGCAATCACCTCACAACCAGCTACAACATCAAATTTCTCATTTGAATCAACCGGTCTATCTTCATGATGATGTCTCGCATCTAAGATGTGCCTACATCGCTACCCACACTTTTATCATCTATCAACTTTGTGACCAGCAAGGTCACATAGCTAAAACATGCAAGCTATTTGGACAACACCATGAATATCTTGAAGTTCACTATAGAACCTTCGTCACTCCCATTAACAAGAAATGAGTCCTCAATTCCAAGGTCTCTAGTTACTTCACCATTGATCTGAGCAACCTCTCTCTACATTTTGAATACGATAGGTGAAGAGAAGTCATCATTGATGATGGTAAAGGTTTGCAATTCACACATGTGGGATCCACACACTTCCACGACCCATCATCTTCCTTTACACTACCTAATGCTCTTTATGTTCCTATTCCAAATTTTATAAATTGAATAATGTGCCAATTGAATTTCATCCTTTTCACTTTATTATCAAGGATCCACGCACGGTATAGATTATTGTGGGGGTCAAATCACAATGATGCTTATCAACTACCCTTAACCAAACTACAACCGCCTCATACCCCTTTGACCTTTATTAGCAAACGAGCTCCTACGGTGAATTGACATTCTCGACTGGGCCACCAATCTCATTGCATTTTACAATGTATTTGTAGGGAAAATTCTTTACCGGTATCCTTTTGTTGAGTCAAGTTTTCCACATGTGCGTCGTGTCAATGCAATAAAAATCGTTGTCTTCCTTTTAATGTTTCAAGTCTAGTCAACCTTCGACCCTCGAACCTAATGTACATTGATTTTTTAGGCCCTGCTTCCATCAATTTTATTGATGGTTATAGATTTTATGTTGTTTTCATCGATCATTTGACAAAATATACTTGTTTATATCCATTTCAATGAAAATTCAATGTCCAATTTGTCTTTGTAAAATGCAACTTACTTGTTGAAAATATCCATGGTAAAAAAATTACAATTTATTCACAAAACTTGACCCTTTTTTTTATCCATCATGGTATTACCCATCTCAGTACACCACCTTATACTCGCCAAAATAATGGATTCGCTGAATATCACAATTGGTACATTATTAAAACCGACGTCATCCTTCTCTCTCACACTTTGTCCCATTAACGTTTTGGTTGTGCGCCTTTCTCGCTACCACTATTTAATAGACCGACTCCTCATACCAATTTTGCATTTTTTTTTTCATTTCGAGGTATTCTTTCATCAAACTCCTAATTACCGCAAACTTAGGATCTTTGGGTGTTTAAGTTTTCCATGGTTAAGACCTTATGTTCATCATAGAGTTGCTCCAACTTTCGTGTTTCTTGAGTACTCCACTCCCTTTAATGCTCCCTTTAATGCATATAATTATTTTGATTCAACTTCAACAAATAGAATATTTTTCTCAAAGAAAAAGTTTTTTATGATGCTCAATTTTATGTCGCCTCTCCTTCACATCCTTCGTTTAGTAGCATCGAGTCACTTATAACTAATTATGTACCGCTTATATTCCTTCTCATACAACCACTCCATTTGGCCACATGCTACTCACTCATGGAGCAAAGAGAAATCACCCCCACCTCACTAAGGGTGCGTTTGGTTTGGATTTCTCAAGAGGCTTTCAGCCTCCAAAACCCTTGGGGAAATGCTGGGGTGTTTAGCAAACCTGTCCAAGAGGCTTTCAGTCAAATGCTCACATTAGGAAAACTGAAAGCCTAATGTTGATAGGGATAAGCTTTAGGCTTTCAGCATTTAGTTAAATGCTGAAGCTACTTTCTTTCTTTTGCAAAACTACTATCATAAATTTTTTTAGTTTCCGGTTTTATCTCTCATTGTTCTAAGATTACCCTTACCTTCACTAGAGTTGGCAAAGAGTTTAATATTTTTTAATAAAAAATGAAATCCAAAAGCCTTTTATAAAAAAAAGAGTTGTTAAACACTCTTTACGCCAAAATAGTTTTGCAAATTTTTTTTTTTACCAAACGCAATTTGCATTTCCTCAAAACCTTTTAGGCCAAAGATATTTGCATTTCCCTAAGGCCCATTTTCAAAGCTGAACCAAATGCAACCTAACTTAGTTTCTATGATGACCCAGACCTAGGGCAATATGAAGGGATGGTAAGGGAGGCTGTGTCTCAACAGTACGTAGGCGAGACTAAGCGCATGTCTCCTATCCCACATCGCTTAAGGGGGAGTCTTAGGCTAGCTTGTAAGATTTGGGTTTTCTATTCTGTTTATCACATTTTAAAGCAATGAGGGCCGGAGGCCTAAAGTGGATAGTATTATACAATGGTAGCTCTTGAGTCATTATAGGTGGTATCAAAGCTGACTCCCATAGCGTGTTGGGCCTTAAGGGGTGGAAAATATGACAACCTAGACCTGGGGTAGTACAAAGGGATGACAGGGGAGGTTGTGCCTCAATAGTATGCGATCGAGACTAAGCGCATGTCTATTGTCCCGCAACGCTGAGGGGAGAGTCTTGGGTTTGGCTTATAAGGTTTTGGGTTCTCTAACTTTATAACGTGTTTTCTTAGGATAGTATGGGCTGCCTTGAGAAGAATAAAACCATGAGGACTTAGTATCCAAATTTGATAATATGTGTACAGTAGCAGACCCAAGGCATTACAATTTTCATCTTCATCACCTACCCCACCCAATGCCCAATTTCCACTTCCTCAAACTCAAGCTCCATCACCATTGCCACCTTAATCAATTCTCTCTCACCCCATGCAAACCTGTTCCTTGAACAATATCTACAAACCAAAATAAATCCATTACATGTCCATCAAAACAAATGACAACCGGTCCCCTTGAATTCAACATAGAAATAGTGGGTTGCAAGTGGGTTTTTCGGATCAAGTAGAAACTAGATGGAAGCATAGACTATTGCAAAGCCTATTAGTCGCCAAGGGTTTTTATCAACATTTTCGGAATTGATTAGAAGGACACCTTTAGTCATGTGGTAAAATTGCTAACTATTAGTCACATTCTCACTCTTACGATTGCTAATTGCTGTAAAACTTGACATTAAAACATTAATAATGCACTTCTTCATGATATGCTTGAGGAGGAACTTTATACATCTCAGCCATCGGTTTTGTTAATCATGAATTCTTGCATCATGTTTATCACTTAAGAAGTCTATTAAGGGTCTTAAACAAGCATCACAAGCATGGTATATAGAGTAAGTTCCTTTTTCATAGATCTAGATTTTACTCACTCAAAATGTGATGCATCATTATTTATCTATTGCAACAACGATGTTTAGGTTCTCTTTCTTGTATAAGTTGACGATCTCCTTGTTACAAGCAATGATACTATGCAGGTTAACACTATAATTGTTGCTCTAGTATCCCGATTTTTCATCAAGGATCTCGGGTCCCTTCACCACATTCTCAAAGTTGAAGCTATCCCCACAACTAATGAGATGTTTTTAAACCAACATAACTATATCAAGCACCTATCCCACACCCACATGGCGGATGCAAATGTTCACCACACCTCTTGTGACATCCTCTACTTTGTGATTCGATGATGACTCTCCCTCCATTAGTGGGACCAATTATCACATATTTGTTGGTACTCTTCACTATCTTTTTATAACTTGTCCTTTTATCACCATCGCCGTCAACAAATTTGCACAATTCATGCATAGGCCATCCACTTTTCATTGTATGGCCATCGAGTGGCTTCTTTGCTAAAGTCACTTTATATCACAACCTACTCATTTGGAAATAGATCCACTTCTATTTATGCTTACCCCGATGCGGAATAGGCTAATAACAAGGATGATTTCACCTCTATCACAACTTATTATAGTTTATATCGATGGTAATCTTATCTCTTGCCAATCTTGCAAACAATGATTGGTGGCCTGCTCTTCCACTAAAGCAAACCATCGCGCCATTGCCACTATTGCCGTTGCTGAACTCGCTTAGGTCCAATCCATTGTCAGTGAACTCAATTTTTCATCCACCACACCTTCAACAATCAACTACAACAACATTAGAGCTATTTATCTAAATGCAAATCCTATCTTTCACTCTTGTATGAAACATATATCAATTAATTTTCACTTTGTAAGATATTAGGTTGCCAAGGGCCTCTTACGAGTTTGTAACGTCTCCATGAATGATCAATTGGTAGACCTCCTCAAAAAGGTCGTATCGAAACAATAGCTCATCGATTTGTAGTCCAAGATTGGCGTTTCCAATGGATCCTCCATCATCTTGCTGGGGCATTGTCATACCGTGAAAACTACAAGGACATGGTGACACAACCATCCTTCCACCAGAAGAACGTAGTCTCAAAACATAACTAAAGTCCACTTCCAAAGGTCTCTATCAATAGAGTTCTCGCTCTACTAGTTACTAACTAAAGAACTTGAAAATGTTGGGAAAGAGAGGGGTGAGCAGCCATAGCTCGATGAGTAGTGTATTATTTCTAAGCAAATTGAGCAACCACTATGTATGTGTGTGCGTGTGTGTATAAAGCACAACCAGCAACTCATAATCCAACTTTAATATTACTGGGGCTTATAATACAACTTAGAGGGAGTGAATAGGTTATGTGAGAACTATGAAAAATATTTACAGAAGATAATAGGTTCAACTTCAAACATTGGTAGAAACAGATTGTAAAAATCAAGTATGCGTGTTGCTGTTTAATAGATCATGATAATAAATATTAGGTAATGCAAATAGTGAAGAAATAGAATATATTGCAAGTAGATATATAATGGTTTGGCTTTATCCTCAAGCCTACATCTACTTTCAACACTAATAGCCACAAACAAGGCTAGAATCCACTAGTAATTTTCAAGACAAGTTACAATCATCAAGTATTGCCCTTTAAGCAAATCACACTATGGGGACTCATGTACTGCTATTACTCATGTACACTTGTTCTTTTCACTGATTACACACATCAGCATCATACAAACATTGACATCAAGAAGACACAACAACTAATAAAAAAAAATAGTGCAAAAAATAAGACTCAAAGCTAAAGACACATGCTAGGTGCATTTGGTTAAGTTTTCCCAAGGGGCTTTCAACTTCCAAAGCCCCTTGGGAAAATGTTGGGGTGCTTAGCAACCATTTTCAAGGAGCTTTGAGGTGAAAGCTAACCTTGGGGAGGCTGAAAGCTTAGGGCTAGTCCCCATTAGCCTTGAGCTTTAAGCATTTTCGAAATGCTGAAAGTATTTTTAATGAAAGTTGTTCAGTTTCCTTTTGCCCTCAATAACTTACTAAATGCTCAATTTTTCCCCTTTTGAAAAAATAAACCCTAGGCCTCTACTTTGCGCTCATGCTTTTCTTGCAATTGCGCTCATGCTTTTCTTGATGTCGTTTCGCTGCTTTCACTCATTCGTCCACTCAACTGCCAAAGCTCGTGCCTTCCCTTTTGGTGCCCAAATAACCATCTTTCTCTTCAGCTCCATCCCCCATTCCTCGCCCCATTTCAGGTTATTTTTCATCTCTCCTTTGTGTGTGCACGTGCATGTTTGTGCTTGTATCTATGCATGTCCGTGTGTTTGAAATTAGAAAGAGAGACGATGGATTCACGTTTTTGGCTACCCATCATTTGATTTCTTCACTTCTTTCTCTTTTGTTGGAAGTTTTGTTCATGGATAGCTTTCTCGCCTTATAATTTTAAGGAGCTTAATGGGGAAGTTGCAAAAAGAGGGACGGCGGATTCAAATAGTTTGGTTTTTCTAGTCGCATATATGATTTTCCTTCAATTTAAAGGAAGCTTTCGATTGAAACTAAAGATGGGGAGTTTAAGATCTATATCATTAATTGTTTTTATTGGCTAAATGTTGTTTGTAAACCACTTACTTGTATAATCCAATACTGAGATAATTATATTGGTACTTGGCCTGAAGTTACAAATGTGGATTGGCAATCCAATTTCATTGAAGCTTGTGTTATCTACTTCCCTACATTTGATGGATGCTATGACCTACTTTTGTTAGCCCAGCATAGTTTGCTACTTGAGTTCGAGCCGATTGTATGTTCTGAATATTCAGGAAAAGTTCTCAAGTGCCCTAGTTTTTGCTAGAGAGAAACATCTATCCTGTAGGGTGCTCTAAATATTTAGGGAAAAGTCTCTCCATATAGATTTTTCTTGGTTTTGTTTTGCTGCTTGAGTTCGATCCAATTGTATGTTCTAAATATTCAGGGAAGAGTTCTCAAGTGCCCTAGTTTCTTCTAGAGAGAAACATTTATCCCTAGTATGTTCTAAATATTTAGGGAAAAGCCTCTGTATAGATTTTTCTTGTTTTTTTTTTTTTTTTTAGGTTTCTTTTGATATGTTGCATTCTTGTTTCTAGTCATGTTAGGTGGTCTATCGGGTTTAGATCTCGAGGCTTGTCACAATTCATGTTCGAATTTCAAATTATTTGATTTGTTGCTTTTGTTTTGAGAGGTTGTCTTTGTTATATTAGGGAAAAAAGTCGGTTCTTTATGAGATTCCTAAAGCTATCGACATCAGACTTCTTATTGTTCATAAGTCTGAGTGAAGCAGTTTTGTAAATGAATATGATTGTAAATTTTATTTTCAAAGATATGTATCAACAAACGAAATCTATTTATAAATCTTTTTATTGTAGTTGTACAAATGTGTTCCTCATTTCTATGGAGTTATAGGTATTTCTTGTGTTAGTTTATTTTGGAATGTTTCTAATTAGTGTGCATATTGGTATTTGATAAATTATGTCTCGAATTTGAATGTTTGTAAAACGCGATTTGCTTGGATAAAATTTTTGTTATTTGATTGTGGGACGGATTTACAAAAGAGGAAATATAAAAATATAAAAAACAAAAGAGAAGCAAAGTTTCTTCATTGTTCGCAAGATGCGAATTAGGTAATCCACGTGGGGCCCAAAGTCAAAATTTTGACTTTGGGCACACAATACAAGGCTGGGGTTTCTGACCAAAAAAAAAAGGCTGGGGTTTTTGTTTCTTTCAGCTGATGAAGATAAACGGAATGAAGCCTCTACAAGCGTGGAGGAAAAAAACGTGGTGGGCCTAGGTCAAACTTTGACCTGGGCACACACGTATAAAAACAGAATTTTTGCAGGTCTTCTCTCTCTTCCGTAAGTTGCTGTCGAAGCCCTACGTAGAAGATAGAATAAAAGCCGCACGTCCACGCCATTACAACTTTACATAGAAGGAAGCCGCACGAAGTTTGAACGCATGGTAATTTTGTGCTGTGAGTTTATATCCAAGTGAGTCGTTTATTTATAAATACTTTGGGTTTGAGGTTAAATTTAGATATGGAAAATACTTGAGCGTGTGAGTGATTGTAAACTTTGATTCTCTGATTATAGTAGATTATTTGCTACTGGCTTTGAACCGTGTAAATTTCTAGTGTCCTTATTTTTCTCGTTTATTTCTCTGGTGATTTCGCGTTGACGTAAATTACAAGATTCTGTCGTTTTCGCGTATTATCCCAACAATTGGTATAAGAGCTTGGGGTTGGATTTCTTGATTGTGATTTGGAGCTTTTGCTTGTCTGATTATTATCTGGAAATTCTATTACTGCAATTATGTCTGAGAGGAAATTTGAAATTGAGAAGTTTAACGAGAGTAACAACTTTGTGTTATGGAGCATCAAGATGCGGGCAATATTGACAACACAAGGTTTGTCTTTGCTTATGCATTAACTGTAGGTGATGAGGTGAAAACAGATGAGCCTTTGTCTTACTCTGAGGTGATGGTTAGTTCAGAGTCGTCGCAGTGGTTAGGGGCTATGAGTAAAGAGATGGAATCACTTCATCGAAATCAGACATGAGAGCTGGTCAAAGTACCAAAGAGCCAAAAGATTGTCGAAAGTAAATGGGTCTTCAAACGGAAAGAGGGCATTCCCGGTATCAAGGCAGCGAGGTATAAGGCGAGACTTGTGGCGAAGGGATATACACAGCGTGAGGGCATTGACTACAATGAGGTGTTCTCTCCTATGATAAGATATACTTCTATTTGTGTTTTACTTGCCTTAGTTGCTTCGCAGGATCTCGAATTAGAGCAACTTGATGTGAAAATTACATTTCTTCATGGTGAGTTGGAAGAGTAGATTTATATGAGGCAACCGAAGGGATTTGCTATTCCAGGTAAGGAAGATTATGTTTACTTATTGAAGAAATCTTTGTATGGGGGCTAAAACAATCTCCTAGGTAGTGGTATAAACGTTTTGATGCTTTCATGGCTAGTCAAAACTACACAAAAAGTCAGATTGATAGTTGCGTTTACTTTAGGAGATTGGATAATGGTTCTTTGATTTATCTACTCTTATATGTTGATGATATGTTGATAGCAGCTAAGAATATGTCTGATATTGATGTGCTGAAGAGGCAATTAAATGCTGAATTTGAGATGAAAGATTTAGGTGCTGTAAAGAAAATATTGGATATGGAGATTTTGCGTGACATGACTGTAGAAGTTTTACGTTTATCTCAGAAGAAATATATTGAGAAGATCATGGCATGTTTTAATATGCAGTAGACAAAATCTGTAAGTACATCTTTAGCAAAGCACTTTAAACTTTCACATAAATTATCGTTGCAGACTGAGGAGGAGGAGCATATGACCCATGTTCATTATTTTAGTGCCGTGGGTAGTATTATGTATGCTATGGTGTGCACTAGACCTGATATTTCACAAGCTGTGAGTGTGGTTAGTCACTATATGAAGCATCCTGGTAAGACTCATTGGGACACTATGAAGTGGATTCTTAGATATTTGAAGGGGACAATAGACGTGGGTATAGTGTACCGTAGGGACAACAATGGCAGTAAGACCACTGGTTTTGTGGATTCAGATCACGCTAGTGACTTGGATGATTGTAGGTCTTTAGCAAGATACGTATTTACGCTAGCGGGTGGTGCAGTTAGTTGGAAAGCATCCTTACAGGATCACATTGCCTTGTCTTCGACTAAGGCAGAGTATATGGCACTAACCTTTGTAGCAAATGAAGCGATATGGTTATAAAATTTGCTCTTGGACTTTGGGTTAAAACAGAAAGGTGTGGATATACACTATGATAACCAAGGTGCGATATATCTAGCGTATAATCCAGTTTATCATGAGCGAACAAAACATATTAACATCAGGTATCACTTTATCCAAAATGTCTTATTTAAGGGTAATGTTATTGTTAAAAAGATTGCTACAGCAGATAACCCAATAGACATGATGACTAAGTCTGTTCCTTTGGCGAAGCTCAAGCTCTGCTTGAGCTCTATTGGCGTTTGTAAGAAGTGAGCGCCCGTTGGGGCGTTGGGAAAACAGCATGGATGATGAGCACTATAACTTGGCTTTAAACATTGAGCCAATGTGGAGAATTATTAAATTATGTCTCGAGTTTAAGCGTTTGCAAAACACGATTCGCTTGGATAAAATTTTTGTTATTTGATCGTGGGACGAATTTACAAAAGAGGAAATATATATAAAAAAAGAAAAAGAAAAAAAGAAGCAAAGTTTCTTCATTGTTCGCAGGATGCGAATTAAGTAATCCACGTGGGGCCCAAAGTCAAAAATTTGACGTTGGGCACACAATACAAGGCTAGGGTTTTCGTTTCTTTCAGCCGATGAAGATAAACGGAATGAAGCCTCTGCACGCGCGGAGAAATGCCGCTGAAGCCCTACGTAGAAGCTAGAATAAAAGCTGCACGTCCACGCCACTGCAGCTTTATGTAGAAGGAAGCCGCAAGTCCTTGAAGCCACGCGAAGCTTGAACGCGTGGTAATTTTGTGCCGATCTAAGTGAGTTGTTTATTTATAAACACTTTGAGTTTTGGGTTAAATCTAGGTGTGGGAAACACTTGAGCGTGTGAGTGATTGTAAGCTCTGATTCTCCAATTATAGTGGATTATTTGTTGTTGGCTCTCTTCGTGGACGTAGGTACCAATACTCGGATGAACCATGTAAATTTCTAGTATCCTCATTTTTCTCATTTATTTCTCCGGTAATTTCGGGTTGACGTAAATTGCAAAATTCTTTCGGTTCCGCATATTATCCCAACAGTATTACTTTTACACTTAGGCACATGAGAGTTCCTTCTTTAGCATCATTTGAATGTTTTTTCTCAACATATTCACATGCACATCTCAATTGAGCAGTTCTCGATCTTGTTGGGAAATTATCCATTCATTTATTTTCTACATGATTTTGAACAAATACTATACCTCCATTTGCTCATGAAGTCTTCTCTACACTTCAATTTGGACCCGAAATGCTTCGCTTATAAGTAAGTTTGCTTTTAGAGCAACTTATGGAGATAAGTAAAAATAGAAATTCTTTTTGCGTTCTTACTTGTTCACTTGTATTCCAATACTCAAATTGTTCATATGAGGTCCATTTGCTTCTAACACTTTTACTTATGCCTCTAGTTACACAACAATAAGAAAATTGGTTTCTTAATTTATTTGTTACTTAGTGCCCACTAAATTAGGGAATTAAAAAGAAACAATTGAAGACTTTTTTTTTTTGTGTTTAATGGCGAGTTATATGCTATTCTTTTGTCACTAAGATCAATGGTGTCGTTCATCCTAATGATGAGTTATGTGATGTTCTTTTGTATTTTATTTTGCAAATTAGATGTGCGTGGACATCTTTGTGATATTTTGTTCTTATTGAGGAGTGCTGGTTTTCCTTGTGTAAATCGGTTTTTTATGTTTAATGGAGATTATTTGGATAGAGGGGCTTAGGCTCTTGTTGACTTGGAGTGCTGGTTTGTTCCTATTTGGAGACTTTTTTTTGTGTTCAATGGCAAGTTTTGCTTGTCTTTTATGTCCAATTTTGCAAACTAGACTTTCTTGCTCTTGCTGGTCATTTATTTGTGCCTCTCAAATTTGTTCATATCAATTTACTAGTAGATTGCAAATTCATCAAATGAAAAGACATTTTGGAACTTGAAAAATGTAGAAATCTTTTGTAAGTTGTGCGTTGAACAAATTGATAATGGCAATCGTCCTACAAAGAACAAAAGTGATGGATGGACAATTATTATTAAGAAGTTTGAGGACCAAAGGAGCAAATATATATATATATATATACCAAAAAAAAAAATTTAACTTTACCCAAAAAAAAAAAGGAGCAAAAAATATGATAAAAGTGAAATGAGTAGTAAGTGAGATAATCTTGAGGAAGATTGGAAAAGATAGAGGACATTGGTTCTAAAGAAAACATAATTAGAATGTGATCCAAAATATAATACCATTGATGCAAGTAATGAATAGTGAAAGAAGAAAATTCAGGTTTATCCCAATTCTTTTGTTATTTTTTAAGTTCTTCTTTTTTTATACAACTCACATACATGTTTATTATATAAGAAAGTTTTAAAGTTAGAGTTTTTATAATAAAAGGTATACATTTGGATCTTCAAGTTTTATTGGATAGAATGTTTGGAGATACAGTTACTACTAAAAATATTACATGGCATACTACACAAGGTTTATTTGTAGATGAGGATACTATGGTCACATAATTTGATATTGATGATTGTGCACGATTTACTGATGATAATATATAGTGTAATGTGGGTGAAAAGACTGGTGAACATGCTTGGAACAATAAAAGAATGCTGCAGAGTTTAGTGAGATAATTTCAAGGAAAGAAACAAAAGAAATTAAGTATGGCTATTAAGCAAGCAACACAAATGGACAGAATTTGTTCAGCTATTGAAAGTAAAAGCCATGTGCATCTCTTGCACGAGAATTTGATTCTTACAAGGAAATTATAAAGACATTGAAAGCTATACTTGAGAGTAAGCAAGACTGAGAGTTATACTTTTTTACAATAGATCATTTTGAGAAAAGAAAGATAATAGGAAAATTTTCATGAACTTAAATGGTGGTAAAAAAAAGTCACGTGGATCAAGTATAAGTTTGCACAGTGTAATCATCACTAGGATGTTAGCTACTTTTTGAATTTTTCATATGCAATGTAGTTGTAATATAAAATCTATCTGGACTACTTATCTGTACTAATCGACGAAACTTGTTTATATTATATTGTGAGACCTATTTCTAATAGGTGTCCTCTTTATTGAGTGAGTGCATTTTTGCATATATATGATATTGATGAGTGTTTTGTTGATGGATGATCTAGATAATTTGTTATATCTCTTATTCTAATTCTATCTTGTGACTTTAACTAGTTATGAATGATTCTTCTAAAAGGGAGAGCTATGAAAAAAGGAAGAGGAATATTGGTAACTTTGTTTAGCCTCATATCAACTTTTAGTATTAACATCCATGCCCATCAACTTTCTTAACCATACATTTTCTATACATGATGGAATCATGCACGATATTTTTTGACCATATGTTATCTGATAAACAGTGTAAAATGGATAGAACTACATTTAAGAATTTAATGCATGACTTAGTGACACGATATGATTTCCAATGATATAAAAATATTGATGTTGCAGAAATGCTAGGATTGTTTATTCATAATTTAAGGCATAATATAAATAACATATTAGTACAAGAGCGCTTTCAACATTTTGAGAAAACCATAAGCAAGCTATTTAGCTTGGTTTTAGATAAGGTATGTGAAATAAGAGCAGATTTGATTCAACCAAACGATCGACAATTTAGGGAAGTTCCAAAGAATATCAGGAATAATAGAAAATTGTATCCACATTTTAGGGTAAGTTAAGATTATACAATAGAAAAGATGAATTAAATATAAATCAAGTAATATTTATGTTCTATGTTCTTATTTTAGGATTGCATTGGAGCTATAGATAGTACCCATATCTTAGTAGTAGTACCTCCAGGCAATCAACTTCAATTTATCGATCAAAAAAGAACACCAACACAAAATGCATTGGCCTTGTGTAATTTTAACATGGAGTTTAGTTCTATTTGAGATGGTTGGGAGGGAATAGCTTATGATACTTGTATCTTTTATAAAACCATTAGGAGATGTGATTTACAATTTCCTCATCATGCAAAAAGTCCATTAATTAATGGTTTTTATGCATTAATATATTTATGTGATACATGTTGATTAAATTTACAATATTTTTGTATAGGTAAATATTACTTAGTAGATGTTGGATATCTAAATCCCTCGAGTTATTTAGGATTATACAAAGAAGTTAGATATCATTTTCTTGAGTTTCAACAAGGTCCTCAACCGACACGTTATAAAGAAGTGTTCAATCGTGTCCATTCCTCACTACAATAAGAAATTGAGCGAGCTTTTGATGCATCAAAGAAGAAGTGGAAGATTCGAAAAAGTATGTCAAATTATTCATACAAGAAGTAAGTGAAAATTATGATAGTGGCAATGATTTTATACAATTATATACGAAATAATGCCATGACCGATGTACATTTTGGTAGAGTAGATTTGAATCCCAATTTATATATAATGGATTCTGATGATGCAAATGATGGGGCAATACTTCAAATGATGATGTGGCATTCTGACATGTCATGTTTACATGATGAAATAGCTATGAATTTATGAAATCATTAAGGATGTTCGTAATTTTTAAGGATAATGAATTTCTTTTCTCAAAGCATATGTTACCATGTTTATCATAATAAAAGTATGTGACATCTTAAATTTTCGACTCTGCTTTCAATTCAATAAATCGGGCATTTCATTGATTCACTTATAGTGTTGTTCTTAGAGCTGATCACTCGTGAAATAACTAGACTATCTGGGAAAGACATTAAAGATTTTAAGGCAAATAAACTTGAGGATTTGACCAAGAATTGACCACTCGACCGTGTTCATCTGCCGAGATCATTACGACACAAACGTAAATTGATTAGAGATCCGAGATAAGTCTATTCAACTGAGATGCGTGGTTAAACGTGAGTGATCCCACTAAATTGCAAAATTCTCATCGATCGATACTAGTTTGATTTCTCTATCATTTTGGTATCCTGTGTCCGTATTTGAAACCTCAAGATTTTCACGACAACTGAAAGTCGCCAATGTGTCGAAAGGGTTCATTGTGGCTCAAAGAAAATCGATCACGGGTCATTTGCACTAAAAGTTCTAAAAGTTACTCGGTAGCCCAAGTCATGCTAAAAACGCGCCGGATTGAAATTAACCATGAATTTGAATCCGATTTCAGGAATTGAAAGTTTTGTCATGTTACAGGTCATTTTAGGAATGTCGACTCAGTCTCCGAAGATTTTTCTGCAAATCGAGACTTTTTGGGAAAAAGTCGTCCTAGGACTGTTTTTGATCAGGAAAGCTAGAGGGCGCTTTTGATTTCGTTTTTAGGATTCAAGTTGGACTAAATTATGAGGAAAAATGTGGATTGGGATGATGGTACTTTAGTTGGATTTATGGAAATCAAATTGAGCTCGATTTGATTGAATTGAAAGAGGATTGAATGGAATTGAAGACATTGAAGGCTAAATGTTACCAAATTCGTATGCCATGGGGTGCATGGCATTTTGGACTCTTTGGCAAGCTTCTTGAAGAAGCCAAGGTGTGGATAAGGGGCAAAGGACAAGGCATTAGCTGGTGGGGGCAAGGCAAGGGAGATTTAGGCAAGTGTTGAGCCCTTAAAAGCCACTAAGAGGACCCCCCCCTTCAGCAGACCCTTCCTTTTTCTTTTTCCCTTGCTTTCTCCATTGTTGAGTGACTTTTGAAGCTTCAAAGAACCAGAGAAAACCCCAACTCATCCCCCTTGGTCGTCGCACGTACTTTGGAACCACCACCGGACCGTTTTCCTCTGTTTTCACTTCTGCCAGTTTCTGCTCCAGTTGACCTTTCACCAAAGATTTGAGTGAAAAGTCGATTTCCCGTGCGAATCTGCCCCCGAGCCACCCACTGCCGTGATTAGCACACCTAGTCCGTACGGACGGTGGTCGCCGAACGAACCCTTCTTTTTCATTTTTCCCATACTTTCTCCATTGTTGAGTGACTTTTGAAGCTTCAAAGAACCAAAGAAAACCCCAGCTCATCCCCCTTGGTTGTCACACGTACGTTGGAACCACCACCCGACCATTTTCATCTGTTTTCACTTCTACCAATTTCTACTTCAGCGGACCTTTCGCCAAAGATTCAAGTGAAAAGTCGACTTCCCGTGCAAATCTGCCCCTGAGCCACCCACCGCCGTGACCAGCACACCCAGTCCGTACGGACGGTGGTCGCCGAACGAACGCTTCTTCTTCCTTTTTCCCTTGCTTTCTCTAGTGTTGTGTGACTTTTGAAGCTTCAAAGAACCAAATAAAACCCTAGCTCACCCCCTTTGGTCGTCGCACGTATGTTGGAATCACCACTGGACCGTTTTCCTCTGTTTTCACTTCTGCCAGTTTTTACTCCAACCGATCTTTCGCCAAAGATTTGAGTGAAAAGTCGACTTCCCGTGCAAATCTGCCCCCAAGCCACCCACCTCTATGACCAGCACACCCAGTCCGTACAGACAGTGGTCGCCGATCGCCAAATGGAGCTGTTGGCCATCCGATATGCCGGCGAGAAGGAGTCGATCGCCGGTCTGTCGGTCCCCTGCCCGCCTGCACTGTTTTGTGATTTTCTTCATTTTTTCTCCCATTCCAACCTTTCCTTTGGCCGTTCCATCCACCTACAAGACCCCCCTTGACCCCTGAGAGCCATTAGTTGCCAACCACCCACTTGCCGGAGCTCCGATCAACCTGTTTCTTCACCGTTTAGCCTTGGTTATCCTCTGTCCAGCAAGAGCAGAAGCAAAAACCGAACCAATAAGGAGTCTAGGACTTCGTGGCCTGTTTTCGAGCCTTTCCTGGCCTCCATTGGTGTCGCTCGCCTTCGCGTCGTGGTCGCCGTGGACTCACCGGCTCGCAAATTTGGTGAGTTTAACTCACTAATCCTTGCTTAGTAGATTAATTGTGCTTAGAAGTTGATTAGTTTATGCTAAGATGAATTAGGTGGTTAGATTAAATTAGATTAGTGAATTTAATTAATTGCTATTGCATGTTAGGTGATTAGCTAATGCAATTAGCGAGTAAATAGACTCTAGTATTTATTTAACGAGTCTCGAAAATTTTCCCAACCCGTTCTGACATATAATTAGGCATTATGGGCCTAAGTATGCATTTGTTGCATTTATTTAATATTTTATGTAATTATTTAATTATTTAATTATTTTCCGAAAATTAACCCGAGATAGCCGGTGACCGGAATTTTGTGCTTAGTGCAGTGGTGCTCTCTGTTTATTTAATTGAGTACCTAATTGTGCAAATTGATTTTGTTTGACGTTTGTGGGTTATAATTTCCAAAAATGGATAATTTTGGTAATTAAGTGGAAAATTACCGGGTGTTTTGGTCTATAGTGTTAAAAATCTATTTTGGGACTGCTGAAAATAGTGGAAGGTTCAAAAGTGAAAATCTTATATTTTGGCTAAGGCCAGCTGTGTACCCACACACGTGTATTTTTATTGAGTATGATAAAAAGGGTAAATTGATTGTCTTCAGAACAATATACTATAACGGCTCGATGATTCGTATGTCATCTTAGAGAATGGATGTTATATTATTATAGCTCGATGACTGTCATCTTGAGAAGGAATTGCATGTATACCGGCTCGGTAACTCTATATGTCATGTTGGAGATAGGATGGTATGACTTAACAGCTCGATGACTCTATATGTCATCTCGGAGATAGAATGTTATGCATACCCGCTCGATGGCTCTATAAGTCATCTGGAGATAGGATAGTATTGTCTATATTTCACTTTGATTAAGGAATCCTGGATTTTAATCGGATTCATAGATGGTATTGAATGGGTCGACCAAGAGATGGTCGTGATGACATGTAATCAACTGGGTCGATTGATTGATGATTCGATCTGATTTAATTGTGTGATATAATTGTTAGTATTTATGAATTGAATTGACTTGCAAGAAGGAACTGAGGCCAAGGTAAGTCATCTGATGCTTGATTGTGCTTAAGCAGCTCTTAGGGCGTAATTTTCTTCCTAATCGGGTCTTAGGAGGTTGAACTTGCTAAAACATTGTCTCATTGGTTATTGTATAATCATTTTTAGGTCCCTAAGTGACGGTCGTGGAGAGCCAGAAGTCTCGAAGTTTGGGAAGGTGGAAGAAACAGAATCGGCAAGCTTGTCTAGCTAGTTAGTCGTAGGGCAGTTCCTTTTTGGTTAAGCCAATATTTTTGTAAGCGATCTGATGTTGTGAATAAACTTGTTTGTTATAAAATGTTTGTTTTGGTTTGAAAAAGTTAGCTCTGCTTTCCTATCCCATTATTTTATTGTGTGGGGATCTATATCTGCTTCCATATGCGTATATTAAAATGAATGGGTTGGCGATGCGTCCTGAGACATCGCTATTATATCGACCGAGCAGGGATGAACACGGGTTCGGAGAATCGGGCGTGACAAAGTATTTTTCTTATAATTGAGAAAGAGACCACGTGAATTTTTTCCATTTGATATTTTAGCAAAAAAATTATTCTTTTAATAGAATTGTTCACACAATATCTTTAGCATTGTTGTCAAAATATAAATTCAAACATTACAAGTATTTATTTCTTTCAATTTTAAATGAATAAAAATTAAAAAGCTTAAATTGATCATTAAATACGCTTTTCAAATGTGTTTTCTACTAAATAACATTTCTCTAAAAATTGCTTCTCAAAACCAAGTTTATCAAATAGTCTTTGCATTTCCCTAAGGCCTTTAAGGTTAAATTACTTTATAGTTTCCTAAAGCCCATTAGGAAAATTGAACTAAACGCACTTGATTTTCGTTTCTACCTGTTGACACCTAAATTTTACAATTTTATTATGTACGTGACTAGGAATTAGTCTACTTTTTACCCAAAAAAAGATTAGGAATTAGTCACTAAAACAAAAACAAAAAGAAAAAAGAAAAAAGAAAAAACAAACAAAAACAAAAAAGAAAAAAAAAACAAAAGCAAAAACAACAAAAAAAAGAAAAGAAAAAAGAAAAAAAAAAAACGTGGAAGGGGCCGAGCCCGTTTCCTTCTTGGCCCGGCCCACGTTGGCCTTTGTCCTCCTCCAGCTTGTTTCGCACGCGAAACCTGCAAAAAGAAAAGCAAAGCAAAGGGGCAAAAACAGGGGGCAGCGGGAGAGTGGGGAGTTCGGGAGAGGGACCGAGAGAAAGAGGAGGAGAGAGCTGGGCGGAGGAGACGGAGCTCGGCAGAGAGAGAGAGAGAGAGAGAGAGAGAGAGGGAGAGAGAGAGAATTCGAAGGAAGAACAGAGAGAAACCGGGAGCGGGAGCGGGAGAGAAGGAGAGGAAGTCGGAGAAGACTTGCCGCCTCTACTCGCCACCGCCGCTGCCGCTCGACCAACCGCGACCGCCGCTGTCTCACCGGAACCCGGATCCGGAGCGAGGCGTAGGAACAGAGGGGAGGAGGGCAGCGCGGCGCCGTCCGACGCCGTCCGAGTCGCTGTTCTCCTCGCCGCCTCTGCTCCAGCCTTGTCCGTGATCTTGCGCCTCGGTGTCGTGCTGCTCGAGCAACGGAGAGAAGGAGACGAGCGATTTTGTAAATCTGGAGGAGGAGAGCGACGGAGGAGTCGACGTCGCCAGGTATCGCCGCCCGCCACCGCCCGCGACGACTCGACGCCGTCCGAGCCACCGCGCCCCCCGCCTCTGCTCCGTCGTGCCTCCACCTCCAGATCCCGAACCCCCACGACGCCGCCTCTGCTCCCGCTTGCTAATCCTCGGCGAGCCACCGCACTTCCGTTCGTCGTCACCACTGCCACAGCGGCTCGATTCCATCGCCGTCCTCGCTGCCGCCGCCGTCGTCCGCCACCCACCACGCCGCAGTCGCCGAGTCGCCGGCTTCCCGAGCATCCCCCTTCGACGCCGCGGAAGCCCTGGAGAGGAGGGCACAAAATTGGGTCACGGCCGGGTCGGACCGGAGCCTCCAATCGGGTAGGGTTTTGGGCGTACTTGGGTCGGGCTTGGGTTGTTTTTGTATGTGGGCTTATGGGTCTTTAGATTTGTGGGTTTGGGCTAACTTAGGTAGTGGGCTTCTTTTTTTAATAGAAAGTATTATATCAGATTGGGCCCGCCGGTATGGGCCCAATCCGAGCCAAGGTAAGGCCCTACCGGTCGGGCCTTGCTTCCAAGCGGGCCACCCGGCCGGCCCCCTTTTGGACCGAACTCGGGTCCGGTCTCCGACCGGACCCGATCCGCGTTGACCGGGTCGGGTCGGGTCGAACCGAACCCGACCCGGTTCACCTTTTAAAATAAAAATTAATTTAAAATTCTAAAAATATGTTCTTTAAACAAATTAAAATTAAAAAAAAAATTAATTAAAATTACAAAAATCCAAAAATATTTAAAAATTAGAAATTAGTTATTTTTCTTTTAAAAATTAAAAAAAGATAAAAAAACAATTTAAAAACAATTTCAAAATCCAAAAAAATTATTTAAAAATTAGAAATTAGTTATTTTTCTTATAAAAAATTTTAAAAAAAAAATTAATTAAAAATTTCGAAAATCCAAAAGTGATGGGGTTTGATTAGGACTTGCTATATCTTGCCATGTTAGTATAATTAGGCATTTATTTGCTCGCATATTAATTATGTTGCATGTTTGATTTACGTATCTAATTATATTTAATTGTATGTGTTTAATTTTATTGCAATTAGGATCTTGGTAGTTATGATTATTACTTTAATGATTGCGCACCCGCATGATCACCTCATATGTTAGTGGATAAATATAAAATCAATTCAAGCTGCCAAAAATCATTTTGATAAAATGAACAAGATTAGGTACCGAAAGGGCACTAATTAGTCAATTAGTGTAATCAAGTCCCCGATCCTAGATTCTCTCGGTTGCGTAGGAAGTGAGGCACGCTCCCATGCCTCACTTGGTTCCTAGTCGACCCCAATAGGCTAGTGGCGACTCCTTTTGTGCAAAATTCTTAACATATATCCCAATGTCACGCGGGGTATGGGCTTGGGAGAAGCCGCGCCTAATCATGGGTCTTAGGCCCGTCCTTTAGGCAATACCCCTAAACCTGTTCCCTCCCCCCGAGGGTAGGTCGCGACAGCTTGGCGACTCCGCTGGGGACTTGGTTTTAGACCTTAGAGGACTTAGGCCAAAATTAATCTTGTTCAAAAATATTTTTGTTTGGCGCGAGGATTCAGTGCGTCCCTAACTGTGTTAAATGTTTTTGCAGAATGGGAGGTATAAGGGGAAGTGTTTGCTCACCTTTGTCTTGCAAGGAGGTATAGGAATGTATGGTTTATTTTTATGTACGGAGTGTTGTTTGCCTATAAATTGTTGTGCATGTATTCTTTGCATTGCACTACACCATGGCACACACAACCTGCCGCCGGACCCGGGCCGCATAGGATCACTTAGGATGGTGTTGAGGTGGATACCACTCCGACTACAATCGCGTAGTACGAGTCGCCCACCTTTACCCCGAAATTTCTTTCTTCACGTCGAAGGTACCCACCCCGGTCTGCGAGCGTGCGACACGGGTCGGTCCTTTGATGAAGCCGGAGTCATGGGTAACCCGACCCAGCCACGACCTTGTTGGTTCAGTCCGGTGATCCTATGGCTTCATTTTGGGCCTTATAGAGTAGAAATCGAACCACATTCCATGTGCATATTTATGTGATTGAAAAAAAAAGCATGAGACAAAGGTTGGCACCCATTGTAAGTATCATTTTCCTTTTTATTTATTCATTTTGTATCGCATTTTCATCTTGAAATTCACGGAAATCAATCGAATGCCCTCGGTGATGCAAGCTTATGATTGAAAAATTGGCAATTACTTTTGACAAGTGAGCATTTGAATGCAAGTTCTAAACATTTTGATTTGGCCCCGTTGAACACGTGGTTTTGTTTAAATTTCTAATTATGGGCTCGAAATCATTTTGAAAAAAAAAAAAATTCAAGTTGTGATTTTATATTGGGGCACAAAAATTGAAATTGCAGTTTTTATCAAATTTTCTCATTCTCATGTTTCGGGACTATAATGCAAATAAATCACTTCATTTTTCTAGGAGTAAAATCACAAATCAATTTTTCAAAAATCAATGACACTTTTCATACGAAATTTTTGGAATAAAAGTGGACATTCGATTGATGGCCGTGGATTGATAATTTTAATGATGGTCTTCTCTATAAAATCTTGGCGAAATACTAAAATCCCGTAATAAGGATTGTGGGGCATGTATCGTCACCTTGATTTTATTGTAAGAAGTGACCTCATTAAAATATCATTTTCTGTCATTCACGTACTAACATTGTCGTCTTTTTGCAGGTTATGCGCAATGCTCTTTGACATTAGGACAAGAGTTGACTTTTACTCTTATCTCTACAAGAGCTTCTTGTATTTTATCAATGTTCTTATTCATGTTAAGAACCATGTTTTCCGTTTTGGGTTTTGATTTGCAAATCCAATTGATGCTTTTGTAAATCGTGCAACTCACATTTTTTAATGATGGAATTCGAAAATCATCATTAAAAAAAAAATAAAAAGAAAAAAAAAATGAATTCATAAGTGTTTCAACTGAATTTTTACATTTACCTTCCAAAATGAATTTCAAGAAAGCTTTGCTTAAGACTCTCTCTTCACGAAATCGTTTTCTTCGGTAGGACGATGAGTTTATTTGAGATCGACATTTGCTCATTTTAAAAGAAAAGTGTAGGCTCATGGAGCTTAAGGAGTAGGCATGCGTCAAAGCATCCTTGGTGCCAATTTTCCATAGAGGCGGAATGAAGTTGAATTTCATTTTGGGAAGTTTTGTTATTCACAAATGCCTTAGGTGCCAAAACAACTCATTGATCTCGTTCACTTTGCATGATGAGACAAATGAAGGGAGTCGTCAAATATCCAAAAGGGCAAATTCGAAGGAAGAGTAAATTGTATCGATTCCAGTTATTCATTTTAGTTATTCATTTTTTATACCATTTTTGACATGAATTTCTTTTCATTGTCGAGGAGACATCAAGAGTGCCGAGTTTGGTAATGTTCCGACAAATGCAATGGAACGTTATTGAGTCATGCTCATCTTAAACAAAGAAATATTCAAATGACGAAACAAAGGGGCAATCCTATCCCTCCCGCGATGAGGGATACATTGGGATGTTGATCGCTCGACTTTGAAAAGGATGTATCTCGTTCCTAAACTTGATTTATTCATCAACGTAAAAAATGACATATCCTTTTTCTTTTGTACAGAACAGACTCGAACGGAATAAAGGTTTGTCATATAAAGAGTGAGAGAACAACGTTTGATTTAGAGAAAAATCTCTCCTTCATCCACCAATGAAGTGTGCTAGAACAATATTGTCAGATTCATCAAGAAGGATGTATCGTTCCTAAATTGAACCTAATTAAGTATGGAGATAACTTGTTTCATCTCCTCTTCTTGCAATGAATGGGAAAATGTTGCACCTTGACCGTAGAAGCAGCGCCTTCCATCAAGGCAATAAGCGGGCAAAGCATCTAAAGAACAATATCCTCAGATGTGGAAACAAGGAGCACCCACTCTCATTTCAAAGCAAAATCTTGAAAAACACATCTCATGATCCATATATAAAATTTTCAAGCTCGTTGTCAGCTAAACATCTCTTCAAAAGGAGCATCTAAAAAAAACAGGAATCAAACTTTGTGAATTGTTGTATACAATAAATAAGTGCTTTTTATGGATAAAATTAGGGCCACATAGCCATTTTTCAATCAATTCTAGCAACTTCAAGCAAAGTTCATACCTGAAGAACGAAAATACATGAAGGGTAAATGGTGTCGATTCCAATTGCTCATTTTGGATAGTGTCTCTGACATGATTCTTTCTTTCCTTTGATAGGAAAACATCAAACGCTTAAGGGCAAATGTTAGTGAATGGTAATGCCAAGTTACCAAATATCCACGAGGGTGAATCCAATAGATGTTAGCCCTCAAAGGATAGAAGCAAATGAAGGGTAATAATGTATCGTTTCCAACATTTCAATCCCTAAAGATCTTTGCGCTAACATATTCTTTTACATTCTTTACAGGGTTATCGGGTCGCCATGCCACAGGTAAGTACCCTTCTTCTCATTTTTTTTAAAGTAAAAAAAAAATGAAAAATGAGAATTTTCATTACAAAAGAGAACCTTTGGTGCTTTCCTAGAAACAAAAAATGAATAATTGAGAAAAGAAAAAAAAAATTTGCAAGCTTTTTGAGCATCATTTTTATCTCAAAATTGTTTTCTCATTTTGTGGATTATTCATTTGAATCAAATTTCTCTATTGATATTGATCTACTCAGATGATCTCGGCAGAGTGAAATGGAGACGTTAATCATGCCAAACAAGAAGTGCTTAGGATGAAGAAAGGCAAGCCCATTTCCAAACACATCCTTTAAACACTTTTGAGAGTTGAGTGAAAGTCGATATTCTCTTAGGACAGAAGATTCATTCGCATTGAGCGCAAAGATCGAAATGATAAAGGCATTTCCTTCATCAATCCCAAGCATTGCACTGATCCCTTGCTACCCTTTGGGCCAAATAAAAATGATCCTTCAAAGTACCCTTTCGAGGACAATCTTACATCGGGGCAGTACAAGGAGTTATGATCATGTTGTAGAGCGAAAGATTAAGAAAGATTCTATTACTTTCACTTACATCAATCTTCTTTTGGTAGCTTCAGAAGAATTCTCATCGGAGCTTGACTCATCCCAAGGTGAAGAAGAGCATTTCCTTCTCTACCCAAACACTGATACCCATTGCTTTAACCAATTTGGGCCTGATTATTCATTTTCGAACCTCGAGCGGTGGTCATCTCCCTTCACTAGGGCAAGGCATAAGAATTGACAAAATACAATTGACAATCACGGGAAAGTGTGAAAAGCATCTCGAAAGTCAAAAGCTACCAAAGTTCAAAGAGCAAAAAGCTCAACAAACTAGGGGCATGAAAAAGCAAAGTGTGCTTGGTAAAAGCAAGGCCAATGCTCGTCAAGAAAAAGAGCCAAAAGGCCGCATTTTATGTGAAAAAAAAAAATGTCAAAGTCAAAGTGCCTGCGTAAAAAAATCATCGCGAGTGCAAAAGAAATTAGAAAAAGGAGCAAAGCTCAATTGCAAAAATGATTAGTTAAGGGACTTTCGAGATGTGCTGTGTTCAAAAGCCAAATGCTTTCGAAAGATCGAGTGACTTGATCATGATGCCATGATGATCACTGACTCTTAAAACCCCCTTGAGAATTTTAAGCCTTTCAAGCCTTTCCCGAGCCAACATTACAACCCTCTTCCGAAGTCTCTTCTAATTGGGATGGTTCAAGTGAAAATGAGAATGCCACAAAGAAGCTATTGCTTGAAGAAGTGGAAGTAATCCTATCTTGTCTTATCTTTCAAGTTCTCGACTTGTAAACCCGACGAAGATAGCAGCAAATGTTCACCTATTGGCCTCAAAGCAATCATTCCTTTGTGTAAGCCCTAACCAAGCCTATATTGTGGTCCTTTCAAAAGACCTTTTGATCGATCAGATTGTGCTCATTGCGAATGTTTTCGAAAGCCTTTGACACGGGTTATGTGAGATACCCTCAGCAATGAGTTATTTCCCACGTGAATGGATGGGATCAAGTAGCCATTTTATCGAGAGTGTGTGAGAAGCCCTTTCTGACTAAGAAGTTCTAGTTTGGCATGCTTAATGAATCTTTTCACAAGTCGTAGCTGTTCTGATAAGAACTTGACTCCAAGAGAATTTGATGATTAATGATATATCCACAACCAAGATGACAGTTTTGCACCACTTGATGCTGATTGACATCGAATGCTTTTTAAAAGCAGTCGGACTTAGCTTGATTAGCTTGTTCAATTGATGCTGCAATATTGCCAATACATCTCTTGATGACGTCTCTAATGACATTTGCTCAAGTTGAGTTCGACAGGATTCCTCGGTGAAGCCATGCAGTTTCGAGGAGTTAGCGGGTGCCTCCCTAAAAACTAAGGGTTCATGGTCAACCTTAAACCATGCTATCTCCAAAGGTTTATGGTCAACCTTAAACCATGCCATCTCCAAAGGTTCATGGTCAGCCTTAAACCATGTCATATACAAGGTTCGTGGGTCTATCCTTAAACCACACGGTTCGTGGGTCTATCCTTAAACCACATGGTTGGTGGGTTTATCCTTAAACCACGGGGTTGGTGGCTTTCCTTAAACCACAAGGTTCGTGGGTCTATCCTTAAACCACAAAGGTTCATGGTCAACCTTAAACCATGTCATCTCCAAAGGTTCGTGGTCAACCTTAAACCATGTCATTTTCTTATGACCCGGTGGGCTTTCCGTAGCCCGGAGTCCTTCAATCCCCTTCTTATGACCCGGTGGGCTTTCCGTAGCCCGGAGTCCTTCAACCCCATTCTTATAACCCGGTGGGCTTTCCGTAGCCCGGAGTCCTTCAATCCCCTTCTTATGACCCGGTGGGCTTTCCGTAGCCCGGAGTCCTTCAATCCCCTTCTTATGACCCGGTGGGCTTTCCGTAGCCCGGAGTCCTTCAACCCCATTCTTATGACCCGGTGGGCTTTCCGTAGCCCGAGTCCTTCAATCCCCTTCTTATGACCCGGTGGGCTTTCCGTAGCCCGGAGTCCTTCAATCCCCTTCTTATGACCCGGTGGGCTTTCCGTAGCCCGGAGTCCTTCAACCCCATTCTTATGACCCGGTGGGCTTTCCGTAGCCCGGAGTCCTTCAATCCCCTTCTTATGACCCGGTGGGCTTTCCGTAGCCCGGAGTCCTTCAATCCCCTTCTTGTGACCCGGTGGGCTTTCCGTAGCCCGGAGTCCTTCAACCCCATTCTTATGACCTGGTGGGCTTTCCGTAGCCCGGAATCCTTCAACCCCTTCTTATGACCCGGTGGGCTTCCCGTAGCCCGGAGTCTTTCTTCCTTGTATTGACAAGACGCGCTTTCATAGTTATGAGTCATTTCCATCGACCTGATGCGTGCCTATGCACTCAGGGTCTCTCTATCGCCCAAATAATTTAGGTGTCTTCTATCTTTGAATGCAATCTCTTTGAGCTCCCATTCAAAGAGGGGCAGCTGTTGACACCTAAATTTTACAATTTTATTATGTACGTGACTAGGAATTAGTCTACTTTTTTACCCAAAAAAGATTAGGAATTAGTCACTAAAACAAAAACAAAAAAAAAAAGAAAAAAGAAAAAACAAACAAAAACAAAAAAAAAAAAAAAAAAAGCAAAAACAAAAAAAAAAAAAAAAAAAAAAAAAACGTGGAAGGGGCCGAGCCCGTTTCCTTCTTGGCCCGGCCCACGTTGGCCTTTGTCCTCCTCCAGCTTGTTTCGCACGCGAAACCTGCAAAAAAGAAAAGCAGCAGCAGGGCAGAAAAACAGGGGCAGCAGGAGAGAGGGGGGAGTTCGGGGAGAGGACCGAGAGAAAGAGGAGGAGAGAGCTGGGCAGAGGAGACAGAGCTCGGCAGAGAGAGAGAGAGAGAGAGAGGGAGAGAGAGAGAATTCGAAGGAAGAACAGAGAGAAACCGGGAGCAGGAGCGGGAGAGAAGGAGAGGAAGTCGGAGAAGACTTGCCGCCTCTACTCGCCACCGCTGCTGCCGCCCGACCAACTGCGACCGCTGCTGTCTCACCGGAACCCAGATCTGGAGCAGAGGCGTAGGAACAGAGGGGAGGAGGGCAGCGGTAGCGCCGTCCGACGCCGTCCGAGTCGCTGTTCTCCTCGCCGCCTCTGCTCCGGCCCTGTCCGTGACCCTGCGCCTCGGTGTCGTGCCGCTCGAGCAACGGATCGAGCGAAGGAGAGAAGGAGACGAGCGATTTTGTAAATCTGGAGGAGGAGAGCGACGGAGGAGTCGACGCCGCCAGGTATCGCCGCCCGCCACCGCCCGCGACGACTCGACGCCGTCCTAGCCACCGCGCCCCCCGCCTCTGCTCCGTCGTGCCTCCACCTCCGGATCCCGAACCCCCACGACGCCGCCTCGCTCCCGCTTGCTAATCCTCGGCGAGCCACCGCACTTCCGTTCGTCGTCACCACCGCCACGCGGCTCGATTCCATCGCCGTCCCCATTTGCCGCCGCCGTCGTCCGCCACCCACCACGCCGTTAGCCGCGAGTCGCCGGCTTCCCGAGCATCCCCTTCGACGCCGCGGAAGCCCCGGAGAGGAGGGCACAAAATTGGGTCACGGCCGGGTCGGACCGAGCCTCCAATCGGGTAGGGTTTTGGGCGTACTTGGGTCGGGCTTGGGTTGTTTTTGTATGTGGGCTTATGGGTCTTTAGATTTGTGGGTTTGGGCTAACTTAGGTAGTGGGCTTCTTTTTTTTAATAGAAAGTATTATATCAGATTGGGCCCGCTGGTATGGGCCCAATCCGAGCCAAGGTAAGGCCCTACCAGGTCGGGCCTTGCTTCCAAGCGGGCCAATTCGGCCGGCCCCCCTTTTGGACCGAACTCGGGTCCGATCTCCGACCGGACCCGATCCGCGTTGACCGGGTCGGGTCGGGTCGAACCGAACCCGACCCGGTTCACCTTTTAAAATAAAAAATTAATTTAAAATTCTAAAAATATGTTCTTTAAACAAATTAAAATTAAAAAAAAAAATTAATTAAAATTACAAAAATCCAAAAATATTTAAAAATTAGAAATTAGTTATTTTTCTTTAAAAAATTAAAAAAAGATAAAAAACAATTTAAAAAACAATTTCGAAAATCCAAAAAAATTATTTAAAAATTAGAAATTAGTTATTTTTCTTATAAAAATTTTAAAAAAATTAATTAAAAATTTCGAAAATCCAAAAGTGATGGGGTTTGATTAGGACTTGCTATATCTTGCCATGTTAGTATAATTAGGCATTTATTTGCTCGCATATTAATTATGTTGCATGTTTGATTTACGTATCTAATTATATTTAATTGTATGTGTTTAATTTTATTGCAATTAGGATCTTGGTAGTTATGATTATTACTTTAATGATTGCGCACTGCATGATCACCTCATATGTTAGTGGATAAATATAAAATCAATTCAAGCTGCCTGTTAAAAATCATTTTGATAAAATGAACAAGATTAGGTACCGAAAGGGCACTAATTAGTCAATTAGTGTAATCAAGTCCCCGACCCTAGATTCTCTGGTTGCGTAGGAAGTGAGGTACGCTCCCATGCCTCACTTGGTTCCTAGTCGACCCCAATAGGCTAGTGGCGACTCCTTTGTGCAAAATTCTTAACATATATCCCAATGTCACGCGGGGTATGGGCTTGGGAGAAGCCGCGCCTAATCATGGGTCTTAGGCCCGTCCTTTAGGCAATACCCCTAAACCTGTTCCCTCCCCCCGAGGGTAGGTCGCGACACTACCCAACCCAACTACTTCTTTTGGACTCGATATATAGCCATCTAGCCTCCAATGATCATTGTCTATCGAAATCCTCAAGTAGTCATTGTTCTACAATTGCCAGTAGTAGACTGTTGCTAAAGATCATCAAAACGGATCTCTGACATTGACAACGTCTCTCTGATAGTGGTAGTTTCCCAGAACAATGTCGATGTACTTTTGTCTGTTCATTAATGTCAAAACTGCTCCTGATCAACTCTAGTAATCTTTTTGCAAATTCCAAGCCTTTGTAACGGCTATATTTTTATTTTCAATGTTCTATACAGGTGATCAAGTGACTAGCACCTTCCAGAACTAAATATCTTCACGATCCCTTATCCATAATCAAGACATGTAAATCTTTACTAGTCTCTTCATACTATCCACTAACACACCATGTGGAATGACTTGCAATCAATCATTCGATGATCATCTTGGCTTCTTCGGCATACAAAGACTTCTAATGACATTAGCATCCCTGTTGATTCCTCATCTTCGATGATTAACCATATTAGTTTCCAAAGATTTCCAAGAACATCAGCACCCCCACCAATTCCTCATCTTCACTAACTTGACTGAGTTAGCTTCTAGAGTTCTTCAAGGACACCACGTACAGACACTGAATCCTCATCTTCATTGAACTCACAAGGATCATCGGTATTGTCATAGTTTTCCTCATCATCTGTATAAGGCAGCTACTCTTGTGCCAAGAATTCGCTGCTCTAATAACAATTCGCTGCACCTGATAGCGATGCTGGTCTTTTTTATCCTTCCAAGCATATTGGCAATTTCGACTCTATCAAGCTAGTCATCTTCATGGTCTTTCCAAGTTTTACCAAATATCCTCATTCTAAGCTTATTCACCATCACCAAGTCCATCCAACTGTTCACTTGATTTTTGTACCTCTAAGCCATCACGAATAGTCCCGTTCTTCTTGGCTTGTTCACTCTTGATCAAGGTCCTTCCAAATGTTCACCTTATGTAAAGATTCTTCTAGATGTTCACCGTATTTGAAGATCCTTCTAGCTTATGGACATCTTTAATGCCTAATACCTTGCTCACCTTAGATATCGACATAGTAATATTGATAATGGCTAAGCACTCCTCATCTCAAAATCTCTAGTGTTGTTTATAATACCACTTGCATATCAACTTGTGCATATAACACCCGGTACTACTCATCCAATACACACATTAATAACTTTTGATTGTCTTCGCCATCTTCAAAACAACATAGGGATGTTCTTAACGATCTCCCATTTTTTGATGATGATAAAACAATCCTCTAAATATATAGATGTCTTAACACACGATAAAAGATATTGAATTTGAGTGCGTGAAAAGTAAAATAAATTTGTTTATCTTGCCAAAAATAAGAATTCGGATCTAGGCATAATAAGCATGCGACGCATTTTCCAAACATCAAGATATTTAATAACTAATCAAGGGATGGCATCTAGAAACATTATGAGCAAAAAATAGGAATTAACAAGTCATATTTCTACACTAGTCAATCACATGAATTTTTAGATAGGAAAGGACATTTATCATGTGAACTAATACTCATCCAAACACATATGCATATTCATCAAATATCTTCCCTTTTTTGTAATTATCAAAAAGGCGCCAAAGATGTAGATGCAATTCAGCTCATTTTCGCACAATCTAACCTCTCCTCATATTCAACATGCTCATGCTAATAGAAAGATGTGCAATGAAGCTTGTGTTTGGTGGATCAAACATCATATGCATCATCAAATATGTATATTGAGGAACATAGATGCATACAATCACAACAACTCTCTTCTTTTAACGAAAAGCATGATATTGAAAAGGGAATATAAAGATGTGCTCAACAAGTTCAGATAATTTCAACAACTTACTCAAGCAGACTTTTGAGTTTTGACGTGATGATAACAATCATACAATAGTAGAGATAATTAGAATTCACGATAATATGGAAGAGACGAAAGATAAAAGCATTTTATAATGAAATTCTATTGAAACACAAGTATTGAGAAGCAACATGTTAACAATTGGTATAAATAATTAATAAAAAAATCATTGCTCTCCTTATCTATGTGCTATTACCTCTTAAGATCATCATTATCAGCATGCGATCACCATCAGTATGCAAAATCATCAATATTCAAAAATATTATCTTTGTCCGCAACACTAAGATATTATCGATATCAACATAATGACCAAAAGTAAGAGATATAGAAGATGGACTCGTGGTACTATGCATAACTTAGTAGGTTTCATACATGCATTCACCTTTTCTTCCATCCCTAAAATTATAATCAGGATTCGGGCATAAATAAGCTCAAGTATCATCAAGATTCGCCCATTCTTGATCTTTGCTCTTCCTTAATGTGTTGATTCTTTGAGATGTTTATGATTTTCCCTTTTATTTTGCATTTTTTCTTGTTGCTCTTCATCCTTTTGTTTTCCTCTTTCCTATCACCATGATAGTTCTTGCAAATAACTTTCATCGGGCTTTAGAAGTATTCACCATTTGCAACATCTTGTGCGTTAGCTCCTATCTTAATCTCCATTGATGCTGTCATGATTTCAATGCTGATGTCTCCATTTTCAGCACTGATATCATTGCTTTGAGTTGCTAAGCAGAGGATTTTGCTTTTATTTTCTTTGTAACAACATCCTCATCGTTATTTGCTCTTAAAAATTCAAGAAAAAAATTTGAGTTCCTCGATCAAGCTTGTCTTGATTTCAACCTGCATAAACTTGACAAACTCTTACACAAATGATGTTATATATATAGCATTTCAAACCGTATATCATGTGCCTTTACTTTTGAATAAATAAATGTAGCATCTATAAACATTTCAAACATTTTAACTAGGAAACTACTCAGCTTTTAATGTGGAGCTTTTGAGAGCTTGCTCATGTCACTCAAAATATTTTGGTATATCTTCAACAACTTTTAATTTGAATGTATAGAGTAGAAATTTCAAACATTTGAAGATAGCATAATTTGTTAGGTTGGATAGGAGCAAATGATGCTGTTTGTGAAATTAGCTACTATTAGAGATAGTTGCTTCATAAACAATTGTTGATATCATCATAATTTGCTACTATTTGCAAAATATGCTGATGTCAACAAGATTTGAGGTTGTTAACTGCCACATGGAGGGTAAAACTTCTATTAAATTGGATTAAAATCATGAAAAATCACAAACTAATACACTTATGACAAACGGAGGGTAAAAGTCAAATTAGTATATTCGCCCACTATCGCATATAATCTAATTTAGCAATTTGATGGTAAAACTTAATATAAATTAATATAGGGTAAATTTATCACGGGTGCACCAATTTGGATTTTTTATGGTAAGAAAAATTGGTTTTGGATAAAATTATCACATATATATCGGTTGGAATTCTTGATGGTATTAATCCTTCTGCATATAAGTTATAAAACTTTTCACAGGCATCCACTTTAATCCTTTTGTTAGTTTTGTTTTATTTTAATTGACAGAAAAATCTACACTACACTTTTTAATCAACTTTCAATTCTTTGATAGAGAGGTGATGTCGAGCGTCATAATAAAATGTAGAACAAAATTTTTCAGAAGGAAATATTAGAAAATTGCAAACAAAAAAAAAATGCAAAAAGAGTATAAAAAATTTTAAAAGGAGAAAAATGCAGATAGTTGCTATAGAGGTGGTGATACCTAGGGGGCGCAATGTAATAAGCACCTTGCCTAGGCCCGGGCAAGGGTTACGAGTCTTGACCGACAAAGTAGGGGAGGCAATAAAACCCTTAACACCCACTAGATGAAATTCAGACTCGAAGCATGTTCCTTTTTTATAGAGTTTTTTTTTTTTAATTTATTGTGATTTTTATATTTCTTAGTTTTTAAGGGCTTTTGCTGATGAAGGTCACATGGCGTCAATAATACCACACCACATGTCTTGGAAAAGCATTCTAAAGCGCCTTGATGATATTAAAAAATTAAAATTAAAAGAAATCATGTCATCTTTTGTCGTCTTAAAATTGACAATCAATTGCATAAGCATTGAAAATTTTAGGACACAGACTAAAAGTTTTAGAACCCAACTAATATTATAACAAATTTTAGGACTTGTACCAAAATTGTCCCATTTTAGTTAATTTCCAATAATGGATACAAGAATATAGTCTTGAGCTTCAATTATTATAAATTTTCTCATAATATTCAATTCAGTGCATCAAAGAATTTACATATTTACAGAGTCCCTCATATTAAAATTTTAGATTAAAAGAGGTAAAACCATAAGTACGAATTTCTAGAACAAAAGTTGTTGACAAAATGGAGTATACCTTATTTCATCAACTGAATAAACTACTCTGTAAATATATAACTATTAACAAATAGATGATCGGTAATCGGGAGAATTGTCCAAAAAGTCCTAAACCTATTGCGGTTTTGCCAATTCAATCCTAAACCTTTCAATCTTGCCGATTGAGTCCTAAACCTTTTGTCGGTTTGCCAATTGAGTCCATCTCGGCCAATTTTGGCTGGAAAATGCTGACGTGGATGCCGGCGGTGTCACATAAGATTGCCGGCGCCGACGTGGACAATTTTTAATAATATTTTATTATTTTTATTATTTATTATTATTTATTATTTTTTTGATTTTTTAATATTTTCTGTTTTTTCCTCTTTTTTTTTTTTTTGGCTTTCTCTTGCCCTTTTCGGTGGCTCGCTGGCCGTGGCCGGTGGCCGGTGGCTGGCCACCGAAAAGGGCAAGAGAAAGCCAAAAAAAAAGGAGGGAAAAACAGAAAATATTTTTAAAAAAATCAAAAAAAAAAAAATATTAAAATATTAAAATATTATTAAAAATTGTCCACGTCAGCGTCGGCAGTCCTATGTGGCACCGCCGGCGTCCACGTCAGCATTTTCCGGTCAAAATTGGCCGGATTGACTTAATTGGCAAACTGACAAAAGGTTTATGACTCAATCGGCAAGATTGAAAGGTTTATGACTAAATTGGCAAAACTGCAATAGGTTTAGGACTTTTTGGACAATTCTCCCATCGGTAATCTAAATAATAGTTATTTTAATCAAGTTGAGTGGATAGAAAGATTTTAGCAAAAAATAAATTACTCAATTTAAAACCAAATCTACTAATTCAAGGGACCCACTCGAATGTGCCCTTTTTGACCAAACATGGTCCTTCAAAGTTCGGGACGAATTGCATTCAGAATGCAAAAGAGACTATCCTCTCTCTCTCTTTTGAGATGACGAGCTTTCTCTACCGAACTGGTAGCCTGGTTTTCTTTCCTACCTGAACCTCACTCCATGTTTCTACTCTTTCTGAGCTTCGATTGTCCGCATAATTCCGGTTCCATCATCGGGTTTTTCTTTCTTCTATAACAATCCTTTGGGTTTTCCCAATTTCCTTTATCCTCTTATCGCAATATCCATCTTTCTTAGCACCTCCGATTCTCTTACTACAATTCCGCTTTCCCTCTTTCACCTGGTCTTGCTGGTACCCGCACGTTTTTGTCACTAGATTTCCCTTTTAATTCTTCTGAATTCTGCATGCAACACCTTCCGTAATCTCTCTACCCTGGATTTCTTCTTGAAACTGTGGTTTGATGGCACGTGCAGAATCGGCTGAGGAAGCTCGGCTGTCTGCCTTATGTAGTCGATTGGGTCGTCTTTGGTCTTCTCAGCATCTTGAGGAGTGGGATGAAGCACCATCTGAAGACACAGACGCCGAATGTAAGTTGATGCTGGTTGGCAAATTTCTGGCTAATACTACTGTTAATTTCCCAACTTTTCAACAAACAATGAAAAAAGTATGGCGCAATGATCATGTCGATATATCTCAGCGAGAAGAAGGCATGTATGTTTTCAAGTTCACTTCCGAGGAGGCAAAATATCGTGTTCTTCAGAATGGACCATGGTCTTTTTCTAATAATTTGCTTATGCTAAAACCCTGGGCTCCTAATACACCTTTGCACTGCTATAGCTTTACTACGTCTGTGTTTTGGATGCAAATTTTCGGATTACCTCTGGAACGAAGCAATGAGCAGTTCATAAGACAGGTTGTTAGGGATGTTGGTCAGCTTTTGGAAGTCAGTATTGATAAGAAGGAGGGATCCTCTATTAAAGCAGTGAGGGCGAAGGTTGAACTTAATGTACCAGAACCTCTAAAGCCGGGTAAACTCATTCGAGTGGAAGGGAAGTATATCTGGCTAGATTTCCGTTATGAACGTTTGCCCCATTTTTGCTATTCCTGTGGCGTTTTGGGTCACTATGCATCCTATTGTCAATCTATTCCTTATGAGGAGGAGAAGTTTGAAGGGAGGGATACTATGTACCATGGACAATGGCTGAGAACCGAGGTAAGAGAACATAGCCCGTTTTGGCAGGCCTTTTATGATTTTGATAGTAAGAATGTCGCCACAGAAGAATATGTACCTGAAACACCCCAGTCTGGTTTATTGCTACTCCCTGTTGCTCCTCTTGAAGTTCCAACAAAGCCAACTATTGAGAATAAAACAACAGGGTAGCATAAAAAACCTTCAAAAGACAAATCACCGATCACTTACCCTGTGCTAGACTTCTCCCAAGGACCCACGGTAAATCAGCTGGAAGTGCTTCCTTCCCCTGCACCAGACACAATCATAGAGGTCATTGTTAATCATAATGCAGCATCGTCATCCAAAAAACTCAAAAACTCTCGATTGCTGCCTAAAACGACTCCTTTGAAAAAAGTTAAAAGACGTTCTATTCAGCCTGACTTATTGGATGAATCTACGTTGATGGAGACTCCTGTACTCCAGGCTGACAAGGCCTACGAAGGGGCTATGGTGGCTTGCCCAAATAAGCCACCAAGTGCAAAATGAGAATATTAAGCTGGAACTGTCAGGGACTGGGCAATCCCATGACAGTTCGAGCTCTTAGAGCCATAGTGGCTCAAGATAAGCCCGACCTACTTTTTTTGATGGAGACTCGTAACTAGGAATCGGTTATTCAGCAAGTTCAACGGAGGCTGAAGTATAACAACGGTTTTGTGGTTAATCCTCAGGGCTTGGCTGGAGGAATGGTACTCTTTTGGACTGACCAGATTTCACTTACTATCACTACTTCTACTCCACGCCTTATCGACGCTATTTGTTCTGAAAATGGTGGTATCATCTCAATGTGTCTTACTGCTTTACATGCTCCGGCGACCTTTCATCAACGGCAATAATTATGGGCAGAATTGAGACAACTAAGTCACTCCAATACTCAACCATGGATCTGTTTGGGAGACTTCAATGAAGTTTTGTATAGCTGGGAGAAAATTAGTAAGCGACCTGCTGAGTCTTATCGCATGCAATCCTTTAGAGATGTATTACATGACTGTGCCTTGATGGACTTGGAAACTAAGGGGTGTGCCTACACTTGGGCTAATAATAGAAGTGGGGAGGACTTGGTGAGGGAGAGGTTGGACAGAGCTGTGTGTAATATTGAATGGCGTCTAGCTTATCCAGAAGCTGAAGTGGTTGCGCTACCAGCAATAGCGTCGGATCATAGTTCGATTCTATTAACTACTCAAATTACCACAAGGAAAGGCAAACGAAATTTTACCTTTGAAGCCTTTTGGATTGAACATGAAGAGTGTAGACAAGTGGTGGAGGATGCTTGGTCTGCATCATATCTCAGAAATTCTTCGATCTCTCGGAGGCTCAAGGTCACAAAGACAGCTCTGACGAGGTGGAGTAACTCAACTTTCAAAGATAATCATCGAAAACTCCAACTTTTACAGCAGCAACTCCAGTTTTATCCAAATCAACCTGCTGGTAATTATGATGAACAGCAGGTTAGTGACTTGAAAAAACAAATATAGCAGAGCTGGTCACAAGAGGAACAATATTGGGGGATGCGTTCCAGAATTCGATGGATGCGATGGGGGGACAGAAATACAAGATTCTTTCATGCTACTACTGTACAAAGAAGAAAAAGGAACAGAATCAGCATGTTGAAGACTGAGAATGAAGAATGGACTCGAGACCCAGATCAACTGAAAAACATGACTGTTTCTTTCTTCATTAAGCTTTATACTTCCTGTGGTCCGAGAGCTTTTGAACCGACCTTATTGCAATGTCCTAAAGTGGTAACAGATACGATGAACGCGACTCT